>OX375882.1:22985280-24197249 GCA_947359465.1 Metellina segmentata
TTGATAGTTAATGCATAATCTAAAGATTTACTCACACCACTGATAGTTCTACACATGAGTAAAATTAAATAACAACTGAAAATTTTAAATACGAATTGATTTTTAAATGAACAAATATCATTGAAATAATTGTTAAGTATGAATTATATGTATCTTCACAACATCAGGTTGTAAGAATGAAATTGTCAATCAATCTATACATGCTTGTGTGAAGATGAGTGTTGACGAACGCATATTTCACCCTTGCTTTATGTGCTGTTAACTGGAAAGAGTTTGCTATTAATTTTGTAAGAGAGAGCAATAAATTGCGATATTTTCAATACTGTTAGAGAAATGTCTGTAAAATACCTGTAAGATATGTTATAACAATTATATTAACTATTTTACCGATTCCTCTGTTTTCAATAAATATTTTGTCTTCAATCCACTGTTGTCAAAAAAATATTCTACACAACAATTATAGTATTTTTTTGATAATGTTAAAAAAAAGTTCAATAAGAAAAAAAGTTAAACAATTAAAAAAATTGAACAGTAAAAAAAAAAAGTTAAACTGTAAAATAAAAGTTTAACAGGAAAAAAAAATGTAACATTAAAAAAAAAAAGTTTAACAGTTACACACAAAAAAAAAAAAGTTACGGTGGTTTTTTTTTTTAAAGAACAAAGCAAAATAAAGTTTATCATGAACAATAAAAAAAGAAAAAGTTATGCAGTAAAAAAATCAGTTAGAAAATAAAATGGAAAAAATCTCAAAACAGGAATATTTATTTCAGCTTTCTTGCATTGCAGAGTACTTTTACACACATCTTTCTTAAAGCAATTTGTAACTCCTTTTAATGGCACTTTAAAATTCCTCTATCCAAAATAGGTTTAGCATGTAATGAACAAACAACAAATAAGTAAAATAGTTATTTTATTTAATATATTTAGAAGGGGTATAAGTCGTTCCTACACGATTATACAACAAGTCCTTGATAGAAAGTCTTATAAATATTTTTAGAAGTTTCGAACTTCCTTATTAGTCTTTTGCTGCAGCACATGTGTTAATTTCATAACATTAAACTCAAAATACCAATTGTAGAATTCTTTGACGCCATGTTCAGTTAGTCACTAAAAATTGAATCTGCTAATTGAATTTATAAAGTAGATAACGTTAGTAACAAATGTACGTTTTAATTTTATGTAAAATATTGGTTCGGCACATAGGACACGTTAAGAGACCTTTCGTACATCTCATGCATGTCACCAGATGACCGCAAGGCTGTAAAGTAGCATCCATTTCCGATTCCAAACAATTTTTACAAAGTCGTTCGTCCTTGTTTGAGGGGTAAGGTTTTACATCGGGTTTTATAAAAACATTGGTATTATTCTTGATTTCATCCACTTGTACAATTTCATCTGTTGGTGTTCTTTTTGATCTAGGGTCAGCAATCATTTGTTGTTGTTGTTGGGCTACCAAACATTTTGGATAAAACTTTATGTGTTCGTGTCTCACTACATCCTCTTCTTGCCAATTTTCAAGCCCTTCGCCACACCAATAGCACCTGACCCTGTCCGATACACCCGTATAAAACAATCCGTTTTCGGCCAGGTCCCAAATGTCAAAGTTTGTGCGTGGCCAATCTCTAAACGTAGATAGGCGTTTATTAAGCATAGACATGCTTGGAAATTTTGGCTTCAAATTTACATAATGATTATTCATTTTCCTAAAAACTATATTGCTCTGTTACTCTTAAGTGTAAAATTATAGGGCCTATTGAGTTAAATCCCCTCATAAAGGTTATCTTCGTCAATTTTTTAAAAAATCTGATACTAGTCAAAGATACTAGTTTCTGTTCAACAAAGGGCAAAGATTTGTGCCCATAAATAAGTAATTCAATTTGCTGATGTAAATTTAGTAAAATAAAACAGCACAATCAACAGAAATCAGTATACTTTAAAGAAAGTAAAAAACAAGTTCCTCAAATATAAATTATGTTTGGTAATGCATTTTTTTTTCTTGCTCAAGTTTAGTCACCGAATTGAATTGTATTTAGCTCATCCACGTGATAGAGCAAAAAAAAATGAACAAACTACATGTACATTTAAGCATACCCCCTTTTGTTAAAAACCTGTATTACAACATAAAGCTTTACTTGTCACATTATCACAAGCACGTGATTTCTGAGTACATTCTTCACTTACGAGTTTATTGTTACTCACAAAAGATAAAAGACTAAAATAAGATTAACTTTACTGATTAGTAAGTGTATGGTGTTATATAGTTCAGTTCATTGTGTCTCCAGTTTACAATTATTTTTCCACGAACATATAACGCTTTTTAATAGCAATGTTTAACATTTGTGCAATTGTGGATTTTGATGGATTTCAAACTAACAAAGGATTCTTAGTACGTGAATACGGATACATCGCTATAAAATCGCAAGTAGCTGCAAGTATTCGTTTTAACCTATCGCCTTATAAGTTTAAACTTAGTGTCAAAGATCGTAAAACTGTGCGATATGTTGAAAATTACGTGTGTGAACATCCTTTCTGTCCATAGCATGAGAAAACGTGTATCCCTTAGAAAGTCTACACTCTAAACTTTTGGAAATGTACAAGCAGACAAAGAGTGTCTCTCAGTACCTGGTTGCTTAGGTGGTTGTGTTGAGAAACAACGTTTAGATGCCTTGAATATTCCAAACATCAACTTGGAACACTTTGGGTGTCCAAAATTCGATGCACTATGTGCTCTAAGCAGCAACAAAGAGTTTCAAAAACTATCATGTGGTCAGCATAAAAATCATTTGCATTGCCCAAAAGCTGAGGTGACGGCATTTAATAACTGGCTCATAGGAAATATATGTCTCTTAAAAAATGTAATCATGTAAAAAATACATTCTTTTGTTTTTACTATAATGCATTATTTTGTGTAAAATATATGAATCCTGGTTGTTTTTCAATTAAAAAGTGTTATATAGTTTACTTTGTTTCAGTATGACTTCTTTCAATATGTTTTAGAATTATTTTTCAATATGTTTTAGAACAATTTGTTTTATGCAGAGGTTGTTTCAATAATACCTAGAATTCATACTTAAACATTATTTCAATGATACTTGTTCATTTAAAAATTAATTAGTATTTAAAATTTTCCGTTGTATTTAATTTTACTCATGTGTAGAACTATCAGTGGTGTGAGTAAATCTTTAAATTATGCGTTAACTATCAAGAAAGGACAACAATTTATTTTGGTTAGCAGCCTAGAAGTGTACACATTATTTTCAAAATCGCAAAACCCACTTACTATCCATTTAACGTAGCATTGTAGTATATCTAAAATTATAAAAGACCTATACAAAGTATCTTGTAAAATACTTGTACAAAATTGTCATTTGGCTCTGCAATTTAAACTGCATAATATACACAAGGTTTACAAGTAAATAAAAAGAAGTTCATATGTTTAGTAAAATGTATGGTTTGCAAGAGCATTAGAAAAAAGAACATTTACTTTAGAACTTCAAGGACTAAAAGTTTATTAATACTAATTTGCACTGCTTCAAATGTATATGGAAACATCTTCATAGTATGGGTCTTGCAAAGTTTCAACTAAAGGTACAAAATATTTTACTTTTACAGGTTTCTCTTCTTAATTTATTTTCTTACATAAAAACACGCTTTAAGAAGTAAAACAGCTAAAATTGTAAATATTTTTTTTTTTGTAATCTGCTTTTAAAAATTTGTGATAATAGCTAATTTATATGTTTTAATCGTATTTTTTCAAAATCATTATTAAAATATGTGTAATAGTATCTAATTTTTGTGTAAAAGCATCTTAACATTTTACAATAAATCAAAGAAAATTTCATTTAAAAAAGTTTGTAAATCTAAAAAATTAAATCACTAAATTTCAGATAGAGTTATTTAAATAAAAAAATAATATGGCTAGGAAAGAATAATTAAAAATAATACATAATTTGATTTCAATACGATTATAACTTCTTCAAATGAACAGGAGTCATTTGCGTTTCTACTCATTTGTTAAGGTCAGCAAACTTTGTAAGTTTAATTAACTTTGTTCCACTGTTTCTTTGTTTAATCAACTTACTTCTGTAAGTCCCGTGTTGTACTTCTGTGTTTTCTTTGGTTCAATTTTTAAAAAAATTACAAGTAAACATGTTTATAGTATGGGTTTTGCAAAGTTTTCAAATAAAAGAAAAAAATATTTTATTACTTTTATTTAAATGGACAGTATTTAAAAATAAATTCTGCAATAAAATATGCGCTATAGCAACTAATGTATAATTAGTGTTTAAGTGAATGTATAGAATGCCAAACAGATTTTCAATATTCCCTCATGGAGCTTTATCTCACATTTTATGGAAAAAATAACAAAAAGGAAAATTAAAGTAAGATTTGTAACAAAATTTGAATAAACTAAAAGAAAAAAATCTTAAATATTAAATAAATGCACTGTTACTGTCTTATTTATGCAAATTCCTCTTATGTTAAATATACATGTTAATACTAGGACTCTGCACTAAGTCCTTATCAATAAGCTACCCAGAAATCCCCCTAATCATGTCTTATTCTATCGGTTAACTCGTTTTCCTCAAACAATCCTCCGATTCAGAACTCTCATAGCCCTTATCGGTAAATCTGCGCTTCTTATCGCTCTCCGCATTTTCCTCATTTTTTCCGCTTTTCCTCACTTTTCCGCTTTTCCTCTGATCCAGAACTCTCAATTTCCTACTACTTCTATTAGCCTCGAAATAGTTTTTTAACTTATATGTATTCTTCTATAATTAAATAAATGTGCTGTAATTCTAAATGTCGTTTTAATTATCTTCAAGCCACTCGCCACACAAACTATACTCACGACCTTGCACCAACTTGGATTTGGTGCACAGCGGAGGGATAAGAATTCCCAGCATTAGGTTTCAGTCCCTATCGAGCGGTTTTCGTTTTTTTTTTGGTCAACCTGACCAAAGGATAGTTGATGGTCACCCTGACCTAAAAGTATACTGATACTGATGATCATCCTGACCAAGAGAGGAGCTTCGCTCGGATTTAGCTGGTCACACTGACCAGAGGAGCTTCGCTCGGATTTAGCTGGTCACCCTGACCAGAGGAGCTTTGCTCGGATTTAGCTGGTCACCCTGACCAGAGGAGCTTCATACGGATTTAGCTGGTCACCCTGACCAGAGGAGCTTCGCGCGGATTTAGCTGGTCACCCTGACCAGAGGAGCTTCATACGGATTTTGCTGGTCACCCCGACCAGAGGAGCTTCGCGCGGATTTAGCTGGTCACCCTGACCAGAGGAGCTTCGAGCGGATGTTGCTGGTTACCCCGACCAGAGAGCTGCGTTAAATTTTTTTACTGACCAAAGGAAGGTTATCCCATCTTGTGAGAATTTGTCTCCAATTTCATCCAGTAAACAATCAGTTCCCGATAATTTGTGTGTGTGTGCGCGCTCTATGGATATATAGTACTCCAAATCAACTACAAGACATCACGTCGTCACGTAAGTACCTTTGTCATAGCATTGGTTGTGATTAAATTTCATTGCAATTAATTTTCCAAATTTGAGTAATTTGTTAAGGTTAGAACAGTGCATTTACTTGTTGGGTAAGAGTATTTTGATTCTACTACTTTTTGCAATTAAACTGAAATTTATTGTGAAACTGTTATTGTGGAAACATTGAGTAATATTTTTTATTATTCCAATTGTGTCGATATATGTGAAAAGTATTTTTAAGTGCGTTTTGCAAATCTTTTGTAAGTTTAAAAAAAATGGCATTTCTTTGGAAGGTTAGGAAGGAGGATTTGATATGGTTGGCAACGGAATTAGGAGAAAAGGTTCCTCCAGAACCTAAAATGTTTCAATTGAAAAGTATAATCGAAGATTGTAAATTATACGATGCTAAAATTGTCGAAGATTTAGTGGTAACTATAAGTAATGAAACAAAAGAGCTGAGAGTAGCTGAAGGGAGGTTTGTAGAAGCTGAGTGGAGTCAAAAATTCGCTGAAAGGAAGTGGGAAATTAGTCTTACGGTTTCTCAGACAGTAGCGGAAAGGGAGTTTGGAGAAGTGATAGGAGTTTTGGAAAAGGCTGAAAGAGAGTTGAAAACAGCCAAAGAGAGACGGAAAATTGCTCGGGACAAAGCTGAAAAGACGAAGTCCCAGTATGCAATAAAATTGCGAGAGTTACAAATGCAAAGGGAGGAAAGGTGTAGGAAACGGCGAAACGGAAAAGGTAGTGCATAGCGAAGATAGGGTAATTAGACCTTGTGAGACGAAAGGGCAGGAAAATAGGACGGATCCTACGGAGTATCACAACAGTGTCTCCAAAGAAATTACCACAACGGGTTATTGGGATACCGATGGTAAGGTCAAAGTGGAAACTTCCCCAGACGAGGAGTTAATAGAAATTTCGAAAGTGGAAAACAATGCACCCGAATTATCTTTACTTAAGATAAGTCACGAGGATTTTAAAAGGGGTCAACGAAATAGTGAGGGTTTGAAGGAGGTGTTTGAATTTGTGGAAGGGAGTACTCCATCTTCGAAAAGAGGGACATATGGCATGGAAAACGGGTTGTTACTAAGACGACAAGAAGATCGTTTGGGCAATATAAAGAAATTATTAGTCGTTCCTGAGGAAATGAGGGATGAAATATGTCGCGAAGATTCATTAGCACCTTTGGTAAATACCAAAGATAAGCAATCGAAATACTTTTACTCGATAATGCCCGACTGTTTTAGAGGCTTGAAAAGTTTTGTCCCGACATTTGACCAGTGTCGAAGGGCTGGGAAGCCCAATGAAGGGGAAAAGGAACCACTTGAAATTGTATCTGTAATTCGGGAGGTTTTGTCAAAGTTGCACACCGATGCGATTGTTTTACTTGCTAAGAAAGAAGTTGAAAAGCGTATCTCGTATTTCATAACGGACATGTGTACAGTAGGAAGGTGTCCTGAAGTTGCGATGATTGAAAAGGATTCAATTTCCGACACAAGGATCCTATCAAAAATATTTAGTCGTTTGGGATTTTCGCCCACAGAACTTTTATTTTTTGAACTTAAGTAGAGTTAATGTGTGGAGTTGAAATTGATTTTGAATTTAAAGTGTCAGAACCTAAAGGTATTCAGATGTTTCAATTATGTTGACTAAAAAAAAATTTTTTTTGTTTATAGGAATGAATTGCATTTATCAGTGAATTGTTGTAAAAAAATATATATAATAATAATAATTAAGTCCTTTTGTGTTAAGGTATATGAATAGTTTTCATATATAATGGTTGGAAATTATGATTATGCAATATAAATGATAATTGTGTTACATGTTAAAGAAATATTTGAGAAATAATTTTCTTGATTAATAAGTAGTTGTGTATATTATTCCTTGTTTGCTTAGTTCTTTAATAACTGAGTAATTGCGTCAGATTAGGTTTTAATGCAAGGAATTAAGGTTTTATAGGCCTTGTTAGTTTTATTTATGTGATATAACAAATGATTATATATTGCCATAACTGCATTTTTTGTGTTAAAGAGATAGACTACGTGTCTAAATTTTAGTTACTCATGAAATTTTACACATATAAGTGTGTTTGATAGATTTAAATTTAATCCTTTACAGGTAACTGCACTGGGTAGCATTTTTTAAAATTGTTTATCCGTAGGTTATTTAATTAATTCTAGTAGGTTTTCAATTGTTAAAGTTATGTCAAGTGTCGCAATCTTATATGACAAAGATACTTTGTGCTGTGAAGATACATGTGTTTCAGGAACATTGGTTGTGGTTTGCATTGGCATAAAGCTGAAACTTTTTCCTGATCTCCTAGAAAAAGTTTGTCTAAAAGGGGGAAGGGAAGCTGTAGCGGGTCCCTCTGACCACAACTTTCATGGTGGTCCATGAATTTATGACCGGATGGGGGTATCCCCTTCTCTTTGGGCGATAGCGGCTTCGGAAGAACGTGTGGGGTCTTCTCTCGAGGAAAAGGAGAATCGTGGAAAACCGAAACGTGAGCGGACGCAGGACGACTCTGCTCCGTTTTGAAGCCGCTGGACTGAAACCCTAATTTGTACAATATCTATTAGCCTCGAAATAGTTTTAACTTATATGTATTCTTCTATAATTAATTAAATGTGCTGTAATTCTAAATGTCGTTTTAATTATCTTCAAGCCACTCGCCACGCAAACTTTTCCCACGACGTTACACGCCGCGTAAAGGTTAAGTCCTTGATTTTCCTGATGGAGAAAAGTTCGTCAAATGTGAGGGAGGAGTCAGAACGAAAAGGTTCCACCGAACCACTTTTCACCTACCGTATAAAAGGCAGAAACAAATACAGTGAGAAAGCATTGTTTAAATAAAAGCTAAATTTTTTAAGTACATACCTCTGCAAGGAAAGATACCCCATATTCGAAATTTTTACTTTAATTATCGCTTTACGCATACTCTGTCAAACCGAAATAACTCGGACTGCACTCTGTCAAGCTGCAATAACTTAAAATGTCGGTTATAATTCCATCTCCGCCACCCAATTACACAGAGGCGATATTTATTTTTCTACGGATGAGCACAGCTCTGTTGCAGACACGAAAAATACATCTCAAAGATAACGGACGAGCGAAATTATTTGTTGATTGGAAAATGATCAATCTTGCGATACTCACTCCCCCCGATGAAGATTGATTACCACCTGGTAATGGGGATAAAGACGAGACCCCAATTCATTTGCATATGTTTTGGGGAAAAAAGAGAAGCAAGCGATTTTCTTCGTCCTTCTCTTTTTTTTCATGGCTGTAAGAATAGCTGCCACAATACCTTGTTATTAAATTTAGACGGAACAGAAAGCGCAACTCGGAACAATTATCATTCGTGGTTGTTCTAGGAGAAATGGTTTTTGTTCTTTATTATCCTTCAGACTCGCTTCACTTCATTTGTTAACTTTTACTTGTTTGCAATGATAATTATTTGCTTTGTTGGGGCGTAGCTTCACCTTTCTGATGTCGCTAGAAGGGTTTTCAAAATTGCGCTTAGTGCTTTAATCTCTTGGAGTGGCGTTAAAATGGCATGTTTTTAGTCTAGCAAATAGCGTTTGAAGAACTGAGGATTTCGATGACAATTTAGTTAAGTTCTGTGAGAAGGTAATTAATGACGTCGCACTGCAGGAGACACAGCGGGCTATCGGCGACGGTCAGGGATCAATACCAAGGGAAAGATTCGAGGACAAAACCACGGTCAGATGACGAAAACTACATCCGAGCTGGCATACCACTCTTCAAACTTCCACACCATACTAGGGATGCGACATCGATGTCGATGTTTTAAAAAAAACATTGATGTATTATGTTCGATGTTTTGGTAACATCGATGTTTATACTTGTCGATGTTTTAATTTTAAATGAAAAGACCGTTACAAAATTTTTAAAAATAACCAAGTAGCATAATTTTCATAATCAGCAAATTGAACATACTTTTAGACCAAAGTGACCAAGGGTGAAGTGTCTGAAAAGTAGGGATGCGACATCGATGTCGATGTTTTCTAAATATTGATGTTTTAAAAAAAACATCGATGTATTGGAGCCGATGTCGCATCACTAGTTGCTAAACCAGTTTTAAAAATGGGGAAACAAGTTTAAATACACTGAATTTTAAAAACATCGATGGTTTGGGCCGATGTACTATCAACATCGATGTTTTAATTTTGAACATCGATGTTTTGCTGTTGATGTCGCATCATTGGTAAACCAGTTTTAAGAAATGGGGAAACAAGTTTAAATACACTGAATTTTAAAAACATCGATGGTTTGGGGGCGATGTACTATCAACATCGATGTTTTAATTTTGAACATCGATGTTTTGCTGTTGATGTCGCATCATTGGTAAACCAGTTTTAAGAAATGGGAAAAAAAAGTTTAAATACACTGAATTCTAAAAACATCGATGTTTTTGGGTCGATGTATTATCAACATCGATGTTTTAATTTTGAACATTGATGTTTTGCTGTCGATGTCGCATCATTGGTAAACCAGTTTTAAGAAATGGGAAAAAAAGTTTAAATACACTGAATTTTAAAAACATCGATGTTTTTGGGTCGATGTATTATCAACATCGATGTTTTAATTTTGAACATTGATGTTTTGCTGTCGATGTCGCATCATTGGTAAACCAGTTTTAAGAAATGGGAAAAATAGTTTAAATACACTGAATTTTAAAAACATCGATGTTTTTGGGTCGATGTATTATCAACATCGATGTTTTAATTTTGAACATCGATGTTTCAAAACATCACTGTTATACATCATATATATATATAGCATTCTACAGCTTAGCAGATATTTACAGCAAAGTTACAGATAATTTGGGACAAGAAGGGTTCGGCAGATGTTTGCGAGCGTGTCCTCTCGCTCTCAGTTCTCATGGGTCTCTGGTAATTTTCAGCGTCTTTCATGCCCCTTTCGGCTGAAAACCACCTGTCGATGAATCTTTAGTGTTCTCAAGGGTCTTGAGATTTATGAGATCGTAATGGGAGTGTAATGTCAAATGAAGAGGGTTTATTTCAAGTGCCCAGAACTTTATGACCGATGGTATGTCAAATAGAGTGCTGTAATAGTACTAATAGCTTCTAGGGTTAGTTATGGAAAGTTGATCACTTAAAAAGAGTTTTATGATATCCAATTAGGGAATTCTTGAATATGTCTGCTATATGTGGACTTGATCTGAGATGCCGCCTTTAGTGTTACAACTGTCGGACAAATTGACAGCGGACTTAAAAACACAAGTCCTCACTTCGATAGCCAATCGGTTAAAGTTCATTCCCAAGCCCACGTGACCTACACTTCTGAGAAATAACAACACCAAGTTACTCTACTATTTCATTGGAAAATTGATGTCTCAAAAGCCACAATCTTAAACTCAGATCAAAAGAGACAGAATGAAAGGATAAGACTCATATTGATCATTCCACAGCTTAGAAAAGATAAGATCTTGAAATTGATGTAAAACCTTGAAAGTAGAATATACTCTTGAAGTAGACATCTTTGAAAGATAGGTAATGGTAATTTTAGTTAACGTCGTACTAGAGCAACACAACGGGCTATTGACGACGGTCCGGGATCAATCCCTTAAGGGAAAGATCCGAGGACAACACCTCGTAATTTTGAACCACGGTCAGATGAAGAAGCAACACCTGAGCTGGCACCCCACTCTCCAAACTTCCACACCAACCCAACGTGAGGACTTTCGGCCACGACAGATTTAAGGTGCACCAGTCGTCTCTACACCATACGCTTACAAACATCCATGCCCGGACCCGGATTCGAACCAGGAACCTTCCGATCTAGAGGCTAACACCTGCTCTTGGATGTAAATGAAGAGCTTGAATGAGACATACTACTCTTGAAATAGAGATTTGAAAGAGATATCTCGAGGTAAAGAAAGAGGTTTGAAAAAGTAGGTACGTAGATAGGTGTTTTAATTAACGTCGCACTGGAGAAGCACATCGGAGAATTGGCGACGATCCGGGATTAAACCCAAAGGGAGAGATCCGAGAATAACACCGCCGACCAACCGGTATAGTGGTTAAGGTGTTAGCCTCTAGATCGGAAGGTTCCTGGTTCGAATCCGGGTCCGGGCATGGATGTTTGTAAACGTATGGTGTAGAGGCGGCTGGTGCACCTTAAATCTGTCGTGGCCGAAAGTCCTCACGTTGGGTTGGCGTGGAAGTTTGGAGAGTGGGGTGCCAGCTCAGGTGTTGCTTCGTCATCTGACCGTGGTTCAAAATTACGAGGTGTTGTCCTCGAATCTTTCCCTTAAGGGACTGATTAAGGACCGTCGTCAATAGCCCGTTGTGTTGCTCTAGTACGACGTTAACTAAAATTACCATTTAAATTACCGAGAATAACACCACGTAATTTTGAACAACGGTCAGATGACGAGGCAACACCTAAGCTGGCAAGCCCGCTCTCCAAACTCCAACACCCCGCCAACATGATAATATTAGAAGCATCGACAAATTTAACGTGCACCAGCTCCATTTGTACATGACGGTCTTCGATTGGATTCGAACTCGCAACCCTCCGGTTGCTAGTCCATTACTCTTCTAACTGGTCCAAGGCATCCTGATTTGGAAAGGAACTCGTGGCAAATGAAAAGCTTTAAAAGTGATATACTCTAGACCAGGGGTTCCCAACCTTTTAGTAACTGCGTACCACTTGAAATTTTTGGCGTACCACCAGGCCTATATTTTTTTAGGAACATATATCTAATGTCAGAAAAGTGAACAATGGGTTGTTCAATTGTAATTAAAATACTAAGAAAGCTTCATATTTTATGATTAATGTGCACTTGTATTTCGTATTAATGACGTTTTAATAAAGGAAAAAAATAAAGCGACTATTGAAAATTTCAGTTTTAATTTTTACTCATAGGTCTAAAAACAAATAATTTTAAGTAATTAGTACAGACTAAGCAAACAAAGATTAACATAATCAAAAATCAATTTTTAGTGCGAAACTTGTTGTTTGTCTTTTATTAAAATATCAATATCAGGAGCAATGGAGCTTAACTTCACTCTTAAGTCCTCTTCAACACTTACTCTGTTTCTATATTTAGTTTTTACATACAAAAGTTTGAAAAAAATAAACCACTCTCACACAAGTAACTAGTAAAAAATGGCATAAGACAGGGAGAGATATCAACTTAATTTCGCCGAGATAGCCATTGAATAGAAATAGATAATCAGCAACAAAGTTTCTCTTTAAATAATGTGCTACTGTTAGCGTTATTTAGTAAAATGTAATAAAAACGGTAATCCCAAATTGATTTCATATCTATATATATAATTCTCTTACGTGGCACGCAAAAAAGACGTTATTTGTTACCGCGTTTTGGCAACATTGTGCGATTGTTTGTTTACTAGGAGCCTCGCGAGTCATTTGAATCTATAGCGTTATCGGATGAAATTTTATTGAAAAAAAAAAATGAATTTTAGACGAGCAGTTGCGGTTTGTAATAGAAATCTAAGAAAGCGGAGGATCTTTTCAGGGCTATTTAAAAAACGGTCCTTTTCAAGGCTAACAATTATAGTACAACAAGACGCGTGCACTACAACTTTCGACAACAAACTCAGTCAAAAAGTGTATGGGTGGCTCGAGTACTGGGGAAATGTACACACAAACAACATGCTGGGTATTCAATTTCCAAAGCAGCGCTCACATTGCGAGTAAAAATTTGCTCAAAGTTTTCATCTAAATTCTGATTCCAGAGGTACTGTATATATCTTTTATGTAATACAACAAATTTAGATTTGAAAAATATTTTTTTGGAATATATTTTGTAATCAATCCTTTCTGCTAGGACACGTGTCTTCATTGATGCGAGCGAAGCGAGCATAGGTTCGCGCAGCGAACCAATGAGAATTGCGAAGCAATCCTCCGGGGGTTGGCGAGTGTTAGCGAGCAGGGGGCGGGCCCCCTAGTAATCCTATATTCCCTATAACGTGATTGTAAATACTAAAAAATCGAACAAACGTCGTAGAATATTTGGGTCGCTCTCGTATCATCTTTACGTACCACCTGAAATGTTGCCGCGAACCACCGGTTGAGAATCCCTACTCTAGAAGTTATAGAAGAGTTTTGAAAGAATTTTTTTATTTTTAAGGTAAGGGATTAATATTTTTCACCATTTATGCGCTTACAGTCATCTTTTTATGTTAAAAGTCAGGTAGCCAAAATTTACTAAAATGAAACTTTTTAAAAACGTGATTTGGCCTTAAAAATTCTATTTTCAATATTGAGGCTTCTTCGAAGTAAAATTCAGTGTACTGTCCGATGTTTGCAGCCACCACTACAAAATTTAATCCTCTATTTCTGTCCTAAATTCTTAGTTCTAAAATTTAATTTCTCTTCGGAAAGTAAAGTTTTTGTTCTATAAATATTGATATAAACACGACTTGAAAATTCTGTTCTATGCACAACTTCGTAGTTTACTACCCAGCGAAATTTTGCTCCGTAAAAACTTTCTGCAAGTTCGTGGAACACGAGTTAAGAACACTGCAAGTTAATAGTCGAACACACATTTAATCACTTTAGCTGTCAATCTCTACAATGCATACTTGGCACTTAACAATACAAATGAACACATAAATGAAGCCAAACTTATCAAGCTTTCCCTAGAAGAAATGTCGAACGCGGTCGGGACAATAGACCGATGTCTTCGATTCGAAGACAATACACCGGAAGATGTTTTTCGCACCTTACTGAGACGTGACACATCTGATAAGAAAACTTTTAAACAGACCAGACGCAATTTGGCATCCTTTTATCTTCACAAGTTAAAGTATGTCTAGTCTAGACTCCAGACTGTGATACGTACTCCAAATACGTAATGTGGATTTAAAAGTTCTGTTGATGTTGATTATGGAAAGACAAACAATTTGTATGCAACAAAATAATTTTAATTTCACGTTTGTAATGTTTGTTGTCCGCAGCTAGGTGGGTAGGTATTTTAATTAACGTCCTACTGGAAAATCACAACGGGCTATTGACTACGGTTCGAGTAATTTGGTAATTTTTAAATAACATCGTACTGGAGAAACATAACGGGTTGTTGACGACCAGCCAGGAAAGGAATCCTCTGAGGGAAAGATTTGAGAACACATACCACGTAATTTTGAAACACTGTCAGATGACGAGGCAACACCTGAGCTGGTACCCCACTCTCCAAACTTGCACACAATCCCAACGTGAAGATTTTCGGCCAGGACTGATTTAAGGTGCACCAGCCGCCTCTACACCATACGCTTACAAACATCCATGCCCGGACCCGGATTAGAACAAGGAACCTTCCGATCACTACGGTCCGGGAGCAATCCCCCAAGGAAAAGATCAGAGGACAGCACGGAATTTTGAACTAGGTCAGATGACGAGGTAACACCTGTGAAACCACCCCACTCTCCAAACTTACACAACACGCCGTCGACCAACTGGTCTGGTGGTCAAGGTGTTAAGCGTCTAGATCGAAAGGTTCCCGGTTCGATTCCGGGTCAGTGCATATATGTTTGTAAGCGTATGGTTTAGAGACCGGTTGATGCCGACCAACCGGTATAGTGGTTAAGGTGTTAGCCTCTAGATCGGAAGGTTCCTGGTTCGAATCCGGGCACGGGCATGGATGTTTGTAAGCGTATGGTGTAGAGGCGGCTGGTGCACCTTAAATCTGTCGTGGCTGAAAGTCCTCACGTTGGGTTGGCGTGGAAGTTTGGAGAGTGGGGTGCCAGCTCAGGTGTTGCTTCGTCATCTGACCGTGGTTCAAAATTACGAGGTGTTGTCCTCGGATCTTTCCCTTAAGGGACTGATCCCGGACCGTCGTCAATAGCCCGTTGTGTTGCTCTAGTACGACGTTAACTAAAAATTACCATTAGAGACCGGTTGGTGTACCTTAAATCAGTCGTGGTCGAAAATCCTCACGTTGGGATGGTGTTGAAGTTTGGAGAGTGGGGTACCAGCTCAGGTGTTGCCTCGTCATCTGACAGTGGTTCAGAATTACGTGGTGGTGTCCTTAAATCTTTCGGCCAACCAACCGGTATAGTGGTTAAGGTGTTAGCCTATACATCGGAAGGTTCCTGGTTCGAATCCAGGTCCGGGCATGGATGTTTGTAAGCGGATGGTGTAGAGGCGGCTAGTGCACCTTAAATCTGTCGTGGCCGAAAGTCCAAGTCCTCATTTTGGGTTGGTGTGGAAGTTTGGAGAGTGTGGTGGCAGCTCAGGTGTTGCTTCGGCATCTGACCGTGGTTCAAAATTACGAGGTGTTGTCCTCGTATCTTTCCCTTAAGGGATTGATCCCGGACCGTCGTCAATAGCCCGTTGTGTTGCTCTGGTACGACGTTAACTAAAATTACCATCACCTTAAAACTTTCACTTAGGTGATTCATTTCCGTACAGTAGTCAATAGCTCGTTATGTTGCTTCAGTACGACGTTATTTAAAAATTACTAAATTTCCACACCAAGCCAACGTGAGGACATTTGAGGGCACGACAAATTTAACGTGCACCAGCCACCCTTTCTACACGACGGTGTTCGTTGGATTCGAACTCGCAACCTTTCTGTTGCCAATTCGTTACTTTTCCAACCGGTCCACCGCGACCCTGTCCGCAGCTAACATGCATTTAGAGGTTGGTAGGTATTCTGATTAACGTCGCACTGGAGCAACACAACGTGCTATTGACTGCGGCCCAGGATCAATCCCCTAAGGGAACGATCCTAGGACAATACTTCGTAATTTTGAACCACGGTCAGATGACGAGCCAACACCTGAGCTGGCATCCCACTCTCCAAACTTCCACACCAACCCAGCCTGTGGACTTACGGCCTTGACAGATTTAAGGTGCACCAGCCGCCTCTACACCATACGCTTACAAACATCCATGCACTGACCCGGATTGAAACCAGATACCTTCCGATCTAGAGGCTAACACCTTAACCACCAGACCGGTTGGTCGGTAATGGTAATGGTAATTTTAGTTAACGTCGTACTAGAGCAACACAACGGGCTATTGACGACGGTCCGGGATCAGTCCCTTAAGGGAAAGATCCGAGGACAACACCTCGTAATTTTGAACCACGGTCAGATGACGAAGCTACACCTGAGCTGGCACCCCACTCTCCAAACTTCCACGCCAACCCAACGTGAGGACTTTCGGCCACGACAGATTTAAGGTGCACCAGCCGCCTCTATACCATACGCTTACAAACATCCATGCCCGGACCCGGATTCGAACCAGGAACCTTCCGATCTAGAGGCTAACACCTTAACCACTATACCGGTTGGTCGGCAAAAACCCGGAAAAATGATCCGAGGACAGCTCTACGTAATTTTGAACCACTTTCCAGATTACGAGGTGAACACCTCAGCTGGCACCTCACCTTAAGGACTTTTGAGGGTTCGACATATTTAACGTGCACCAGCCCCCTTTGTACAGGATGCTTTTTGGATGGTTTCCAACTCTCAACTCTCCGGTTGCTAATCCGTTACTCTTTCAACTGGTCCACCGCGGCCATGTGAATCAAGGGATTGACAGTGGTTTGAAGGTGAAGAAAACTTTACCTCAATTGCAGCATCAAGTCCATGTTAATTTCACCGCTCAGCCATCGAAAACTCCTAGATGCTCGCCAGCACGGAGAAACATTGTAGCGATTCCGTTTGTTTACATTTTCAGAGTTCGTGGAAATACTACCATACCAATCATCCACGTGGCAATATCCGTTACTCGACAAAAGTTCCGCTCTGCACTATTCGTGGGGTTCGTCGGGACATCTATTTCAGTGCACCACACCTTCTTGCTCCCAAATTGTCCTTTATTCTCCCCCTGTGTTCCTCCCGCTCATCGATTTCAAGATACTACTCTGATAAAGGGCACATAGTAAGGTAAGGTAATTTTTATTAACGTCAAACTAGAAGGGATGCGACCTCGAAGTCGATGTTTTTAACATCGATGTACTGGTGTCGATGTTTTTGAAACATCGATGTTTACTCTTGTCGATGTTTAATTTTTATATGAAAAAAGTACCATTATAAAATTTTTAAAAATAACCAAATTTTCATAATCATTAAGGGGGGTCTGGGACACAAAAATCGTCAATTTATTTTTTATTATTTTAATAAATTCTCTGTGTTTTTCTGCTTAAAATGACGTTTAAATCCTGTTTCTATCTTAATTAGAACTAGAGATATAATAATTTTTGTGGTGCGTTGTTTTGAAAATCTAACACTCTTGACAGTTGTTGTCTCATGGCAACAACATCTGTCTTTAAAACTTTAAATGCGTTTTTCTCCATGATACATTTTTTCAATATTTCCTGTATTCAAATTGCTATAAGTCGAAAACCGATAAAGTTTAAGGGTTGAAATTTGGAATATATCTTTTTCAAACATTATACTTTAATTATGATTCAGCAAATTTGAAACAAATATTTACTTTTGAAAATATGACTTAAAAAAAAAAGTACCTTAAAATTTTCAAAAAAATTGTCATTCAAATATGTTTTTATTTTTATTAAATTAATATTTTTTAATTTGCTGAATCAAAATTAAAGTTTATAAATTTGTGAATAATTTACAGCAAGAATTTTGAAAATTGATCAAAAATATTTTGAGCCTTAGCAATTTAAAATGACACCTCTTTTTTTCAAAAAATTTTAATTTAAAATTTTTAAAGAACTTTTGGAAAAATTTTGTATTGTGATTTCGTTTGTTAGTTAGATGGGTAATCAGTACAAAAAAACACAAAATTCAAAATTAATTAATAAAAATTTTTTTTCAATGTGTCCCGGACCCCTTTAAAGTAAATATATTTTTAGACCAAAGTGGCCAAGTGTGAAGGGGCTGAAAGGTATTGATGCGACATCGATGTCTTCAAAACATCGATGTTTTATAAAAAACATTGTTGTATTTACAATCGATTTATTGGAGACAATGGAATATTACATCACGGAAATTTAACATCGATGTTTTTACGTTGTCGATGTTTTATTATTGAATGAAAAAAGCACCATAGTAAAAATTAAGAAAAATAACCGTGCAACTAAGTATTTGTCAGTGATGGCGACATCCGTTCCATCAAAAGGAGTTTTTTACCTAACTGGTTTGATAGTTAGTGAAAAAAGAAGTCGGCTTAAGGTGGAGAATGTTAACAAACTTATTTTTTACAAACGGTAAATAACAAATATTGGGGCATGTAATAATTATATGCCCCAGTATTTTTTACTTACAGTAAATAAAAAATAAGTTTGTTATGTTTTCCCTCCATAAGTTGATAAATACTTAATAATAACTAACAATAATTATTGTTATGTACCTACCTAATTATACTTATAGTTGGTAGTACCTATTAGGGATGCAAAACATCGATGTATTGGAGTGGATGTTTTTGTAACATCGATGTTTATACTCGTCGATGTCTTTACGCTGTCGATGTTTTATTTTTAAATAAAAAAAGTACCGTTATAAAAATTAAAAAAATAACCAAGTAGAATATTTTTCATAATCAGCAAATTGAACATACTTTTAGACCAAAGTGGCCAAGGGTGAAGGGTCTGAAAAGTAGGGATGCGACATCGATGTCGATGTCTTCAAAACATAGATGTTTCATAAAAAACAACGATGTATTGGAGCCGATGTCGCATCACTAGATGCTAAACCAGTTTTAAGAAATGGGAGAAAAAGTTTAAATACACTGAATTTTAAAAACATCGATGTTTTGGGGGCGATGTATTATTATCAACATCGATGTTTTAATTTTGAACAACGATGTTTCAAAACATCGATGTTTTGGAGGCGATGTATTATCAACATCGATGTTTTAATTTTGAACATCGATGTTTTGCTGTCTATGTCGCATCTCTTGTACCTATGTCAAATTGTTGTAAATATTATTTTCTTTTATATTATTCATTTTGAAAATAAAAGATTTTTTAATTGTTCTTATTGAGTTTTTTAAACTTGTTTTGACAGTTTAAAAAAAAATCTTAGTTTTAAATTAATAAACACGGCAAATGACAAATTAAATCCCCCCACCCCCACGAACATTAATGTTTGTGGTTACTAAACCACATTTAAGAAATTGGGGGGGGGGAGAGTTTAAATATACTGATGTTTACCTTTTTCAGATATAAATGGAATATACCTTTTTTTCATAAATAAATGGAATATAAGTAATAATTAATGAATGGTTGTATCCAGTAACGTCTATTTTGTTTCAAAATATACTGTGTCTGATGACAACAGCTTGCGACCTTGCTTGAAATTTGCCTAGTCATTGTTGCCACAAATGGTTTCTTACTAGAGTTCTTCGAGGATGAGTTCCAAAGAGTAGAGGTCGTCATCTGACCGTGGTTCAAAATTACGAGGTGTTGTCCTCGGTCCTTTCCCTTAAGGGATTCATCCCGGACCGTCGTCAATAGCTCGTTGTGTTGCTCTAGTTCGACGTTAGCTAAAAAATTACGAAAATGTCACGCGGACCAATCAGATGATGAATTAATGGATGTGGTTGCCTTCTCCCTTCCCGAGGATCAATCAGATGATGAATGTTCATTTCGAAAGTAATCTAAGGGTAGTGTTTCAGCAAGTTTTGGTCACATGATCCAACCCACACAAAGAAATTATCATTGCCTTCCTCTATGGTGTTGCTCTCGCATTGTTTCCTTCGGCATAGATCCCGGACCGTCAGCAATAACCCGCTATATTGCTCCAATGCGACGTTAATTCAACTACCTCCCCACCCACCTGAAACAATATAGTCCGTAGTGTTGCTCTAGTACGACGGTAATTAAAAATTACCAAATTAACATTACCAGAAAGGTAAAAGTGTGGTTAGCTTTCTTAGGTTTCGATGTCCATGTAACATAGGATCCAACTGTTCTCACGTAAGGTTCCTGGTTCGAATCCGGGTCAGTGCATGGAGGGTTGTAAGCGTATGATGTATAGGCGGCTGGTGCACCTTAAATCTGTCGTGTTGTTCCGTTGGTCCTCACGTTGGGTTGGTGTTAAAGTTTGGAGAGTGGGATGCCAGCTCAGGTGTTGCTTCGTCATCTGACCGAGGTTCAAAATTACGAGGTGTTGTCCTCGGATCTTTCCCTTAAGGGACTGATCCCGGATCATCTCTAGATCGGAAGGTTCCTGGTTCGAATCCGGGTCCGGGTATGGATGTTTGTAAGCGTATGGTGTAGAGGCGGCTGGTGCACCTTAAATCTGTCGTGGCCGAAAGTCCTCACGTTGGGTTGGCGTGGAAGTTTGGAGAGTGGGGTGCCAGCTCAGGTGTTGCTTCGTCATCTGACCGTGGTTCAAAATTACGAGGTGTTGTCCTCGAATCTTTTCCTTAAGGGACTGATTCCGGACCGTCGTCAATAGCCCGTTGTGTTGCTCTAGTACGACGTTAACTATAAAATTACCATTACCATTATCATACCGGATCATCGTCAATAGCCCGTTGTGTTGCTCTGGTACGACGTTAATTAAAAATTACCAATTACCAACTGTTTTCCCGTAGTTAGAGAGGTGTTGTCCTCGGATCTTTACCTTAGGGGATTGATCCCAGACTGTCGTCAATTGCCCGTTGTGTTGCTCTTGTGCAACGTTAACAAAAATTACCAATTAACCGTAATTCGAATTCGAATCCATTCCTTCTTTCCAAACCACTTGCAGAACAGACGAGATAGTTTTGGGAAGTTACCATGGCAACAGCCAAGCGGAAAGTGGTTGCAGTGGCAAGCGTAATTCCGCGCGTGTATTTGTTTACGAGAAGCTATCATTAGTTGGCGAGATAAGGGAGAGGAGTACTACGAAATCCAAGATAAGGAGCACAGCGTTGGGACTCTTTCCGTCGAATTGTTTTTCATCACGTCCATCTCAAAAGAATTAAGTGCCAACTGATACGATCGCGGGTATATTAGCTCGTGGCTATGATGAGTTTGCGCGATACAGAATTACCGGGAAACATCGACCTTCTGACGAAACGGACAGAGCATGTCCTCGCGCAGCTTCAAGTTGTCTACCGGTCACTCAGTTTGAGGTTTATGTCACGTGGTTATGGGACAAAAGCATAAATCCTTTATGCGGGAGAAATTATTCTTTGATGTGTTCGCTTTCGTAGGCAGGTAGTTATTTAATAAACGCTGCATCGGAACAAACACCTCAACTGGCTGTTGGCGACGGTCCGGGATCAACCTCCGAAGGGAATGATCCGGAGACAACACCACGTTATTTTGAGTCACTGGGGCCAAGGAACATCAATGTTTATGAGACATTATCAAAATTAGTTTGATTGATAACTGATATTTACAAACACAACAAGTATTGAAAATCAAGACGTCTCGTCTATATTGTCGTCTCTGCTACACAGCCGACCAACCGGTAGTGGTTAAGGTGTTAGCCTCTGGATCGGAAGGTTCCTGGTTCGAATCCGGGTCCGGGTATGGATGTTTGTAAGATGGATTTGCACCTTAAATCTGTCGTGGCCGAAAGTCATCATGTTGTGTTGGTGTGGAAGTTTTGAAAGTGGGGTGCCAGCTCAGGTGTTGCTTCGTCATCTGACTGTGTTTCAAAATTACGAAATGTTGTCCTCGGATCTTTCCCTTAAGGGAATCATCCCGGACCGTCGTCAATAGCCCGTTGTGTTGCTCTAGTACGACGTTAATTACAAATTACCAAATTTCCATCTACAATCGTTTATAGATACGCTAAATGGACCCATGGTTTTTCCACTGCAGGTTTTTCAGAAAAAGTGATTTATTGTTCTATTGAGTAACTCTTTTTGCTTGTTTTACAGCTGGAACACTTCGAGGCCTACTTTTCACACGGTGTAAGTCTGCATCTTGCAAGACTGTGAGAAGAGTTTGTTGTGAAGATGGGTGTGCGTGGCGGTTTCGTACTCGTCGCTCCAGTTCGTCCCTCAAGCGCTCGATCGGATTGAGATCGGGGTTATGAACAGGCCAGTCAAGCAAATTCACCTCATATTCAGAAAAACCAGTTCAGCCATACGTTTTGCAGTGAGACATGGAGCTCGATCCTGTTGGAAGAAACAACCCTTATCACCATAGTTTTGCCATAGTGTAGGCAAGACCGAATGATCCAGAACGTCGAGGTAGACGTCAGAGTTCAAGGTACTAGGTACATAAAGCAATGAACCGATTCCTCATCAGGAAAAACAACCCCACACTAAGATGGACCCTCCTCCGAATTTCTGCAGCGTCCAAATACTTTTGTCCATATATTGTATATTCGAGTGACACACGATTAGTATTGGATGTAAAATTGTGTGTCCTTTGTTAGTAGCAATGATGGTCCTCCCACTGGGTGCTCCTTCACAAGTGGCCATCACTTCCGGCATAATGTCAATGATTGAGTTCATAAGTGCCCGCCATTGGAAAAAGCATTTTCGGGTAATTAGTAATAAATCTTTTTTTTCCTCTGGGTTTCGACGAGATATCTCGTCCTTGAAGATCCTGTCTATTTTGATTATGACGAGATATCTCGTACATCAATACCCTGCAAATTTTGCTAATAACTAGATATCTGATCAAGATCTGATGTTGTTGTTGTTCGCGTGTCCATGGACAAGCAATATTGTAGTGGGGTAGCTGTCTAGATTCCATCAAAAGCATTGGTCACAGCCTCTACCAATGTTGGTGTATCCCAGCTGTAGAGGATCTCCCGTAATGAGTCCCTGAGTGGAACCATTCCAATCTTTAATAGATTCACCGCAACAGTTGGGCATTCTCAGATGTGATTGGGCGTGAGTTGGATTTCGGGGCAGGTTTTACTATGGGCATAGGTTCTTGTTTTGTCCGGATGGATCTTCATGCCCTTATAATGCTCAGTTCTAAGCCTGGCAATAGTGGATGTGATATTTCTGGGACAGTCGAATTCTGTTAAAAGGGGTTTCTTAAATGTGTGAGTCATAATTCTATATCTGGCCACTGCGTTAGCATCAGCAAGTGTGATGGTGGTGCACCTCTGATCAAGTTCTCTAGCCTCTTTGGCCAATTCCTTTTCCTCACACTCATTTTCCTCAATATTGACATGTGCTGATCTTACAAGACCTGATCAGTTTTGCTTATGACGAAATACTTCGTCAAGACAATCACAGGAGGTTAATATAGCTTCAAGATTTAAAAAACCTGTAGTAAAAAAAAAAAACACTCTCTCTCTATATATATATACATAAAGATGTGTGTGTATATATATGTGTTTATTTTCTATACAAATCTACAACGTTTGACCAATCCACACCAAATTTGGTACACTTATACCAAAACGAACATGGTGGAAAACATAGGCTTTACTTTCTTGTCTTTAGACCAATCTATAGCACTTACAACCATGAAAATTGGCACACAGGTAGTCATAAAAGTGGCTCTCGAAGCCTCGATATTAAAATATAAGGTTTGTTTTCTAGCAATAAATGAATATTAACAAGGAAACAGGTTCTACAGGGTTTGTGTATTTGAGTTAACTGTAAAAAACAAACCTTTCTCTTTCTCTGTCTATATTAGACCAATCTATGGCACTTACAACTAGGCAAATTGGCACACAGGTAGTCATAAAAGTGGCTCTCGAAGCCTCAATATTAAAATATAAAGTTTGTTTTCTAGCAATAAATGAATATTAACAAGGAAACAGGTTCTACAGGGTTTGTGTATTTGAGTTAACTGTAAAAAACAAACCTTTCTCTTTCTCTGTCTATATTAGACCAATCTATGGCACTTACAACTAGGCAAATTGGCACACAGGTAGTCATAAAAGTGGCTCTCGAAGCCTCAATATTAAAATATAAAGTTTGTTTTCTAGCAATAAATGAATATTAACAAGGAAACAGGTTCTACAGGGTTTGTGTATTTGAGTTAACTGTAAAAAACAAACCTTTCTCTTTCTCTGTCTATATTAGACCAATCTATGGCACTTACAACTAGGCAAATTGGCACACAGGTAGTCATAAAAGTGGCTCTCGAAGCCTCAATATTAAAATATAAAGTTTGTTTTCTAGCAATAAATGAATATTAACAAGGAAACAGGTTCTACAGGGTTTGTGTATTTGAGTTAACTGTAAAAAACAAACCTTTCTCTTTCTCTGTCTATATTAGACCAATCTATGGCACTTACAACTAGGCAAATTGGCACACAGGTAGTCATAAAAGTGGCTCTCGAAGCCTCAATATTAAAATATAAAGTTTGTTTTCTAGCAATAAATGAATATTAACAAGGAAACAGGTTCTACAGGGTTTGTGTATTTGAGTTAACTGTAAAAAACAAACCTTTCTCTTTCTCTGTCTATATTAGACCAATCTATGGCACTTACAACTAGGCAAATTGGCACACAGGTAGTCATAAAAGTGGCTCTCGAAGCCTCAATATTAAAATATAAAGTTTGTTTTCTAGCAATAAATGAATATTAACAAGGAAACAGGTTCTACAGGGTTTGTGTATTTGAGTTAACTGTAAAAAACAAACCTTTCTCTTTCTCTGTCTATATTAGACCAATCTATGGCACTTACAACTAGGCAAATTGGCACACAGGTAGTCATAAAAGTGGCTCTCGAAGCCTCAATATTAAAATATAAAGTTTGTTTTCTAGCAATAAATGAATATTAACAAGGAAACAGGTTCTACAGGGTTTGTGTATTTGAGTTAACTGTAAAAAACAAACCTTTCTCTTTCTCTGTCTATATTAGACCAATCTATGGCACTTACAACTAGGCACACAGGTAGTCATAAAAGTGGCTCTCGAAGCCTCAATATTAAAATATAAAGTTTGTTTTCTAGCAATAAATGAATATTAACAAGGAAACAGGTTCTACAGGGTTTGTGTATTTGAGTTAACTGTAAAAAACAAACCTTTCTGTATTTGAGTTAACACAGTGAAATGTCGCGGTCATATTTGAGCATTACTAAATTTCATAAATCATTACCGTCTTTGTTAACATTTTCTGTCTTTTTTCAAATTCCTTTATTTTGGCTCAGGATGTCGAAATTGAACACTTTGCACATCTTTCGTTTTTCAGAATTCTGCATTTTTTCACCGAAATTTCGTTTCTGTATATGTTTTAATATAGATTCAAGATTAAAAAAAAACTGTAGTAAAAAAAAAAAAAAAACCTTTCTCTTTCTCTGTCTATATTAGACCAATCTATGGCACTTACAACTATGGAAATTGGCACACAGGTAGTCATAAAAGTGGCAATAAATGAATATTAACAAGGAAACAGGTTCTACAGGGTTTGTGTATTTGAGTTAACACAGTGAAATGTCGCGGTCATATTTGAGCATTACTAAATTTCATAAGTCATTACCGTCTTTGTTAATATTTTCTGCCTTTTTTCGAATTGCTTTATTTTGACTCAGGAAGTCGAAATTCGACACTTTGCACATCTTTCGTTTTTCAGAATTCTGCATTTTTTCACAGGAATTTCGTTTTTGTATATGTTTTAATCTTTTGCATATTGCAATATATTATTCAGGAACTAAATGTATGTATTTGTATCCGAAGTAAATTGTAGAAGTTATAAAAAATTAAAAACGAAATTATAAAAAGTATTTTTCGTACAACTTAAATAATTAAAGTTAAAGAGTATTTTCTGTACAAATTAAATTATTGCATTTTTCTATGTAAGAAAAGTGATTATTCAAATTCATTTTTCAATCAACGTTTAACCACATTTTAACTCGATCAACGCCGGGTTATTCAGCTGGTAAACAATACAAAAATGCTTAGGTTAAGCAACATTTAAAATTCAGAATCTTGTTGAACTCCTTCCCCACTTGCGCTTAAAATACTATTTATTTACATGCAGCCTCCTCTATGCACGGAACAGTTTGGTTGGCCAACCAGTTCCAAAAGGGAGAAAAAACGCTCGATTAGACACAGAGTTGGTGCGATCGTCAAGGAAAGGCGATAAGTTGCCAAATGTTGCGACTCGCCACAGAACCTCACGTGTTGCGTTGTAAACAGTGAGGGAGCTAAGGTCTTTCAACTCGCCGGGCCCGGGACAATTCAAATTCGAGCCTCCCCCCTCTCAACCCTTCTTTCTCCTTCATCCGCTTCTTCTCCCTTTTTTTTTTATTCCTTCTTTCGAACTTTTAAATGGTTTTTTTTCTCCGTTGCAATTTAAAAAAGAATCTCGATTAGCAGTTCTAAGTGCTCAGTTTTTTTCCTTTTTTTGTAATAGATCGTTCCGCCTTCAATAACGCATTGGTGGGCAGGGGACTGATTTTGCAGAGGCCGTTCTGGTTATTAAAGAGGCGAAATTCGGGGTTGAGTTGAGAAATTTCTCTCGTGACAAACCACTTGGATGGTGAGGATTGGGCTGTTCTCACAGTTGACCTATAAAACATTTCCTGACCTTTCAGGAAGGTTTGGGAAAAGAACTTTGTGTGTTTCAAACACCGTGTAATAAAATTCCCCTTTCTTCCCATGCATTTTCGGGTCGCTGTAGCCCGGATGGAAAAGAAACAGATTACATTCGTAGGGCTGCGAGTTCGAATCCAAAGACCCGTCTTATACAAAGGGGGCTGTTGCGCGTTAAATCTGTAGTGGCCTCAGATTAAAATTTGGAGAGTGGGGTGCCAGCTCATGTTGACATCGTCATGTGACCATGGTTCAAAATTACGAGGTGTTGTCCTCAGTTCTCACCTTTCTGGTTTGATCCCGGGCTGTCACCAATAGCCCGTTATGGTGCTCCAGTGCGACGTTAATAAATTACCTTCCTCTATAGATCGCTCAACTGAAGGCACAAGAACGCGATGTTGTAAGCGATGAGGAAAATAGTATTAAGTTTTTTTTAATTCGGTTTTTATTAAAAATAAAAATAACTACAAAGTGGTGTAATATTTCATGTTTGTGATATTTTTAAATTATGAATTTCACACTTCTTATACATTAAAATCGATACTAATATACAATTTAAATGACATTCCACATGAAACTAAGAATTAAGTTGTTTTTCATGGCGAAAAATGAGGGTATTTTAACTAATAAAAAAGGCACTGAAGTGAAATGTTTTATCAGAGGCCATTTAAAACTTATTAATTTTTAGAAAAAGTAAAGCTCTATTAATACTTCACCAACTTACGAACGTTATTTGTTTTTAACGAAGGGCGACAACGGATTTAAACAAAAAATAAACCGTTAGGAGATTCATTCACCAACTTTCCCGCCTAGTTTAAATATGCTTAATTTGACGGAGAGAGAGATAAAGAGTGATGACAGGAAAGCAATGAGAAATATGAAATACTAGCCACTGCGTGGCTAGCCCGGCGTTGCCCGTTGCAACGCCGTGACGTAAGGTATTAATCTGGTGTAAAATTTTCCGCAGATTTCAAATCCATTGAAAATATATTCAATGAAAAAATTATTTATTTAAAGAAAATCACATTTTTAGGTAACAATCTAAACTGAAATTTTCCGCAGATTTCAAATCCGTTGAAATTTTTACTCTATCTTTAACGGTCTGTGAGATAGAAAAAAGAATTGACTTCAGTTAAAATATTTATCGTCTGGCTGAAATTTATTCGTCTGCGCAAAATCAAAGCGGAAATGAAAAAAAAATTATTTTCTTCGCATACTGCGGTTGAAAAAAACTTGGCATGATTCCAAACCCTGACTGCAAGGTCACACGGGTAGAAAAAGTTGGAAAATAAAGCTATTAAATTCATTTAAAAATCTATTAATTAATGAGCTATTAAATTTATTCAAAAATCTTCTAGATTGAATTTTAAAATTCGCCTCGACCCAAAAATTGCAAATAATTCGGACTACCTGTGTGGCAAATCTCATTGCTGTAAGTGCCATAGAATCATCAGGATTTTGCGGCCCCAAACAGACAAACAAACAAGCACTTCCTTTTATAATATTAGAGATATCGTAGATTTCAACGCAGGAATGAAAATGTGAGGGAAAATAGGCTTTGCGTCAAAATATACCAACTCTCCTTTGGAGAGGGAAATTGGGATGAAATTGGAGTAGACGTTTAGAATTTAACTGTGGTAACAAAACTGAGGCGTGCTTTTTGCCATGTATTTGATTGAAAATAAGAATTAAGTCCAGTAAAAATAAAAATGCTTTTTAAAATTTACGGATAATTTTATTTTGTACAGAAGTATCAAATCCAGTTCTGTACATTGGATGCCCTATTCACTATAAATGGAATGAAATCAGATAAAAATACCAGTAGCAACATTTCGTCATCAATAGATATTAACCCCTTGGATACATTTGACGACTGAGACTCTTCATGCACTTGTTTTGCCTAAGTTACGGATGACGAGTCTTAATTCGTCATTCAAACGATGACTAAATTAAACATGCACATTATTGTAAGAGTGATTGGTGTACGAGACTCCTTGAACCAAGTTATTCAATCGTGTTCTCTACAAAAATACACTTTATTTAATCTGACGCCATTCATTGAAATATTTACACGGCAGTGTTATCAGACGTTTTTTGGAATGAACTCGGAGATCAGAAGCTGTGCGATCTCTCTCAAAATGTTGCCATTCTTATCAAACGAAACTACACGAAAATATAAACAGTAACTAGTGTGCAAACGATAATACGAAAATAGAACAGTAATTAGTGTACTGACGATGATACGAAAATTTTACAGTAACTTAATGTGCAAACGATTACCGATTTTTTTCAAATAAATCTATACCCAAGTGGTAAAGAAAGATAGCAATTAAGACGGTTAAACTCAAGTGCTATGTCCGCGGGTCAGCTAATTATAAAATAACTAGGGGTTATAACGATTATAAATAACTAACTCGCTAACGCTCGCCAACCCCCGGAGGATTGCTTCGCAATTCTCATAGGTTCGCTGCGCGAACCTATGCTCGCTTCGCTCGCATCACTGAAGACACGTGTCCTAGCAGAAGGGATTGATTACAAAATATATTCCAAAAAAATAATTTTCAAATCTAAATTTGTTGTATTACATAAAAGATATATACAGTACCTCTGGAATCAGAATTTAGATGAAAACTTTGAGCAAATTTTTACTCGCAATGTGAGCGCTGCTTTGGAAATTGAATACCCAGCATGTTGTTTGTGAGTACATTTCCCCAGTACTCGAGCCACCCATACACTTTTTGACTGAGTTTGTTGTCGAAAGTTGTAGTGCACGCGTCTTGTTGTACTATAATTGTTAGCCTTGAAAAGGACCGTTTTTTAAATAGCCCTGAAAAGATCCTCCGCTTTCTTAGATTTCTATTACGAACCGCAACAGCTCGTCTAAAATTCATTTTTTTTTTCAATAAAATTTCATCCGATAACGCTATAGATTCAAATGACTCGCGAGGCTCCTAGTAAACAAACAATCGCACAATGTTGCCAAAACGCGGTAACAAATAACGTCTTTTTTGCGTGCCACGTAAGAGAAATATATATATAGATAACACCAAGCAAAAACACGTAGAACAAAACAAAGAAACATTTACAATTTGATTATTAAAATGACAGTCACCATCAGTTAAAAATTGAATGCTAGGAAAGGTTTTTCACAATCAAATGTTTATGTTAAGTTATTCTACATAAACTAAAGCGATCGTCATGGCTCCATGACATACATGAACCACGGTAGACCAGTTGTGTTGCTCCACTGCGACGCTATTTCAAATACCTACCTTGATTGACGGCCGTGGAAACCCATTTGGTAGATTCGAGGATTAGCAAACGGAGGATTACGAGTTCGAGACTTGATTCATCCAAAGACCGTAGTGTACGTGGAGGGCCTAGTGCTAATCATAAATTTACCCTGGCCTCATGCTGGCGTGGTGTGGAAGTTTGGAGTGTGGAAGCTCAGGTGTTGCCTCGTCATCTAACCGTGATTCAAAAACTACGTGGTATTGTCCTTGGATCTTTCCCTTCTGGATGGATCCCGGACCGGTGCCAGTAGCCCGTTGTGTTGCAACAGTGCGACGTTAATTAACTACCTTCCTTCCATGAGATACATACACAATCGATTACATTACCTTCTCCTGCGAATCTCAATGGGAATGAGATGGCGTATAGATTTTGAAAGTAAGGTATCGAAGAGTCATTACAATCAAACACCTTACTCATTGCCGGATTTTTACGAAAATGGAACTTGAAAACAATACTTTTCTTTAAAAATTCCTCTCACCAAAAGCCGAAAACAAAAACGCATCCGAAGGTGTTCTCAAATTTGAAAGTGGGAAGTCAGTGGACTGCCATCTCTGGAATGGCCAATCGACACTCGAGATTTAAGGGGTCTCAAGATTCTTAAAAATTATCCGTGTATGCAAAAAAATATCCTTTTTCAAACAAATATAACTTATTAATGAAACAAACCAGAATTTTTAAATTTTTATCATATAATATTCACATATATTTACATTGTTTCTCAAATTTTTATTTAATTAAAATTTTTTTTAAAAAAGTTATTAAGAAATTTAAATTGGACACTTTTTAATATTAATATTTTACTGCGCGCAGGATTCTGAAGTACAAAATTGATCAAAATGTACAAAATTAATTTTATCTAATATAAAACTGTCCAGTTTTGATGTTATACATACTTTTTAAAAAATTTAAAAACAAAAAATATTTTTAAAATAAAATTATTCAAAATTTTTTTTAATTTTAAGAAAATTTTTAATTAAAACTCCTAAAAAATATTCTGTTAATAATTGGTCTGAAAATTGATGTATAAGTCATAAAGGAACTAATTGTGAGCATATGTATGAAATTTCAGATTAATATGATAAATAGTTTCTGAGAAATCAAGCGCGCAAACTAAAATTTTGTGTTTTGAGAAAAATAAAGTTAAAGTTGAAAATTTTGATTAAAAAAATTCTGTTAATAATTGGTCTGAAAATTGATGTATAGGTCATAAAGGAACTTATTTTGTGTATATGTATGAAATTTCAGATTAATATGATAAATAGTTTCTGAGAAATCCATTGCGCACACTAAAATGTTGCGTTTTGAGAAAAATGAAATTAAAGTTGAAAAATTTGTTAAAATAAAATTCTGTTAATAATTGGTCTGAAAATTGATGTATAGGTTATAACGGAATTTATTTTGAGTATATGTATGAAATTTCAGATTAATATGATAAATAGTTTCTGAGAAATCCAACGAAAAAAACTAAAATTTTGTGTTTTGAGAAAAATGAAGTTAACGTTGAAAAATTTGTTAAAACGAATTTCTGTTAATAATTGGTCTGAAAATTGATGTATAGGTCATAAAAGAACTCATTTTGAGTATATGTATGAAATTTCAGATTAATATGATAAATAGTTTCTGAGAAATCCAACGCGCCAACTAAAATGTTATGTTTTGAGAAAAATAAAGTTAAAGTTGAAAAATAACATAAAATGAAATTAAATAAACTATGGTTAATTAAAAAGCTCCAGGATCATAAGTGCTGCCCTCAGTAACCTTAAATTGTTCTATATCTACTGCTACTTTCATTTTTTTTGACCTTACGAGCTTCAAAGGATGCTTCGGTTGCTCGCCTCTTTGCAGTCGCAATGCGCACTTTGTCCATAGTAATACATTTCACGACATTTGTCTGGCAGATTTTCAAACCTAAAGCGCGTATAATTTCAACTCGGCTTTTGCATCCGTCATTGAAGTCACATACAGCCATATATGCAGCTATTTTGCCATATACAGCCATATATGCAGCCGTCAGCCTATTTATGACAGCATCAGTTAGCCGACCCTTTCCACCGATCGTTTTTGCATCCGACAACTTCTTTTTACCAAGTGATGCCTTTAATTTAAGCAAGCGGCTGCCCATTCGCTTTTGGACATGTCCCACGCACTCTATTTTTTCAACTGTAACATTGTCACCATATGGCTTTTTTTGGACGATTGCTGAAAACGTCTTGGAATCTGCTGGTATTTTAAACCATGCTTGTTTTCTGTTGGACAGAAAATCCTTTGCATGCCGCTCACTTCCATTTGTCCAGCAGACCCACTGTGGTTTTTTTTTTGCAGTTATGCTGGTGTTTAGCCAGAAAGGCACTTAATTTAAGGCCAAACTTTGGGCTTGTAGGTGTCGCACACTTTTGCAATACGACGACATGACTTCCACGACTTTTACGCAGTCAGCCCCGATCAAAGTACATACACCGGCAAGAGATGTAAAACTGCGGGTTTTCCATGTCCCATCACCACTAACTGCAATAGAATTTACAGTGCCGTCAATGATTTTTTCTTCCACAGCAGCTTTCCTCATCGATGCATTTGCGAGCACCTCGCTCACGTCTGCAATTTTTGAATTAATCTTGTCGTACGCCTTCTGAGACACGGGCTTCGGCAAACACATGATTGAACAAAATGTTTCGAGTGATATACTTGGCCTATAAATCTCATGGCCAACACTGACCGCTTGTTCACTTCTGGTACAATACATTTTTTTTGTGTCCAATCAATTCACGGGAATTGAAATTCTGTTGAACTGTGCACTGTCTACAAACTGAAATAAATTTTGAAGACAATCCAACAGTGGATTTCTCAATAATCTTAACATTCCCATGGCACACAGAGCAACAGATATGTTTTTCTAGTTGTGAGAACAATATAAACCAATATCCACTAATCTGTAGCCATGAAATTCAACGCAAATTTCCAATGACTGCGAAACATTGTGTGCAGTCGGCAACTTTCTAGCAGCTGCACTTTTGTTTGGCGAAAGATTTTTAAAAATACCTTGGCCACTTTGAGACTTTAATTTCTTCAAGAATTTATGGAACAGCTACACTCTACGTTTATGAGCGATGGCAACGGACTTTGCGATTTTTTTGGCGTACTTCTAAAGTCGCCAAGGAAAGAATTATTTCCTAACTCTTTTTTCGTCAAAAATTTTTTTGTTTGTTTTACAACACACCTTTTAAACACACTTCAAAACGTTTTAAAAAGTATATTTTTAAAATATTTCACAAAAATTAGTAAACTTAAGTACATATCAACACATTTGTGAACCAGCAGAAAAACTAAGCAACGAATGTTGGGTAAGAATACCCTGAAACTTATCAATTACACTAAATACAGTGCTCATGTTGAAAAAGAAAAAGATTTACAAAAGAATAAAAAGCAAGAAGTAATACAACCTGATAACGTCAGAATTCTTTCGTAAAAAAATAATGAAAACGAAAATGGACAAAAAAACAAAACTCTTAATCTTTTTGTGAAAACTATTATAATAAAATAAAAATTCCACATCTGTCAAAATACAAATAAATGGACCAATAGTATCACAGAAAACGATTTAAAAGGACCAATGCAATCAAAGGATATTTTAAAAACAAATAACCAATGGGAGGAAAGAAAAAAATTCAAACAAATCAATGAAATCAAACGATTTTAACGGATTTTTCGAAGCTTTCTAGAATATTCAAAATGAAAAAAAAGTTTCCGTTTGCCGAGGTTGCCATGAAAACCACAACAACCGAAACGACAGATGGGTTGCCTTAATTTATCGTAACTCGCTACTAGAAGTGCGCCAAAAAAATCGCCAAGCCGTTGCCATCAGTCATAAACGTAGAGTGTAGCTGTACCGAATTTATTTCCTTGAAATCTTTTCTTCTTCGATCTCTTTCCGGACGATCGTTTTGACCGATTTTCCATGTTTGAACACTTTTTAAAACAGATGAAATAACGTGGAAATTCAAAATCGCAAATTAATAAACATAAACAAGCAAGTGAAGAAAAATATAGAAGTTGAGTTGTTATTATACTACTCATTCACAAGATTATTTTGATATTAAGTGTGGCTGTTCTGCTAAAAGAATTCAGCTAGAGAAGAATGTTTTAGAAATGCTCTCCCAGCTGTCAAAAGTTGGGAGCGGCAGTGGCAAGTTTTTGTTTACTTTTCAACAGAGTTGTTTTATTCTTTTCTCGATAACTCTGGAAGTTTTGGGAGTATCGTTAAACTTAAAGTACCGAAATGTTCAGAAAAGATGTGGCTTCTACATATATTTTTTTCAAGAAATTGAAAATTTTGAGATTTAAGGGTCCTGAGACCCCTTAATTTCATTTAATCATGGATTAGCAGTTTAAACGACCTGCGGAAATGCAATATGACTTTTCTGGACACCTTGTTTGTCTGCGGCTGTCTGAGGAGAATTCTGTATTTAAGGGGGGCTAAGACACAAAAAAACCTTTAAAAAGTCCTTATTTGTTTTATATTCTCAAAAAATTTGAAATTTAATTCTCTTTTGTTTGACACCAATTCTATATTGATATTTTGAGTAGAACCGAAGTTATGAGCAAAAGAACGTTTTGATAGCTGTCAAAGTTTTAAAAGGAAAAATATGTCGACTTATCCGAAAAACTGATAACAAAAGTACAATTGCATACAAATTGTACCGTAGAAAGGTACAATTAGCCAAAATAAACCTTAATCAAAGGTCTGAAGACATTAACGGATTTATTTACGTACTCGGAGTGAAAAATCCATCAGGTACTAAAATTTCACCTTTTGTAACTGATTTTCATTTATGAAACTTTAAGGTGATTTTTCTCCATGATGGATTTTTCACACTTTTCCCAATTTTAAAATGATATAACTCAAAATCTATTCAAGATAATTGCATGAAATTTGGTATGTATATTCTTCATACATATTTAAGTGATTTGTCTTCAGCAATTTTAAAAATTATTGATATGTTATAAAATATAAGTGTTTTTATAAATTATAAAATAAAAAAATGTTTAATATTTATTTATTTGCATGTATTAAAAAACTGTGAAGACAAATTTTTAAATATAATATCTGCTTCTAGAAAATGTAAATATTGTGTCTTTTCCTAAATAATTTCTCAAGTTATATCAAAAGTAAAAACAGTCAATTTTTTGAAAATTTTAAAATTTTTTGAACTGATATCAAGTTAATTTTTTATAATTTTCTATTTGTAAATTAGGTGCTATGTCTTCATTAAAAATTCCAAAGCAATATCTTTATTAGTAAAAAAAAAAATAGAAAATTGTGTCCCGGCCCCCCCTTAAATCCTTTGCGCATTGTCACACAAGGTGTTATTTCCTCAACCACCTGTATAGATTAACAGAGTGACGTTTCCTCATGGGAAAATTTCACCCAATTTATTAGAAGAAATTAATACAATACATTGTTATGTACATATTTATACAGTAGTGATTATCAGATGACTGTTAAAGACTGCCACTACCTCCGTGTTCTCTAGTCGAGTTCTCTATTCATCCCTGCAATTCATCTCTGATTTACCTCCTCAGCCGCTTGATTGTCCAAGAACATCTTTACCGACTTCCATCGGGGATACAATGGCTCCTTCCACTTAACATTCCTCAGTGTGTTGGCCAGATGACATCACACTTATCTTGTACTTCTTGTATGTGCATGAACTTGGTCTAGTCAAGCTAGTCCGCAAGTTCATACACCACTTGGTCTGGAATCTAGATAGCGGACCAAGTGGGATAATAAACAAGAGTATGCAAAATGAAGAAACACATACACTGCCCTACAATAATGGACCGAACAGCAAGATGTGATGGTATAAGGAAAAGAATACATGATTTAATAGGGGGATGGTCCCCACACGTGCTGCAATTACACTAGCAACCCTTCTGGGCATACTTGCAACAAGGTTTAGATACACAGCTATGGTTATTTGTGTCCATTCCTGCTGCAAGGATGTCGTCAACTCAGCTGTAGATTTCGGACGGGGTTCCCTGGTCCGTAAGCGTCGCTCTAACTCGCCCCACAAATGTTCTATGGGGTTTAGGTCGGGACTCTGAGTAGGCCAGGAAGACGTTTCACATCCGTATCTTGATACCACTGCTTGACAGAAGCTACAACATGACATGGTCGACCTGGAAGTAACATTCGTCCATTCCATTAAATTGAAAGAGCGTAGTAAGAACCTTATTGTCCAAAATTTTCATGTAGGCGTCGGGGTTCAATTTCCCAGGAAAAACATGCAAAGGTCCCAGACCGTACCTCGAAACACACCCGAAACAAGTAGTCGGATTTTATGCAAATCAGATGGCGTCCGGTCCATCATTGTAGGGTAGGGTACATAAAAATTCGCAGGGTTTAATTTCGCGCATGTTTCCGAAATTCTTTGAAAAAATGGTCAATGATGGCTGCATGTCATTCTTAAATTCAGCAGCGAGAAATCTGTAAGACGCACTCAAACAGTTACAAGGAAGAAAACGTTTGCAAACGCTGACCAATGAAATGAACCTACCTATTTATGTAAAATAATAATGTTCATCTCGTCTTGTGGCCGTGGTTCAAAATTACGAGGCGTCTTTTGAAAGTTTACTTTGGGATTTTGATCTCGGTAGGTATTTTAATTAACGTCGTACCGGTGCTACTGACGATGGTCCGGGATCAATCCCTCAAGATAAAGATACGAGGACAACACCACGTAATTTTGAACCACGATCAGATGACGAGGAAATACCCGAGCTAGCACCCCACTCTCCTAACATCCACACCAACCCAACGTGAAGACTTTCGGCCACGATGGATTTCAGGTGTAACTGCCGCCTCTGCACTATACGCTTACAAACATCTATGCACTGACAAGGATTAGAACCAGGAACCTTCCGATGTAGAGGGTAACGCCTTAACCACCAGATCGGTAGGTTGGCAAATTTATACAATGCATAAAGACATAAAAATATTTAAAATAAGTGTTGCTGTCGTGATTCAATGAAATAAGGAGTTCACTCAGCGTTACAGCTCGTCTCAGCTCTTCCCCATGATTATGATCATGGCTAAAAAGAACCTATTTTTACAAAATAGGTCTACTAGTCTAAGGGTGCTACCGAAGAGAGCCTGGGAAAGTATCTGTGGTATGGATTTTAAGGCCTGGTGCACACATCCGGTTTTTCAAGTGCGGTCTGAGATACAATAGAACAGTGCACAGTGCACACTAGGGAAGCGACATCGATAGCAAAACATCGATGTTCAAAATTAAAACATCGATGTTTTTAAAATTCAGTGTATTTAAATTTGTTTCCCCATTTCTTAAAACTGGTTTACCAACTATTGATGTGACATCGACAGCAAAACATCGATGTTGATAATACATCGCCCCCCAAACCATCGATGTTTTTAAAATTCAGTGTATTTAAATTTGTTTCCCCATTTCTTAAAACTGGTTTACCAACTATTGATGTCACATCGACAGCAAAACATCGATGTTGATAATACATCGCCCCCCAAACCATCGATGTTTTTAAAATTCAGTGTATTTAAATTTGTTTCCCCATTTCTTAAAACTGGTTTAGCAACTAGTGATGCGGCATTGGCTCCAATACATCGATGTTTTTTTCTAAAACATCGACATCGATGTCGCATCCCTACTTTTCAGACCCTTCATCCTTGGTCACTTTGGTCTAAAAGTATGTTCAATTTGCTGATTATGAAAATTATGCCACTTGGTTATTTTTAAAATGGTACTTTTTTCGTTTAAAAATGAAACATCGACAGCGTAAAAACATCGACAAGTATAAACATCGATGTTACCAAAACATCGACCCCAATACATCGATGTTAAATACATCGATGTTTTGAAAGCATCGACATCGATGTCGCATCTCTAGTGCACACATGCCTCCAGCGCCGCTTTTGCGACGCACATCCAACTTGCTTGCAATTTCTAGCGCAGTTCCCCACGACACCGCACATGAGTCTCCGTTCTGAAGTACATCGTTCTCATAAACAAATGGAATATAAATAATAATTAATAAATGGTTGTATCCAGTAACGTCCATTTTGTTTCAAAATATATACTTTTTTACACCAAGTAAGCGAAATATACACGTTTTCTTCGATATAATATGTATCGCAAATGGCACGAAATGCGTTTGTGCGTCATTTCACGGTTATGTGTGCATAGTTAGGCTTCGGTGCCGCAGTGACGCCGCACGTTGAAAAACCGGATGTGTGCACCGGGCCTAAATCGTAACCGGGACTTATTTGGCAATAGCGAAGTTTTTGCTAAGTTTTCAAACGGGAGACTGGGAAATGCATGTGAAAAACAGGAAATGAAAGGTATAGATATTACTATTTATTCAAGCTGAATGAAAATGTTTTAGGCATGACATGTATGCATGTAAGTACCTAGTATTTATAAATATCACTCCTCGATTCCTCTGCGATCCATGAGCAATAAAATGAAAGGAAGCCTAATTCTGAAGAAAATACCAGCTGGACTGCGAATTTTTCTTTATATCCATCAACTCTTTTTGTATGCTTACAATATATACATAAACATATAAAACAATATATTTTTAATGCTATCCGATGTTTTCCTTTTTTGCCTGAATACGCATGCACGTGTTCGACCAATGTGTGGTTTGCAAGGTGCTGTTGGGTTGATGATTATAGCCCTAGATTGGTAGTTATGCAATTAGATTCATAACTGTATAAATTAGGTATTCGACATCGACAGCAAAACATCGATGTTCAAAATTAAATCATCGATGTTGATAATGCATCGACCAAAAACCATCAATGTTCAATGTTTTTAAAAATCAGTGTATTTAAACTCCCCCCCCCCCCAATTACTTAAAATCTGTTTAGCAACCTCAGCCATTAATGTTCGACGTGGGGGGGGGGAGAGATTTAATTTGTCATTAACGGTGTTTATTAATTTATAACTAAGACTTTTTTTTAACTGGCAAAACAAAGTCAAAAAATTTTACGAACAATTAACAAATCTTTTTTTTTAATTGAATACAACAATTCGACTATAAATTTACATTACGAATATAATATTTACAACAATTCGACATAGGAACTACTAACTATAAGTATAATTAGGTAGGTACATAACAATAATTATTGTTTGTTATTATTAACTAATTATCAACTTATGGGGGGAAACAGGCCTATAATTATTATACTATACTCCAATATTTGTTATTTAAGTTTGTATAAAAAGAAGTTTGTTAACTTTCTCCACCTTCAGCCGACTTCTTTTTTCACGAACTATCCCACCAGCTAGGGAAAAAACTCTTTCTGATCGGACAGATGTCGCCATCATTGACAAATACTTAGCGGCGTGGTTATTTTTCTTAATTTTTACTGTGGTGCTTTTTTCATTTAAAAATTAAACATCGACAATGTTAAAACATCGATGTTAAACAAATGATTAGCTCCAATAAATTAATGGTAAATACATCATTGTTTTCTATAAAACATCGATGTTTTTGAAAAAATCGACATCGTTGTCGTATCCCTAGTTTTCAGACCCTTCACCCTTGGTCACTTTGGTCTAAAAGTATATTCAATTTACTGATTATAAAAAATATGCTACTTAGTTATTTTTTAATTTTTATAATGATACTTTTTTCATTAAAAAATAAAACATTGACAAGTATGAACATCGATGTTGAAAAAACATCGGCTCCAATACATCGATGTTTTTTTTATAAAACATCGATATCTCATCCCTAGTATAAATATGTGCACTGCACGCAAATTTTACGCAGCTTACCAATCTAAGGTTAATTAGAGTTGGCTATAACCCTAGAGATTAGTAACGTTATGAGATTAGATTGATAATAGTATGAATGTGTGTATACTGGACGTAAATTTTACGTACTTTACCAATCTAGGTATAAACAGTTGTGGGTTAGCCACAACCCTAGATTAGTCACGTTTTGAGATTAGATTGATAACAGTATGAATGTGTGTACTGTACGCAAAATTTACGTACCATACCAATCTAAGGTTAAACAGTTGGGTTGGCTATAACCCTAGATTGGTAACGTTATGAGATTAGATTGATAACAGTATGAATGTGTGTACTCTAAGTAAATTTTATGTACCTTACCAACCTGAGGTTAAACAGTTGGGTTGGCTATAACCTTAGATTTGTAACGTTATGATATTAAATTGATAACAGTATGAGTTTGTGTAGTGTACGCAAAATGTACGTACCATACCAATATAAGGTTAAACAGTTGGGTTGGCTATAACCCTAGATAGCAACGTTTCGAAATTAGATTGATAACAGTGTGAATGTGTGCACTGGATGTAATTTTTACGTACCTTACCAATCTAGGGATAAACAGTTGGATTGGCTATAACCCTAGATTAGTAACGTTATGAGATTAGATTGATAACAGTATGAATGTGTATACTCTAAGTAAATTTTATGTACCTCACCAACCACCTGAGGTTAAACAGTTGGGTTGGCTATAACCTTAGATTTGTAACGTTATGGATTGGATTGGATTTGGTTTTGTTGCATTGAGAGAGTCCTCTTGGGACATATTATGCCAAACTCCATTTGACGTTATGAGATTAGATTGATAACATGTACAAAACAAAAATTTTACGCACCTTACCAATCTAGGATTAAACAGTTCAACTGAACATTCACTCCCTAATCGGACATTTCAGTTTCTGATTTATAGTACTCATAGATATGAGACGGCACAGGATATATTTCACTTCCAGAAGCGCAGTTGCTTTGACGGGTGGAGGCGAACGAAGTCCTGTGATGTTGAGGAAACGCAATTTCAAACAGCGTCTGTTGCACTTTCATCCGAAAGATGAACTTGTCCCTCGGTGCCAAGTTCTTGACGTGGGGGAGGATGGAATTGAAGAACCCCACATCCTCATCGATGTGATAGTCGATCGCGGCGGGTCTTTCATTCTGCGGCGGTGCCGGTTTTTCCTTCTCGAAATCGAACATCTTCCGTTTCTTGAAACTGGAGTTCGTGGTGTGGATTCTGGAGCGTGGGGCGGCGGGTGACAGGGTCGGGGGGTTCATCGAGGTTGAAGCTCTGGGGGCGTGGTCCTGGTCCGGCGGAGGGGTGGAGACCACGTTTTGGACCAGAAAGTCCGCGGGCAGCAGGCAGTGGTCTTCGTCGCTGTAGAGCTCCGAGTCGCTGTCGTCGGAGTTCTTGGCGGAGAGCGTGGACAGTTCGTCGGGCGTGTCCGTGTAGATGCTGTCCGTTTTGCGAAGGGTGAACTGGTCCTGGAGGAAGAGCAGCTTCTGGAAGAAGGGCCACTGGATGTCGTCGGACACGGCGTCCCCTAGTTGGTAATCGCTCTTCCTCAACTGCTTGCCGAACTCTTGTCTGAGGTTCTTCCAGCACCTGCGAACTTCTATTTCTGAAACGAAGAATTAGAGAGGACGTTATGACGTGAACGAGTAAACTGACTTTCTTTTTAAAAGGTTAAAAAGAAAGGTCCTTTCCTCCAAAGCGTTCACACCTCACGGTCAAACGACCCGAACAAAATTAGGAACACTCTCCCTGCTAATCCGCTGTGGGTTTTCAGTAACTCGGTACGGAGGGGATTGTTTCCATTCAGAATAAGAAGAAGGAGGAGGAGGAACACTCTAGAACAGAGGTTACCAACCTTTTAGTAATTGCGTACCACTTGAAATTTTTAGAAAGTTTTGGCGTACCACCAGTCCTATATTTTTTTTAGAAACGTATATCTAATGTCAGAAAAGTGCCCAGTGGCTTGTTTTATTTTAATAAAAATTCTCAGAAAGCTTCATATTTTATGATTAATGCACTTGTATTTCGTATTAATAATGTTTTAGTAAAAAAGTTGTTTATTACTAAACTGTAGTGTTTTATTTGAAAAAAAAAACGATTATCGAAAATTACAGTTTTATTTTTTACTCACAGGTCTAAAAACAACTAATTTTAAATAATTAGTACAAACTAAGCAAACAAAGATTAATATAATCAAAAATTACTTTTTAGTGCGAAACTTGTCAGTCTTTTATTAAAATATCAGTATCAGGAGCAATGGAGCTTAACTTCACTCTTAAGTCCTCTTCAACACTTACTCTGTTTCTCTATTTATTTTTATATACAAAAGTTCAGAAAAACCACTTTCACACAAGTAACTAGTAACAAATGGCATAAGAAATAGCATAACGTGGTTGTTCATACTAAAAATCGAACAAACTTCGTAGAACATTTGGGTCGCTCGTATCATCCTTGCGTACCACCTAAAACGTTGCCGCGTACCACCTGTTGAGAATCCCTGTTCTAGAAGGTCGGTCGCTGACAGCACGTAAATGGTGATCAATGCCAGCGGTCACTTAAAAGGGTATAATCTCTACAGTACATAGATATATACCATGCCGCTGGTGTAGACGAAATTTTAGTGGAAACAACTGTCTATTTGTCGCAGCGTAAAGGTTAACTCTCAGAGTGGTTTCGACAAGATTTCCCGTCCATCAAGATCTGAAACCTTTTCCTGATGACTAGATATATCTTCATCAGAAATATTGCCGAATGTTTGGTGACAAGATCAAGATCTGGTCAGATTTTTCTGATGACCAAATACCTCTTCCATCCAGAACTGATCAGTTTTCTTCTTCTGGCTAGATATCTCGTCATTCAAATCCGGTCACCATAAGCCAATTATGATAAACACTACCCTACAATAATAGACCGAACGACAAGTGATGGTACAAGAGAAATAATAAGTGCTTTAATATTTCGATGGTCCCCCACGTGCTGCAATTACACTAGCAACCCTTTTGTGCATAATTTCAACAAGGTTTTGATACATAGCTATGGGTATTGGTGTCCATTCCTGCTGCAAGAATGTCGCCAACTCAGCTGTTGATTTCGGACGTGATTCCCTGGTCCGTAAGCGTCGCTCTAGCTCAGGAGTGGCCAACCTTTTACATACCATGCGCCAAATTTTTTTTCACATTCGAGTTGCGATGCGCCATATAACTCAAGCACCTTTTCTACCTTACGTTCATGGTCCTGCCATATCCTTAATAACGTTTTTAATAAAAGTATGTTTATAGACATAATTAACATTTTTAAATGCTTTAACTATTGTACGTAAAACAATGTCTATTACAGCACATAAACATTCCTTACCATTAATAAGACTTTTGAGCCTGTTTGGATTTCGCTAGTCTTTCAATGTTTGGTGTAAAGTTGTTACTGAGAGCAACAGAGAATTTTTCAAATTTGAATCATTCATTCGCTACCTCGTTTTCCTTTTAATGAATTTCATGGATGAAAATGCTTGTCCACTTGCAATCAAAGAACATGTAGGCGCAAGGATGCAATGCGCCACTTGTAATCATCAAATGCGCCAAGTTTGGCGCATGCGCTACAGGTTGGCCACCCCTGCTCTAGCTCGTCCCGCAAATGTTCTATGGGGTTGAGGTCGGGACTCTGAGCAGGCCAGGGAAAACGTTTTACATCGACGTCTCGATACCACTGTTCGACAGAGGCAGCAACATGACACGGAGCTTTGTCGTCCTGGAAGTAACATTCGTCCATTCCAGAACGTAGGAAGAACCTGATTGTCCAAAATGTTCATGTAGGCATCGGCTTTCAATCTAAAAAGGAAGAACACGCAAAGTTCCCAGGCCATACCACGAAAAACACCCCCAAACAAGTATTAGGATCTTGTGCAAATCTGCTGGCGTCCGATCCAATATTGCAGGGAATATTGTACATCATCCTTCGAGATCTGACAAATTTTGCTAACGAGAAGATGTCTCGTCATCAATATATTGCTGAATTTTTATGATGACGAGATCAGATATGGTTCAGTATATTCTTCTAATGACGAGATTCTCGTCCTTCAAAATCTGGACAGTTTTCCTTTGCTGGCGAGATATCTCGCAAATTAAGATCTGACTAATTTTGCTGATGTGTGTGTGTGACGAGGTATAGCGTCCTCAAAATATTGCCGTTTTCTTAATAGCGAGACCAAGATTGGGTCAGTTTTTTTCTAATGAGGAGTTTCTTTCTCATCAAAATCTGACCATGTCAATCCATGCAACGCGCTATGGAGAATACAATTCATACACCTCGGAATACAGTAAAATGTAGAATGCAGGAATTATCATGCTCAATGCTTACAGAATACTTCGGCAATGTCGTGAAGTCCATGTCCCGTTGTATTTTTGTACTTCTACGCTCTTGTTGGAAAGGTTATCAAATTTTACGACTGCTGTTCTGCCACTTCAGTGTATCTGATAAACATATGTATTGTTAATATTATAAGTTATTTATGTGTGCAATTCAATCTTTCTAATTTTTTAAACTTAGGAGCCGTTTTGGTAACGGGAGACAGGGATCAAAATTATCGAAATGGCTGGATTAAAATGTTTGTTTCACAACTTTTTCACGGCTGCACTTTTCAATGAGTAAACTTTTTTCAAGAATATTGTACATCACATAGCTCCCTTCCTGTTTTTACCACCCCAATGTCCCGTTTTTGTCTCCAGAAAATATGGCCAGTCTATACATGGATGGAATCAATATGACAAACTTAAATTTTTTTACCACCTCTCTAATACTATCTGGAGATAGCCATTAAAGCTAATTTTCCCTCCGTCACATTTCAAGCATATTCTTAAAACTTAAAATAAACATGACATTTAAACTACAGGCATTGAAAAAGAAAGCCACTGGATAGCATAAACGCAAAACTAAAACACTACAACAGAACAGATCATATGAGACTAGAACCAAGTTATGATAAAATATATTATATTTTCTCTAAATATAAATCATCGCAGATGTCGACCTGTAGTATTGAACAAAGCGACTCCATGATTAAACAAATTAATGACACCTATAGATACTGACACCTCTATAGATACTATAATTTTTACTAAAAACAAGACAAAAAATTGACATGAAAAAAATACAATCCGTTCAAAAAATGGAGCGTATGGTCACTGACCACACATACCGTTGGTCCCTCATATCCGTCACGGTTTAATTAATCCTCCTGGTGGTTGTCTAGGCAAGCAAAATGGACCAGATCTTGATGGACGAGATATCTTGTCATTAGAAGAAAACTGATCAGATCCACATCATCAAACAATCGGTTCTATCAAAGATACAAGATCTCGTCACAAGCAAAAGTTGTCATTGCAAAAAATCCGACTTCGTGTTTGGGGTTGTTTTTCGTGGTATGGCCTGGGACCTTTGCATGTTGTTCCTGGTAAATTAAACGCCGACGCCTAAGTGAAAAAATTGGGCAATCAGGTTCTTCCTACGCTCTTGCAATTTTATGGAATGGACGAATGTTACTTCCAGGACGAGAACGCTTCATGTCCTGGCCTCTGTCAAGCAGAGGTATCGAGATATGGATGTAAAACGTCTTTCTTGTCCAGCTCAGAGTCCCACCCCCAAAGAATATTTGTGGGATGCGTTGGAGCGACGCTTACAAACCAGGGAACCGCGTTCGAAATCTACAGCTGAGCTGGCGACATTCTTGCAGCATGAATGGACACAAATACCCATAGCTGTGATTCAAACATTGTTGAAAGTATGCCCAGAAGGGTTACTAGTGTAATTGCAACAAGAGGGAGACCATCCCCTATTAAAGCATGTGTTCTTTCCCTTGTACCATCACATCTTGCTGTCCGGTCCATTATTGTAGGGTAGTGCATTTAGAGTATTTAAGTTACGCAAATCTAGTTAATTCCAGTCAGTTTACCTCTGTTCCGCTCCTTTAAAAAAAACCCGCCTCACCATTGAAGACCCATCTTTTTTGAAACGAGAACAGACCTCCAGAAAAGGGTTTTCGAACTTTAAAATGAATTCACACGAACCTTATTTTCCAGACAAAGATGTTCCAAGAATATTTCCGGAGTACTAAATCGTTCTTGATGTCGAATAAGACATTCTACACCCCCCTACAATACTAAGAATCCAAAACTTTCCCCCCTTTTCCTGTGAAAATACCTATTTTCTGAGAAAGACCATTCTTCCTTCCCAAAGAAACAAACCAAAAGTACACAAACCCCAGAAAAAATTTAAAAGTTCATAAATTGGATAAAACATGTTTTAACATAATTTACAATTTTGATTCAGAAATTTTGTTTTGTTGTTCGTGAGAACTCTCGGTATTGTAATCAGGTTGAATACTCCCAAGTCTCAAATGACTCCAGGTACAAACAAGTCTGGACAGGTTTTCCCAACTTTATTTTCAGTGCCGGTTACGATCAGTTTGATTTAGCTCCTTGGTGAATACAGATATGGTTTTAACTATTCGAGAAATAGCTGTTATTTTCGTCCGGGTCAGGTTTAATAACCCAGTCCACAAAAAACTTTACAAGTAAGAAAAATAAGTTGTAGCGAAGAGATTGGTAACTGGTAATTTTTAATTAACGTCATACTAGAGCTACACAACGGGCTATTGGAGACGGTGCGGAATCAATCCCGTAGGGAAATGTTGGTAGGTATTTTAAATAATGCCTCACTGGAGCTATTGGTGTTGGTACGGGATCAATCCCGAGTGCAACAATCCAAGGTAATGGTAATCGTAATTTTAGTTAACGTCGTACTAGAGCAACACAACGGGCTATTGACGACGGTCCGGGCTAAGTCCCTCAAGGGAAAGACCCGAGGTCAACACCTCCAAATTTTGAACCAGGGTCAGATGACGAGAACAACTGAGCTGGCACCTCACTCTCCAAACGTCTACACCACGGAAAGGTGAAGACATTTGAGGCCATAACAGATTTAACGGGCACCAACTCCCGTGTACACGAGGGACTAGCTGGACCGAGTTTCGAACTCGCCACAATCCGGTTTCTAATCCATTGGTCTCCCAACAAGTCTACCGAGCCCACACATGACAAAGACTTCGGATTTGATTCCAGACCGTCGCCGTCTGATGGTTAAGGTGTTAGCCTCTAGATAGGATGGTTCCTGTTTCGCATCCGGGTTAGTTCATGGATATTTGTAAGCAAATGGTGTAGAGGCGGCATATGGTGTATCTGTCGTGGCCGAAAGTCCTCAAGTTGAGTTGGTGTGGAATTTTGGAGAGTGAGATGCCAGCTCAGGTGTTGCCTCGTCATTTGATCATGGTTCAAAATTACGTGGTGTTGTCCTCGTATCTTTATCTTGAGGAACTGATCCCGGATAGACGTCGATAACCCGTTGTGCTTCTCCAGTACGACGTTAATTAAAAATTTAAATTACAATTACAGCTTCCATGGTCAACAAGGACTTTGGCTGGACCGAGTTTCGAACTCACAATGATCCGGTTTCTAATCCATTGGTCTTCCAACTGGTCTACCGGTCCAATACATGACAAAGAACTTCGGATTTGATTCGAGACCGTCGCCTTCGGATCTTTCCCTTAAGGGACTGATCCCGGACCGTCGTCAATAGCCCGTTGTGTTGCTCTAGTACGACGTTAACTAAAAATTACCAATTACCATTTACAGTCGCCAATAACCCATTGTGCAACAAAAATGACGGTAATTAAATACGCACCTATAACAAGGTAATGGTAATTTTAATAACGTCGTACTAGAGCAACACAACGAGCTATAGACGACGGTCCGGGATCAATTCCCTAAGGGAAGGACCCAAGGATAACACCACGTAATTTTGAAGCACGGTCAGATGACGAGACAACACCTGAGCTGGCACCCTACCTTTCCAAACTTCCGCACCACACCAAGCAGTGAGGGAAGGAAAAACCAAAAAGTAGAAGGTAAAGTAGATAGGTATTTGATGAATCTATGTCGCACTGGAACAATCTCATAGTCCATTGACGACAGTCTGGGATCAACCTCGAAGTTAAAGATTCAAGGACAACGTCACATAATTTTGAACCAGGATCAGATGACGAGACAACACCTGAGCAGGCACCCTATCTCTCCAAACTTCCGCACCACACCAAGCAGTGAGGGAAGGAAAAACCAAAAAGTAGAAGGTAAAGTAGATAGGTATTTGATGAATTAATGTCGCACTGGAACAATCTAATAGTCTATTGACGACAGTCTGGGATCAACCTCGAAGTTAAAGATTCAAGGACAACACCACGTAATTTTGAACCAGGATCAGATGACGAGACAACATCTGAGCTGGCACCCTCAGTGAGGGAAGGAAAAACCAAAAAGTAGAAGGTAAAGTAGATATAGGTATTTGATGAATCAATATCGCACTGGAACAATCCCATAGTTTATTGTCGACAGTTTGGGATCAACCTCGAAGTTAAAGATTCAAGGACAACACCACGTAATTTTGAACCACGGTCAGATGACGAGACAACACCTGAGCTGGCACCATACCTTTCCAAACTTCCGCACCACACCAAGCAGTGAAGGAAGGAAAAACGAAAAAGTAGAAGGTAAAGTAGATAGGTATTTGATTAATCAATGTCGCACTGGAACAATCTCATAGTCCATTGACGACAGTCTGGGATCAACCTCGAAGTTAAAGATTCAAGGACAACACCACGTAATTTTGAACCACGGTCAGATGACGAGACAACACCTGAGCTGGCACCATACCTTTCCAAACTTCCGCACCACACCAAGCAGTGAAGGAAGGAAAAACGAAAAAGTAGAAGGTAAAGTAGATAGGTATTTGATTAATCAATGTCGCACTGGAACAATCTCATAGTCCATTGACGACAGTCTGGGATCAACCTCGAAGTTAAAGATTCAAGGACAACACCACGTAATTTTGAACCAGGATCAGATGACGAGACAACATCTAAGCTGGCACCCTACCTCTCCAAACTTCCGCACCACACCTAGCAGTGAAGGAAGGAAAAACGAAAAAGTAGAAGGTAAAGTAGATAGGTATTTGATGAATTAATGTCGCACTGGAACAATCCCATAGTTTATTGACGACAGTTTGGGATCAATCTCGAAGTTAAAGATTCAAGGACAACACCACGTAATTTTGAACCAGGATCAGATGACGAGACAAAATCTGAGCTGGCACCCTACCTCTCCAAACTTCCGCACCACACCAAGCAGTGAGGGAAGGAAAAACCAAAAAGTAGAAGGTAAAGTAGATAGGTATTTGATGAATCAATGTCGCACTGGAACAATCTCATAGTCCATTGACGACAGTCTGGGATCAACCTCGAAGTTAAAGATTCAAGGACAACGTCACATAATTTTGAACCAGGATCAGATGACGAGACAACACCTGAGCAGGCACCCTATCTCTCCAAACTTCCGCACCACACCAAGCAGTGAGGGAAGGGAAAACCAAAAAGTAGAAGGTAAAGTAGATAGGTATTTGATGAATTAATGTCGCACTGGAACAATCTCATAGTCTATTGACGACAGTCTGGGATCAACCTCGAAGTTAAAGATTCAAGGACAACACCACATAATTTTGAACCAGGATCAGATGACGAGACAACATCTGAGCTGGCACCCTCAGTGAGGGAAGGAAAAACCAAAAAGTAGAAGGTAAAGTAGATATAGGTATTTGATGAATTAATGTCGCACTGGAACAATCTCATAGTCTATTGACGACAGTCTGGGATCAACCTCGAAGTTAAAGATTCAAGGACAACGTCACATAATTTTGAACCAGGATCAGATGACGAGACAACACCTGAGCAGGCACCCTATCTCTCCAAACTTCCGCACCACACCAAGCAGTGAGGGAAGGAAAAACCAAAAAGTAGAAGGTAAAGTAGATAGGTATTTGATGAATTAATGTCGCACTGGAACAATCTCATAGTCCATTGACGACAGTCTGGGATCAACCTCGAAGTTAAAGATTCAAGGACAACACCACGTAATTTTGAACCAGGATCAGATGACGAGACAACACCTGAGCTGGCACCCTACCTCTCCAAACTTCCGCACCACACCAAGCAGTGAGGGAAGGAAAAAGCAAAAAGTAGAAGGTAAAGTAGATAGGTATTTGATGAATAAATGTCGCATTAGAACAATCTCATAGTCTGTTGACGACAGTCTGGGATCAACCTCGAAGTTAAAGACCCGAGAACACCACCACGTAATTTTGAACCACGGTCAGATGAGCAAAAATGAGGAGCCGACGAGGATAAAACAGTAGGAAGAACACGTCACTAGGCGACTTCGGGGCCGACGCTTCTCTTGGAGATACAACTCTTCATTACCAGATTAAGATAAGTAAAAAAATATGAATGCGAAACTCACCTGCCGCTCCTAGTTTAGCAGCTATTTTCTTCCACTCCTTTGCCAGAACATGCCTGTTGTGGTGGTGCTTATGACCTTTGTCCCACACCGCGGGAGTATTGTACACCAGATCGATTATCTCGTCTTTCATACTGAGTGCCCTGAACCCGAAACCAGTATCACAACGGCATTACAAGCAGCTCAGCGCATAGAGAGGATTCAACACTGCAATGCGGTGTCCCGAACAGGCGAAAACAGACTCGGTATCACAGCGCAAAACACGCCTCGACCATCGAGACATCACGCTAGGCCTCCATCAAGAGAGCCTAGAGGTTGATCAACCGGACCGAAGGTTTAGGTCCCAGCGAGGCCGGTTCCCAGGGCGCAGTGTTCCCATCGATCGAGCCATCGACCTCTAAGTACACCGCGACCGAGACAGCGGAGGATCCTCGACGAGGCGGCCTCGTGACGTCACGGGAAATGGCGAAGTTCGCCAACCGACGCACGCTTCACCTCTCTGTGTCCACTCCCGAACCGGCGGGCAGACTGCACCTGCTCTGCCGGGGCTGATCAACAGGGCAGGGCCACAAGGGGAAATTCCCGAGAGGCTGATGCCTCCTGGAGGCTGGCAAGGCTCAATCGAAATGCGTGGCGGACGGGAAGGGTTCGTTTCTTACAGCAACCAGGGCTGCTCCTGAGAGGTGGACTTGCCCGTCGTCAGGAAGAATAAGGGCGGCCGAAAGACACGTGCAGTATCCCTCCACCTTCAACTCTCCCGGTAGTTCTGTAGACGAGATTTCTCGTCACAAGCATAACTGACCAGATCTTTTTGGACGAGATTTCTTGTCACAAGTAAAACTGACCATATCTTGTTTTACCAGATTTCTCGTCACAAGCAAAACTGACCAGATTTTGTTGGTTTTGTTGGACGAGATTTCTCGTCACAAGCATAACTGACCAGATCTTGTTGGACGAGAATTCTCGTCACAAGTAAAACTGAATAGATCTTGTTTTACCAGACTTTCTCGTCACAAGCAAAACTGACCAGATTTTGTTGGTTTTGTTGGACGAGATTTCTCGTCATAAGCATAACTGACCAGATCTTGTTGGACAAGAATTCTCGTCACAAGTAAAACTGACGAGATCTTGTTTTACCAGATTTCTCGTCACAAGCAAAAGTGACCATATCTTGTTAGGCGAAATTTCTCGACACAGTCAAAAGTAACCAGATCTTGTTGGACAATATTTCTCGTCACGAGAGAAGGAAACACTATCATGACCATGAGAAAAAACTGGTCAGAATTTGATCTCTACATCATCGAAAATTCGGCAGTGACGAGTTATCCTTGACGAGTTATCTCGTCATTAGCAATATGGGTTACGTCTTGTTGATATCTCTAGATAATCAATTGGTGGGTTAATCTTCTTGGGCTCGTTGTTTTGACAAAGTATATCTCGTCATTTGCAAAATGGGTTAGATCTTGGTGATAATATCTGTAGGAAACATATTGATGGGTTAACCCTCATTTGCTGGTTGTCTAGACGAAGTATCTCACCATTGGCAAAGTAGGTTAGATCTTGGTGATATCTCTAGATAACCAATTGGTGGGTTAACCTTCATGGGCTGGTTGTTTTGACAATGTGTCTTGTCATATGGGGAAAAATGGGTGAGATCTTGGTGATAGTATCTCTAGGTAACAAATTGATGGGTTAACCGTCATGGGCTGGTTGTCTAGACGAGGTATCTCACCATTGGCAAAATGGGTTAGATCTTGGTGATATCTATAGATAACTAATTGGTGGGTTAACCTTCATGGGCTGGTTGTTTTGACAAAGTACCTCGTTATATGAAAAATGGGTGAGATCTTGGTGATAGTATCTCTAGGTAACAAATTGATGGGTTAACCGTCATGGGCTGGTTGTCTAGACGAGGTATCTCACCATTGGCAAAATGGGTTAGATCTTGGTGATATCTCTAGATAACCAATTGGTGGGTTAACCTTCATGGGCTGGTTGTTTTGACAAAGTACCTCGTCATTTGCACAATGGGTTAGATCTTGGTGATAGTATCTCTAGGTAACAAATTGATGGGTTAACCCTGATGGGCTGGTTGTCTAGACGAGGTATCTCGTCATTTGCAAAATGGGTTAGATCTTGGTGATTGTATCTATAGGAAACATATTGATGGGTCAACCCTCATGGGCTGGTTGTATAGACGAGGTATCTCGCCACTGGCAAAATGAGATCTTGGTGATATCTCTAGGTAACCAATTGGTGGGTTAACTCTTATGGACTGGTAGTCTATGCGAGGTATCTCGTCATTAGTAAAACTGACCAGATCTTTATGGGCATCGCCTTCATAAAAGAAAATTTTCAATAGCAATATGACGAGATACTCGTCATTCGCAAAATCTTGATGGAAGAGATATCTCGTCAAAGCCACTTGGAGGTACAAATATGTGTCCATGTTCCCATACCAAATCAATACCTCTGGGGGTACCTGATCAGGGTGTTATCGGCCTCTGATTGGGATGTAAATTACGATATGTGTGAGTGAATGGATGTATGAAAGGGACCTTCCAGTAAAACTGATGTGTCATGTATGTCGAGCAAAGTCGGATTTCCTCCCAATGGGCGTCAATAACATGGTAGGCGCACCCCCCTCGCCTCTTGCCGTCTTCGACGAGCCTGGCACTCCTCTGGTCTGCCAGAGTAATCATAAGAAACAACAACAAATATGTGTACATATTTCGTAACTTGCATTTGGTCTGTTCGAATCAATTGTCCATTTTGAACTTTGACTGTCAGGATAGGCTAAGGACTCTGAGGACCTTACAGTACCCGATAAAAGTCTTCCAGACCGCTTCTTGTGTAGTCGTACACTTTCTACGCTCTCAAGGTCTTAAAAGAGCGTGGAACGGTAATAGAGCGTGGAAGGGTAAATCCACGTATACATCTGCGAGCCTCTAGTTCTCATGATTTGGACGGGGTTTCGGGCGGTTCTCGAGCTGTTCGTGAATCTACTTCCTGTCGATTTTTCGACGAACACAAAGGCATTCTTGGTTCAGATTTGGACGACGTCGTGAGTGTTTCTTTCGGCTCGCGAACCTCCAGGCTCCATCGTCGTTACCGGAGGCTGACGAGGCGTGACCTTGGAGGTTCGCGGTTGGTTCCTTCCTTTCCCAAGGATCGCTAGAGGTTCGTGGTGAAAATAATTTCAACGAACGGATCACGAGCGGCTCGTGAACGGTTCGGCTCGCAAATGTATACGCATCTCAACGGATTAACAACCGGAGGCTTGAACGTTCGAAACTTGGTCCGACTAAAGTCCGTCGTATATATACGCTTGTACACAATAAATCTACAGTGGCCTCACATTTCCTGTGAGGTGTGGAAGTTTGGAGAGTGGTGTGTCAGCTCAAGTGTCGACTTCGTCATCTGACCGTCGTTCAAACTGATGTTCTTGAATCTTTGACCCCGGACCGTTGCCAATAGTTGTGTTGATCCAGTTCAACGTTACTTACCTACCGTGTTAACAATAAATTTTCCATTACTAGATTTAGACTTATCCGTTCTTTGTAAGTACACTGCTGGCCACCGTAAATGCAACACCCTGAAGGAAGCATGCAAATAATATGAAATTTACAACATGCATTAGCGGAGGTGAGATAAGCAAATGATTAGAATTTCAGCACAGACGCACATCACGCGAGCCTGTGGCGCCACTTCAAAGCGCTATTTAAGGCTTGGAGATTTCGACGTTTTCAAGTACAGCAATTGTGTTTTTCTTGTGGTTTAAAAAAAACCCGATCAATTATGCCTCGTAGAAAACAGCGATCATCTTTTGATCAAGTATCCGAGTTCGACAGAGGAAGGATAGTGGCCTACCGAGATTGTGGATTATCTTTCAGGGAAATCGGTAGTCGTTTTGGACGAAATCAAACATCTGTAATGCGGATATGTGATCGTTGGATGCAGGTGTTTACGATGGACCGACGTGTTCGATCGCATCCACCTCAGTGCACCACTTCACGTGATGACAGGCATATTGTGCGTATGGCAGTGACGGATCGCTCAGCCACATCACGAACCATAGCAAAGCACATTCAGTCTCTAACGCATCATCCAGTGTCTGCGCGTACCATTCGACGCAGTTTACAGCAGAGTGGTCTGTCCGCAAGACGTCCATTGCGTCGTCTACCATTGACGCAGAACCACAGACGTCTCCGCCGCCAATGGTGCGATGAAAGAAGGATGTGGACGGCAGAATGGAATGAAATTGTCTTTACTGACGAGTCACGCTTCTGTCTGCGACACCACGATGGACGGATTCGAGTCTGGAGACACAGTGGAGAGAGGATGCTGAACAGCTGCGTTATGCACGGCCACACTGGTCCTGCACCGAATATTATGGTATAGGGCGGTATTGGATATCACTCTCGCACTCCTCTAGTACGCATTGCCGGTACTTTAAACAGCCAGCGCTACATCTCCGAGGTGTTGGAGCCAGTTGTCCTTCCTTACCACCAGGGCTTGCCCACAGCCATATTTCAACAGGATAATGCGCGACCACACGTGGCACGCTTTGTCCAAGGGTTCTTCGTCAATCGCCAGATTGAATTGCTTCCCTAGCCAGCTCGCTGTCCGGATCTTTCGCCGATAGAAAACATGTGGTCCATGGTTGCTCAACGATTGACTCAGATTACATCCCCAGCTGCCATACCAGATCAACTTTGGCAACGTGTGGAAGCTGCTTGGTCTGCTGTACCCCAAGAACACATCCAAAGTCTCTTTGAATCAATGCCGAGGCGTGTGGAAGCGGTGATCTCCAACAATGGCGGCTACTCGGGCTACTGATCTTGGCAGGAACCACACTTCACAGAAGTCTATAAATTTAATCATTTGATACTTGGTCAACATATTATCTACAAAATAAATTTTGTTGTGATATCTCTTGTCTTTCTTCGTGTTGCAATTTTTGTGGCCAGCAGTGTATATCAGAATACAGATTAAAACAAAGGGACCAAAAGGGAAAACAGCGGGAGGTAAAGGAAAGCTTCCTTACCTTGCATGTACTGTATTCCAACATTTCCAGTTATAAGTACAAATTGGAGTTGTCTGTCCTCTGTATTTTGTGCAGCATGGCCAAATATTTATTTTCGCAGCGAGACTAAATATTTATTTGCGCAGCAAGGCCCTAGCGCCATATAACCCAATAAACCAACCAACCCGGATGCAGGACATTCCGTTTTGAGGCAGAAATTCTTCACCCAATATTTTACAATTCAATACATGTCAGAAATAAACAGTCCACCGATATTTAAACAGATTTATTCAGCAAAATATACAGAGAAAATAGAGAAATAGAGAAAATCAATGGAGATGTTCATCGAAGCATTTTCGACGGTCGTGAAACGGACTAGTCTTTACGAACTCAGCTAGAATAGTTTCGGTTTTGGTTTGCATCTCAAGGGTTCAGTTACAGTTAGAGGCTCGGCTGCAGTAAGGCTTTTCGGGACAGTCGGTTCTCTTTGCGACTGTGATAAAAGATACTTATTAATCTGGATATTTTGTTCTTAATTTATATTAGAACACTCAAAAAGCACTCATCAAGGATAGAGGTGTTTCTGGGGAAGGATCCACGGTATCGAATCCTTCTCTCTAAAGATCGTGGTAAGTAGGCATTTAATTAACGTCGCAGTGCAGCAATACAACGTGCTAATCGGCGACTGTCCGGGATCAAATTCGATGGGAAAGATCCGAGGGTAACACCAAGTAATTTCGATAGGTAGGTAGACACGTATTGCATTAACGTCCTAGCAATTTTGTGGTTCTCGGATCTTTTAATTCGGGATTGATCCCGGACCGTCGGCCGTTGCCCTTTGTGTTGCTCCAGTGCGACGTTAATTAAAATACCTGCATGCCCTTTCGACAGAAGTATTTTACACCTGTGTGGGAATGAAGGCTGTCACACACTCCATCTAGACATCATCTGACCTAGTTGGGCCCAACATGCCAACCCTGATCTGTCATGGGCTCAAAAACGTTTTTTGTAGACTCAATGACTTACAGTGTTTTTAAGGACCAATCTGTCATGGCCTAAACACATTTTTTGTAGACTCAATGACTCGGACTGTTTTTTAAGAACCCATGTGTCATGGCTTAAAAACATTTTTTGTACATCAATGACTCAATGTACAGACTCAATGACTTACAGTGTTTTTAAGGACCAATCTGTCATGGCCCAAAAACATTTTTTGTAGACTCAATGACTTAGTGCTTTTAAGGACCCATGTGTCATGGCCAAAAAACATTTTTTGTAGACTCAATGACTTACAGTATTTTTAAGGACGCATGTATCATGGCCCAAAAACATTTTTTGTACAGAATCAATGACTTAGAGTGTTTTTAAGGACCCATCTGTTGTGGCCCAAAAACATTTTTTGTAGACTCAATGACTTACAGTGTTTTTAAGGACCCATCTGTCATGGCCCAAAAACATTTTTTGTACAGACTCAATGACTTACAGTGTTTTTAAGGACCCATGTGTCATGGCCCAAAAACATTTTTTGTAGACTCAATGACTTACAGTGCTTTTGAGGACCCATCTGTCATGGCCCCAAAACATTTTTTTGTAGACTCAATGACTTACAGTATTTTTAAGAACCCATGTATCATGGCCCAAAAACATTTTTTGTACAGACTCAATGCCTTAGAGTGTTTTTAAGGACCCATCTGTCATGGCCCAAAAACATTTTTTGTAGACTCAATGACTTACAGTGCTTTTAAGGACTCATCTGTTATAGCCCCAAAACATTTTTTGTACAGACTCAATGACTTAAAGTGTAACTGAGATAAGAAAGAAGGGTTGTGACGCTTGTAAAAAAAAGACGTTTACGACACCCAGATCATCGTGGGCCGGCCACGAGAGGAGAGCAGACGACCCGCTAAAAACAAAGAACACGTGTGACAGTCGGTGCCGACTTCTTGCACATGGCACCTACTCTCGCGCATCACACTAGCACGTGTGGGATTTGACACTCCTTCAGTGTTGCCGGTGTCATTGGATAACGACATTCAGAGGAAGGCGGACTCCCCCGATAAAAACGGAAAGGGAGACGAGGGACAGATGCAGCCAATGGAGCAAGTGGTGGACGATAGAGCTCTCGAAACAGCTATACGGTGAGGAAAACACCGGTAAAAAAACTAACTACGAAGAGAAGAAAATTGTTTATGCATGAATGGGTCGTTCAGTGATTGTTTTTTGTAAATTTGTAAATATTTTTTCAACTGTCATTGTGAAATATTTTAAGTAACATAAATAGCTTAAAAGGGTAGCCAACTGAGCTAGACTTCATTGTATTGCTGTGGTGCTAAATAGTTTCATAATAATAATCATTTCATTAATAAATCATTTCGAAAATAGAACGTCTTTCAGAGGATGTGTTGGCCTGATGAGATTAACACGCTGGTAGCTCAAACCTCAGGTACGGCTATGAAAATAATTAAATCCTTTTTTAGTTACAATGGCAGTAAACTACCACATAGAAATAATGAAATTTGCCATGCATTCGTAATACGATTATAGCATGTTTTCCGTGCCCTTGAAAGAAAGGCTGATAATGGTTGAAATTAACCGTTGTCATTGTTGCAACATTTCACATTTACATTATTTACAACATTATTGCAATAACAACATTTTCAGTGTTGTCAAACGATAGTACAAATCTAGAGCCCTCGATCCAGACCGCTTTGTGCATCGGGACTGGGGAACGTTGAATCTACCATGGCCTTAAATGTCCTTACGTTGCCATTGAGTGAAAGTTAGGAAGGTGGTGCACCAGTCATGTGTTGACATCGTCATCTGCCCATGGTTCGAAATGACGAGGTGTTGTACTCGATTTTTCCCTTCGAGATTAATCTCAGACAGCTGCCAATAACAGCCCGTTGTGTTACTCCAAGGCGTCGTATATTCAACTACCTGTTTACCAACCTCTCATAAATGTATCATTTTACTTTTCAAAGAGCGATACGGTTCCAAAAATCCGTCGCCAAAAGGCCCGTAATTAAGCTGTCGCGCTTCATTGCGCACCGGCGAGGCCCTGCTTCCCCATGTAGCGGGGACTTATGCTTTCGATAGTGACGCAGATGTTCCGTCAACCCCGAAACAAAACCCGATTTCAGTGAGTATTCGTGCAGTTACGTAGCGTGCCGAGAAACCCAGCATCCCCTTGCAAAAAATAGGTAAAATTCGTTGGCGAAAACGATACAAATCGATGATTACAAAAGTAAAAACGACTCTTTTCGACGTAAATATGAATGAGACATCACTTTTTATTTTAACGTTCATTTTCAGTGCAAAAAGCGAACAGAGGATTGCTGATGAAAAATTCCTGCACCGTCAAACGTTTCTTTGATTGACTAATGGCGTTTATCTGCTCAATGATTATCAATATAAACTCTTCTCCCCTTCCCCATTCTTCCCATTGAAACCAACATACAGTCCAGATAATATGCGTAGTTGGTTATTGCGTGTGGTATATCATTCTATTCTTGTTCTCTCTGATCCTTCCATCTTTGTAAAAGACCCCAGCCTCAAGTTCTCTAACTAACTTATATCATCCAAAGAAAAGCCAAGATTGGGTGAAATTGATATTGTGGGTTAATCCTGCTGGTGGTTGTCTCAACGAACTTTTTCGTCTTTCGCAAAATTGGTCAGATCTTATTAGGCAAGATAATAGTCGAAACTAGTTGGCGTGTTAATAGTGTTTGCCAAGAACAATGGGAGCTGCCAGCGAGACCCTTCTCCCCTACCCCATTCTTCCTATTGAAACCAACATACAGTCCAGATAATATGCGTAGTTGGTCATTGCATGTGGTCTATCTTTCCTTCCTCTTCTCTCTGATTCTCCCATGTTTGTAAAAGACCAGCCTCAAGTTCTAAAACTTACTTATATCATCCACAGAATTGCCAAGAGTGGGTGAAATTGCTATTGTTGGTTAATCCTCCTGGTGGTTGTCTCAACGAACTTTTTCGACTTTCGCAAAATTGGTCAGATCTTGGGCAAGATAATAGTCGAAACTAGTTGGCGTGTTAATAGTGTTTGCCAAGAACAATGGGAGCTGCCAGCGCAGACCCTTCTCCCCTACCCCATTCTTCCTATTGAAACCGACATACAGTCCAGATAATATGCGTAGTTGGTTATTGCATGTGGTATATCATTCCCTTCCTCTTCCCTCTGATCCTTCCATCTTTGTAAAAGACCAGCCTCAAGTTCTAAAAAACTCACTTATATCATCCACAGAATTGCCAAGATTAGGTGAATTGCTATTGCTCCTTCTTCTTACCCTTGGCGAATAGCGCTATCTTTTAAGCAAATCGTCTCATAAGCTCCAGCTTCAAAACTTTGGCGATTTTTTCAAAGATTCACCAACGTTCAACGAAAATTTAGTCAAAACTAGAGACCAATTTCTAACGGCGCCAAGCTGTGGTGTGAACGAAGAAAGGTAAACCTCAAGATTATTTGTGCTTGCTAGATATAAAAACCTTATTACTTTCTTATTCCTTCTTAACCTTCATCGTGTTTCATACTTAATTAAAACATTTTATGTCTAAGCCGATTCGTTTTTTATCTGAAATAAGGTTTAAGATTATAGTTTTTTGCAACTACATAGTTGGTAACAATTTCTGAACCCAATGCTACTAGTTCACAAGTGCTTTGTTTCTCTGTTTTCGGGTTCAATCCCGAGAGATAAGATCCAAGGACCACACCTGGTAATATTGAACCACTACCACACGCACGTAGTTAAACGTAAAGATATGCAATGTAGTTAACCTCTTGGTCGTTGTTCTTCTCGTCGAAATCTGCTTTGCATTGACCGGCCTCTGGCCATAAATTCCTGTTGCAAACAGTCACCAGTTTTTGGACAAAGTTCAATTGGTTTTTCCTACTTGCTTCTGCATTTCCCATGAAGTAAGAGAGCAGTTTTAACGACTCGACAGTGATTGACAGGAACTTGGACTAGGTATTTTGTCGAAACATTTGAAGGGTTAAAGCAGCTGGCATCGACGTGTTTTTACTTTGTGGCGACATGTTTAACCACGACACTTGGGAGAAAAATTGAATTTGCTGAAAAACTTTCAAGGTACAACTATTGTACCGGTAGTAGTCTAAGTTCTTTGTTGGCGCGATCAAGATAGAACTGCTGTACCGACCGTAGTCAAAAGATTAATATCAGTTGGAGACACGGGTGTTGTGCTTCACCGCCAATAGGAAGAACCATCTGACTTAACCTTTTGACTATGTTATAGATATAACAAGCACGATTCTTTCTTGGCTCGATTCTTATAACTTTTAATGTGCAACTGCTGTAATGGCCGCTGTTGAACTTCTTTATTGACGCGATTCTGATAACTTTCAAGGTTCAACTATTGTACCGGTAGTAGTCTAAGTTCTTTGTTGGCGCAATCAAGGTACAACTGCTGTACCGACCGTAGTCAAAAGATTAATATCAGTTGGAGACATGGTTGTTTTGCTTCACCACCAATGGTAAGAACTATCTGACTTAACCTTTTGGCTACTGCTATAGATATAACTAGCCACTGCTTGGCTAGCCCGGCATTGCCCGTGCCAGTTGCTATAGTGGGGATATTGGTTTGCTTCGAAAACCCAATGGGAAATTTGCCAAATGCAAACCAAATGGGAAAACCAAATTGGTGTTGCCCGTGACAGTTCTTTTCGTGGATGTCACATTGCCCGTGGCGTTGGTTTGCTTCGCAAACCAAAAAATATATTTATTTAATTGATAAATTATTTATTAAAAGAAAATCAAACATAAAGGTATCTATATGGTGTAAAATTTTCCGCAGATTTCAAATCCGTTAAAATTTTTATTCCCTTTTTAACGATCGCTGAGATAGATAAAAGCACTGAAGAACGCTAGTGATAACTTTAATAATTTCTTTTGCTTCACACTCGAATCCGTCGTTCAGGAAATCAAAATGAATGAATCTCGAATCAAACGAAGGTCATTCGAATCTGTTCTCTCCCATTCTAGAAGGGAGATGAAAAAAAACTTGGGATGGTACCAAAGGCTGACGTCAAGGTGACGTGAGGGCGAAAAGTCTAAATTTTGATGCTTCTTCATTCCGCGGAAGAAGGAAGAACGGGGAAAAAACTATTACAATCATGTAAAAATGTTCTAGATTAAATAAAAAATTTGCCGCGACCCAAAAATTGCAAAAAATTTGGATTACCTGTGTGCCATATCCTTTTACTGTAAGTGCCATATGTTCGTCAGGAGTTTGCGGGCAAGAAACAAACAAACAGACAGACAAATACCTCCTTTTATAATATTAGAGACAAGCACGATTATTTCTTGGCGCTATTCTCATAACTTTTGAAGTATAACTGCTGTAACGGCAGCAGTTTAACTTCTTTATTGGCGCGATTCTGATAACTTTCAAGGTACAACTAATATACTGGCCGTTGTCTAAATTCTTTCTTGGCGCGATCAAGGTAGAACTGCTGTATCGACCGTAGTCAAAAGATTAATATCAGTTGGAGACACGGGTGTTGTGCTTCACCGCCAATGGTAAGAACCGTCTGACTTAACCTTTTGACTATGTTATAGATATAACAAGCGCGATTCTTCCTTGACCCGATTCTTATAACTTTTAAAGTGCAACTGCTGTAATCACCGCTGTTTAACTTCTTTATTGGCGCGATTCTGATAACTTTCAAGGTACAACTAATATACTGGCCGTTGTCTAAATTCTTTCTTGGCGCGATCAAGGTAGAACTGCTGTATCGACCGTAGTCAAAAGATTAATATCAGTTGGATACACGGGTGTTGTGCTTCACCGCCAATGGTAAGAACCGTCTGACTTAACCTTTTGACTATGTTATAGATATAACAAGCGCGATTCTTCCTTGACCCGATTCTTATAACTTTTAAAGTGCAACTGCTGTAATCACCGCTGTTTAACTTCTTTATTGGCGCGATTCTGATAACTTTCAAGGTACAACTAATATACTGGCCGTTGTCTAAATTCTTTCTTGGCGCGATCAAGGTAGAACTGCTGTATCGACCGTAGTCAAAAGATTAATATCAGTTGGAGACACGGGTGTTGTGCTTCACCGCCAATGGTAAGAACCGTCTGACTTAACCTTTTGACTATGTTATAGATATAACAAGCGCGATTCTTCCTTGACCCGATTCTTATAACTTTTAAAGTGCAACTGCTGTAATCACCGCTGTTTAACTTCTTTATTGGCGCGATTCTGATAACTTTCAAGGTACAACTAATATACTGGCCGTTGTCTAAATTCTTTCTTGGCGCGATCAAGGTAGAACTGCTGTATCGACCGTAGTCAAAAGATTAATATCAGTTGGAGACATGGGTGTTGTGCTTCCCCGCCAATAGTAAGAACCATCTGACTTAACCTTTTGACTATGTTATAGATATAACAAGCACGATTCTTTCTTGGCTCGATTCTTATAACTTTTAAGGTGCAACTGCTGTAATTTCCGTAGTTCAAATTCTCATGGTACAATTGCTGTACCATTCTTGTATAAGCGTAGCAAAAATTTTATTTTTAAAACCCATAAACAAACCGCGACAGTTTTTGTTGACATTCAGATGCTCCCTCTCGGATTGCACGTGCGGTTGATAATCTCGAAAAGCATACAAAATAAAGATTGGGCTCGTCCTTGTGTTTTGAATAATGCATTTGCGGTTTAGAACAGCTGCTCTCCCTAAATGTTTCTATGGGAGGGTCTGAGAAAGTGTTCATAATGACGTTACTGATGTAGTCATTTTTTTTTGGGGGGGGGGAGAGAAGGATTTTGTACCATTTTATGATCAATTACTTGATTCGGCGGCCCTCACGCTTTGAGAAAAAAAGATGGGTAATTATGAAAAATTCAAGAAATGAAACTTTTTGTGCGAAAACGAATGTAATGACAGTATGAACGTTGAAGCATTCATTCTGAAATCTTAACAGGGGTGCCACAGCCCTTTTCTCTATATTAAAAAAATGTTACCATTGCCGCCGCAGGATTGAAAACTCGCTTTTTTCGCTGGATACTTAGACGGTTTATTGAGAAAGTACAGAACACAAAATTGACATGGTTTGTTCAGAATTGTACATGGAACAAGACGAATAAGATTTTTCCGATGCGATTGTTAGTTTATGGTTTATTAAGTGTCAAAGTTGAAACAGCAAAATTTCTAACGCGAGTGAGCAAAACATGTACAATTTTTAGTCTTCAGCCGTGATTTTTTTTAGATGATGAAAAATGTGAATTTTTTAGGTGATGAAAAATGGGAATTAAATGTGAAATTTTGCACGACGCTTAGTTTTTTTTAGAAATTCCATTTGGTTCCTGATAGAATTTTTTTAATTCGGGAAAAATCGGGACATTTTCGTTACTTTTTTTAAAAAAACTGTCATATCTATATCTTATTACAAAATTTTTTTAATTTAAAAACATCGCAGGGAACCTTAGAATGTCCTTTTTGAAATATTATTAATCAAATCTCGACTTGGACACGTTGGAAATTTTATAATGACTTCTCACACGCGTTGTCATTATCGAAAGCATTATATTAAATATTAATTACTAGCCACTCTGACACTAAATCTTCAGAGTTCCTAAGGGATTTCCATTGCATCTCAAAAGGGTATAAAAACTGTACGCCTAGATTTTTATTTTTCACTACGAAATTATCGCAAATGGTACAATGGAGTCAAACGTTAGTCCAGTAACTGTTTCACCAATTAAAACCAGCAAAGAACAACCGATCTCTTATTATAATTGCCATCCACATTCTATCCCCTCTTTTTCAAACCTCGACATATAACGGACACTGGGGAAATTTTATGACATCTCACACTTGTTGCCGCTTCTGAAAGTGGAACATTAATTTCGTGGCACTGACTCTACATCTTCAGCCTGCGGAGTTCCTAAGAGATTTCCGTTACAGCATTTCGAAAGGGGTATGAAAAGTGCATGCCTAGATTTTTTTATGCTACGAATTATCGCAATTGGTATAATGGATTTAAAAGTTCGTTCAGTAACTGTTTGGCCAATTAAAAACAGATAAGAACAACCTATCGCTTGTTTTTTACGAATCGGTCCACATCCAATCTCAATCTATTTTTCGAATCTCGACTTATAACAGACATTAGGAAAGTTTTATGATGACAACTCTCACGTGTTGCCAGTTTCGTAAGTGGGACATTAAGGCTACTTGCGATTTCTAGTCACGGTGACTGAAAAATCGTTGCCGCAGAAAATCTACAAGGTGCACACTCTGCGATAGATAAATCGTTGAACTGGAACAGTTTTCCAATGGATGGCATTGAAATTATTTGCGCGATCAATCTTGCTTGGGGCGAGAAGTAAACGGAAGAAGTTAACCTTATTGGGTACATCCAATAACAAGTCAAAGATTATTAAAAGAGCAGTTTTACAAATTATTTGAAGATTTATTTGAGCACCCTGTAAAGTATTCCCACTATTACCGAATGACAAAAAGTAGTTTTGACCAATTGTTGGGTAATGGTAATGGTAATTTTAGTTAACGTCGTACTAGAGCAACACAACGGGCTATTGACGACGGTCCGGGATCAGTCCCTTAAGGGAAAGATCCGATCAATTGTTGGGAATAATTTGTCCTTCAATAACAATCTTCAATTTCTTTAAATTCTTCTTTAAAATTTCTATAATAAGTAACTCAATATCAATTACTATTAATATTCGTCCAATTGTTGGGTAATGGTAATGGTAATTTTAGTTAACGTCGTACTAGAGCAACACAGCGGGCTATTGACGACGGTCCGGGATCAGTCCCTTAAGGGAAAGATCCGATCAATTGTTGGGAATAATTAGTCCTTCAATAACAATCTTCAATTTCTTTAAATTCTTCTTTAAAATTTCTATAATAAGTAACTCAATATCAATTACTATTAATATTCGTCCATCATCACCTCCGGTAGATTCGTTGTCAGACACTTTAAGTGATTATTTGCAGTGTTTTAAACAGAGACTAGAACAAGACTGCTTCAGAACTGCGACTAAAATATCGCGAGTGGTTGCATGTCCATGCCTGTTTGTGTGATTAATTGGGGTAAAGCGACACTCGCGTCGCAGCGAAAATAGGACCAGTTGCAATTTTTTAATCGCTGCGATTGATTAGTCGCAAATGTGGGCACTTGTATTTGATACAAGGAGTTTTATTTTTGCGATTGAAAAATGGCGCGACCAGAAATCGCAGGTGGAAGCCAAACCTAATTTCGTAGCACTGACACCACATCTTCCACCTGCGGAGTTCCTAAGTAATTTCCGTTACAGCATCTCGAAAAAGGGTAAAAAAGTGCATGCCTTGATTTTTATTTTACACTGCAAAATTATCGTAATTGCTACAATAGATTTGAAACATGGTCGAATACCCGTTTCGCTAATTAAAAACATAAAAGAAAAGCCAATCGCTTATTTTCCATATGTCGGTCCACATCCAATCTCAATCTATTTTTGAAATCTCGACTCACAACGGACAGGGTGAAGTTTCCCATTTATAATGACATCTCACGAGTGTTCGAAAGTGGAACATTAATTTCGTGGCACCGACAATACATCTTCAGCCTGCGGAGTTCCTGCAGGAATTTCCGTTACAACACTGTAAAAAGGGGTAAAAAAAGTCGAGATAAAACGTTCCAGATAAAAACAAGACTTTTATTCCAATTCATTATCTCCTTCAAACGGCGAAGTGGCTCGTTAAGGATGGAAGTCTGTGGGGATTCGATCCGAAATTCGAACCTCCACCCTTTCTTAATTGGTATCAAGGAAGAAAAAAAAAGTTCGTTGAAGTGTCTTTCACGGACTGGTAATTTCCAATGCACGGCAATTAAAAAAATCCGTTGGAATCATAGCGCACCGTGCGATACCGGGGACAACCAGACAGACAGAAGAAACGCACGAGTGCTAACGTCAACAGAGCGGGGAAATAACGATTAGCTGCTGACTAAAGACGGGTTTGCAGCGCTTGGCGCGGTTTGCGACCTTCTGTCCTCGCCAATCTATCTCGGGGAGATTAATTAGCATGCAACGCCTTTTTTATGGATCAGATAGGGATGTATCTAATAGTGATTTCGCAGTAAGCTTTGACTGCTGCCTGAGAATATCTGTGATTCTAAACTGTGATTGTGATTCTGAACTGTGTCTGAATCGGGTTGGAAGCGGATGCTCTGTGTTGTGATTTGAGATATTTTGTTGCACTTACAACGCCTAAAGATAACCACCGATTAGGTATACCAAGTCACTGTTACTGAATCACTAATATCAGTAGTAATCACCGAGAGAGTTTTCCGATAAAGTTGCAACTACTTAGTCCTCAATCACTGCTACCGAATCACGGATATTCTCAATCACGGTTACAGTAATCATTGCCACTAAATCTGTTATTTTGTTATTATCTGTTATTTTGTACACTATTATTTTGATGATTCAGTGACAGGTAATAACTACAGGGTTCTGATGGGTCAGGGAAAACCTGAAAAACTTGGCACTGTCAGGGAATTTAATTTTGTCCAAAAAATCGAAAAATTTAATTTTGTCCAAAAAAAATCGGAAAATTTAATTTTGTCCAAAAAATCGGAAAATTTAATTTTGTCCAAAAAATCAGGGAAAATTACGAATTTTTGTCTAAAACCTGGAAAATTGCTTCAATGGTCCTGGAATGTTTGATCATGACTTCTCAGACGCTTTGGAGAAAATTAGCCTATAAGATTCGTACAGTTTCGTATAATTTTATTTCATGAATTGATTTTTTTCAACTGATTTCAAAAGAAACAGCTAATATTTAACAGGTCAAGAATTTTCTTTCGTCCACTGGCTTTAATTGAAGAATTTCATGCTTGTGATACATTAAATAACAAATTGATTTAAGTAAAATATGTTGGATTATTTGAGAATAAGTTATTTTAACGCAAAACTACTTGTGCTTTGTGTATTCATTTATACAGTGTATAATTCTTAAATAGGTTTTTATTATTGACTATTGAATGCTTTTCTTTCTTTTTCACCCTAAAAATGTCGTGAATTGCTTAAGTATGACCTGGAATTTTGTCAAAATTTGTCTGGAAAATCTGGAAAAGTCAGGGAATTTTATTTCTAAAACAGAGTGAGAATCCTGGAACTGTCATTCAAAAATATCAATGATTGATTAGCAGTTTTGTGATTCGCTTAATAACCTTAGTGTCAGATCCGCCATTCAGAATTCCTGGCGTACAGTGAGTCAAAAAAGCATTGGGCCTCAACCAACTTTCGATAATTTCTGATATAAATATGCATGTATTTTCGTGTAAATTGTTTTACTTCGCTTAAAGTTAGGCAGATAGTTGAATTTAAGTCTCATGGACCAAACACACCGGACTATTGTCGACGTCCCGGGAGTAATCCCGAAAGGACACATCAGGGGACACTTCGTAATTTTGAACTATGGTCCGATGATGAGGTCAGCAACTGAACTTAAAATATCTTCTGAAGATCTACCGAGCAAAAAATTTATAAAGAAACATGAAATGTTGTGTGTCTTGGGTTTGTAATGAAAACGAAGGTGAAAACCGTGTTGGGCACTTAGAATTAAATGAGTTTTTAGAATTAAACTTAGAATTAAATGAGACAGGTGCTGTCCCCGTAATGTTAAAATGGTCAAATTTTAAGGAACATTTTCTCAGAATCTTTTATGTGCATCGATTTGAGTATCTTTATTCAGGTAATCAAGGTACACTTTAAAGCACTTTTATACTATTTTTTTTTAAACTTAAAATTTGAAAATTTTTTAGACTCTTATTTTTTTTAATGACCAATTTTTATCTTTTTCAACGATCAAAATAAACTTTTCTGAGCAGATAAAAAAAAATGCCCGTGTTAAATATGTTATAGGGTATGTTACACTTGAATACCAATTTTTTTTTATACTAGGGGGCTCCGCCCCCTGCTCGCTTACGCTCGCCAACCCCCGGGGATTGCTGCGCAATCCCATTTGGTTTGCTTCGCAAACCAACACTCCTTTCACAGATGTCATTTGGTTTGCTTCGTAAACCAACATTCCTTTCACAGAGTGAAACTATCTGAATAATTCGTATTATGCTGATTTCACTTTCCGGTACATGACGTCACAGCGAGGGCTTCGCGCCCTGCTCGCTTACGCTCGCCGACCCCGGGGATTGCTAAGCAATCCCGTTTGGTTTGCTTTCTCAAACCAATACTTCTTTCGCAATTGATTTCACTTTTTTTTGCTTTAACACTTAATGCACCCTAAACTAATAGCCGCATCAGTAAAAAATCTTCTGTATCTTGTTCCCTGTACAATTTTAAGTAAACAGTGTTAATATCAATACATTGTACTTTGTCGGTAAACTGTCTTGAGAACAGAGGGAAAAAAGCGAGCCTTTTTCCTCGCCAAATAAAAAGAAATCGTTTTCATGGCAATTGTTGCTACGATAAATTTGATATCTGGCAAACCCGATAGTAGAAAATGCAACCCACTGCTGTTTGCCGAACCAGCTATGCGAACTGAAAAATACGAAATTTGTGTCACCAACTTTTGATTGCATCGAATTTATTTATGAACCAATTTTAAAAATAATTGTACCGTAAGAAAGAGTACATTGTGAGGTATACTGCAATATTTTTAAAATTAAAAACTAACAGTAATACTATATAGATATGACCATTTTAGTTTTGTATCGGAAGTTACGATCTGAAAGTTCCGAAAATTGTATGACCTACTTTTAATTGCATCGATTTTGTTTATTAACCAATTTGAAAAATAATTGTACCATAAGAAAGAGTGTAATGTAGTGTATTCAGTGATGTTCTCAAATTTAAAAAATAATGGTTTTTGCCGTAGACATAACGGTTTTAACAAAACGTAGCGAAAATATCCGAAGATTCCGAATTTTGTATCACGAACTTTTGATCGCATCCAATTTAATTATTAACCGATTTCAAAAATAATAGTACCGTAAGAAAGAGTATATTCTGAAGTATACTGCGATATTTTAAAAATTAAAAACTAATAGTAATTAGATATAGATACGGCAGTTTTAAAAAAAAGTAACAAAAATGTCCCGATTTTTCCCGAATTTCAAAAAAATATTATCAAGAACCACATTTAAATTTCAAAAAAAACTCGACGAGCTGCAAAAATTTACGTTGAGAGGTACTCTTAAAAAAAAACTCACGACTAAAGACTGAAATTTTGAATGTGTTTTGCTCACTCGCGGAAGAAATTTCACTTCTTCAACTTTAACACTTAATAAAACCTAAACTAATAGCCGCATCGGAAAAAATCTTAATAATTATCCAGGGAATACGATGAAGAACAAAGCATGTTAATTTCATATTTTTCCGATCAGTACTTTCTCGGGAAACCGTCTAAGAATGGAGCTAAACAACAAAAATTTCAATTCTTCGGCGGCGGCGGCGGCGGCGGCGGTAACTTTTTTTTAATATAGAGAGATTTGCTTTAATAGACTTTTAAAAAATGTTCCTTTCATGAGAAAAAATACACATTTTGAGATATTGAAGTTTAAAGCATAAATTAACCTTTCTTCATGTACGTACAGGTATTAAAAAAAATATTTAAAATAATTCGACTTAACGTATCTCCATAAATATATAATACATTATTTTAAACAGAATTGTAAACATTTATTTAAATTTATAAAAAAGTAATCGAAATTGTGATAGATTTTTGTGCACTGCTCCCCGTAAGACCAGTTTAAGTTCAAATTAATACCTCTGGGACCAAATTTATATTTGTTGACTTCTCTCAAACGATTTGGTTTTGATTTTGAGTGGCTGAGAACCTCAATCCAGCCAAATACGGTCGGGTACATGGGGGCTGGTGCACGTTTCTGTCGTGGCGTCAAATGTCCTCACGTTGTCGTGTCGTAGAAGTTCGGAAAGTGGCCCTGCCATCTCAGATGTTGACCTCGTCCTGTGAGTGTCTCAAAATTTCGAGGCGATGTGTTCTTGATCTTTCCATTCAGGATGGATCTCAGGCAGTCGCTAATAACCCGTTGTGTTGCTCGTATGCGACGTTAATTAATTACCTACCACATTTTATTGCTTTTATTTTCCCTATTCTACAAGGAATTATTCTCAATATTGATTTTCACAATGGAAATTTTAAATGCATTAATTCTACATTGAAATAACCAAATATTCTCAGTAAGATCCTGACTTAGTACCTGTGCGGTTTTTTTAAACGATTTTTGCCGTCTTGGGTCAGTGGAAATTGTTGAATCTTAGATGACGCTGTCCTCCATGCTCTCCCACACCTTGGAGCTTTTGTCGGTTGAAGTTAGACCTTGATAGTAATTCGAAAGAACCCAAACGTTCTTAATTTGATATATTCGATTGATTCGATTTGCATTAATATGCCTTCTTTTTCTATATCTGTAAGTAGTGTAAAGTAGTAATCAAACTTTAAAATTTAATTGAAGAATCTCACGAATCGTCATTTTTGTATAGACCAAAAAATACCACTGAACCATTTGATATTTGAAATCTTGCCATTCTGCGTCAGGATCTAAACAATCTACAAAATTAGACGTTATGCTTCAGGTAATGGTAATGGTAATTTTAGTTAACGTGTCGTACTAGAGCAACACAACGTGCTATTGACGACGGTCCGGGATCAGTCCCTTAAAAGAAAGATCCGAGGACAACATCTCGTAATTTTGAACCACAGTCAGATGACGAAGCACTGAGCCGTTATGCTTCAGGATTTTATTCAAATAAAGTTTAAAATTTAACATCTTTATCCATTTGTAAGAGCATTTCCGTTTCTGAGTGCGTGGTTCAAAACTACGAGGTGTTGTCCTCGGATCTTTCCCTTAAGGGACTGATCCCGGACCGTCGTCAATAGCCCGTTGTGTTGCTCTAGTACGACGTTAACTAAAATTACCATTACCTATCTTTCAAAGCTGTCTACTTCAAGAGTATATTCTACTTTCAAGGTTTTACATCAATTTCAAGATCTTAGAAAGAGGGGAGAAGTAGTTAATTATTGTTGCACTGGAGACACACGACGGGCTTTTGGTGGTGGACGATCAATCCCAAACAGATAGATCCATGGAGAACGCCACCGGTATAGTGGTTAAGGTGTTAGCCTCTGGATCGGAAGATTCCTGGTTCGAATCCGGGTCCGGGCATGGATGTTTGTAAAAGTATGGTGTAGAGGCGGCTGGTGCACCTTAAATCTGTCGTGGCTGAAAGTCCTCACTTTGGGTTGGTGTGGAAGTTTGGAGAGTGGGGTGCCAGCTCAGGTGTTGCTTCGTCATCTGACCGTGGTTCAAGATTACGAGGTGTTGTCCTCGAATCTTTCCCTTAAGGGACTGATTCCGGACCGTCGTCAATAGCCCGTTGTGTTGCTCTAGTACGACGTTAACTAAAATTACCATTACCATTACCATGGAGAACACCTCATAATTTTGAACTGTGCCGTCTGGGGAAACAAAAGACGTTTTTGACACGCAGATCATCGTGGGCCGGCTACGAGACGAGGGCAGACTACCCCCAAAAGCAAAGAACACGTGTGACTGCAGGACTATTTTATCCGAGCTCCACATTTTGAGATGGTCTTAATTTTACGTTTTTGAACCCAATTCCTTATTTTTTTTATTGGGTCGCGGTAGCCCAGAGTAATGGATTAGCAACCGGAGGGTTGCGAGTTGAACCACATGGAAGTTCGGGTAGTGGGAGCTCAGGTGTTACTTCGTCATCTGACCGTGGTTCAAAATTACGAGGTGTTGTCCTCGGATCTTTCCCTTAAAGGGACTGATCCCGGACCGTCGTCAATAGCCCATTGTGTTGCTCTAGTACGACGTTAACTAAAATTACCATTACCATTACCATCTTCTCCTCGGATCTTTTCTTTCGGGTTTGATCCAGGAACGTCGCCAATAGTACTCTGTATAGCCAGTGCTCGATATTATTTTTATACCAACCTACCTGATTGGATTGCTACATTTTTCATTTTAAGGTGCCTCAAAAATGGAAGACGATTGGGTCTGTTTTGACCTCTGTCAAGGTCAGGCACCGGCGACCCCTTATGTTGGGGCCCAGAGTGGCCCAGTCGACCGTAATGGGGTGGTCCAGCAACGGAAGACATGTGGTAGGTAGGACCACGTGTGAAGGAAATACCAAACTGTTCTCATTGGAATCTTTCACACTTCGGAGACGCAGGAAGTTTCTAATGGGCGCAGCAATGGAAAAGTCTGATCTTTTCGGGAAGAATAGCGTTCGAAGCGGAACGATCGAAGCATTCAGCGCGTTCCGGGCAACTGATTCGAACGCATCGCTGGGGATAAAAAATACACTGACTTACTTTTTTACTTTCTCTCGCAAATTCTGGAGGTGGGAAGATCACAATTGCTTGGGAGAAAACGACTTCGTACTGCGGGTTTCCTTTTGCGGGTTGTTTCTTCTCTGATGCTGTAAAGGGAACGATTGTTTTGGATTGCAGTGAAGACAATCACATATCACTGCGCCATGTGGTCCAGTAATGGGGTAAAGGGCGAGTCCTTCACGCCAGGGCCGTTCCAAAGTATTTGGCAAAAACACGGTCGACAGGAAACCTTCAACTTCGAACAAAAATGTCCACAAACGAATGCTCCTATATTTGTTGGTTTTCATACTTAATTCGTCAATTTTTAAAGTTGTTTTGAGTTTGGGATATAATGCATGGACTAGTTTGCATAACAATGCTGTTCATATCATTGATTTCCTTTAGTATACTTAAAACTCCTAGTGGTTGTCTCGCCGAGTTTTCTGGTCGTAAGCAAAACTGATGAGATCATGAAATCATAAAAAAATTGGCAGTACCTCGATGACGAGATATCTCGTGATAGAAAATTAAAATTGGTCAGATCTTAATGGAAGAGATATCTTGACGAAACCACTTGAGTGGTGAAATATTTTGAAGGAAAACACTAATCACAGGGCGATATTTGGGAAAATCAACCAATTGAGGGGTTTGTTGTAAAAAGAGGGTAGCTTCAATTTTTCAAACACCGTAAAAAAAAATAATAATAAACGTCTGAGAAGTCAAAATTCTGAGTTGTATGAAAATATTCTTTTGATACATTTCCTTAATTGTTCTTAACTAACGCAATTCGAGTTACATCTTTCTTTCACCACAACCACTAATCACAAGGCCTATATTTAGGAAGATAAACCAATTGAAGAGTTTACTGCAAAAGGAAGGTTGCTCTAATTTTTCAAAATCTGTAAAAACGTTTGAAAATTCAAAATTCAAAGTTGTGTAAAAATATTCTTTTGATAAATTTCCTTAATTGTTCTTAACTAACGATTGGAGTGGCATATTTCTTTCAACAACACCACTAATCACAAGGGCGATATTTGGGAAACAACAACCAATTGAAGGGTTTGTTGCAAAAAGAAAATAGCTCCAATTTTTCAAAAACAATAAAAAGAAAAAAAAACACGTTTGAAAATTCAAAATTTTAAATTGTGTGAAAGTTTTCTTTTTGATAAATATCCTTATTTGTTCTTAACTAACGATTGGAGTAGCATTTTTCTTGCATCGTCCTTTCATCATCACCACTATTCACAAGGGCTACATTTGGGGAAATCAACTAATTGAATGGTTCGTTGCTATTGAAAAAGTAGCTCCAATTTTTCAAAAACTGTAAAAATGTTTGAAAATTCAAAATTCTAAGTTGTGTAAAAATATTCCTTTTGATAAATTTCCTTAATTGTTCTTAACTAACGATTGGAGCTGCATCTTCTTTTTTTTTACACCAAACGAAATAGTTTTTTTTTACCACAAGATAGTACAAGCAACTCCAAACTAACTCAGGATGAAACTACCTTCTTTTTGCAGCAAACCCTTCAACTTTGGAAATTGGTGGCTTATTGAAGTTTGTGAGGATGCTAGTCTCAAACAAGAAGCATTTGGTAATGGAGAAGAGTGTGGCCTGAAGGTGCCCATTGAGCATGACAAACGTTATTAACCAATCAGTAGAAAGCATTTGAGGCCGAAAGGTGAGGCATCAGAAATCCGTGGTTGACTTTTTGTAGTGGAGATCAAGTACGTTGTAATAGAAACTGACGATCACTCAGATTTTATCGTTTTAGTTTCAGACTTTATCGAATTTTATTTTCAAGAGAATTTGAATCTTTTTGCTATGGTACTCCGGGTTTCGATGGACCCTATGCTACGGTTACAAACCTACAGTTAATAGGGTAAAAAAATATATAGATAATAGGGTTGTGAGATTCGCATCACGTGCTCTCCGTTGTAAGGAGGTAATTTCAAGTGTAGATGAAGACGGAAGAAATAACTAGTAGATAAAAATATAAACTAATAAAACATAAACTACTCTCAGTCACTGACCTCAAATCACCTCAAGTCATGCCTCAAATCAAGGACTACAAATAAAATGAGGCAATTGTAGTTTTTTTTAATTGAGCTTTGAACAGATATTCGGAGTGAGTCTTAAATACTGCAGTAATTCTATTGTATACACACTATATGGACAAAAGTATTTGGACTCTGCAGAAATTCGGATGAGGATCCATCTTAGTGTGGGATTGTTTTTACAGGTTTGGACTAGGGATACGACATCGATAGCAAAACATCGATGTTCAAAATTAAAACATCGATGTTGGTAATACATCGCCCCCAAACCATCGATGTTTTTAAAATTCAGTTTATTTAAACTTTTCCCCACATTTTTTAAAACTGGTTTAGCAACTTGTGATGCTACATCGACAGCAAAACATCGATGTTGATAATACATCGCCCCCAAACCATCGATGTTTTTAAAATTCAGTGTATTTAAACTTGTTTCCCCATTTCTTAAAACTGGTTTAGCAACTAGTGATGCGACATCGGCTCCTATACATCGATGTTTTTTCTAAAACATCAATGTTTAGAAAACATCGACATCGATGTCGCATCCCTAGTTTTCAGACCCTTCATCCTTGGTCACTTTGGTCTAAAAGTATGTTCAATTTGCTGATTATAAAAATTATGCTACTTGGTTATTTTTAAAATTTTTATAACGGTACTTTTTTCATTTAAAAATAAAATATCGACAACGTAAAAACATCGAGAAGTATAAATATCGATGTTACCAAAACATCGACCCCAATACATCGATGTTAAATACATCGATGTTTTTTAAAAAACATCGATGTCGCATCCCTAGTTTGGACTCGACCCATTGCTTTATGTACCTGGTACAATGATCTCTGACGTATAACTCGACGTTCAAGATCATTCGGTCTTACCTACAATATGGCAATACAACGGGGTTGATGGTTGTTTCTTCCAACAGGTTCGAGCTCCATGTCATACTGCAAAACGTGTGCTGGAATGGTTTAATGAGGTGAATTTTCTTGACTGGCCTGTTCAGAGCCCCGATATTAATCCTATCGAGCGATCCGATCTGTATGACGAACTGGAGTGACGTGTACGATACCGCCACGCACGCCCATCTTCACAACAATCTCTTCTCACAGCAATTCAAAGAACTAGGGGGCCTGCCCCCTGGTCGCTAACGCTCGCCAACCCCCGGAGGATTGCTTCGCAATCCTCATTGGTTCGCTGCGCGAACCTATGCTCGCTTCGCTCGCCTCAATGAAGACATGTGTCCTAGCAGAAGGGATTGTTTACAAAATATGTTACCAAAAAAATGTTTTTCAAATCTAAATTTGCTGTATTACAGAAAAAATATATACAGTATCTCTAAAATCAGAATTCAAATGAAAACTTTGTGCAAATTTTGACTCGAAATGTGAGCGTTGCTTTGGAAATTGAATACCCAGCATGTTGTTTGTGTGTACATCAGGGCTCGAAATACCCGGGTGCACAGGTGCACTGTGCACATGAAAATAAAATTGTGCACCTAATTTTTTTCCCGCTAGGCGCACCTGTGCACCTAATTTAAAAACTTAGGTGCACCTTGTGCACCTGTATTAAAAAATATATTTCGAGGCCTGGTGTACATTTTCCCAGCACTCAAACGACCCACACTTTTTCATTGAGTTTGTTGCCGAAAGTTGTAGTGCAAGCGTCTTGTTGAACTATAATTGTTGGCCCTGAAAAGGACTGTTTTTTAAATGACCCTGAAAAGATCCTCCACTTTCTTTGATTTCTATTATAAACTAACTGCAACAGCTCATTAAAATTTCCTTTTTTTTTTTTTCAATAAAATTTCATCCGATAACGCTATAAATTCAATCGATGCGCGAGACTTCGCGATAAACAAACAATCGTACAGTGTTGCCAAAACGCGATTACAAATAACGTCTTTTTTGCGTGCCACGTAAGAGAATTATATATATAGATAAGCAAGCTTATTTCTTGCAAGAGGCATGGCGAGCTATTCTTGCCCAGACTTACATAAAACTGGTGGAAAGCATGCCTCGACGTGTTGCAGTTGAAGTACAGTACAATCAAAAGGAGGACCTACCCGTGCTACTAAATTGAATGATAAAGCACTTTTTCCTGGAAAACGTGCAGTGTCCAAATACTTTTGTCCCTTTTGTGTATGTGTGTAATAAATAATTTACGACAAGATTGTGTTCTTCTCTGTGTTCAACAGCAACATATTGTATACCACTCGGTCAGATCTGCTACAAGAGTAAACAAATGTACAGGATAAGATCACCTCATTTAAGGTATCCTGTATACCTTTAAAACGCCATTTCCCCCCAAATTTCAAATTTTACACATTATTACACAACTTTTTAGCTCTTCAAATCCCTTCAGAGTTTACTTCTACGAACATTAAAACTGTAAATATAAATTTTTTAAAAGTAGGGAAGTATATTTGACACTAGCCACAGCGTGGCTAGCCCGGCGTTGCCCGTGCCCGTGGTATAAGGTGTATTATTCTGGTGTAAAATTTTCCGCAGATTTCAAATCCGTTGAAATTTTTAATCTGTCTTTAACGAATCCGCTTTTACGAAAAAGAACTAAACAAATGCCTCTCAAAATGTTTTTTTATAATTTTTCTCTCCACTGAAAGAGGCAGGAAATGTTATCTGGTTTTTTTAGCGCGAAATGCAATCTGTTTATTTTTGAAAAGGGAAAGTTACCGTGACGTCACAATCTCGTGCGAAAATATAAAAGATATATTAAATTTAAAAGTTATTTATGTAAAGAAAATCATATTTTTAGGTATGGATCTAAAGTGAAATTTTCCGCAGATTTCAAATTCGGTGAATTTTTACTCTATCTTTAACTGTCTAGGAGGCAGAAAAAGAACTAATTGACTCCAGTTAAAAGATTGTTTTTATCGTCTGGCAGAAAAATTATTCATCCGCGAGCCGGAAACGAAAACAATAAATTTAGAATCTGTGATCTCTTCTATGTTGTAGCATTCAATAATGATTAAATTTCATTAAATTCATTTAAAAATGTTCTAGATTGAATTTTAAAATTCGCCGCGAATCAAAAAATTGCAAAAAATTCGGACTACCTGTGTGCCAAATCTCATTGCTGTAAGTGACATAGAATCGTCAGGATTTTGCGCGCAAACAGACAAACACTTCCTTTTATAATAGTAGAGATGGGGCTTATATTGTTTTTGACAATATATATGATACCAATTATATAATGCCAATTATATTGTTTTGCCATTTGAAACAAAGACCGATTTAACGTGCATTAGGCCCCACATACACGACGGTCTTTGTTTGGATCGAGTTTCGAACTAGCAATCCTCCCGTTGACAATCCGTGACTCTACTAACTGGACTGCCTCGGCCCCTAGTTGTAGAAAATTAGCAATACGAAAATGCTTATCACAACTTTTAGAATTGAATGCAGAAAGAAATGTCACAGGAAAAGAACAATTTTCCCTTCCCACACAGTATTTGACTTTTCCTCAACAATGACTTCCTTTTAACTAATCAATTGTTACCTTTATATCGCATTATTTTGAGCTTTGATTGTTGCATATAGCTTAAGGAAAACATTTTAATTTCATGATAATTATTAAACTTTTCCTGCTTTACCATGGGTTCCAAAGCTCCTACAAAATTTTCTCACAAGTCCAAAAGGAAATATCACTAAAAGAAATCCGCGAAAACCGGCCAAATTGTAACCAGTCATGCTAGTCGCCACTGCACGGAAGATAGTAGAAGATATTTTGAGTGAACACGATTTACCAACAAATTGCATTTTATGTGACTTCTTCGTTGAAGTAAGTTGTGCCAGCTTTTATCTCAAAAAATCTTTTTCAGAATACTTTGTGCATAATTTTGTAATAAAGATACGGTTACCGGTCGACCACAATTAATTCCACGTTATCTTGAAGTTTCAGAATCGCAATTGTCCATGAAATGGGTCTACATTTATTCCCAGGAACAGCTACACTCTTCGTTTATGAGTGGTGGCAACGGCCTTGGCGATTTTTTTGACGCACTTCTAAAGTCGCCAAGGAAATAATTATTTAAAAAAAATATTTTTCTTTCAAAAACATTTTTCTTTTCACAACTGAAAATGAAAGCTCGAAAACACATTTAAAAACGTTTTGAAAAGTATATATATTTTTAATAAATTTAATTTAATAATTTTTTCACAAAAAGTAAGTAAAAACACAATTGTGTTCCAGCAGAACTAAATTTCGAATGTTGGGTAAGAATTTATATATGCCCTGAAACTTATCAATTACAATAAATACAGTGGGCATGTTGAAAAAGAAAAAGAAATAATACAACCTGATAACGTCAGAACTCTTGCGTTAAAAAAGTAATCCAAACAAAAAAGGCAAAAAAAAAAAAAAAAAAAAAAAAAACCTCTTAATCCTTTTGTGAAAACTAATATAATAAAATATAAATTCCATAACTGTAGAAGTACAAATAAATGGACCAATGATATTACAGAAAAAGATTTAAAAGGACCAATGCAATCAAAGAATATTTTAAAATCAAAAGTACCAATGGGAGCAAAAAAAAAATTTCAAACGAACCAATGAGATCTAACGACTTTAACGTATTTTGGAAGAACTTTCTTGAATATTCAAAATGAAAATTGAAAGTTTCCGTTTGCCGAGGTTGTCATGAAAACCACAGCAACCGTAACGACAGTTGTGTTACCTTAATTTATCGTAACTCGCTACTGGAAGTGCGCCAAAAAAAATTGACTAGCAGTTGCCATCACTCATAAACGTAGAGTGTAGCTGTACCTATTCCCAAAAGCACTTTTGGATCAATTTAACTTCTTTGTGGCATTACTTTAGTTATACAGGTTTTAAAGTGTTCGTATTGCCAGAGAAATCGACAAAGATTGGCAGACATATTATTCTCTTCCGCGGTCAAGGAAATATTCTCGTTTAAAAACCACATAAAGTGTGAGGGACAGCTTTGACCCAGTTGGAAGGGCAACTGATTAGCAATCGAAGGGTTGCGAGTTCAAAATTGTTCAACCAAAAACCGTCGTGTACACACGGGGGCTGGTGCATGTTAAATCTGCTGTGAAATCAAATACCTTCATGTTGGCGTGGTGTGGAAGTTTGGAGAGTGAGGTGCTAGCTCAGGTGTTGCCTAGTCATGCGACGGTGGTTCAAAATTACGTGTTGTTGTCCTCTGTTCTTTCCCTTTGGAATTGATCCCGGACCGACGCACATGGTACGTTGTGTTTCTCCATCGCGACGTTCATCAAAAATACCCATATCCATTCCCCATAACGTTTGACAGTGATTCGCGTATTTCTTTTGTACAGCTACACTCTATGTTTAGAAGCGGTGGCAACGACCTTGGCGATTTTTTTTTTTGGCGCACTTCTAGTAGGGAGTTATGGTAGATTAAAGCAGCCCATCTGTCTTCATTGTTGAAAGAAAAAGTTTTGAAATAATTCTTTCATTGGCAACTTTAGAAGTGCGCCATAAAAAAAAAAAATCGCCAAGGCCGTTGCCACCGTTTAGAAACGCAGACTGTAGCTGTACCGTTTCTTCTAATATGGTCATAGATTAAATAAAAAAAAAACGCAACATTTATGGTAATATCTTTTGATTCCCCTCCGACTTCCTTAAAAAAGGAAAGAGGACGGACCTCTCAGGTACCACGGGATTATGATGCCCGTCCACACTTAAAGATGTGTCCACGAAGGGGCAACCCCTTACAATAACTGACAGATTTTCACTTGCAGAACTTACACTAAAATGCATCTTTTCCCAAACCGTAGTGTGGCTAGGCTAGTTGAGGTTAGGTAGTTAATTAAAGTCGCACAGCAGCAACGCAAGGGACTATTTGTGACGGTTCAGGGATCAATTCCCAAGTGAAAGATCCGAGAAGACCATCACGTAATTTTGAGCCCTGGTGAGATGACGAGGTCAACAACTGAGCTAGTGACTCGTACACGCTTGTTATTACTCGGATAGGCCTCTTTCAATATAGAAACATAATAACTTAATTTGAACTATGCTATTCAACAAGAAAATCTCCTCGACTGTCGAATTATTAATCAATTTATCCTGATTGGTGAAGTGTTTCGAATATAATTTATTAAAAACCAGCTGAATATCCCGGCGTTGCTCGGGTTTCAAATGTGACCGCAACATTTCCCTGTGTTAACTCAATTAAACAGACCCCGTAGAACGTGTTTTCTTGTCCATATCCATTTATTGCAGGAAAACAAACTTTAGGTTTTAAAATTGGGGCTTCGAGAGGCACTTTTAGACCTACCTGTGTGCCAATTTTCGTAGCTACAGATTGCTCTGAAGATAGGAAAGAGAAATAGCCTATGTTTTTCGCAGTGTTCTAAAGTATGTGATGTATACCAAATTTGGTGTGGATTGGTCAAACGGTGTAGATTTGGACAGAGAATACACACACACACAGCCAGAGCACATATATATATATATATATATATATATATATATATATATATATATATATATATATATATATATATATATATATATATATATATATATATATATTTATATATTTATATATATATTTATTTATATATATATTTATATTTATATATATATATATATATATATATATATATATATATATATATATATATATATATATATATATATATATATATTTATATATATATATATATATATATATATATATATTTACATATATTTATATATATATGAGAGAGACAGAGGGAAGATTAAATAAACGTTTTTTTTTATCTCGTGTTTTCTCGAATATATAAACCACCTCACATTCAAAATTATAACTTAGATGCTTGTCTTAAAAAACTTGTTATGAGAATAGTGTTGTTTTCATTTCTCCCTCGTTCATCTTTTTTTCTGCTAAAACTTTAACTATACGCTTTTCCTAGTTGTTAAAGTAGAAAAACTCTATGATTATGACTCAGCATACAAAAAAGGCGTTTTAAGTAGAGAATTGGTTCTGTAAACTTCTATTTACGAGATCTAAATAAACTTCACGCTACTCTCTTGCAGAAAGAAAGAAAAAAAAATATGATATCCTGTTTCTCTTTTATTTGAACGAACGAGTCGAATGTGACTTTCTTTTTTATTTTCAAAGTTTGTTGTCGCGACTTTAATATCAAGCAGCTGCATCAGCCTGTATAATCTTGCCTTTCCAGACTCAGCAGTGATATAGTATTCGTGGACTCGATTTGTTTTTGAGACTCGTCAATATTGAAATATCACTGACAACATTTTGTTTGACTATCCATCTTGATCCAGCGATTTCTTTTGCTTGTCAAAAATATATCTCCAGGCTGCCGATCTCGTTCAGGAAATCAGTCTTTTAAAGAGTGGCAAAAAATACTCGATTATTAGTTACAACGGACGAGTTCATTCCAACTTCACTGGATGCAATCCTCTAATGCCAGCGCATGCCCCTGTGCATAGACGATACGCATGTGCATAATTATATTCAGTGTTCTGCAACACAACTCCAAGCAATTTCAATTGTTCTGCAGGCATTATGTCCCGAATTTTAAAAACTGCAGTCAAATCAAAAACAGACGTAAAACACAATTATCGGCTAAATGTGTATTACATATTTATAATAAAACACATCAAAATTAATTAACTTACTTTATTTAAAACCAAGGCATACTTTCAGAATTTGCAATTCTTTCGATCAGTTTTGAAGTTAAATACTTTGTCATTCACATAGAAGATGAGTTATTTATAAAGTGTTTGGGGTAATTTGGGCGTCGTAGGAAGGTGGTTCCGTTCTTAGAAAAGAAAAAGAGGCGTGGCAAGGAGCGAGCTTTGCATTGCAGAACATCGTAACTTATGATTAAGAAAAAAAAGCTGCCTTAATTTTGATAAAATTAAGGAAAAATTGTTCTGCAAAGACTTTGTTTTGACAGTTTTACGTCTTTGACAGTTTTAGGGACTTTCTGCTCACGGGCGCTCTGTCCAACTCTATTCAAGCATCCCCCCACAACAATCCAATGCATCGTATTCTATGCAAAACTCACTCTCGGACGGGTTAGTTGGTTTTGGGGTTTTTATGGCGAAAGGGCCACACTTGGTCATACTCCGCCAGACACAAGACATACACTACCCTACAATAATGGACCGAACAGCAAGATGTGATGGTATAAGGAAACTAATACATGCTTTAATAGGGGGATGGTCCCCCCACGTGCTGCAATTACACTAGCAACCCTTTGGGCATACTTTCTACAAGGTTTTGATACAGAGCTGTGGGTATTTGTGTCCAGTCTTGCTGCAAGAATGTCGCCACCTCAGCTTCAGATTTCGGACGTGGTTCCCTGGTCCGTAAGCGTCACTCTAACTCTTCCCGCAAATTTTTTATGGGGTTTAGGTCGGGGCTCTGAGCAAGCCAGGGAAGACGTTTTACATCCATATCACGATACCACTGCTTTACAGAGGCTGTAACATGACACGGGGCGTGTTCGTCCTGGAAGTAACATTTGTCCATTCCTTAAAATTGCCAGAGCGTAGGAAGAACCTGATTGTCCAAAATGTTCATGTAGGTTTTCAATTGACCAGGAACAACATGCAAAGGTCCCAGGCCATGCCACGAAAAACACCCCCAAACAAGTAGTAGGATTTTATGCAAATCCGCTGGCGTCCGGTCCATTATTGTAGGGTAGTGTGTAATGTCAAGTAATAGACATAAGCAATGAAAGCGTTGCTGACACAGAACAGCGAAATGCACCCAGCTAGGAATACACCTTACAGGAGTCGAAACTGCGCCGTCTACAGCTTCAAGGTTAATTTTGCTGTGGGCACACCCAATGAGCTCTCAGATTACCATGAAAAACTGAACATCTCTCTTATTTCTTACTTTAATACAAAGGAAGGTAGGTATTTAAATTGATATTGCACTGGAGTAGCACAGCTAGGAATACACCTTACAGGAGTCGAAACTGCGCCGTCTACAGCTTCAAGGTTAATTTTGCTGTGGGCACACCCAATGAGCTCTCAGATTACCATGAAAAACTGAACATCTCTCTTATTTCTTACTTTAATACAAAGGAAGGTAGGTATTTAAATTGATATTGCACTGGAGCAGCACTACGGGCTATTAGGGACGGTCCGGAATCAAAAACGGATGAAAATAATCCGAAGACAGCACCACGTAATTTTGAATTACGGTCAGGTCACAAGGTTAACATCTGATCTGGCACCCCACTCTCCAATCTGCCACACCACGCCAACGTAAGGACATTAGAGACCACGATAGACTTAACGTGCACCAGCCCTCAGTCTTTGAACAGAGTTTCAAACTCGCTCCCGAATTGATAATCCGTCACTTACAACCTGGTGGATTTTTCCCGTCTGGTTTGATTCCGGACCATACCAGCTCGGATGTTGACCCCTTCATCTTGACGTGGTTCAAAATTACGAGATGTTGCCCTCGCGTCTTTCCCTTCAGGATCGATGTCGAACCGTCGCCTCGTCATTAGGGATGCGACATCGACAGCAAAACATGAGTGTTTTGAAACATCGATGATCAAAATTAAAACATCGATGTTGATAATACATCGTCCCAAAAACATCGATGTTCTTAAAATTCTGTGCATTTAAACTTCTTCCCCCATTTCTTAAAACTGGTTTAGCAACTAGTGATGCGACATTGACTCCAATACATCGATGTTTTTTTTTATAAAACATCAATGTTTTGAAAACATCGACATCGAAGTCGCATCTCTACTTTTCAGACCCTTCACCCTCGGACACTTTGGTCTAAAAGTATGTTCAATTTGTGTGATTACAAAAATTATGCTACTTTGTTATTTTTTTAAATTTTTATAAAGGTACTTTTTTTTATTTAAAAATAAAACATCGACAAGTATAAACATTGATGCTACAAAAACATCGACTCCAATACATCGATGTTTTTTTTAAAAACATCGATGTATTGGAGTCACGTACACGTCACGTACACAATACACGTATGTTTTTTTTAAAAAACATCGATGTTTTGATAACATTGACATCGATATTGCATCCCTGCTCGTCATCTGACCGTGGTTCCAAACTTCGCGGTGTTATTCTCGGATCTTTCCTTTCGAGATTGATCCCGGATCGTCGCCAATAGTCCGGTGCGTTGCACCAGTGCGACGTTAATTTAAATACCTGCCACCGGGCTGCCGCGGATCATCCCTATAGCGTCAGCCGACTTTTTACAAGGACATTTTCGAAACGACCCATCATTTGCCACTTAAGTTCTTCTCAAATGCATATACAACCAAACGGATCCGAATGTATATGCCAGAAGGCATAAACAAAGCCTGCATCCTTTGTACCACATGTACAACATCTTTATGGGATGAGTGACATATTGATGGCCGTTCTCCCGCTCTGGAAGTTTACAAATACGTTCCTACGCTTCGCAGGTGGGAATAATGGCCGCCACAGCTGCGCCGAGGCGCTTGTTTTCTTCCGGATTTAACCCCTAGATGGGGATTTCGATGGATGGGAAGAGGAAGAGATCCAATATTTCTGGAAAACGTCTTTCGTGGTTGTCTCCTCTATCAGAAAGGGGCCGCTCTTTGGGGTTGGTGTGGATGGAAGGATGGAAATTAGATCCGAAGCGCGATGGATTGGAGAAACAAGGCGGATTTTAATCGTTCAAGTGGCTTGATTAAGATATCTCGATTATAAAGATTTTATACCAATTTTTACAGAAGGCGCGATATCCAAGATGCTATCAATATTTTGATGGTGCGAGATAAAGATCTTGTCGTTTTTCTTAATATGACGGTCTCTGTCTCGTCCATCAAGATCTGGTCATTTTTTTTCTAATGACGGTCTCTCGTCCATCAAGATCTTCTCATTTTTCTTCTAATGACGGTCTCTATCTCGTCCATTAAGGTATGGTAATTTTTCTTCTAATGACGGTATTTCTCGTCCATCAATATCTGGTCATTTTTCTTCTAATGACGGTCTTTATCTCGTCTATTAAGATTTGGTCATTTTTCTTCTAATGACGATTTTTATTGTCCATCACTGATCTGGTCATTTTTCTTCGAATGACGGTCTCTATCTCGTCCATTAAGATTTGGTTATTTTTCTTTCAATGACGGTCTTTATCTCGTTCATCAAGATATGGTAATTTTTCTTCTAATGACGGCCTTTCTCGTCCATCAATATCTGGTCATTTTTCTTCTAATGACGGTCTTTATCTCGTCTATTAAGATTTGGTCATTTTTCTTCTAATGACGATTTTTATTGTCCATCACTGATCTGGTCATTTTTCTTCGAATGACGGTCTCTATCTCGTCAATTAAGAATTGGTCATGTTTCTTTCAATGACGGTCTTTTTCTCGTTCATCAAGATCTAGTAATTTTTCTTCTAATGGCGGTCTTTCTCGTCCATCAATATCTGGTCATTTTTCTTCTAATCACGGTCTTTATCTCGTCTATTAAGATTTGGTCATTTTTCTTCTAATGACGATTTTTATTGTCCATCACTGATCTGGTCATTTTTCTTCGAATGACGGTCTCTATCTCGTCAATTAAGAATTGGTCATGTTTCTTTCAATGACGGTCTTTTTCTCGTTCATCAAGATCTAGTAATATTTCTTCTAATGACGGTCTTTCTCGTCCATCAATATCTGGTCACTTTTCTTCTAATGACGGTCTCTATCTCGTCCATTAAGAATTGGTCATTTTACTTCTAATGACGATCTATCTCGTTTATCAAGATCTGGTCATTTTTCTTCTAATGACGGTCTCTGGTGATGATATTCTGGTGATGATATAACTCGTCGTGAAAACCACGAGGAAGTTGAAATAAATTCATTTGGGTGACATCCAATAGGATGTTGACTCGTTTAGGAGAGAACCTTAGTTTGAAGGACGATTTGATAAACCAAATAAAATGCGGATCCTACAAGAATTCTGAAGTTTCAGTGAGTTTTTATAATCACTATCTCCTATATTTCGCCTTTTGGTTAATACACTAGTGGATGACGAAAGAATGATTTTTTTCCTAGGCTTATTCGTGTGCAGAGCTGGTTGCCTTCTTCAAACATTTATGTCAACTAAATAACATTAACAAAATATTCAAATCGTATTTCCTGAAAATTAGTAGTTTTTCTCTGGTTGTTGTTCGGTTCTTTTTTTTCTACAGTAGGGTTAATTAGACTAATCAAGCAGGTTATAATTTATGTTACGACGAAGCAACATAACGAACTATCGATGATGATCCAGGATTAACCCAAAACGAAAAATTCCGTGGACATTGCTTCATAATTTTGAACTACGGTCAGGTGACGAGGTCAAAATCTGATCTTGCACTCCACCACGTCAAACGTCCACACCACACCAACATGAAGACATTGAAGGCCACTAATCCGCGACTCTAGCACCTAGACTACAGAGTTCCAGGTACAGCACGGAATGAAATAAATTAAAAACTGCCCTTTGGATTTTAGTCAAGACACACACTATATGGTCAAAAGAATTTGGACATTTCATGTTTTTCAGAAAAAGTCCTTTATTATTCTATTTACTTACGCGTAGGCCCTCCTTTTGCTGGTATTACGGCTGCAACACGTCGAGGCATACTTTCCACAAGTTCTCTGTAAATCTGGGCGGGAATACAGAGGCTGTTCACACATTTTTTAGACAATGTGTATTGTATTCACAAAATTAAATTACATAAAATTCTTGTGTTTTAAATGTTTTATTTGATAGCCCTTATTCTGAACTATTTTTCGACACCGTAATTTCCAGAATAATAATGTCTTTTGAAGTGTCAGAAGAGGTATTCTATCCCATTCCTCCTGAACAGCTTTCCAGAGTCCTGTAAGGGTTGTGGGACGACGTTTGGATAATGCAGATTTTAAAAGTACGAAAGCACAAAAATCCATAGTGGATACATCGGGAGATTTAGTAGGGATATCAGTGAAGGGTATGGCCTTGATACCGGTTTTTTGTTCCATTTCTTTTAGGAAATTTACAGTGGATTTTGATGTGTGACTGTTTGCTTTGTCTTGATGGAGTTCCACAGATTAATGGCACTGTGGGTAAAGCGATGGTATTTCATTCAGAAAAATTGGCGATAAAATATGTTCCTGGTAGTATTTGAAGTTAATTTCGACATTTTTTTCCCACTCTCTTTATTTTTAACTTGCCATTATTTGAAAAACCAGCAACAATCATGAATCCCTTAGAAAAACTTTCTTTCGATTCTGTGACCCATGTACTTAATTTTTTTCTCCCCTTTTATGATAATAATGGCTTTTTTTTTTGCTGCAATCATTTAAATACACCCATGATTCATCTATTGTAACAATTTTTTTCCATTTATCTTTGGATAAGTGTTTTTCATATAGAATTCGGCAGCGTGTCCTGCGTTCAGCGATATGCTTTGTAGAAAGGCGATGCACATTGCGTTTTTTCGCTTTCTTAAGATTTAAATCAACGTTTATCATTTCGTTTACAGTGGACACCGATCATTTTAATGATTTTGCAACTGTCCTTTGACTAGAGGGATTTTCTTTGACATTAAACAACATACCTTTGCAATAGTCGAAGATGTCCGTTTCTTCCTTGGATACTTGTTTGGAATTTTTGTCCCACTTGAGGCTCCAATTTGACGTTTTTTCCCTTTCTTGTTGACGATATCACCTATCGACGCTTTAGATATCACAAAACAGTGACTCTCACATCGTTTTGGGATAACGGAATATGAATATTTCTCTTCGGAAAGAGCATAAATATAGCCTTCGAACCACTGCTTCGTTGAAAACGCCATTTTGAATAAAAACAAACCTTTCAAGCCGCAGACGATAATTTTGATTTTTAAAAACATAGTACAACTGCAATTATTTCTTTTGCAGCAAACGATTTTTTATTACCGCTAACCAAAATCGTCTAAAAAATGTGCGAACAGCCTCTTTAGCTCGCCATGCCTTTTGAAAGGCTGGGAGAAGAGATTGTAGTGAAGATGGGCGTGTGTGGCGTTGTCGTTCCACAAATGCTCGATCGGATTGAGATCAAGGCTCTTCACAGGCCAGTCCAGCAAATTCACCTCATTTTCAGGAAACCAGTCTAGCGTACGTTTGGCAGTATGACATGGAGCTCGATCCTGTTGGAAGAAACAACCATCATCTTCGTAGTATTACTATAGTGTAGGAAAGGCCGAATTATCTAGAACGTCGAGGTATAACATCAGCGTCCATGGTACCAGGTACAGAAAGCAATGGCTAAGTCCTAACCAGGAAAAACAACCCCACACTAAGATGGATACTCCTTCGAATTTCTGCAGTGTCCAAATACTTTTGTCCATATCATGTATTGTTTAAATCTAAACTATTATACAAAATTAATATTAAAAAGAAAAAAATATGCACTTCGAAAGCATCTTATTCTTAAATTCTCTGAGGGATCTGACGAAACACTCTTTTCTTCTATAGTTTACCCGTTGCACTCTTACTGCGTTATTTATCTTTTATTTTCGTCTGATTCCTATATTCCTGTTTAATAGATTCATTTTCCTTCTCTTGCAGACAGACAGCAGAGGAATACCCAAAGAGCCAATTATTACAGGTGAGATAATAACTTCAACGTTGTTTTTGATGCTGTAATAACAAACTGTGACAGTGCTACAACGACTTTCGGAGTTTTTTTTTTCTATTTCATCTCAAGGAAATATTACTACCTTAGACAGTATAAGCCTCTGCTACGTTAAGGAGTAGAAAATATTTTTTAAGCTTTAAAATGAAAAAATCCTTAATTAATAATAATAACTGACCTTTTAACACCATGGGGGGGGGACACAGGTTTACTTCCACCTTGTAACCTATGATCTTCCCTGCCTGACTTCTAACCAATTTTGACGTTTTTGAAAAATATAATCTGTCTAGAGGACTTTATTCTAAGGAAATGACCAACAGAGATTACCTCACTAAAGTATTTTATTCTGAGGAAAGGTCAAACGGAATCTTTCCAAATGATTCACTTCCAAGGAAAGACAATAGAATTTTCCCAAGTGATTCTACTCTATGGAAAAGAGCAATTAAACTTCCCAAAAGATTCTTTTATAAGAAATGACCGACAGAGATTACCTTACTAAAGAATTCTATTCTGAGGAAAGGTCAAACGGAATCTTTCCAAATGATTCACTTCCAAGGAAAGGGACAATAGAATTTTCCCAAGTGATTCTATTCTATGGAAAAGAGCAATTAAACATCCCAAAAGATTCTTTTATAAGAAATGACCAACAGAGGTACCTCACTAAAGTATTCTATTCTGAGGAAAGGTCAAACGGAATCTTTACAAATGATTCACTTCCAAGGAAATGGACAATAGAATTTCCCCAAGGAATTCTATTCTACGGAAAAGAGCAATAGACACTCATTAAAGAATTCTATTCTGAGAAAATATCCAACGGAGTCTTTCCAAACGATTCACTTCCAAGAAAAGAGACTATTCTATGGAAAAGAGCAGTTAAAACTTCCCAAAAGATCCTATTATAAGGAAATAACCAACAGAACCTCACTAAAGTATTCTATTCTGAGGAAAGGTCAAACGGAATCTTTACAAATGATTCACTTCCAAGGAAAGGGACAATATAATTTTCCCAAGTGATTCTATTCTACGGAAAAGAGCAATAGACACTCATTAAAGAATTCTATCCTGAGAAAATATCGAACGGAGTCTTTCCAAACGATTCACTTCCAAGAAAAGGGACTATTCTATGGAAAAGAGCAGTTAAAACTTCCCAAAAGATCCTATTATAAGAAAATGACCAACAGAACCTCACTAAAGTATTCTATTCTGAGGAAAAGTCCAACGGGAACTTTCCAAAAGATTCACTTCCAGAGCAATATAATTTTTTCGAGGGATTCTATTCTAAGGAAAGGGGAGATCAATACACACACCTTTCCAAGGGTTGGAATGAATCCATGGATTCTTTCACTCAATAAATGTGGTTAATTATGCAGAAATCTCGTGAAGGTTAAACTTTATTCAAAGCAAAAATTATGCGTTTAGTCCCACTGAATTCATAGGAACTAACTAATAAAAGCCGATTAGTTCGTTTCATTTCAAGAAAATACCAGCCAAAAGTTAAGACAGAAAGCCTCCATGTGCAGCAACGTTCCTGAAGTTACTTGACGTTGTCTGTCTACTTTAACTCTCCAAGTGGTTGCGACAAGACATATTGTCGTATGAACTTGGAATAGACGCGATATTAAAATTAAAGTAATATCATTAGAATTTAATTTGGAATGAAATTTTACATATTTTGCGTTTGGCCTAAAAAGAATGTTCGACAGAGGTATAGAAAGAATTGACAATAACCAGGAGTTCTTTTCTTTGTTTGCTCCATGAGATCACCTAGGAAGTAATAATTAAAACCACATACCTTATTCCACTTTCCCATATTATAACCACTTTCCATATTATAACCACTTTCCATATTCAAAATATTTTATTTTAACGAGAACGAGTATATCCGGTGGTGCAATGGGGAAGCACTGATGATATCACAAGACACCAGATCCAATCGGGGATGTGAACATTTGATCGCACACAGGGAGGTGAACATATCTACCTCACGTCAAAATGGGGGGAAAGACGATGCATCTTTTCCCGTGGATGGAGATCGGAGTCCTGCATTACCCCGTCTACCGTAGTGCGCACCGCACGAAAAATCAAGAGTTTAGTCTGCTTCCATCCGAGTCTAACCAACTAACCGACTTCTCTCTTTTAAATCTGGACGTTCAAGGCTTTATAAGTTTTCTTTTATAGAGATGAGTTGAGAGAAAGCCTGCCTGCTTAATGTGCTCGGAAACGTTTCTTCCTTCACTCTGTCATGTTTAGTTGCAGTTTTTCCTTCTTCTTCTGCCTCGACCCCCAAGAAGACAACCACTATGGCATCTTAATGTGTTTGTTTTTCACAGTTATTCGGCCAGGGAGCTTCCTCTCGTACCCGTACCCTGGGTTCAGCGACTTGTTAACGGCTTTTTTGTGGGGGTTATGCGTCCATTGCAGACCGAGAGTACAGGGGTTGTGTCCACGAGGTAGACGTACACTGATATAGGTCAGTTATATAGAAAAATAAAATGTGCAATGTCACACATATATCCCCCATCAAGATAGGATCAATTGTGCTGATAACGAGATACATCGTCAAGATACTGCCGATATTTTGATGGTGACGAGATAAAGATCAGGGAATTTTTTCTAGTGACGAGATATCTCGTTCATAAAAATCTGATCAGGTTTTCTAATGACGAGATACATCCTGGAGAAAACCATCAGGAGGGTTAAAACAGCAGAAGTAAGAAACATCGATAGGTTTATTTGTAGTATTACATCGGGAGCGAGAGTAAATAGATTATAAAGAGATACATTTTGTCATTTTAATCGTCATTCATGTCCTCAGATTCAAGGCATTCGTTTACAATGTTAGCTCGGTTAGGACTGGCGTTGTCATCCATAAACACAAATTCTGCGCTCATGGCCTAAACATGTACATGTTGTTCCAGAATGATGTCGTTCAATGATGTTGTCTTGGTGGTAGCGGGTACCTGGCGTTCTCCATATGAACGTCCGCCGTGAATCAGACTGAAAGTCTAAACTGGACTCGTCGGAAAACATTACACAAGCCCACTGTGACGATGTCCACATTGCATGTTCTCTACTCCAGGCTAACCGCTGGCGACAGTGAGTTGCCGTGAGCGGAACACATTTGACAAGCCTGCGAGCATATAGACCAACGTGTCCAAACTTCTGTAAACGCTTTGCCTTGAAACTGTCGTTCCCGTGGCTGAAGATAGCTGACAAGAAAGGTCGGATGCTGTGCTCCGTCTGCTTCTTTTTGCAGTTACTGCCAAATACCGGTCGTCATTCGGCGTTGTAACTCGGGGGTTACCTGTACTGTTACGTCTACTGACATTTCCATCATTTTGGATTCGTTGCCAAAGCCTAGAAATGACACTTTGAGCGATTCCAAGTTCCACTGAAACTTCCGTCTGAGTATGACGACATTCCAGGCGACCGATAATTTTACCACGTAAAAACTCATCGACATGCGTCCTCTGTGCCATAACTATTCGGTTGTGGCACTGAGCGGCTTACAGAACGCTTGTGAACAATTTTACTTCTTTGCTACCATTCCTTATATACACCTCTCTTACACTCTCGTCATTGTGACGTACTATCGGCGTCATCTGATGGCTTCCTGTAATTTGGATATTATTCTTGAAGACGTGTGCGATAATTCTACAGGTGAAAATTTTTACTTTACTTTACAGTTCGATTTCCGTGTGATTCTGAACTATCCTTATTTTATGGATATGAGTGTATTTAAGAGAAATACCAAGGCAAAAATCACAAGAATAAATACACAAATAAATAAAAATGTTAACCAATTTAAAAATAAACATTACACGCTGAGGGGGCGGCAAGTTGCTTGTAGCCCCTTGACATAGTTAGAAGTATAAATCCGCCACTGCGTTTAATATATTGAGGCCTCAAATGTCCAATCCACGTTGTCGTGGCTTAGAAGTTTGAGCTCGTCATCTGACAATGATTCAAAATTACAAGGTGCTATCCTCGGATCTTTCCCTTCCGAATCAATCCTGGACCATCGCCAATAGCTCATTGTGCTACGAAATTCAACTACTTACCTACATACTTTATCACACAAACGCCTCGAAGAGTCAATTGTTACCAAGTGAGGCTTCAAGAATCCACTTTAGAAAAGAACTCGAGTTTCGTTTCTGCTGTAATAGACAACCAAAGGCTTTCTGTCTGGAACAGTACTCGTTGCAAAGAACATTAGGTGGGTTTTACTCCACACTTTTCTCTGAAAATCCACTGCAACTGTTCTCTCTCTAGGTTTAACTCCCAACACCTTGGTCCTGGTCCGCCGAGGCGTGGCGAACAGCAACTTCAGCTACACTCTGGCGTACTACCTCCTGTCTTTGGACTCTGCCCGCCTCTTCACAGGCTGCGTTCACCTCAAAAAGATAGTCGTCCAGACCGTCTACAACGAGATATACCATCTGGTCATGTCCAACGTAGGCTACGGGCACCCGGCCATTGAGGGGAGGTGGGAACAATGGACCGATGCTCTTCAGCAACTTATCGGCAAAGAGGAGAAGGACGTCACCGAGAGTTACTGGTACAAGGGGACGTTTACTTTAAGTTCGAGATTGAATGATCCGTTCCTGGTAAGTATTGTATTCCAGTAGAGCATTCAGGGGATGGAGTGGGTGATGGAACTCAGACACCAACAAATAAAAGCAATGGAATTTTCCGTATTTGAAAACTTTAAAGTGGATTGATGCTTGCTGAAACTTTAGTCATCACCAAATAAAATTAATGGAATTATCCGTATTTGAAAACTCCGAGAGGATTGATGCTTGGTGGATATTCTGAACTTAGCCACCACCAAATAAAAGCAATGGAATTTTCCGTATTTGAAAACTTTAAAGTGGATTGATGCTTGCTGAAACTTTAGTCATCACCAAATAAAATCAATGGAATTATCCGTATTTGAAAACTCCGAGAGGATTGATGCTTGGTGGATATTCTGAACTTAGCCACCACCAAATAAAAGCAATGGAATTTTCCGTATTTGAAAACTTTAAAGTGGATTGATGCTTGCTGAAACTTTAGTCATCACCAAATAAAATAAATGGAATTTTCCGTATTTGAAAACTCTGAGAGGATTGACGTCTGGTGGATTTGCTGAACTTCAGCCACCACCAAATAAAAGCAATGGAATATTCCGTATTTGAAAACTTTAAGTGGATTGATGCTTGGTGGATATGCTGAACTTAGCCACCATCAAATACAAGCAATGGAATTGTCCGTATTTGGAAAATCTGAGAGGATTAATACCTGTTGGATTTGGCCAAAAATTATCACCTATTTCCAATGAAAGGTTGAATTTATGAATAAAGACGTTACACCTACATTGATCACACCAGACTGTTCTGGCATGACTTAGAAATGGGCACACAAATCACAAATTTGACAAAAACACAAATTTGTTAGAGGAATTAAGAACTTTCCGACTCGTTCTTGCTCCCAACTCAACAACTTCTTTCCATATTCTGTGGATGCTATCAGTCACCATTATTAGTATTCACATGCTATCAGTCACCACTATCAGTATCTACATGCTATCATCAGTAACCATTATCAGTATCCACATGCTATCAGTCACCACTATCAGTATCCACATGCTATCATCAGTCACCATTATCAGTATACACATGCTATCAGTCCCCACTATCAGTATCCACGTGATATCAGTATCCACATGATATCAGTCACCACTATCAGTATCCACATGGTATCAGTCACCACTATCAGTATCCACATGATATCAGTCACCACTATCAGTATCCACATGACATCAGTCACCACTATCAGTATCCACATGCTATCAGTCACCACTATCAGTATCCACATGATATCAGTATCCACATGATATCAGTCACCACTATCAGTATCCACATGCTATCAGTCACCACTATCAGTATCCACATGATATCAGTCACCACTATCAGTATCCACATGCTATCAGTCACCACTATCAGTATCCACATGATATCAGTCACCACTATCAGTATCCACATGTTATCAGTCACCACTATCAGTATCCACATGGTATCAGTCACCACTATCAGTATCCACATGGTATCAGCCACCACTATCAGTATCCACATGATATCAGTCACCACTATCAGTATCCACATGCTATCAGTCACCACTATCAGTATCCACATGGTATCAGTCACCACTATCAGTATCCACATGATATCAGTCACCACTATCAGTATCCACATGCTATCAGTCACCACTATCAGTATCCACATGATATCAGTCACCACTATCAGTATCCACATGGTATCAGTCACCACTATCAGTATCCACATGGTATCAGTCACCACTATCAGTATCCACATGGTATCAGTCACCACTATCAGTATCCACATGGTATCAGTCACCACTATCAGTATCCACATGGTATCAGTCACCACTATCAGTATCCACATGGTATCAGTCACCACTATCAGTATCCACATGGTATCAGTCACCACTATCAGTATCCACATGATATCAGTCACCACTATCAGTATCCACATGCTATCAGTCACCACTATCAGTATCCACGTGGTATCAGTCACCACTATCAGTATCCACATGGTATCAGTCACCACTATCAGTATCCACATGGTATCAGTCACCACTATCAGTATCCACATGGTATCAGGTGTCAGTCTGGAACAGCTTTTCTGGATGAACAGAAGTTGGTCGTTGTACGATCTGCAAAACATGTTCTTTTGGACGATATAGGTTTCACTTTGATCTAGGGGATTAACGACAACAGAAGTTACACTATATCAGCATGAATATCAAGCCCTTTCTTAAGATGTTTGAGAGCAAGGTAAAAGGAAATATATATCTTATCGTAAGAGAGAGTAACCCGAGAAAAAATTCACCCTTTTGTTTCCCCAGCGTCAAAGTTAGACCCAATCCACGATGTCCCTCCCCATGGAAAACGTAAAAGAAAAAAGTCTCTGATCATTACGACTTCATTTCATGAAACCCGGAACATTGTAGTCCATGGTCAGGAATAGTCATGCTGTTACCCTAACCGTCTGAGTAAATCTTATCTCTTGCCACATATCTTACAATTGTAAAAAGACCAGATCTAAATCTTGTCAATGCTGCTTGTTCTCTAAATAACTGCATTTGGATTTTAAGGTGCTTGATTCAATAACACTGGAATTGCCATGTGAGAATCTTTACTCACGCAGAAATGGTCAAAATGAATTTAATACGAGATTTACTTTATCAATGAGAAATGTTTCTGAATTTATTTTAGGGTACTTAAGAACAAATAATGTTCAGTTTGATGTAAAAACGTAACTTACCAAATCCCCTTGTACTGAAATAGTTTCTTTTTCAGGAGCACAGTTTCACAAATTCAGATGTATATGCTTTCGATCAAGGTAAGCCTGTAAAAAATTACTGGTGTATAATTATTGAAAATTGGCGTGGAAGTTTGGAGAGTGGGGTGGCAGGTCAGGTGTTGCCTCGTCATCTGACCGTGGTTCAGAATTAAGCGGCGTGGTCCTCTGATCTTTCACTTCGGAATTGATCCCGGATCGTCGAAAATAGACGCTGCTCAAGTGTTAATTAACTACGAATCTACCATAACTAAAATATATAATTTCCCATCATTACAAGTAAAATATATTACTTCATTCGGTTAATATTTAGAAAATAGTCGAAAAAGATAATTTTAACGCAGTGCTTATTTAATCTTAGGGTCAATCCATGTCAAATCTAAGTGTTTTACGTTAAACCCATATTCCTTCATATTCTGTTTTACCGTGACTGGTTGCAAAAAATGACCACTGGGCTTTTAGTTGAAAGTCCTTTTCATGCAGACACAGATTAATGAAGTTGTATTTATTTTTATATTGCCCAGAGAGAGAGAGAGAGAGAGAGAGAGAACATCAGTCACTGAAGTAGTGAATGTTTGCTATGTGGGTAGTTCTTTCAGAAAGGTAGTTACAGTTTTTTGGATCTCATACACCATACTCGCGTCATGTTTAAGGTCATCAGATTTGATACAAAGAGGTAAATTCAGTTTTTTATTGCTTGCATCATTGCAGTGAATGAATAATGACAGGATGAATAGTGCATGAATCTGAGGTCCAGTGGTAACCTTGCGCCTCTTTTTGTATTGTGAAAGCATAATTTTCACTAAAATCCAGAGATAACAGCTGTATTTAAGGAAACTGTTTCCTTTAAACTTTTAATAAATGAATGTTGTGATTTAGCAATGTATGAATGAGGTATTGACCTGTTCAGTTTTTCTACTAAGTTATCACTAACCTCATCAACTGAGCTCGAGCACCCTATCATTTCAGTTCGATCAGTCAAAACCCACTGATTGTACTCGACAGGGTCTTCATCATCATAGTTCTCAAATTTTGACTGTAAAAACTGGACAAGGCTATATTTTGATGGACACTTGTCGCAATGCCTTAGCATACATTCTCTTACTGTTCCTTCACAAACAATATACGAAAAAGGTCTTTGTAATCCTCTTTAATACCTGCTCAGTGAATCAACAAAATCACATTTTGATGTATTGTGCAAACATACACTAAGTGTGTGTTAGTGGCACCAGCCAAAACAGACCATATCAGGTACAAATCAAAATTGAAGACACATCTTTTTTGTCACAGCTTGAGTGTATTTATTGCTTATAATATTTCTTGAAAAAAGTTACTGTGTTAGTGAGTTGACTAGTTTAGAACTAGTTTTTAAAACTAAATTTAAATTGTAATGTAATTTTATTTACTTTAATTAGACCAAATTGTTGAAAATAAAGAAATTAATTATCTTATTTCTAAATAATCTCAAGATATAATTGTGGATAACCTATTTTAAAACATTTTTTTTGTACAAACACACAGGCCTGATTAACAATATTAATATTACACTATATTACTTTAATCATTTTAAATTTGTGTTAGCTTTGTCTAATTTTATTTGCAATTGGTTGATATGTGACATTTGTAGTTAAAATTTTACTAAAATTGTAACTTTAATTGAACGTTTTTAAGAAAATTAGTGAGTCAATTGATTTCTATCTTAAAGTGAGAAAAAATAATAAAGGAGTGAAAAAACGATTCATTTTATTTTTCCATGTGGTAGAGCATATCTTTTAGAACAAGAATACAAAAAAAATTTTTTGATTGTCCTTAACCCTTTTGAAGATATTCCACTTAGCGTAGAACTCGCCATTTTATTTTTAAAATCTTTAAATAGAACTTTGGAATTTTTATAAGATACTTGCAGGAATAATTTATTTTTTTCTGGACTCCTTACATATTGATGTAAACTCTTAAAAAATTTCATCATCATTGGTTGATAAACAAGGGAGATATAATTTATTTTCTATAAAAAACAAATTTGGTTTCCTCCGTCTGATCGATAAAAACCGGAAAATTCCAAAAACTTTAACTGGCTATAAAACGTAAGCCATTTGAGATAGAGCAAAAAAATTATACGTGTTCTTAAATTCATAAAAGGAACAAACATGCCAAGTTTCATCAAAATCTGAGACCATGGGTGTCGGACCCTGGTTGAACTGACGTGGAATGACCCCTTACTGCATTTAGGGAACCGAAAGAGGATATCCGAAATTATTTTCTGAGCACGTGTCCGAAGGGTGTTCTTTTGGAAAATTAATTGTTTTTTGGGGGGCCGATTTCCTAGGGTTTTGCCCTTTGTACGTAGGTGATTCAATTTTCGTTGATTAGAGCAACACAACGGGTTATTGACGACGGTCCGGGATCAATCCCAAAGGGAGAGTTACGAGGGCACCTCATCATTTCGAACCACGGCCAGCTGACGAGGTCAACTTCTGAGCTGGCACTCACTCTCCAAACTTCCACACCACTCCAATTTTCAGTGACGAGTAAGTTTTTGATAGCTTTCACTATCCAAAAATCATTCGGGAATGGAAGGATTCGAACTCCGTCTTCTCAACTTCAAACTTTCTCTGCACCTGATGAGTGCTTTTTGAACGTACCAACGTAACCCCTTAGGTGAATTCGACGACTGAGACTCGTCATGCACTTGTTTTGCCTAAGTTACGGATGACGAGTCTAATTCGTCATTCAAACTAGGACAAAATTAAACACGTACATTCTTCTTCATGGCAAGAGGGATTGGTGCTTTACGAGATTCTCATTGAATCAAATTGTTCAATCGCTCTCTGCAAAAATACACTTTATTTAATCTAACTTCATGCATAGAAATATTTACACGGCTGCGTTATCACACATTCTTTTTTTGGAATAAACGCGGAGATCAGAAGCTGTGCGATCTCTCATACTGTTATTGCTATCGTTATCAAACGAAATCATACGAAAATGTAACAGTAACTAGACTAGCGCCTCAGCGTACAGCGTAAGTGTCCGACAAGTTGACTCTGATTGGCTCCTCATATATATGTTGTATGGTTGTTGTTAGTAGTATTTCTCGCCAACTTATAATAAGGGGAGGCAAAAATGAACTCTTCTTTTAAAGAGCTCCTCTTGGTGAAGCAACGATGGCCAAATGGCTAAAGTCACTTACCATCAGATTGGCGTTAGCGGCGGAGGATGACTTCCCGAGTTCGAACCCAACCTCGGAAATATTTTTAGATCATCCAAATTATTTTAAAACAATTCCAATTTAATTCCTTTTGATTCTAAATTACTTTTCCTAATTTTTAATACCCTTTTTTTATTTTTAGAAACTTCCGTTGATTTTACATAAATAATCTAAAAACCACTCCTGAACTCACTACCAGCTGATATTTTTCCGCCCCTCTGCCGTCCCCTTTGCTTTAGGATGATGGTGTCGTATCCATCCCTGGTTTAGGACCATTCTGATGTAACAAAAAGCATACATAAAACACTAACTTATATAATTATTAACTTATATAATAAAAGAATACAATTTTCGGTTCAAAATGTTAAAACCTTTCGAAAACCGTTCCTATCAGTCAAAGAGATCTGCGCCAAAACGTAGATAAATAGCCAAATGAAACACCTTTGCGTCTCAGGCACATGATCATACCAGCCAATCAGAGTCAACTTGTCGGACACTTACGCTGTACGCTGAGGCGCTTGTGTAACTAGTGTGAAAACGATAATACGAAAATATAACAATAACTAAAAGGCAAACGATAATTCGAACTACTTTTTTTTTCAAATAAATCTGTACCCAAGGGGTTAATAAAATATGTTTATCCAATGTACAATTGCGAAAAGGACCTACCGAAACCAAATAGGTACTATAAATTAACCCTCTGACCAGACATCTCGTCATTACCAAAAATGAACAGATCTAAATGGACGATATATCTCGTCTTTAGACGAAAACTGACCAGATCCAGATCGCGTCATCATTGAAAAATAGGCGATACCTCGATGACGAGGTTCCTGGTCATCAGTAAAATCGGTCAGATCTTGATTGACGAGATATCTCGTCGAAACCGTTCGGAGACATACTGCGGATGTCTTTCATCCGTCCTTGTTTCTGAATACAGTAGAACCTCATTGCAACCGACAATAAGCGAAATGAAAGACCATTAAAATTATCTTTTTTTTTCTTCTCAGAAGTATTCAACAATTGGCTGCAAAAGCCACAGAGGAGTCTGGCTACAGTTCTCGAAGAGAGCAGCGAAGAGAACGATCCTTCGGAGGAAGAGCAACAAACACTCCAGGACTTCCTGAGCAGGCGGACCTGGGGGGAAGAAATGAAGACGGACACACCTGTCCATTCCCCAGCAGACAGTAGGCTGCTTTACTTCAACCGAGACGTACTGGACACAGCAAATGACCCCAAACACCCCAGCGAGAATAAATTGGCAAATGCAATACGCTCCATCAAGTTTTAAAACCTGTACTCAAGGCTGAAGTCAGTAAAATATTAGGACACAGGAGACATAAAAGTTATGATATAAAATTCAATTATTGTCCCAGACTGTTCATCAGGTCTCTCATGAAATAAGAATGTGTATCCTTCAAGTACACGATGTTTTAACTTTTAACAAGTGTATATGTCTCCTTTACATAATCGGGTGGTTAAGGGGTTAACCTCTAGATCGGAAGGTTCCTGGTCAGTGCATGGATATTAGTAAATGTATGGTGTAGAGGCGGCTGGTGTACCTTAAATATTGTCGTGGAAGTAAGTCCTTACGTTGGGTTGGTGTGGAAGTTTGGAGAGTCAGCTCAGGAGTTGCCTCAATTGAACGTGGTTCAAAATTACGTGGTGTTGTCCTCGGATCTATCCGTTATGGGAATGATTTTGAACCGTCAATAGCCCGCTGTGTTGCTCTAATACGACGTTAATTAAAAATGACCGATTACCAATTACAAAATCGAGGGCCGCAGTTGGAAGAGTAACGGATGAGAAACCGGAGGGTTACGACTTCAAATCCAACCTAAACACCGTTGTATACAAAGGGGACTGGTGCATTTTAAATCTGTCATGGCCTCAAATCTCGTCGCGTTAACGTGGCAGCATGTTGCCTCGTCATCTGACCGTGGTTCAAAATTACGTGGTGCTGTCCTAGAATCTATCCGTTATGGGAATGATTTTGAACCGTCAATAGCCCGCTGTGTTGCTCTAATACGACGTTAATTAAAAATGACCGATTACCAATTACAAAATCGAGGGCCGCAGTTGGAAGAGTAACGGATGAGAAACCGGAGGGTTACGACTTCAAATCCAACGCAAACACCGTTGTATACAAAGGGGACTGGTGCATTTTAAATCTGTCATGGCCTCAAATCTCGTCGCGTTAACGTGGCAGCATGTTGCCTCGTCATCTGACCGTGGTTCAAAATTACGTGGTGCTGTCCTAGAATCTATCCGTTATGGGAATGATTTTGAACCGTCAATAGCCCGCTGTGTTGCTCTAATACGACGTTAATTAAAAATGACCGATTACCAATTACAAAATCGAGGGCCGCAGTTGGAAGAGTAACGGATGAGAAACCGGAGGGTTACGACTTCAAATCCAACCTAAACACCGTTGTATACAAAGGGGACTGGTGCATTTTAAATCTGTCATGGCCTCAAATCTCGTCGCGTTAACGTGGCAGCATGTTGCCTCGTCATCTGACCGTGGTTCAAAATTACGTGGTGCTGTCCTAGAATCTATCCGTTATGGGAATGATTTTGAACCGTCAATAGCCCGCTGTGTTGCTCTAATACGACGTTAATTAAAAATGACCGATTACCAATTACAAAATCGAGGGCCGCAGTTGGAAGAGTAACGGATGAGAAACCGGAGGGTTACGACTTCAAATCCAACGCAAACACCGTTGTATACAAAGGGGACTGGTGCATTTTAAATCTGTCATGGCCTCAAATCTCGTCGCGTTAACGTGGCAGAATGTTGCCTCGTCATCTGACCGTGGTTCAAAATTACGTGGTGCTGTCCTAGAATCTATCCGTTATGGGAATGATTTTGAACCGTCAATAGCCCGCTGTGTTGCTCTAATACGACGTTAATTAAAAATGACCGATTACCTATTACAAAATCGAGGGCCGCAGTTGGAAGAGTAACGGATGAGAAACCGGAGGGTTACGACTTCAAATCCAACGCAAACACCGTTGTATACAAAGGGGACTGGTGCATTTTAAATCTGTCATGGCCTCAAATCTCGTCGCGTTAACGTGGCAGCATGTTGCCTCGTCATCTGACCGTGGTTCAAAATTACGTGGTGCTGTCCTAGAATCTATCCGTTATGGGAATGATTTTGAACCGTCAATAGCCCGCTGTGTTGCTCTAATACGACGTTAATTAAAAATGACCGATTACCAATTACAAAATCGAGGGCCGCAGTTGGAAGAGTAACGGATGAGAAACCGGAGGGTTACGACTTCAAATCCAACGCAAACACCGTTGTATACAAAGGGGACTGGTGCATTTTAAATCTGTCATGGCCTCAAATCTCGTCGCGTTAACGTGGCAGCATGTTGCCTCGTCATCTGACCGTGGTTCAAAATTACGTGGTGCTGTCCTAGAATCTATCCGTTATGGGAATGATTTTGAACCGTCAATAGCCCGCTGTGTTGCTCTAATACGACGTTAATTAAAAATGACCGATTACCAATTACAAAATCGAGGGCCGCAGTTGGAAGAGTAACGGATGAGAAACCGGAGGGTTACGACTTCAAATCCAACGCAAACACCGTTGTATACAAAGGGGACTGGTGCATTTTAAATCTGTCATGGCCTCAAATCTCGTCGCGTTAACGTGGCAGCATGTTGCCTCGTCATCTGACCGTGGTTCAAAATTACGTGGTGCTGTCCTAGGATCTTTCCCTAGGAGGATTGATCCCGGACCGTCGTTAATATGCAGAACGACGGTCTATGTGGAAGTACCCGCTTCCCAGGTAAGGTAATTTTAATTAACGTTGTACTAGAGCAACACGACAGGCTATTGACGACGGTTCGGGATCAATCCCCTGAGTGAAAGATCCGAAGACAACACCACGTAATTTTGAACCGCGGTCAGACTACAAGGCCAACACCTTAACCACCAGTCTGGTTGGTCGGCGAAAGTTACGAGGGCAATGGTAATTTTTAGTTGACGTAGTTCTTGAGCAACACAATGGGCTATTGACGACGGTTCGGAATCAGTCCCATAAGGGAGAGATCCGAGGACAACGCATGGTATTTTTGAACCACAGTCAGACGACGAGGCAACACCTGAGCTGGCTCCCTAATCTCCAAACTTCCACACCAACCCCACGCGAGGACTTTCGGCCATGACAGATTTAAGGTGCACCATCCGCTTACAAACATCAATGCACTCACCCGGATTCGAACCAGAAACCCATCCGCCTCCCAGACTCGTACTTATTTACAGGAATCCCTAAACCTCGTGTTAAGACACTGATCCCGGGCTGTCGTCAATAGCCCGTTGTGTTGCTCTAGTAAGACGTTAACTAAAATTACCATTACCCTAAACCTCGTGCTTTGTTTTAGTTTGTTTGGCCGACCAACCGGTATAGTGGTTAAGGTGTTATCCTCTAGATCGGTAGGTTCCTGGTTCGAATCCGGGCCCGGATGTTTGTAAACGTATGGTGTAGAGGCGGCTGGTGCACCTTCAATCTGTCGTGGCCGAAAGTCCTCACGTTGGGTTGGCGTGGAAGTTTGGAGAGTGGGGTACCAGCCCAGGTGTTGCTTCGTCATCTGACCGTGGTTCAAAATTACGAGGTGTTGTCCTCTGATCTTTCTCTTAAGGGACTGATCCCGGACCGTCGTCAATAGCCCGTTGTGTTGCTCTAGTACGACGTTATCTCAAGAATTACCAATTAATTGTTTTAGTTTGGTTCTTTTATTCCCTTTGTGTATTCCACGACACCATGGAAAGTAGTTGGTAATTTTTAATTAGCGTCGCACTGGAGTAACGCGACCGACTATGGTCAACGGTCCGGGATCAACCACCGAAGATCCGAGGACCAACACATAATTTTGAGCCATGGGCAAATGACGAAGTCACACCTGAGCTGGCACCCGACGCCAAAGGGAGGGCACGATATTTAACTCGCACCCCCCCCCACACCCTTTGGTTGTATTCGAACTCGCAACCCTCCGATTGCTAGTCCGTTGCTCTTCCAACGGGCTATAGGTAAAAAACGGAGGCGTTCTTCGTGTGTGTCAATACCATTATACACTACCCTACAATAATGAACCGGACGCCAGCGGATTTGCATCAAATCCGACATGTTTGGGGGGTGTTTTTCGTGGTATGGCCAGGGACCTTTGCATGTTCCTGGTAAATTGAACGCCGACGTCTTCATGAACATTTTGGACAATCAGGTATTTCCTACACTCTGTCAATTTTATGGAATGGACGAATGTAACTTCCAAGACGACAACGTTCCATGTCATGTTGCAGCCTCTGTCAAGCAGTGGTATCGAGATATGGATGTCAAACGTCTTTACTGGCCTGCTCAGAGTCCCGACCTAAACCCCATAGAACATTTGTGGGACGCGTTAGAGCGACGCCTACGGACCAGGGAACCACGTCCAAAATCTACAGCTGAGCTGGCGACATTCTTGCTATAGGAATGGACGCAAATACCCATAGCTGTGTATCAAAACCTTGTTGAAAGTATACCCAGAAGGGTTGCTAGTGTCATTACAGCAGGTGAGGGACCATCCCCTTATCAGAGCATGCATTATTTCCCTTGTACCATCACATCTTGCTGTCCGGTACATTATTGTAGGGTAATGTATACAAGATTATAAAAAAAATTATAAAATGGTGATTGGAATATGATTCCAAGTTGCACTTGACCATGTTATATTCATTGACATCAGAAACATTAAGCGGTTTTTGCTCCTGTAAAACTAGATATGCATCGCAGACCGTTATTTAATCAAACGTTGTTCATCTTTATCATTACAAGTGCAAAACACAATGCAGATTTGACTCATTGAACCTAGAAAACAAACCGCACAATAATTTTGACAATGCAAGCTAAGGTGACCAATCGTCCTTCTTTAGGGATGACAGTCCTTATTCTGTAGGTTCTGTCCTCCTTTTCGATAATTTCCACAAAACGATTCAAAAGATTGAAGGTGAACATATTTCAGCTACATAAGTTAGTCTTATTTTGAACGATTTTGTCCTTCAATATAAATCACGATTTGAAGAAAAATTTATTCCTCTCTCTCTCTCTCTCTTTAATAATAAAAAGAAAATTGTCAAACTTAGAGGAAACAAATCCGTGCATAACGGAAAAGTTTACCAAACATGTTTCCAATATGTCGAAGAATGGTCTGAAACAAATATCACAGGAAATAACAGTTTTCAAAGGTGTTTTTTGACTTCATCGCAAGTAAATTGGGCAGATATTGGAAATTGTGTTGAGTTTTTATCGAAAGAAATGCCTGATATTAAAATTAATGACAATTTTCTGTTTGAAGAAATTAGAAATCTGAATGTATATTTAAATTATGATAAATTAGAACAATGGGAAATCAACATGTTGAAATTGATAAAAGATGGGTGGAAATATTTAATCATTTCAAAAATGAACACATTCCATATGAAAATTTAGTTATTCTTGTTGAATTTATGTTGTGCTGCTCTGGAACTAATGCAGCAGTTGAAAGAGTTTCTTCAATTGATAATGATTTTTGGACAAGTGAGAAATCAAGATTGAATGTTAATTCACTAGCTGAAGCACTTACCGTAAAATTCAATATGAAGGATATTTCTTGCTCCGAAATTTCCAAAACATTGTTACTGTTAGAAAATGATGAAAAAATTGACAAAAAATATTCATTCAATGGAAAAATACTCGTTTAAGTAAATAATTAAAAGGGATGTAAACATAATTAGTGTATTTTTTTTGAATGAATTAAATGTTCCATTTATTTACGTTGTACTTTTATCTTAATTTTTTTTTCCCTCCTTTTCATTGTAAAAAAATTGGTCACCTTATGTAAATGCACTTCAAAATTGAAAAAAAGTCTGTTTTGTTTACTTTTTCAATCCAAACAATGAAAAACATTTTTTCGATGCTCTTTTTGTATAACTTTATTGATCATTTGCACGATAACGCAATGTCCCACACACACACAATAAATACATAATTCTTATAACACAGGAGGGAGTGTTCAGAGGATATTAGCGCTAAATTACAATTTTAGGCAAGATATATGATTTAATGCTATTTTCTTGTATCGAGTAAACACAATATCAAACATTAGGCGATCTTTTTGGTCATTTTACAGGCTCTGAAATTTTTATATCTGATGGGTGCCTTGTAAAATGCATTTGTTTTTATCATGTGAATGAAGATAATGAATCCGTAATTCCATAAATTTAACAATTTATAACTAACGCATTTGTTTGTGGCCTCGATCAGTCAGAATACTCTAACCAGGACTCACTAGAGTGCCTATATAATAAGAGTGGCGACAAGGGACCAAATTTGGCCCAATGCGCATGCGCGGCAGCCATTTTTCTACCAGAATCGTCTCAGAGAAGGTTGCTGGGCGAATTAATATATCATTTCAGGGAGAACAAAAAGCATGATTGTTATAATATGGATACATTTGGTATAAATGAATCATATAAAAGCTCAATTAAATGCGTAATTGATGAGATGGATTGCACAACGCGCTAACTTAGATTGCGGGAAACACCATGTTGTTCAAAAAAAGCTATTTATTTAAAAAGTCTTCAAATTTATACTGACAAAACACTAAAATAATAATAAATAAACATTCTAGAACATGAAATGGAACATGAAAAAGCTATATTTTCTTTTTAATTTAATATACACACGTTTTTCTCGGACACACAAAAAGTTCCCATGTTAAGTCTACGGGAGCTGGGAAAAGACCGCCTCGGGCGGTAGAAAAGGTCTCTAAGCCAATCAGAAAGTGTTTCCCGTATGTCGCCACTCTTATTATATAGGCACTCTAGGACTCACTGCCCAGTTTCCATTAAGAAAATCACCGAAAAATACTGATACCAAACATACTGATAAAAACGCAGAAAATAAATTGTTGACACAAACAGAACAAAGATTAAAATAAGGAAGCGATTTTTGTACTGCGCTACATTGGGTGAGATATAAATAACAAGGACAATCGAAACCATACATCTGGTTAGATAATTGATATCGATCTATCAATAAACGATTGTTCCGACAGCAACACATTCCCGGTGCTTATTGATACAGAAGCTTCCTTACTGAAACCTATGGCCTTTATGTGTTTTGAAAAAGTGTGGCTACGACACATAACCACCCAAATAATTTGACGAGTCCAGCTCTAAATGTCCCACCGTGGCTTTTCCCAAATGCGTTAGCAACCTGCGACGGTTCGATTTCTGTACGTTAGCGTGTGTGTGGGGTCTTCTACGTCAGTAAAACTTTCCTTGTGTCTCTAAAACTTGAACGCGCCTGTCTTGTGTTTGGGCTAACAATGGCCCTTTTGCCATGTAACTAACCACATTTTCGAATGAGTGTAAAATTAGGAGGCAGGTAGCATTTAGACTACGGTCAGTACAACAGTTGTACTATGATCACAACCAGAAAGAATTTAGACAACGGCCATTAAATCAGTTGTACCTTGAAAGTTATAAGAATCGCGCCAAGAAAGAATTTGGACTACGGCCGATGTAAAGATTCATCGAGTCCAAGAATGTCTTTTTGTGATTTATTTTCGGACATCAAACAAACAGTACAACACAACAAATAATAATATTACGCTGAGATACATAAATTCAAGTTTCAAGAACAAGGAGGGAGCTCATCAAGAAAGCTCACACCCGAAGCAGTGCCATTCAGGAAGTCTTTGAAATTGTTTTGAATCACATTACTTTACGAACGATCACGTGGTCTCGCCGAGAGTGTCAGCAAGAAACTCCACTCTCAACAACACCCACGTGGTACATTCCTATTCTCAACAGCCGATGCAGCAGTTATTCCTTGAAAGTTATAAAAATCGCGCCAAGAAAGAATTTAGGCTACGGCCGTTACATATTGTTATACGAATCGTGTCAAGAAAGAATCACGCTTGTTATATCTTGTAAAGTGTTACCTCCAGCTGTCTCACTTAAGTGGCTTTCAGAGGTTCCCGGCCGCTAAAGAACCTTGATGAAGATTTTCACGCCAAGGCATGAAACAAAGACAGTTAGCCTTCGGACTCCGTCTAGTCGAGCGTCTCCGTAGCAACGGGATTATTGTCAGATTTTAGCATTTGTAATGCTCTTAGTGTTCCAATAACGAATCCATGTATCGTATCGTGCATGTCCGCAATTTGTAATGTCCTCAAAAGTTTGGATTAATTCGATACAATCTATAGCCTATCATTTGGGTGCCGGAAGCTGCAACCTCTGGTGCCATCTTTCAGGAAATGAATTCCCCCAAAGTCATCTGCCGTATCACCAGAGCTACATTACAATCGCGCGAACTGCATAAATTATTTACAAAACAGCATATTTTCATAAATAATATCACCGTTTTAGAGGGATTCACAACTGATTTCTGTAGGCATTTCAAGTTTATTTATGAATACCATCTTGTTACATTATCTCTGTGTATTAACAGATAGAAGATAATACAGACTGAAAGGCCAAGTCAAAGAGAATGTTAAATAGAAGTACCAATTTTCAGAATTGTTAGATGCAGAGTAGCACTATATCCTCTGAACACTTCTAAGTTTGAGGCGTTTGCAAAGAAAGACTGTCATGTTATTTACATAAAAAGCTAATTCTGACGATGAAGAAACACAGAACAAATATCGTCAAGAGAAAAAGTACAGATCAACACTACAGTATTTTTGAGTAAAATATTAAGGTAGTACACAAAATACAAATAATAAGTAGCTACAGAAAATTTTTTTTTTTAAGTAGGCAGTTAAAAAAATAAATATATAAACACTGACACTTTCATATATACAAATCACAACTGCAATTATGAGAACCAAAGTTAAATCAATTAAAAAAATTAGTAGTAATAAACTTCAAAAATATCGATAACACCATATCACATAATTAAGACTCAAATGAATTCATTCGTCATAAAAAGTTAACATGCTTTTGATTTCCTCAAATGTACAAGAGCATGATATAAGTAGAACAACATAAATCAGAACATTTTAAAGGAAAATGTAATGAGATCAATTAAAATTAATTTTGTCTGTCACTCTTCTTACTTTTCTGGACCACAAGGACAAAACTATAAAAACCAATAAAATCATTAATTGGTTAATTAACTAAAATGTATTCAATGCCTTTAAAATATTTATTTATAAAATATTATAAGTAAATTTTTCCTTGCTCACTAAATATAAAACACACTGAAATAGCCCTTCATCAAAGGGGTATAGTTTATACTGGCAAGATATAGAAATTAGATACATCCATTTTTTGCATAAAAGTTGTAGAATAATTCAACATATAATCCCTAAATAAGATATTGAATTTTTGTTTAAGCATTCTGATTAACATATTAAAATGGGTAAAGATGGCAAATCCATTTTTTTCCCAAGTGAATTAGCCACTTTATGATAGAAAAAAATGTGTTATTATGTAAGAAAATTAGCACATTAATTAATTAATGTTTTTTTCTGCAGATTAAAAGGAAATGAGATATTTCTGAAAAACAACAATTCAATGAAAACAAAATATTTGAAAATATGAAGTTACAAATAGCTAAAAAACATTAATTTATTGGTTTGTCACCACTGTTATTTTTGTTGCATGAGATTAATCAGAGACTGGGACTAAAAAAAAAACTAAATTCAACATAGATTGGTTGAGTAATATAAATCAAATAAAGATTCTAATTGTAACGTTCACATTGTACGTCTAATTGTAATGTAAACAAATATACCCAAGATTTGACAAACCAATACAATTTGACATTGAAAAAGTTAAAATTCGAAATATTTGGCAACCTATTAATTCAAAATGAGTTTTATATATCTATCAGAGAGAATAGTTCTCAGTCCAATATTTTAAATAACATTGGATATATACACATTAATAAGTTAGCTAAAAATTGTATTCATTAAAAGATAGTTCCTATAATTATAGAGTTTAAATTAAAGTTGATAAAATTTATTAAATGTAAAAAATATATACATTCTTGAGCAATTAAAAAACAAAATATACCCCACTTTTTTTATGAGCATCCGAATTTCTAGATTTTTTAATATGGGCTTAAGATTAGTCTTCATTTCTTTAAGGAGCCATTTTATCACCAACTGTAAAATGCATGAAAGTCAAAATGCAGGTCAAGTTAAACCCAGTCAATGATTTGAAGAGGAAAAAAAAATAAAAGGAAGTTTATCATGTATAATCTGTCTAAATTCAATATACTGTTTTACACTTAGGGTCCAATGCAACTAGTTCAAATAATCACTCTCGGCCTTTTCAAGGACCCTTAAAAATTAAATGAAAAATCAGGTCTCTTAAAGGCTCATGGAAACTGATAACTATTAAATCAAATGGGGTCAACAATTTTAATGGCAGCTTGATTAGTTGGGTATATGCATGATACAAGATCTATATATTCGACAGAGGGTATAGCTAGCAGAACAGCAAATGGAAGCTAACAGTGAGCATAATTTCTATCAGAATATTGATATACACAGGAAAGGAATAAAATGTTAGGAAATGACTAGAATAGAAAAAGATTGAAGCCTGATAAATATTAAGGACCCTGTCTCAAGAAAGATAAATTAATTTTTATTGGCAAAAAATAGTAGAGCATAGTTCTATATTGTTAATACATACCAATCTCCTACCAGACATGAAAAGTAACATCGCACAGCAATGTCTGAAGCCGTGGGTTGTTTATAATAGGCAAATTGTAGGAGATAAACATAAAATCTTGTGTTTGGTGCTTGCTCATGATTTCAATCAAGGTACACCACGATGAAATTCACTGAAAGCTGGAGATAAGTGAATTCCAGCGAATAACTTAATACTGACACATTTAGAATCAAGATAAAAGTTACAAATATCCACTGATAATGACAAGGTGCACTGTTTCTTAGAGGTCAAAGAGTAAATTATCTTGGAGTTTGTTTCAAATGTTACATAGCCCCTTAAACAATAACCAATGTACATATTTTCATATCACAGAAATAACCCCCAAAAATACTGCAACCCCATGGTATATTGTGCTTCTTGGGAAACAAGTAAAGGTGCTATACACTGAGAAAAAGCATTTATTAAGAGATGAAAGGTGTAAATTTAGACACTGTGCAACATGTATTTTTCATATTACATAAAACTACAATATTTTTGCAAAAACGGTAGCTAGTTTTCAATTTATTTTTTGGGGTCCAAAAGATGAAGAACATCAACCCCCATTTTGACAAAAGGGTTTACCACAGCCAAAACACCTGCAGTAGCATTAATTAAAAAAAAATCATAGCATAGTCTCTTAAACCCTATTTTAGTAGCAAAATCATTGCTTAGATACAAAATGAATCGGCTAAAACACAAAATCTGTATAATCAAAATCTGTCAATTAAGTATAAAGCAGACATTGAAAATCTCACCAAGAAATTTAAATCTGAAAATTAAGAAGCTAAATATTTTCTTCATGGCAATCTATTGACCAGATTCCAATGTCTTTTTTTCGTACTGGCCAAAGTTTAGTGTCAAAACTCCTACATTGGCGTCCCTTATTAAATTTCCCGTCTTTCGGAAAATGTAAAACAATTTTTCCGTCTGTCAGCTTTAAAATAAGGGACTACATGTTCGCTAATGTTGGGGAAATTAAAAAAAGTTGCTAAAATTTTGGAAATAGGAACTTTTGAGATGATTTTGCTTAAAAAGATACCCTTAATCACAAAGTCGCCAGTGGTAGATTGAAAAATTAAAATTCCTTGGGGGGGGGAAAGTAAAAATTAACAGTGTAACTAAACTGAAAGCACAATATATTGAGGTGCAATGTTACGAGGGGTTACTATGTATTTGTTCTACAATAACGGAGCAAAGGAAGGAGCTAGTGTTAACAATGCAAATTAAATTAAGTAACAACGACAATATATAATCAAAGTTAACAGAGCTATTTACTATACATACCAAAATTAGACGGAAATTTTACAAGTTTGTGATTTGTTTTGTAAATCACCAACCTCTTGAGTAGAGACTAAATAGTAATAACTACAAATTACACAACATTTTTAAGAGTTTCTTAAAGTAAAATTTAAATTTGAGCATAGACATTCACTAATTAAAGTAATGCAATTACAGTGCAATGATATATAAAAAATAGTTATGTTAAATATCCAAATAAAATATGACGGATGGTTCAATAAATAAGAACAAGGAAACAGATGGGATAAAATTGCTACACATAAATGTATATTTAAATGGGTTCAAAACTAGATTCTGCAAGAATGAGCTTTTGCATTTTTGAAATAGAAACCGGATGCATTTTGAAATTGAGCCAGTCGAAAAAGACAGTGTAAAACATTAATTTTTAAACAATTTTCTTTACATTATTATTTATAATCATAAGTGGTTATTCATACTTAAAAAAGACATTGCAACACTAAATAAATGTTTTGGAAGAAAGAAACCGAAACACACTAAACACAACAAAAATATACTTTGATAAACCTAACAAATATACATTGATAACCAAAACAGGAGTATTGGCTCACTCTAAAAGCTCTCTTAATATCAACAAACATAATATAAATGTTGCTTTAAACATCATATTGATCTTCATCTAAGAACATCAAGATCACATGGTGCACTATCAAAATCTACTCTAATTTTGCAAAAAAGCAAAATACTACTTCATTTCAGGTGAAATGTAACAGTAAAAAAGTTGTGTTTCACTAAGCCCATTTTCATAAAGTATAAAAAATAACATGCATAATAGCGAATATATAACCAAGTTTTGCCTAAACAATAAGTAACTACTTGAGGCATTGTGAATAACATATTGTAGCAAATGAAATTCATTATAATAGATTTTCATAAAAAGGGAAAACAAATACAAGCAGTTATTGAATTTTACGAAACAAACTCTGGAATTTTTTAAAAATAAGTAACTTGCACTGCTTAGTGCAACAAGAGAATCTCTCGCCACCTTTTTGCACTTAGAGTTTATCAAACTCGTAAGTAGCCATCTTCTTACTTTCCTTTTAAGAATTTTTTTCTCGAGATTTAGCAATGGTTTTTATTTTCAACTTTGACCCTCATGTACTTTCAAAGGTATACTCTTATTATTATAATGTATTATTACTATTATCGCACTTAGGTAAAAGCTAACCTGTCAGCAGTTTCGAGAAATCCATAGGTTGCAGCGTCGAATAAAACTTTTAGTGCTTAGAGGGTTAATGGACATGTTAAATCTGTTGTTTATAGTCTCTAAATAAAAACACTCAGCATGGGCAATAAGGTGAAAGACGTCACGCTAGATATGTTTGTTTAACAGTCCTCAAAACCCGAGATTAAAGTACTCAGACAAGTATTAAGCACCAAGGCAGGATTAAGCACCAAACGTGGAAACTTTGTAGACTGAATATTGGCTTGTAGTGGAACAGTGCATCTGAATAAATGAAAAGGCTTAAAAATAATTATCTCAAGAGTTTATGGTGCATTGGTTTAGGGTTTCAGCAATCAAAACCAAAAACTATTGCTTTAGATTGGTGTTTGTGCAATAATAATTTTCCACTATCTGTAGTTAACTTTTCCAAATCTTATACTTTGTGGTTTACATTATTTTCTTCTCTCGTTGAAACGAGAACAATTCTTGGAAAACATCAAATATGGCAGGCAAGTGTATGAGTGTACATACATGCAATCTCCCATGTTAATAGCAAATGAAATTTGTTTTTTGTCTTCTGAAGGCTTGCTTTTTGATGGCCTATTGCAGAAACAATGCATGATATCATAATTTTACTTTAAAAACCTTCATAAGTCTTGAAATCAAAATTATTCATACACAATGAAAAATGATGCCAAACTGTAGACAAGATACATTTAAAAAATCCATTGACGAGGGCTTTGAAAGTGATTTAGACTCGGGAGCTTTTGAACCACATTTAGTAAGCATATTTTTAAGCAAATAATGTTAAAACTACAAAAACCCAAATAATTGAGATGATGAGGTTTTGATAGTAAAACCACAATATGCAACATAATTAATTTCTTCAGACAGCAATACCAGGGCTGTCACAGCACTTGCGAAATAGCAGCATAAATTTTTATAAAAAGTAGCAATTTTTAATTTATAATTAATATTAGTAGTATTTTTAATTTATAATTAGTAGCTCAGATACAAAATGAATTGGCCAAAACATATAATGTACTAATTCAGTATGAAACAGACGTTGAAGATCTAGCCAAAAAATTTAAATTCTGTAATTGAAAAACTAAATACTTTCTTAATAAGGTTTTCATGACAGTCTAGCAACCATAGATTTCGATGCTTTCTTTCGGGGTGCCATGGCTTGGCGTCGAAATTGGCGGGTCAAAGAAAATTTTCTTGCTAAAGAAAAACCCGGAAAACATGTTCCCCATCTGCTAATACGTCTCAAAAACTAGACAAGATTTTGTTTACCTTTGGTGAATTTTTAAATAGAGTTGCCAGCATTTTGATATTAGTAGCTTTTGCGAAGATTTTGCTTAAAAAGATACCCTCAGTCGGCAAGGCTGAAAAATGGCGCCAGTGGCAGCCCAGCAGTTTGGTTAAATAAAATTCAATTACAAGAGATATTACATTTCTTAGATAGAGCTTTCTATAACTCCGAGGGACCCACAAATACAAAAGTTAAAAACTGTCACTTTAGAACATCTACAGATACTAGTCCGGGAAAGCAATAAATAAATGAGTTTAAAACACTCGACAACTAAACCACCATGCAGAATTACTCCAAACAAAAGGAACTGCCATCAGACATAACAGAGATAAAACTTCAAAGGTATTAAAAACTGGCTCAGTGAATAAAACTAAACTGATCGTATTTAGAATTTGAGATCCTATTGTAATACTACGAGTAAAAACAACAACGCTAAACAGCTACAAGAGCATAATACAAACACACACAAGAAAGTCAACACTTCTTGCAGACATGAGATTGTCTCGACTCCCGTTCCCGACGGACTTAAGCTCTCTCTCCCGACGACGGGGTGACGCTCTCCATCTCATCTGAGCACTGGTTGAGGGACACAGGAACTTTGTAGGTCTTCTTCAGAACTCCCCTGGAGGGCTGTCCGCTGTCGTGTCTTGCCCTGGTCCTCGGGGGCCGGAAGACGGACACTTCGGGTTGCGAGCAGCGAGAATCCAACGCCCCATAGTTGACGTAGTTAGCACGGGAGGGAGGTAGGATTGGATTTTCCTCTGATATGGGTGACAAGTCAGGCTGGGCAAAGAGAGCTGCAGAAGTAAAAGACGGACAGATTGAGACCTTTGGTGATATATTCAAACTTGAGCTAATTGATGAAAAAACCTTTTGTGTGAAAGTCACTGTTTACTTCTGCATAAATGTGGGTTTAACCTTTACGCTGCAGCAGATAGAAAATTGTTACCACTACAATTTCGTTTACACAAGTGGCATGACCACTGGAATCTATCACCATTTTCGAGCTGTCAGCGACTGACCTTCTACAGGATCCCTCCTTTTGTTCGGTACCCTATCCTGTCGGCCAAGAGGTGTGAACGCTTTGGGGGAAACACAGAAGGTTGCTCTGGTGATATACGCCACACAATACTATGAAAGGAAAGCGTCAGTTGTAAATGTCACTCAAGAGTCTATCACCAAGTTAATTAGGTAGGGGGTTGGATATGCAGGCATTCACCGGTACTCTAGGTTGCCTGAGTATAACAAGAATAGCCGATGGTGGACATTTTATTTGGAGGTGCCTGGCTGTAGGTTGGCTATAAGCGCCTGGCGATTCGGATTACTTTCCGACGGCTGGTTATCGGTTCGGGACGGTAAGGAAAAGGCTGTAGTAGTGACCCGAGCTGGTAGGGGCAGGCCGTCATCCTTCCGGTCAAGTAGCGGTAGGAACCTCTACGAGGTGCCACTTGGTAACTAGGATGGCTCGAGGATTGCCTCTCTAGACCTACCCTAGGCTAATAGCTGCTCACTTACGAATTTAGGCTATCTGGTAGGCGGCAGAGGTCTACATATCACCGTGGATGATGGACCCGGTACTACCGCCCACAAGCCGGACATATAGGGTAAAAGAACAGTCTGCTGTCCTGCTGGGCTACTAAGGTGGGGCACCCTCCTAGTAGATGCCCGGAGATTTGAGCTTTCTTCCTGCGAGTGACGTACTCGCCACTCGGTGATGAGAAAAATCCAGCTCGACAAACGACTTGGGGTTGCCAAGGCGATGAACTATATGGTCTCTGATAGCTTCTCTTTTGAGGTGAGCACGACGGCCCAGGTTGAATGATAACTGTGAGCTGGGACGGACAGCTTATGACGCTGGGGCTGTGTTGCTGTCGGGGGACTCCAACCACGTCTTGGATAACCTGCCACACCTCCCACATGCCTGGTTCTTCTTTCGTTTTTTCATTAGAGGCTTTCCCTGCCAATCCGCTGTGGGTTTTAGGTAACTTGGTACGGAGGGGTCTGCCTCCATTCGAGAGAGACATGCAGGCGAAACAGCCGTTCATTACGATTGCAAAAATCTAAGCACCACAGCATAAAGATTAAAGGTAGTGGTTGGTAAATCTAATTCCAGGCCAATGAAACCCTATTCACAAAAGGCCTCTAACTTTGCTCAAAAGAAGGTCCAACCAGTTCCTATTGGAATTGGGAGGTCAAATAAATTCAAAGAGAAATATCTATCCCCACATTTTTGCATTTATGACAAAATCAACTATCGCTTTCTTCAATTAATTTGTTTGAATTGTTTTAGAAACTACAAATTCCAAATTTCATGCCGGTGAAAAAGCAGCATTAGTAGCATAAATTAAAAAGAAAATAGTAGCAAAATGTCTGCACTTAAACCCAATGTTGGTAGCTCAAATATGAAGTGGCTAAAACACATATTGTGCTGATTAAGTATGAAACAGACGTTAAAGATCTCACTCAGAATTCCAATTTAAAAATTTATTTTTCTTGATCAAGAAAATCTAGCAACTACTTATTCTGCTGTTTTTCGTTATTGGTTACCATGGCTTGGAGCTCAAACTTGGCATCCTTTAGAAAATTTCCATGAAAGAAAAACCTAAAATTCTTGTCTCCATTCACTATTAGCTTAAAAATGGATTCCTTTTTTGTTGACCTTTGATGAATTTTCCAAAAAAAGTTGCCAAAATTTTGACAATAGTTACCTTTGAGACGATTTTGCTTAAAACGATATCCCCAATCCCAAAGGTTGAAAAAATAGTAGCAGAAATCAACTGTGGCAGCCCTATGTATGTGCTCTCATTAACCTTTGATTACAATTAATTAAACACTCGTGGCCTTGAATGATTTTCACATTATTTATAAATGAGAAATTCTCAACCTCTTGTGGAAAGTTGACTTTCCTTTCCATTGTGTCAGGTGTCGTGTGTGGAAAAAAAATTTTGATCTACACAATTCATAGGATTTGATCAAAATATCTCTCAGGTAACTTATACAAACAAAAAAAATGAATACATAATTTGGATATGGATATTTTACAGCCTATCAAAAGAAATATTGTCAATACAAATTTGTTTCAAAATGAAACAGAAAATTTATGTAAATTAAACAAGCTTCAAGGTGGAAAGTTAAATTTTGTGACTATTTGGTGCAATCCATTTTAAATCAATAAAATGCAGATTGAGTGTTCTAATAGTACAAAAGTGTGACAGAAAAAAAATAATTTTGAGAGGAAATCAAATCATAATTTTGTTTTAATTTCAACATAATTTTATACATTAATTTTTGGTATGTTACTCTATTGACAGTTTTTCAAATGAGGGCTGATTAATTAAAAGCCTGTGGCTTAAAGTTAAATAAAAAAAAACATTAAAATATTTAAAAATTGATAATTTTTAGTAAAATAATTTACAAATAAATATTAAAGAAATTTCTTGCTCTCTTTGTATAAATTTAAAGTTTATAAAAGGCTTATGTGTTATGTTCTTTCAAAAAAATGTATTAGTTTAAATGCCCAATAGATACAATATGGGCAAATTGTATTATGTTCTAGTGTTTGTAATCTCAACCATTATAAAAGGAAGTGTTTGTCTGTTTGTTTTCTGCATGCAAAGTCCTAACAAATCTATGGCACGTACAGTAATGGGATTGGGCACACAGGTAGTCTGAATTTTTTGCAATTTTTGGGTCGGGGCGAATTTTTAAATTCAAGCAATCTAGAACATTTAAAAATTAATTTATTAGTTTTTTCACCTCTTTAATCTTTTGGATCCAGGAAAAGAAGAAGCACCAGAATTTTGTACCTTCTCCCTCTGACATGATGTCACTATTGACGTCAGCCTTTGGAACCATGCCAAGTTTTTTTCACCTTTCCCTCTCTTTGCAATTAAATGGGAATGGTAACAAACACATTCGAATGACCTTCATTTGATTCAAGATTAAATTATATTTATTTCCTGAGAAACGGATTCGAGTGAAGCAAAAGAAATGATTAAAGTTATCATTGGAGTTCTTCAGTGCTTTTTTCTATCTCAGTAACCATTAAAGATAGAATAAAAATTTTAAAGGATTTGAAATCTGCGGAAACTCTTACACCATATATAGATACCTCATACCTTTGTTTTTTTTCATAAATAATTTTTCAATTAAATATTTATATTTTTGGGTTTGCGAAGCAAACCAACACCACGAGCAATGTGTGATCCCCTTTAAAAGAACTGTCACGGGCTACACCCATTTGTTTTGTGAAGCAAAACAACACCACAGGCAACTTTGTTATGGCTGTTATCCTATAGGCTACGAATTCCCATTTGATTTGCTTTGCAAACTAATAACCCCACAAAAGAAACTGGCATGTGCACTGCATGGAGGCAGAAAAATAATTTGATTATATCCATAGCTTTTTTAACAGATGTTTTCATGAATGCATTGTAACATGTATTTAGATTCCTTTACATATTGAAGTTTCTTTGGTTTATATCTGAACATTGTCAATCACAGAAAAAAAAAAAAAAAAGAATTTTTCATTGTAAAAGAGGCAAGTGACTAAAATTTACTTGACTATAAATTTCAAATGAATTTCTTTTACCTTACAGGTAAAGCATTATGCACACACAAATTATACAGTAAATAATAAATATATTCTAAAAGGAGACGAGATCACATTTAAAATGATTTAACTGTAACTTTGCAACTAGTATTTATATATAAATACACACACACATACTGTCATATTTTACTCCTAGACTGGATCGGATTCTGTAACAGAATTTTCGTTTTAGCTTGCCTTTTTGAATCACTCCTGCAATCTCACGTCAAACAATACGTTATTAATCATATTCAAGAAAACAGACTTTTTATATTTTGCTTATTTATATTAGTAGTGTATTTTTATTGCTAGTTAAAATTTGTTTTTATTTGTCAAATTGGGGGAAATTCTAATAATTAACCTTTAGTGTGGTGTTTTAAAATCACACATTTGCGATGTTTACTCCATAATATGTAGTGTTAAAAATATATATGTCAAAAACTTGTGTACTTGCTTTAAACACAATATAACTTTGAACATGAGAAATAAGAAAACAAATATCATGGTCATTCAGACCACCAGCTATATTTTGAACAGTTTCAATCTTTAAAGCTCAGAAATATGAGATACACATGAAGTATCTAAACTTTGAATGCAACACAGAATGTATTGGTAAGATAACTTATTTGCAGATACCTACCCTTAAACGAATTAGGTAGATTACAAAAAGCAGAAAGAGGGCAGACTCTTCCTTAAACTGCATAGTTGTTGTTACTGATTCAGCAATATTTGCTGACAAAATGGTGCTCAATATGCAAAACTTAGAATTTTCAAGTTTAGAAGTTCATTATTGCAGGGAATATTGACAAATTTCCCTTCCAAAAGAAATTTCACTAGTAAGAAAACAATTCTAAGAGCTAAAGCAATTGCTGAGGCGAAAATAAGGCCTTTTGAGGCCTTAATTTGTTTTCATGTACTGAAATTATTTTTACATTAATAGTCAATATGAAACACACACATATTTAAAAATTTATTATTAATTTTTTTTAAAATTAAAACCCTACTCTATTTAGTGTTGTGTTAATTAGCATAACACAACTGTCCTATAGTAACTGTCTTCTGAACTTTAAATACCAAATTTCTTTCATTCTATCAAAAAAATCTCAAGACAAAAAAAAAAAAAAAAAAAAATGATAGAGCTTTTGCCATTTTTACTAAGCTTTGGTAATCATAAAATGGTCACTTTAAAAAAGGGCATTTCCTTTTGACAGCAAATTTTTTAATTAGTGCTTGGATTTAATTTTCTCTATTGTCTGCATTATTCAAGCTGCATGAGAGAATTGCAACTTTCTGAAAGCTGAAAAAAATACTGTACTAAAATGGAAATAATTCATTTAATAAAATAACAATTACTTAATCAATACCAAATGAAAGCATTTCGTTGTCTTACACTTATATATGACACCATTTCCAATCACACATATTCTTAAAGTTTCAGGAACAATATAACTGTAAACCTCTTATTCTTTCAAAATATCATTAAGTAAATCAAAATATCATTAGGTGGTTCACAATGTGAGGTATGTATGGCATACTTCCAAGTGTCTGTGTAAAACATTCGATATTTCAGAACTTAGAATAAAATAGGATATTTTATTTTTCTTATAACTTTTTTTGTAATTCAAAAACTTAAATTTTAGAATCTAAAATTGGATATTTCAGTATTTGAGTTGGACTTGAAGTTGAGAGTGACTTAATAGTGAAGTTATCGCACATGAACCAAACATTGCTAAATTAATAGCTAAAAAGCAGTTTTCGTTATTCACATTTCAATTAAATTATGTAATTTGACACGTCATTAACATTTTATTTTATCTTAGCCTTATAATTTAATAATTAATAAACAAGAGTTTGCATATTTACTGTTTATTTTACTTCAGAATTTTAAACTGTCATCTCCAATCCTTAATGTGAAGTTTTACATTTTATAATCTGTTTAACAGAGCAGAATATTTTACTCCCAATATTAATGTTTACGCTGTGGCAGATAGGCAATTGTCACCACTAAAATTTTGTTTACACCAGCGGCATGGTATAGATCTGTGTACTGTGGATGTTATCCCCCTTTCAAGTGAAAGCTGGCATTAATCACCATTTACGAGATGTCAGTGACTGACCTTCTAGAGGGTTCCTCCTTTAATTTGGTACCCTAACCTGTGGACTGTGAGGTGTGAATGCTTTGGGGAGAAAGGCAGAAGGTCACTTTGGTGATATCTATCTCATGCCAAATAATATGCCACACAATACTATGAAAGGAAAGCGTCAGTTATAAATGCCACGCACAGCTCTATCGCTCATGTTAGGTAATTAGGTGGATCGGACATACAGGCGAAAGAGCCGTTCTGTGAGCCGATTGAAAAAAATCTAAGCTCCGCAACCTAAAGGTGAAAAATAGAGATCAGAATGGTTTTACAGATGTGTCCTATTTAATCTTATAACTTCAAGGGGTCCAAATTTTTTATTTTTATTTTGCAAGTTGGTCCTTGGATTGAAATGTTTCAGTATATCTGTCATGAAATGGGTTCACAATGCTTTAAAAGGCTGATTTATGATGCACATTGTATTCACAAAATTAAAATGTTATTTTTATAGACAAATTCATGTTTTTGTACCCAAGTGAAATTACTGAACTAAAAATATAAAATGAACAGTTTACAGCAGCAATAGATACCACATGCTTGATTCCCATTAATTTTATTCTATTATCACAAATCTCAATACATTTTTTTCCAAAAAGAAGAATTTTGCACGAGTGCAGAAAAATATCATGCCTGTTTCACGAAGCATTTGAGAATTCTAAGCAAGCAGTATGCAACTATGAGAGGAAAAATCTAGCAGAGGCTACTAGTTAGTTTTAGAATATCATTTACATTGAGCATTCTTATTAATACCTTTAAAAATACAAATTTATTACAAATATAACAAATGTGTTGATAACCTTACCTTTGAATTAAGAGTCGTCAATCCTTTATATTCAGAGTAAGTGATATTAGAAAGAATTTACATTAGTGAATAAAGAGTAACGAAAGGACATTTTGGTAACAGAAAAATTATTTTAAAGTACAGTTTGAAATATACATTGCTTTGTAAAAGTTCATTAAATTTAATGCTTGATTAAGTACTTAAAGGATCATAGTATGAGATAGGAATATAGAATTTTGATAAATTATATACTTTGTGCCCTTTACAATTTTTCTTTATGAGTGTTTTAATATTATTAAATTTTAATGCACAACAAAAAATACTGTAATGTAATTCTTGAGGTACAAAGCATTTTATGCAAATAATTTTGTAAGCCATACAGATAATCAATTTAGAAAATCAGTCTTTCAGACTTCAGAACAGTAAATTTGAGCTGAATGCAGTTATTAACTGAATGTGTAAAAGTTAGCTAAGAATTTTATGAGAAATGTATAACACTTTATACTTGAAAAGTTATATTAGGAGATCATTTTAACATAAATTTCGTTCAATTGATTTAAGTAAATCTAAAGGCCAAATGTACACAAGATACACATGAAAAATAATATAGCTTTCATAAAATTACAGCACACAAAGTGTAGTGTGGTAATTAGTTATTAAATAAGCATTAGTCAGGTTTGTTTAAATTAGATTTCTTGTCAGATAAAAAAAATACGACATTTTAAATAAAAATAAAAGCAGACAAGGGAAGCTACAAGATCAATATATAGCAAACTAATGAGCTTAGTTTCATGAGCTTATCAAAACTTACTAAGTTAAGAAGTATAAGAAAATTTGCAGATAAGTGTTTTACACTTTTGATTTGCCATTGATAGAAGATATGATTGCCATGATTTGAAGATATCAAGGTAAAAGCAGTGGTGGGCTTATGAGAAATGACACCAAATCAATGGAAGCTAAAAAAAACCAATATAAATTGGAAGCAAAAGTTGAAAAATTTTCACCCCCCATTTCAAGTGACTTCTTACTAAATATCTCAGTGAAAACTAGATTAAAAAGACAAAATTACGAAAATCTGATAAGAAAATGTTTGTAATATTTTTCAATTCACTAACGATATTCAGTGATGTAACAAAATATTCCATTGCAACAAATTCATATAAAAACCTTTTGTAAAATAAAATTTAAGGGTCATACAATCACCAGCAATTTTATAAAACGCCCTGCCTGGCAACACCATCAGAAAATTATGCTATGCCTATGAACAAATGCAAGTTTTGTAAAAGTAGGGTTAACATTTGTCAATTCTTGTTCAGTATTGACAAATAAACATAAATAAAAAGCAATTTTATTTGCTAATGAACAAAGTAGTATATTTCATACCTCTCTGCAATTTTTTGAAGGATTCTGTTTTTTTCTCGCTAAAATCACTTTTTAGGTATTTCTTATTGGATAAAACTATGTAATCAAATAATTCCAAATTTGATGTCTATTCGTTATCATTTCAGGAAATCACAAAAAACTGTTAATTAAGTGTAAAAATATTATTTTCACATAGAATACACAAACCCTTTGTGACCATGATGCTCTATGAAGTTGAATGGTCATTTGACAGACCAAGATTTCTCAATGCTAGGCAATATTTGAAAGAATTTAATGACACATCACTTTATACACATATAGCTATTGTTTGATGAACCAGGAAAATTAAAACAAAAGTATTTGAGGGAATGGTGATTTAAAATCCTCCATTTCATCAATTTAGCTTTAAAAAAAATTAAGATTTTTTGGTAAAGACATATGAAAACGCAACATATCTGGTCCACTAAACAAAAAAAGAAGGTATGCTCCACATGTAAAAATTTCAAATTGATCAATCCATGTGTTTTGTACATTTCAAGCCTATCACTTGCAAAAAAAGATGTGAGAGAAACACGGTTAAAGTTTCAGTGCAGTTGCAGAAAGCATATTCTGCATTTGTATTATTATTGTATTGAATTCCAGTATTTTCTAGCTAACCTGCTAAACTAGGGCCAGGCATTTCTGCAAATAAGTGCAGAGGGCTGTAAATAAGTGCAGTAATCTTTTAATGACAAATAGCTGTTAATTGTCTTTATAGAATTTTCATCTTTACAAAGGAGCACACACTTCCAATTCTACATCTGCACTCTCGAGTTTGTAAATGCCTTGAATGGACCTATTTTGTGAATTTCGACTTAAAAGTTTTCACACATATTCTTAAGAACCTTAAGAAAAAATGACATTTTTTCCCTGATAAAAAGAAAACCCCTTCCCTTAATGAATAAAGTTACCTGGTGAAGAGGCAGATCGTCGTAAACCAGGCTGATCGCTATACAAGGCGTCCTGAAATGGTTCAACCAGCTGTTTATACGAACCCTGGTACCTAGTATCAGGACCAAACATTGAAGTAGTAGACTGGAATAAAGAGAAAAAGTATCTAAAAACACTATTCAATGTTCTTCAAAAAATAATACTAAAATAATCCCTTAAAAACAATTAGCTGAATAGTTTGTCAAAGTTTGAGGTTTTCGGGCACATTCCATGACAAACACAGCAGAAGCATCAATTTCAATTCTATTTAAACACACCTTTGATAAAAAATTTATTTCAGTTTTGCCTTTTCACAAAAATAGCTAACCCCCCCCCACCACCTTAGGATGCCATATTGTAAGCAAACATTTTTAAGGATATGGAAACAGTGAAAAATTGCTTATACTGGGTTGCTAGAACTACAAAATTGAAAAATATCTTCCAACAGTCTGTCTAATAAATGTCTGCAGTTCCATTTAGGGAATTTTTCGGGACAGTTGAGGGACCAGGTAGTTTCTAAAATAAATACATAATCTGATTTACATGATTAAGTGGGTCATTTAGATCCAATTATACTTTAAAATCCCACTTTTTTATTGCTTACAGTCTAATCTCGAGAAAAGAGGACTGGTATCAAATTTCAGCTGAAAAAGCAGTTTTCTAAATAAAATTTTAAAAATAAAGACAAACCATAATTCATGTCAAAGTAGATGAACATATTAAACAAATACTGTATATTTTTTCATTATTTGTGTTTCATAAATACTTGAAATTTTAATAAAAATTGAAGAAAAAAATAAACAATTACTTTAAAAACATTTTGTAATGTAAATTTTTTATTTTCATGTTTTATGCATTAAAACAAGTTGGTAAAAACATTATCTATCAATTTGTGTTTAAAAAAAACTGTCTACGAATGTGGTTGGATTGGGGGAGTTATACCATTTTCATTTTCTTTTCAGTTTGCATAATTTATTTGTCCAAATATTTCAATTTCATCATTTGCAGTTTGTATTATTTGCAATTTTCTTTTAACATTTTGTTCAAGTTCAACTGCAGCCAATTTTTGTTTTCGCCTTAAAAAAGATGTGATGAATTTTCGGGACAAAATTTATGATTTCGGGTCTTTTTTGGTACCAGTAAACACCCTGTTCAAGTGTATAAGTTATTAAAAAATTTTAAAATTCAGAAGTAGTAAAAATAAGGTAAAATTCTGCTTATTGGTAAATAGGAAATAAATATTTTAGGAAAAAAATATGTATATAAGGTGGAAATCCAAAATAAATGATATCTCAACAGGGTAATTTTTTCCCCAGGCAAAATGGTAATTTTATAAAATGTATCCCAAATTCAATTTGTTTATTTTCACTGTATATATTGGTTGTTTCAAGTAGACAACAGTAGTAAAGCTATGTATAAAGCTGGACAGCACAAATAAATCTGTTTTTAGTTTCAATAAAAAGCCTAAATGACTTACACCATCTCTTGACCACCAAGGAGGCCTCTCTTCTTCACTTAAATAGGATCTGTGCGGATAAAACACTACTAGCATTACCCAGATAGGCAAGAGATATTTGATTATCTAAAATAGAAAGGAAAGATGCAACAACAAAAGATATCTGCAGAATCACTTCACTCTTTGTTAATACTACAACAAATTAACCAGAACAATTCCAGACAAATAGGTAGAATTTTAAGTTATACAGGTAACCCTTGTATAGCATAGTACTTCTATAACACAGTACCGAAATTGCGGCATCCCTCATATAACACGCCTAGGTTCTCCATATTACTTGCCTTACAATAACAATGATAATCTATATAAATAAGAATAAGAATCTATATAAATATTCCATGTACAAACTTTGTTTGTACATTGAATATTTAATCTCCAAACTTTACGATCTGTATTTTGTACTTTCTCTGTAAGCCGTCTGAGAACAGAGGGAAAAAAAGCGAGCCTTTTTCCTCTCCAAATAAAAATAAATAGTTTTTATGGCAATTGTTACTACGATAATCTGCAAACCCGATAGTCAAAAATACAACCCTAATATGCGTGCAGAACCTGCTCAGCGAAATAAAAAATACGAAATTTGTGTGACCAACTTTTGATTGCATCGAATTTATTTATAAACCAATTTTTTAAATAATTGCACCGTAAGAGAAAGCACATTCTGAGGTATACTGCGATGTTTTCAAAATTAAAAACTGATAGTAATAATATATAGATATGACAATTTTAGTTTGGTATCGGAAATTACGATCTGAAAGTTCCGAAAATTGTATGACCAACTTTTAATTGCATCAACTTTATTTATTAACCAATGTAAAAAATAATTATACCATAAGAAAGAGTACAATGTAAGGTATTCAGTGATGGTCTCAAATTAAAAAAATAATGATATTAAGCTGTAGATATAACGGTTTTAACAAAAAGTAGCGAAAATATCCAAAGATTCCGAATTTTGTATGAACAACTTTTGATCGCATTGAACTTATTAACCAATTTAAAAAATAACTATACCATAAGATAGAGTACATTCCGAGGTATACTGCGATATTTTTAAAATTAAAAACTAATAGTAATAAGATATAGATTTGACATTTAAAAAAAATAACTAACAAAAATGTCCCGATTTTTCCCAAATTTCAAAAAACTATTATCAAGAACCAAATTGAAAATTCTAAAAAACTCGACAAGCTGCAAAAATTTACGTTGTGATGTACTCTTTTAAAAAAAACTCACTGCTTAAGACTGAAAATTTGTATGTGTTTTGCTCACTCGTGGAAGAAATTTAGCTTTTCAAACTTTGACACTTAATAAACCCTAAACTAATAACCGCATCGGAAAAAGATCTTTACAGTTCTCCAGGGAACACAGTGAAGAACAAACAATGATAATTTCATATTTTTCTGATCCGAACTTTCTAGGGAAACCGTCTAAGAATCGAGCTAAACAGCACAGTTTTCAATCCTGCGGCGGCGGTAACTTTTTTTTAATATAGAGAAATACAAATAAATCTGATAACTTTTTCTATGTTTTTAGTACTCCATATAGCACGGTTTTAGTTTCCTTATTACATGGAACGCAATCTCTACTTTTATATAAGTCCTAAGGTCCGAGGCAAAGCTATAATTATGCTAGTTTTTATTTTTAGTGTCGACTTATTTTTTTCATATAACATTTATACTATTTAATAACGCTTAACACGGTTTCTATACAACACGGTACCATTTGACTGTGTTATAAGAGGGTCACCTGTATGTGTTCTTGTTAATACACATAATGAAGCAATTGAAGGGGTGAGTGGAAGAAGAGGTTTTGTGAGTTGTTTACATTTCGGGATTAATGCAGTTTTGAAGTAGCCTCAGACTCGTGCTGACAACTAGAACAAGAACAACTATGTGGATACTTGCAACACCAATCCCAAACTCTTTCTAAATAATCTAGTATAAGTACTAAAGACTTTGAGACCAAATATCTCTTAACTACAAAAAAAATGTCACAGAACCCCTCCTACCACTGACCACTTCAATTATTACCATAGTTAGAAGCTAGAAGTTGCTGTGTTTGAAATGCTGTTTGGTGAAACGGTTGGTTTTAATACATCGGACATTTACTTAGTTAAAATCTTTTCTATTTATATCCAGGGTGTCAAGATTTAAATAACTTGATTTAAATCAAATGATTTAAAAAAAAAAAATCACTGATTTAAAGTACAACTAATCTTGCATTTTTGTAACTAAGTAAATACACCATAGAAAAATCACAGAAGTGGTCAAATGCTTTAATTTTTCTGCACTCGTGGTGATTTCAGCACTAATGGCTACACCCAGCTCAGAGGAAACTGGGTCAATTACTGCATTTTATAAAAGATTGCAACAGTCAGTTGTAACTATTAGAATATACTACATACTGGAAACACACATGACATCATAAATCTACATACCAATAATAGTAATGTTTTAAAACATTCTTGATTAACAGCATTCATAACATAAACACTTAAAGGAAGTGTGCAACCGTTCGATTTAAAATCATAAACTAAAGAGGTGACTGATTTTATTAGCTAAAAAAAAACACAAGTGTGAAGTAAAGTTTTATTTAGGCATTTGTCAGTTAGCTTATTCTTGTGGTGTGCAATTGATTAAAGAGTAGAAATGTACATTTTCACACACACAGCGATTAAAATGTCAGCAGGAAAAAAGAAAGATCCAATATGAATTAAAACTAAGTGAAAATTCATTTATTATTGATGCTCGGCAGTTTTATTATTATAATTTACTATAGTCTCATTATTTCTGTCCTCTATTCTACTTCTCAGACTATAGTTTAGGTCTGTCACTTACACTTACTGACAAATGTGTTAATATGATGTAATTTGAAAAACTATGTAGGATGTGAACTTTTGTTTTTAAGTTAAACAAATGTTAAGTAAATATTGATTTACCATGTCACAAATTCTGATTGTTTACTTAAAATAAATATTGGTTTACATGTCATGACACAAACTCAATTTTTTTATTTAACAAATTAATATATAATTTTTATAAAAACAGAGTCTAAGGCCTACAGAAATTTAAATTGGGGGGGGGGGGAATCTGATTTAAATAAAATAAAAAAAAATCGATTTAAATAAAACAAATTTGATTAATTGATTTAAAAAAATCATGATTTTTTTTACACCTTTTTTATAATACGATTAGGAAATCTCAAATAATTTGTAGGTTTACAGTTTAAACTTACACTACAGGGCTCGAAATAAAATTTTGCAGCTGACAGCAAATATTACTGTGAGCTTTTATAAACTGGCAGAAAAACTATTCAGCTCATGGCAAAACCTAAAATTTCTGTAATTTTTAGGGCAACTTTTTGCAACAAATGCAACCCTTTTTCAGGCATTTTACACAGCATGTAAAGTGCTAAAACCAAAATTCCTACTACATGTGGTGTATTGTAAGAGAGTTATAATATAAACATAAATGCAACTTTTTGCATAAATGCAACCGCCTGAAATTTTTTAAAATTTTGCTCAAAATTAAATAATATAAAATAACTATTTCATGTTAAAATTTAAATAATTTGAACGCAAAACTTCGTTTGCCCAGAGCCGCCAAAACGTTTGCTGAAAATTAAACGCAGCTACGAATGTTTGATTCGCTTTGTAGAAAAATAGGAATCGAAAGCGTACAACATCGAGACAGTGAATGAAGATAACAGATCGATGGATTTTAAAGTTCCTTGCAACCTTAAAGCTTATCTTAAAAACGATTGGAAAAAATTAATGACCTAACGGTTATTGCTAAACTTTCCTGATATGATTTTCCTCCGAGTGATTAATTGCTACTGCAACAATGTCAGGCAACAACAGTCTCTGTTTAGCGCATTTTCTCGATGTTAGATATTACTGGCCAAGGTTCAGCCATTCAACGACGTCAATGTTCTTTGTATACCACTAAAATTGTCAAATATTCTGATTTTTTTCATTTTTTTTACAAATAATTTATTTTGGATTTTAGTGTAACAAATATAAACGCAACTTTATTCCCATAAATGCAACTTTTTCCATTTTTACTGCAACAAAAAAAGTTGCCCAAATGTTAAAGTGCAATTGCAAATTTTTCGTTACATTTCAAAACAATTGAATGAATAATGCAATGAGAAGAAGAAAAAAATACTTCACTCTTGTAAACTTTATGCAATTTCATATGATACTCTAAAATACATTTGAGATAAAAAAAAACACACACACTAAAATAATATATTACAGACATGTTTATTTCTTTATTATCAAGTTTACAAAGACAACAGTCAATAATTAGGCCAGAGAAAATTGAAGTTTCATAACTAAAGCTATGTAGCTAAAAATAAAGTCTGTGATCACATGCACGAAACCATTTCTGAACTGTTCGATCAGACTTAAAATCTGAAAGGATCATTCGCACTTATCCTCATTAAGGCAGTTTTTTTAAAAAATAGCTGTACAGTACAAAGTCCAAAATCCTCCGGACCTAGGCCATTCCAGATTTTGGACAATAATACAACATTCGATTTCAAATACTCGCAGCAAAACTTGCAGTGAGAACCGTTGATCGTCCTGGTGATTTAAGCTAAGCTCACAGCATTTGCAGTGACTTATTTTGAGCCCAGTTTCACAGCAATCTTAAGATTGTAAATATGACTCAAGTATTCTGTAGAGGCGTTATCTACGTAGAAGTTACCCTTGGATTTGTCTAGTGTAATAAATTTTACAGAAACATAATAATGATAGACAAATTGAACCATTTCAGCGCATTTAGTATATCATTATCGTTGCACTACTGATATCGTATATTGTTATTATTTCAGATACACAAAACAGAAATACGCAAAAAAGGCAAGGGTTACGTTTCTTCAAAATCACACAAAACAAAGTAAGATTGAAAATCAGCTACACAAGCTAACATAGCTGTTGTAGAGCATTAAGAAGAATCAAATTTAGGCATATCAAAATGGAGAATTGAGCACTTAAAGATCTTACCATAAAAGTTGCATAAACGGGAGTATAAATATTCTGGGCGTGATTCTGAAATAAAAAAGGACACATGACTCTAAAAGAAATTTTAAACACTATACACACAGAAAAATCGTCTAAAGAAAAAATTCTTAGAAACAATGCTATAATCCTGCAATTTATATAAATTATTATAATTAAAAATTTTTTTTAAAAATATATCCCAAATCTTTTGTAGAAAACCTCACTTTTAGCAAAAACCCAGCAGGTTCTTGTCAGCGGGCCCGCCCACAAAAACCTGGGTGGGTTTTTGGGCTAGGCCTAATCTGCCATCTCTGTCGCTAACCCCTGGTGATTGCTACGAATTCCCATTTGGTTTACTTCACAAACCAAATGGGAATTTGTAGCCTACTGGATAACAGTCACCACGGGCAATGCTCATTGTCAAATGCAGCCAAATTCGAATTGTGAAGAGATCGAATCAGCGTTACGTCACAATCTCTTGCGAAAATATAAATTTTCAATTGAAAAATTCTTTTTTTCTACATTAAGAAAAGTTTTCACTCCATTCTTAGACAATTTCCTGAGAAAGTATGGATCAGAAAATTACAAAATTGTACAGGGTACAAGACGAAGAAAATTCTTTTCCAATGTGGCTATTAGTTTGGGGTTTATTAAGTGTCAAAGTTGAAAGAGCGAAATTTCTAATGCCAGTGAGCAAAAGGTGTAGAAATTTTCTCTCTTCAGCTGTGATTTTTTTAGAGTACCTCTAAATATGAATTTTTGCATGACGGTGAGTTTTTTTTTTAAATTTCAATTTGATTCCCGATAATATTTTGTATTGGGATTGCTTATTTAATTTGGGAAAAATCGGGCCATTTTCATACTTTTTTAAAAAACTGTCATATTTATATGTTATTAATATTAGTTTTTAAATTTAAAAACATCATAGAAAACCTCAGAATGTACTCTTTTTAACGGTACAAATTATTTTTGAAATTGGTTAATAAATAAATTCGATGCAATTAAAAGTTAGTCATAAATATTTCGTATTTTTAGATCGCAGAGCGATTGTGTTCATGAAAATAAAGGTTAAATTTTCTGATTAACGGGTTTGCCAGAGGCCCTTGAAACTCGCTGTGACATCACGCTTGTTTTATTGCTCGATTCTCGGATGGTTTGCCCACTAAGTACAGATCAGAAAATTGCGAGATTAACATGGTTTATTCAATATTGTACAGGAAACAAGATGGAGATGGTTTCACTGATGTGGCTATTAGTTTAGGGTGCATTAAGCGTTAAAGTAAAAAAAAGACTATTATACTAAACACTAAATAAAATAATATAAGACTAAATTAAAAAACTTTTTTATTTTGAAAAATAAAAAATTGCAAACGCATTGAACGACAATGGGTGATGAATTGTTTTGTCATTGTATGGTCATTTTCCGTTAAAAAAGGGCTAATTAAATATTTTAACTGTACAAAACAGTTAATATAAGATTTCCAAAAAATGGTTACGTATACCATTACAAGATTGATTTCAAGTTTTAAACAAACTTACAAATATTCCACTGCATCCACTTTCATGATTGCCCACTGCAAAAGTAAAATTAATTACCTTATTGTTTGACCAAAATACTCAATGAATAAAACACTTTAAAAAATACTATCAGTCCAAAATTAAATATCACATTTCGTTTTGAATATTCAATATTCCAAATTAGTTTTCTTCACTTAAAAATGCTACTTAGTCATCTTTTTTCATTATAAACAAAGGCTGGTAAAAAAATCGAAAAAAGTTTTTTCAAAAGTGCACTTGTTAAGAAACATTTTAAGATAGAAACATTTTCTCAACATTGCAAACAAGCAAGGAAATGTAACCATGCCATCTGGAGACAATACCTAAAAAATTGTACATGTTAACGAAAAAAGAGACATGAAAATTGCCTTCTAAGTAATATTAATTGTAATCTTGAAGCCATTTTAAAATTCAAAGTCGTGTTAGAATGTTAGAAAAATGAATTTTTTTATTCAGAATTAAATATTTTTCTTTCCCACTTTTTACAAATGTGCAACTATTTTAGAAAAAATTTAGGAAGTGCACTTTTATTTATTGACACATTATTAGTTAATTTAAATCAATATATAAATTTGATTTTTGAAGACTAATAAGCCTGATATACTCTGTGCTTCTTAGTGACATTTTATTAATTTTTCTTCCCATCACTACTGATGCAGGGGTAATTTTGCAAACTTAAAAATTGGTATTACAACATCAGTAAACTTTATCTTATTTAACCCAAGTAACGTCTTTTTTAACCCATCAGATCAGCAGACATCTTTAAGCTGCTTGACACTATCTCCAGTAAAAAGCATTAATTATTCACTTTAAACAATTGTACAGTAAAAAGTATGTCAGTCAAATTCATGAATGATATATGCTTTAGTTATACTTTTCATTGTGTAACATAGAAAAAAGTCACTATGCATCTGTTGTGGGACCACAACAAAATGTTAATCTGCAAGTACAAGCAAATAGTAAGATATGCTGGGTTTATTTAAAGGGCAGGAATTGCAAAGAAAATGTGAAATGAAAACTTACATGCCTGAAGAGTTATATAGTACGCTAATGTTACAACAGACGAAAACTCATACGTTGCGATGACACTGAAACAGACAGTTGAATGTTAAAAAACAATTCTCAATGCAAAAAGTTAATCGTTTTGAAAATTTGTATTACATATATTGTCAATCAACCTACAGTTAAATAAATTGATACCATTAAAATTTTATACTACAAAAGCTGTAAAGGGTTAATTAGATTTAAAAACAATTTCTTTTCAAAATTAAGTGTCATTGGGTGTAGTGACACATGAATTAAATACAAATAGCAATATAGTTCCTATATTTAATCTAATTAGATTGATCTTTATATGTATGAAGGAAATGATTAACATAGACAAAGCATTGTATGTTTTCATTATCTAAAATATACAGAGGGTGTCCATAAAATAATGTCCCAGTTTCAATGGTATATTATAACATTTTAATTTAGACTATTTACAACAAATCATAAATCAAATTGAAGGTAAACTAACCTACTTTTTCTCCCAGATGTTCAATATGTGCACCTTTAGTTATACGGCACACATCCAACCAAAAGTCCAATTCTTATCATAACAGGGGTGGCTTACCTGGATTTGTTGATAGTAAGGTTCTATCTCCAATTAGTAGAGGGTGAACCTGTAAACTTTTTATTCAGCAACAGGATGGAGACACACTCCATTGGAATATCTTTGCACGACAGTGGTTGAACGTCGAGGTCTCTGAGTGTTGGATGGGTCATAATGTTCAAGACAACAGAGCTCTTTTTCGCTGACATAACGGCATGCGATTTTTTCCTTTGGGGATTTATAAAACATCATGTCTACGTTCCGCCGCTACCTAATGATTTGCCAGAGTTGAGACGCAGAATTGAAGAGGCTATCGCTTCCATTACTTTGGACTTGTTAAACCAAGTGTGGCGAGAATTAGACTTAAGGTTGGATGTGTGCCGTATAAATAAAGGTGTACATATTGAACATTTGTAAGAAAAACTAGGTTAGTTTACTTTTAATTTGATATATGATTTGTTGTAAATAGTCTAAATTAAACTGTAATAATATACCATTGAAACTGGGACGTTCTATTATGAACACCCTGTACTTATCAGGTATAACAAATTAAAACAATATTTAAAAAATTGTGTTACAAAGTGCTCTTTACCCCATTTTGTCATTATAGAAAGCTAGGTAAAGGAGTAAGATGTAAATAAATTTTTAAGCGTTCAATCCTTGCTAATGTAAGAGTCACAAAAAAAAAAAAAACCAAACCACCTCCTCTATTTTGAGCGCTATTCATAATGGAGCAAATTCAAAGGAATCATTCAGTAGGGAATAATGTCCTCTACAAATTCTAATCCAAAAACTTAGCATAAGAAAATGTCTTAATATCAAATTTTGCACAAACAAAATTTCTAATGGAAACACCATGCTATGATGCTATAATCATATTCTAAATAATTAAATTAGTCTAAATATGAAATTTCATGATTTTACTACCTTCAAATCCTGAGATATTCAATCCTAAAATTCATGTCAATATCAGGGATCATCTTGACATAGAAAGTTGTTATTCCTAGGTTGAGATTAAATCGAACGCTATTTTAAATGGATTTTTCCGCGATCCGAGAATTATCATATTTATTACGCAAGTGCAAACTATCTGAGGATTACATTACAGGATAGCAACAAAATCAGCGAAAAAAAGTTCCCTGATGTCACAAAATGTCCCTGATTTTACAATTCCCTTAAGAAATGTTGTGATCCGAAAATTGGTAACAATATACAGTATCCACACTACAATATTTTTAATATTTAGGGTCAGATAGGGTAAAAGGATCATCCTCCACAAATATTTGGTATTTTTTCTCTTCAAATATATTTAAATTGTTATTGTAAAGGTTGGAACCCTTAATGTAACTATTATAATAGCAATTGAAAAAACTGGAGAAAAAAATTCAAAATAATTTGATGATGAACTTCTTACACCTGACCCTAAACATTATCCTACTATACATCAAAATCAAATATACATAAAAAAAAATTCAGTACAGGTACAGCTTCAGTCTACGTTTATAGCAGGGGCAACGGTCTTGGCAGGTTTTTTTGGTGCACTTCTAGTAACGAGTTATGGCAGGTTAAGGCAACCCATCTGCATTATGGTTATTGCGGTTTTCATGGCAACCTCGGCAAGCGGAAAGTTTAAATTTTCATATCTACTATTATAAAAGGAAGTATTTGTATGTGAGTGTGTACTGTCCTGACAAATCTATGGCACTTACAATAATAAGCTTTGCACACAGGCAGTCTGAATTTTGTGCATAGAGATGGCAGATTCTGAATTTATTTTTTCGGTGTTTCAGTTTCATTTTGCGAAGAACAATTTTTCAGCAACGAACAAAACAAATAAAAATTTTTAACTGGAATTATGAAGTTATTTTTTCTATCTCTTAGATCGTTAAAGATAGCGTAAAAATTTCAACGGATTTGAAATATGTGGAAAATTTTACATTCGATCATTACCTAAAAATATTATTTTCTTTAAATAAATAATGACCTCCACGATCAAGAAATCAGATTCCAATTCCTGCACTCAAACGCTTCCAGCGAAGGAAAATAAAACAAATAAACCTTATACCTTTGATTCTTTTTTAATACATAATTTTTCAATTAAATATTTATACTTTCGCAAGAGATTGTGACGTCACGCCGATTAGATCTCTTCACAATTCAAACGTTACCACGGGCAACACCGCGATGGCTGTTACCCAATAGGCTACAAATTCCTAAACCAAATGGGAATTCGTAGCAATTACCATGGGTTAGTGTGCTGTGGTCACATCTGACCCCATGAAAAAAACTGTCACAGGCAATGCCGTGCTGGCCATGCAATGGCTAGTTTTGAATATTCTAGAAAGTTCTTTCAAAATATGTTAAACTGTTTGATTTCATTGGTTCATTTGAAATAATTCCTTCCTTGGCAACTTTAGAACTGTGCCAAAAAAAAGCGCCAAGACCGTTTCTACCGCTATAAATGTTGATGGAAGCTTTATACTATTTTAAGCTCTACAAAAATGCAATTGCAAGCAAAAAATATTAATTTATTGCACAAGAAAACAACATTAGTTACACCAATTTCAAATTGTATATACCACAAGTTGTATCGTCGGCCTCAGTAACGAAACGCTCCTGCCACGAAAACTACGGTGGCGGTTTTTGTCATCAAAGTATAATAAGGTTCCAATTCATAATTTTTTCAAACATTAATTTAAATAACTATCTATTGCATACTAAAAACTTTTTTTTAATGAAATTTTAGGTGGATTTTGTTAAGGTTGTTTAATAGCAACATTGTACAAATTATCAGCGCTTTAGAAAGATTATTTAGAAAGATATCCATAAAAGTCTAAGAACTATTGGAAATTATGAAGTTGGTGCATAATTTAATATGAAGATGGTCCATATGCAAATTTTATGAATTTGAATTTATAGACATCAGTTCCTGTCAAACGCCATCTTTTAATTTTTCCTTCTGTTAAAACTGCCCGAATAAAGAGAAGTGGTTCATTTTTTTTTCTCAGCGACAATACATTTATGTATATAACCTGCATTAGCGTATGACATCAGGTCTGTAATCTCTAAAACCTTCTTGGAACTATTTTTCTATCGCATCTCTCAAAACAGAGTACTTTTTGTCTTGTATGTCTCTTAACTTTAGTTGTGAATGTATCTTGATTGAAAAAATTTTACCTGTTTTATTATCATTATGTCTGGTTTCAAATGGGGAGTTTGCAACTATTTACTCTAAAATATTTACAGACAAGTTTAAAAAAACTTGTCCAAAAAATTAGTTTCTAACATTATGGTATATTTAATCCCATCCTTTACATTCCTTAATGCCTGGTATTGATGTTCTGTTCTTGTCACCTTTGGTTTTATATTCATTTCGGTGAACCACTACTTCAGTTCAGTTCGCAGTTGCGATTTTACATATTAAGTATCACTTACAGCAGACACTTCACATCAGAGATTTCACCACAGAAACTTCACACAGAGACTACACTACAACATCTAGTTAATTTATGTTAAATAAATTATGTGTTAGACGAACCAGTTTTCTCTTCCCAAGCAAAGCGAGAGACTAAAAGCAGATTTCAAAACCGCATGGTGATGCTCTCATTTGCCACATGTGCCCCATTTATAAATTGGAAATATTTTTCTAAAAGCAAGACAGCAATAGTTCTCTAGCTCGTTTGAGATGTGTACCAATTTGTTTCTTTTCAGTCTATAAATGTTGTGTCTTGTTCTAAGTTTTTGTTTTATTTATAGCTGTTTACATAAAATTGTAAAATTTATGTTTTTCATAGAGTATAGTTCATTTTTTAACGCCTTATGAACAATCCTTTAAAATATATAAATGCTCTAATAACTACTTGATATTGAAATTATGAAATTCATGCAATCTTCTTTAATATGAATTCTGGAATGATTAGAATATTTTTAGTGGTTCCTTAGACTGTGAATTATCCAAGTTAAATGTGATAAGTAGGGTAACTTTTTGCAACAAATGCAACTTTTTTTTCACACGTTCTACGCTGCATGTAAAGTATTAAAACCAAAATTCCTCCCACATGGGGTGTATTATAAATGAGCTATAACCGCAACATAAATGCAACTTTTTGCATAAATGCAACTTTTTAAACTTAAGCTTAAAATTGATTAATATTAAATTACTATTTCATTTTTTGCCCTCTCAATCAAACCTTTGATCACGTGTGTTTGATCTTGCAAACGACGAAGTATTACGGATCAAACAAGTTCATGGAAAGAAGGTGTTGGTCCTAACAGACGAAAGTGAAATTAATTGCAAGTACCTTAACACATTGGTTGGCACTCTTGATAATCCTGAAGAAACTTGCATAATCGACTGCAGAGTTTGTGAGGTGAATGTCAATCATCAATATTTTGTTCGCCATGTAAAGGACGTTTTAAAATCTCTTAATATTGAGCGAAACGATTTTGCACTTCTGCTATCCCATACAGTACATTATATGACTGCAGCTTGCACAGTTTTTCAATGTTAAAGAAATTACTGGTCAGGGATAGGCCATTCAACACTCTTCTGTATTTAATGATGTATTATAATACTGTTGTACACGACTAAAATTGTCAATATATATTGAATTTTTTAATTTGTTACAAATAATTTATTTTAGATTTTAGTGTATCAAAAATAAATGCAACTTTATTTCAATAAATGCAACGTTCCCCATTTTTACTGCAACAAAAAAGTTACCCTAGTAATAAGTTATTTATTTATTTATTATTATTATTTTTTTTTTTGGGGGGGGGGTAAGGACCATAATTGGCTATGTTCGCGTCAAAACACCAGACAGACAATGTCAAGTAATGGACATTCACACACAAAGAAAGTTTAACTGATGCAGTATAAATATATCCAGAAAGAACCAAACCACTGTTATATAACAAAGCTGCTGACAAACAAGTATGTAACTGACACTTGTTGATCAAGGGATGAACAGGAAAATGTGTATTGTGTAACAAATATTCTCATTCATTCTTAGTAATAAAGAAGTCAAGTTCAGTTACCTCCAAAGGTCTCTCTTTTGTTCTCTTTTGAAAGATTCTAATGCAGCCACAGAGTTTATATTCCGTGTAATGTAAATGCCAGCAACAACATATAACTGGATTCCCAAGAATTCAACAAAGGACAGCAACAACCAGTGCGGAGCTATTTAACAAATTTATCAGTTAGTTAAAAACATTAAAAAAAAACAACCACAAAACTCATAACTTTTTAGAAATACTTAATTATTTAGAAATTTTATAGATAAATTATTGTTTTGCATATTTTTCATTGAAATCAATGAACAGATTGAACTCCAAAGAAAAAAGATTTGTGTGAACATATATTAATTATGCACTTGAAGAATAAATATAATCAAAAAATTCAAATAAGCAAAACAATTAAAAAGCTAAAAATTGCAAAATAATAAAAAGCCAAAAATTTGAAAAACCGAGATATAAACATTGGTCAAACCGAAATTAGAATTATCCATGTATGCACGATGAAGCAGCAGACATAGCTTGGCAATCAAAATAATTAATTTAAAAGAAACCAAAGGGAAATTAAAAGAATATTTCAAACAAAGTGGAGTTGGTGGATCAAGGCATCATTAGAGGCGATTTTTGAGTTGAACTGTCTTGTGTTGTTTGGGTCAAGCCCCTCCCTGATACCTTGATCCATCATTGTACCTTGATGTTTCATTGTTTGAAACATTCTTATAATTTCAGTTAGGTTTTTAATTAAATCTCTACTATTATAAAAGGAAGAGTCTGTGTGCTTGTATGCAGTGTCCAAACGAATCTATAGGACTTACAGTAATGACATTTGGCACACATGTAGTCCTAAATTTTATTCAAATTTTGTGTGAAGCCCGAATTTTAAATTTAATCTAGAAATTTTTTTTAATTAATTTATTGGCATTTATTTATTATTAGTTTTTTTTAGAATGGCAACAGTGTGAAGAGATCAGATTCTAAATTTATTTTTCCCCTTTTTATTTCCTGAACACAAACAATTCCAGCAAAGAGAAACAAAACAAAAATTTTTAACTGGCATTTATTTCTTTTTATTCCTTAGTCCAAGTTTTTATCTTCATAATCGTTAAAGATACAGTGAAAATTGTCCGCAGATATCATTTTACACCAGATCAACACTTTAAAAGTGATTTTCTTTAAATAAATAATTTTGCATGATTGTAACTTATATTTTTGCAATATATTTTATCTGCATTTGACAGAGATATTCATAACAAACTCAAAAAGGACTTTTGAGGTTTTTTATCTTCTTGATCGTAAAAGATAGAGCAAAAATTTCAACAGAATTGACATCTGCAGAAATTTTTTCACTAGATCGATACCTTCAGGTAGTGTGAGGAGGAATGAGGTGACGTGCCCTTGTCATGTCGGGTGGAGGTGGGACTCATTTTTAAAATTATTGTTTTTCTTTCTAATGTTTTCAGTATCAGTAAGGACAAGAAAAGAACTGTCACGGGCAACACCATGCTGATCTGCTAGTCATATATAGGTATTAATTATTAAATCATACATAACCTTGAAACATCAAAATTTCATATTTTAAACAACAGACTAATTTAATCTCTAAAAATAAACCTATGTGGGGCAGCAAAAAGACTAATGTCAAAAATTGCAATTCTATATTCTAAGTTAGTCGAAGTTATTTTAGATGTTTTTAAAATTGAATATAAAAATATATTTTTAAACATGCTGTGAGACAAATGCCATTTGTAATGGTTGTAGTATGATTCTTTCATGATCCTGAGGTAATATATTTCCAAAAATGAGCAATTCATGCCCATTTTACAGGCCTACATCGAAATACCAAGCAGCCAAATGGGATTAATTAATATTAATATATTAATTATTATTATTAATATATTATTAATTCATATATTATATATTAATATATATATAACTAGATTAATTAATTCAATAATGAATTGTTTTTAGAAATATACTAGTCACTGCATGGCTGCCTGTGACAGTTCTTTTCGTGAGATCAGTTGTGACCACTGCTCGCTAACCCTCAATGGTTGCTATGAATTCCCATTTGGAATGCCTTGATGGCCTCGTCATTGTCAAATGCGGCCAAATTCGAATTTCAAAGAGTTGCGTGACATTGCAATCTCTTGTAAAAATACAAATATTCAATGAAAAATTATTTGTTGAAATAAAATCAAATGTATAAGGCATCGATCTAATGTAAAATTTTCCTTGCCTGTGACGGTTCTTTTCATGGGGTCAGGTGTGACTATTGCTCACTGATGCTTGCCAACCCCAGTGATTGCTACACATTCATATTTAATTATGAAGATATCCAATAAGTCACAATCTGTTACCAAAAGTGTGAATCAAAATACGCTAGAATCGAAAAACTTGGCAAGGTTCCAAAGTAACATCAGAGGTCAAAAATTGCAAAATTGACTGGCTTCTTCTTTCTGACATCACTCCGTAATAGAAAAAAGAAGGGTGAAAAGAAACCCTGATAAATTCATTTAAAAATGTTCTTGATAAAATTTTAAAATTAAGGCACGATAGAAGAATTGCAAAAAATGCGGACTACCTGTGTGCCAAATTTTATTATTGTAAGTGCCATAGATTCATCAGGACACAGACAGAACACTTCCTTTTATAATAGAGAAAAACGAAATAATGAAAAAGCTTACCTAGACAATCCACCCATGAAGAGAAATGAGTTATAATTCCCAAAACAGTGATTGATATAAAGAAAGTCAAAAACACTCCCAACAAGGGAACTATAATCCTGGAAATAGAAAAAAATAGACAAATTAAATCTTTGATTGCACAGTTCACATAAAAGTGTATTCAAAATTCCAGTGATGTATCATTGTTTAGACTTTTTAAAGTATTATTGCGAAGGAGGAAGGGGTTTCCAAGCATTTTTTTAAAGGCATTCTTTCAGTATTGTAGTATTTCCAAATTACCTAAAAATTAAATTTTAGATTTATCTGATTTTTAAGCAATCCAGGTAGATAATCATTTTTTTTGGTGGAATAGGTTGAAATTACTTTTAATTTTTTGACCCACGACCCCCTCTTTTTTTAAACCTAATTTCAATAGAAAAGCAAAAGAAAAGAAAAGATGTCTGCTCAATTCTGATTTTAGGTAAAAAAAAAAGTAAAAGTGGAATGGGGGTCAGTTTCAATATTTTGGTGAATTTCCAATAGGAATGAGGGAAATAGCACATACATCAATATTATCACGTTTTACTGATGAAAAATAAATTAATCTGTGGACATGACCTTGGACCACAACCAGTTATCTAGGAGCTAACTATCGATAGAAGCACTCTTAGCGCTGCGTCTTGGCTGGAAACGTTGGATTGAGTCATTTTTGATCTCAACACATCTTTCAATGCATTTTTAGATTGAATTGAGCCACTTGTGAAAAAAATACTATTTTGCAAATCACGTGTACTGAGCCGATTTTGAAACTAATAATTTGACATATCTATACAAATAAGAATGGAGTGTTTGTTTGTACATTGAATATTTTCGACTAATTTCAAGTTTTTTATCCGTTTTGGCCCCTTATGCCAAATCTGCCTCTTGCGCATTTGGTGTCTGTCTGTCTTGTATGTGCCCTCAACAAGTCCACTCGGTTAAATATATATTTCCATGGAAATTTGCATACAGTGAGTACTTATCTTCATTTAGTGAGTGAAAATGGTTGCAAAATTTTTTCTGTTCTATGTTCAATTTTGTGCAGCACCACATGTATTTTATTCCAGATATTTGATTGTCAATGTGTTTTATTTTAAGCATAATCTATTAGTTTAGTGAATGCAATATTAAGCATTTATTTATTGTTATATTTAGATGAGTTTCATGCTAAAGCACCTGAGTAAGTATACTTAAATCAACCATAATTTGGTAGTTTTGAAAAATTAGAATGTGTATTGAGTATTACGATTACTTTGATTGCTTTACCAGTACTGCTAAAAAAAGCAATTATTATTAAAAAAATTTTTTTTAATGGAATTTTAGCTCTGATATTTTAATTATTTCAAGTCTTATTTTTGTTCTTTGCGCAATGTAAACGATTTCCATGTATTTGGGACAGAGGATATTTTTAACAAACCGAAATGAAACGGAAATTTGTGTTGGTTGATCATGTGCAGTAATATTTTCTGTTTCTTTTGCTCCGATTTAATTTCGCAATTCTAAATTTTGTACACTTCTTAGTTGTAAGTTGTGAAAACTGCGAGATTAAAAGGAATCACAAATTAATATCTTTAGAACAACCCTTTTCCAGCATTTTTTTATTTTGCTTTTCTTTTGTTTTAAATATTTTTTATTTTAACAAACTGTGTTTCTTTTCATCACATGCAATGCCACTTTAAAGTATTCAACTTAAACTGGCAGGAAGTCAGAATAAAGCAAATTTTAAGTGCAATTATGCCATTATTGAAAGAATAATGCCATTATTAAAATAATAATGCTTATAAAATTCGAACTGGAACTTTTCAAACATTAAAAAATTCTTTGTCATAATGACAAGAGAAGATTGCGTAATTCCACAATGTCGCATGCCGGAAAATGCAAGAGTGCTACAAGTAAAAAATATTGTTTTGTTGAATATAAGTGCGAGAGCTGTCGTAAATTGTCGTTTTTATTAATTGAGTTGAACACGAAAAGAACTTAAGACAGGGAATTCCAAATCTCCCTCAAAAGTGTCTTTTGTAGTAGTAATCTTAGTGTCACCTTTCATAATTTTGTAGCTTTGTCATACAGCAAGGAGCGATGTATGGGAAATGTAATACATGAATGGATATGCATGTGTAGGATTTGTGCCCAAAGTAAGTTGCAGAAATTATAAAGATGGGGTTAAAATATTATTTTATTCCATGAAAACATAAGTCATTATATATTTGGATCATCTCTTCAATCTAGAGTAAAACAATTCAAACCGAGTAAGGTTGGGTATTTTGCTATTACCTTAATATTTTCATATACAGGGTGTTTTGAAATATCTGGCCAAATTGTAAAAAGGCCCCAAATAAACATTTTAATACATTTAAAAAAAAAAAAAAAGTTTTTTTTTTTTTTTTTTTTAAATGAAAAAACATTAAAAAAAATTGTCTATCTGCAAGTTTCAAATTTGCATAAGTTACAATTTGTGTTGGTAACAGAATTTCACCCTCACTAAAAACTTTCTTTGAAAAGGGAGTATGTTGTATCACAGTACCAAGAAAATTTAAAGCAAGACTGATTCTCTAAAATCTTAAACTAACAGAAAAATAAATCTGCCTAATTTAGTTTAAATAACTTTTTTAAAGGATCCAAGAGAAAAATAGAATTTTATGGAGGGAAAAAAACTCCACTAAACCCATAACATTAATACTTCTATTTTGTGACTATGTTTTGTAGCATTTAATATATATTGGTTTGAATACCAATATGCTGTAGTAATTTACATCGTAATTACGTTAACCCTCGTAAATTCTAAAATCTACTTATGAATAACTTGGAGGTTTAAAAAATTTTATACTTAAAAGAATTCTTTGTATTTGATGACTAAACCAAACTAATGTTTCCACTTCATGTAATTAGTTTAGTTGGTTGACAATGTAGATTCTGATTGGGTGATAATAATGAGTTTAGTATCTATCAAGAATTTTTCCTCAACACTAAATTGAGAGAAATTGAGCAACATATTTAAAAAACTCTTGATTACAAAAAGAACTTGAAATTAATTCTTAGCATAATATCTGAAACACACTAATTCTTGGTAAAATTCTTAACACATATATGTATCGTCTGTGTTACAGTAGCAGTATTTAAATTGTCTAACTTTATTTTAAATTGCCTAGAACCCTTAAAAATATCTACCAGTAATTTATTCATTTAACGAACCTGAAAAATCTGGAGTATTTTTCAGTTAGCTCAATATAAAATCTAAATATGTTACTGGAAATTCCAAAAAATAAATTGACAGATTGCTCATACCAATTTATCAGCTTCTGTTGATGGAGAATGCGTGAAACGAGAGACCAATTGAAGTGACATAAAATAATAAACTGCAACATTTTCAAAAAGGAAGCTATAAATTCTATCTGGTATAAGCTGCTTTTTGCTATCCATTTCACAATCCTAAAAAAGTAAAGTCATGCAATTATTTATTATTTTGTTCACTTAACTTTTAAACACATTTGACACTCTTGTCCTTAAAAATAGAAAGTTGGTATAATGGATACAAAAAAATGTTTTAATATTTCAATTAGACGTTAACATTGTGCAGACTTGCACAATGGGAGTTTGTTAAAATGAAAGAGTAATATTTATGATTGCTCTGTTCATGTTATCTATAAGGAATACAGGTTAAGTACAAGTTAAAGTATTGAAGAACAGACAATCTAAAAATTATAAAACTAACACATTTTATGATGTCCGAACATGAAACGTTGAGAAACTTTTTATTCAAAGAATATTTTAGATCTGTTTGATACAATTTATAATATCCGAATTATCAGGAAATTTATTTTATGAAAACGTTTGGGGATCTACATATTTGTATTTCCTTAAAGTGCCAGCACAGAAATCGACATTATTTGTATAATGGAGAATGGCAACAAATGATTTAAATTTAAATGCTATGGGATTTTTTAAACAATTTTTTTCTTGGTTTAAATATGTTTGATTTAAACTAAGAAAGAACTCCCACTTCAATGAAATTCTTCAGCAATCTGATTACAGAAGGCAAGGAGAGACATCTGAGGAAAGAAATCAGCGCAGAACAAAAAATATAAGCGAATGCAAAAATAGATTTGGATGTCAAAAAATAACGAATCGCCTCTGAACAAGTGAATGAGATGGAATTTAAATAAATGTTCTGTAGCCAATAGTAATAATATGATTAAGGCAGGCACTTTTTGTCATGCAGTTATTTGAAATATGAATTAAAACCACAGTAAAAATACAGCTTCATATTAGTGATTAATTCTATTTCATTAGGAGGCATAAAATTGGCATGATGATGTTTATGTTCATTATAAATGGATCTAAATAGGAATCAGATGTGAATCATTGCGTCGTCAATAGACAAACTATTTAGAAATTTTGCGCTGATGCTATCTGCAGGTTTGCATGTTCTGGATTATTTGTAGTTTATTTTTTCCTGAAAGCTTTTATTAAATAATAATCTGACAAAAAAGAAGAAAAAAATATAATTGATATTTTGAGAGCTTTGAAACATTGAATACTGTTTTAAACAGAAAATCTGAGGAATGGTGCAAAGTAAGGAAACACTTCATTGAAGTTTCCTCTCACATCTTTTAAGTCCACTCGAAATATTATACAAGCGTTAGGCAGAATCAGATTTGTGTGTGAAAATTCCTTTTGATGAATTGATCATTGCATACTTTAGAAAAGTAACGATCTTACAAGCATTATTTGTGCATTACATAATTAAACGTCTCTCCAGCCTTAACATGGTTATCTTGAGGTTACGGAAACAAGTGTTAATTTATTAAACAACTATTGTTTCATACAAGTTAAATTAAGGGACATTTTTATCACAGCATTTAAACACAGATTGCATGCAGAATTAAATATAAATAATGAAGACTTGTCTTTGTGGGATCGTACGCACAACTACCACACATTATATATATATATATATGCCTTCGATTATAAAAGGAAGTATTAGTCTGTTTTCTGTGATCAAAGTCCTGGCGAATCTATGGCACTTACAGTAATGGCAGTTGGCACACAAGTAGCCCGAATTTTTTGCAATTTTTGGGTCACGGCGAATTTTAAAATCCAATCTAGAACATTTTAAAATTAATTTCATTATTATTGTTTTCCCTGGAATGGCAACACTATAAAGAGATGGCAGATTCTAAATTTATTTTTTCTGTGTTTCCATTAGAATGCTTTTAGACTAAGTACAAATAAAAATTTTAACTGGAATTCTGTACTTCTTTTTTCTATCTCCTAAATAGTTAAAGATAGAGTAAAAATTTCAATGGATTTGAAATCTGTGGAAAATTTTACATTAGATCAATATTTAAAAATAAGATTTTCTTAAAAAAAAAATAATTTTTAAATCATGGTTCCCACACCTTTATCCAAAAAAAATTCAAGGACTTTTCAAAACTAAAAAAATATTTTTCAAGGACCTAAAATTTTTTATAACGACCTAAAACAAGGCATACACAACAATTGTCAATTAAAAAGAAAAATGTGAAAATTATAAAAAAAGACATAATTTTTTTTAAACTACTGACACTCAAAAAAAGGAAAGTTATCATCAATTTTTGTTATAATTTGGATTTTCTTTTCTCACAGAACCAGTGGTTTTTTTGTTGTTGTATAGTGGACTTCTCGTCTCAATGCTAACTACCAGGTTACTTGCACACACATCGGTTTAGGTCATGCGATAAAATATCGTACAATAAATTCTTTTGGTGGCACGAAGAAGAGTAGAGGAGCTTGCACACGGTTCAATCTACACGACACAATCTCTATTTTGCTGTCGTCCACTGCCTACAACAGACGGCTGTCATGGTTTATTTTGTTTGAGAAACAAAACAAAAGTTTTGACTAGTATTAGGGCTTTTTTATTTTCCAGTCTAAGTTTCTATCTTTGCGATCGTTAAAGATAGAGTAAACACTTCAAAGGATATGAAAACTGCAGAAAATTTTAAAACAGAAGGATATCTTAAAAAATTTATTTTTTAATTGCAACTTTTATATTTTTGCAATGAGAATTTGGCTTTATTTCTTTGGATGCGTGCCAGGTTACCAATGACGTATTGACTACAAAAGTTAAGGTTTCCTAAGAAAGCGGTGCAGTTACCTAGCGGCCAAAGATACGTCATGATGCGGCAGGCATAACAAGGCGGCCGTCTTAACGGAGACCAGAGGTGTCAACTTAGACGTACAGAATGCTGTGGAGAATGGACGATCTAGATGTAGTATTATTAGTATATCACATAGTGTGAAAGCGCAAAACACCAGTTTCATTCAGAATGACGCACCTACTGTGGAGGAAAACTAGTCTGGACAAGTTCTAATGCAAGACAAAATTACACAACTATGTACGTTTAAAAAAAAATCAAGTACTTTCAAGGACTTTTCGCCAAGTTCTGTAATTTTCAAGGACTTTCAAGGGCCCCTAGTTAGAGAAAAAAAATTCAAGGACTTTTAAGGACTTTTCAAGGACCCTGTAAATAGTAACTTTTCTATTTTCCCCCATACGAATTTGACCTTGATCGTGTTCCAGAAATCACAGATTTCATTTCCTGTGCTTAAACAAATACAGCCAAGGAAAGCAAAACAAATAAAAATTTTTTTTGACTGGCATTCTCTTTTTTGTAAAATTGGAATCGTTCGAGATATATTAAAAATTTCAACTGATTTTAAATCTACGGAAAATTTTACACCATATAGATAGATACCTTATACATTTGATTTTCTATTAATAATTAATTTGTCAATTAAATATTTATATTTTTGCGAGAGATTGTGACGTCACGGCGATTGGATTTCTTCACAATTCGAATTCAGCCGCTTTTGACAATGAGTGTTGCCTATGGTGTTGGTTTGTGAACGGGCACACACAGATATATATATATATATATATATGTTGTGTATGTAAGCCCCTCAGAGGGTTAAAAGTATGGAACTTGAAAAGCTGCCATGGTTGATGATTTTACTAGGGAAAAATTTTAAACACTGTTCTTAATAAGAAATTAAAAGAAAAACTAAAAATAAATACTCACAGAAATAGTATTTCGAAGCTAGCAAAGTAAAATATAAGGTATTGATGAATTTGTGAGTTTTGCAGGACATGTAACTTAATGATACAACAGATACACAGGAAAAAGGAGCCAAAACCCAAAAAAGTAAGCAGAGAATTCCTGAAAAGTAAAAACAAAAGATGAGTAATTAGATTCAAATAACGCAAATAAAATATCTCAACATGAAGCAAACTAGAATTTTAACAGTGACACATGCTTTTAAGTAAAATCCTAGTTCACAGTGTCCTAAGAGTGATTTCAATTCTTTGTTCCGCATCAATATCAAATAATGTAGGAAAATCTGATTTACAATCATTTCAATGGCTATTGCAAGTTTGCGATAACAGATTCCTAAACAGTTACTGATTGCTAGAAATTTAATGGGTAGTTTTGAAACAGTTTGAATTGCTTGAATTAGTAATTCCAAACTTCATTCATAACACTTTATAATATTTATCTGTAATTGTTAACATTTTTTATTACAGTTCAAATTGTTAATTTGTATAACAGTTACTTTCTAACTGATCTCAAAATACTCTCTAGCCCATCTCAAATGGTTAGCATTGTTCATAGAACACCAACTGAAGGAACTTTGGCGACTGCATTTTACTAGGATTCAACTAAATAGCATGAAAAAATTAATTAGTGCATAATACAAGAAAGCAGAGTAGGAAAGAAACAAAATAAAATAAGTTTATTACAATTTTGAAATTTTTTAGGTAATTTTTGTATAATTCACCTTTTCAATAGAACAATAAAATAGTTTCAACAAAAACATAACACAATTTTCAATAGAATAGTTTTTTTAGAGAACTAACATATTCATAATGATTTTTTTTCATTTTCATCTAGATATGACATGACAGAAGACAGTGTAGTAGTGCTCTAGTTTTATGATGTACGCCTTCAAGAGCATACTTTTTGACATTCTCATCAAACTTCTATGACTGTTATGGTTTAATTTTACGTTCTAATTTTTTTTACTTGCACTTTGAGAAACCTGAAACTTTTCCTTCCAATTTTTAGGCACATATATTCAGCATGTAACTCAGGAAATACAGGTGTTTTAAATGTAAGGGTTAAAAAATTCTTTTCACTGCAATTTTTCTCTAAAGCATTTGCTGTTACTTGTGATTAAATTGTAATGTTACCTTACAGCTCATGCAACAATGTGAATTCTAAAGGACACACTTCTAGGCTGAATAATGTCAACTGACCCTTGATAAAACTATGACATTTTTTTCTATGGGGCTAAGTAGAGGTGTAAGTCAACCTTAGCAAGCTTTCGCTAAACATTTGCAAAGAAATAAAACAAATCCTCTGGAAATATACTCGATCACAATTGAAAATGTGGTCAAAAGAGTCTGCATGGCCAGATGCTGTCATCGGCTACAAATTTTGTTAATAAATTGAGTAAACAATTTGTAAAAAGAAAATTTAATTGAAAATGTTGTATTTAGAAGTTAATCCGAAATAAAATGGCGCCTTCACCTAAAAAACATCTTACATCAAACAAATAATTTTTTAAAGTTACACATTTTTACATTCTATTAAACAAAATCTATAAGACAAATATACAGGGTGTTTCAAAACTTTAGGGGAGGTAAAGAACACAAAATTAAACCATATTCACATGGGAACTAATGTCTGCAATAGTGCTTTTAGAACAATCCATGCAGTGATGCTATCAGGTGGTTGCAGGAGGTCACAACTTTCGAGTGCTTACTAAAACTACAATTACTGCCAAATTGTAAAATTAGGGCTGGTAAAAATGCTGTCACATGAAATCTTTCATTTTTGCACATTAGCGTATCTTCTAGAACATACACAGGACATTTGCAGAAATATATATATATATATATATATATATTTCTCTGCCAAATTATAATTTCATTTTATGTTCCCTACACTTTCTGCTCAAAGTTTGTACAAGAAGTTTAACAACACCCCCTGTGTAATAATCATCTCTACATAACAATTTAATAACCAAAAACAATTATAATTTTTACCTAAAACAACAGGAATGCATACAATTAAAGTTTTGTTGTACAAATAGAATATGGTGGAAATGTAACACACTTTTTTTTCTCTAATATTTACCTAAAAAATTATCAGACATATTTTTAGTCATATCATGTAAAAAGTATGAATACAGACCTGACACATGCCGTGGTATCAAAATAATCAAAACAGCCTTTGATGACAACGTCTATTGATTTGTTCTCGTAAGTGATGTTTCCAATTTTGTGAGGAATTAAATCGGGCCAATTTACATCCATGGTTATCACATGATATCAGATCTGGAAAAATAATTGTCACATCATAGAAATACACAATACAACAAAAACAATTTCCAAATTTCATGAATTAGAACTATGCTTTCAGCATGAGACAGTCCCATAAGACTTAAATTAGTTTTCCTTTACGATTGTTTGAATAACAGAGAAATTTGTGGTGCCAAATATAGAATTGATTGGTAGAAAATAGCAAGTGTTGTTGAGACTAAATCAATAAAAAAAAAGAAAAACAAGAGATTCAGGTGACAAGAAAACATAAAAAAATATGAAGGACAGATGACAACTGTGGTTTTAAGCAAAACATTTCTATCAATCTGAGAAATTAAAATTCGACAGTTTGCACAAGGAGAGCATCCAATCATATAGTCTATATTTTTGGTCAAAACATACATCAACTTGATCTAGGTGAACACATAATCACTGTAATTGCAGTAAATCGAAAACGAAACTAACAGTAGCCCACACAAGAAACCGACTATCAACACACCATCCTTTAACGTATAACGATCATGTTGTGAAGAAACATTAAACTTTAAAATCTTAGAGATGACAAAGATGTACAACTGCGATCAAAAATAATTCCAATAGAAATATCCACAATAAAAGTAAGAAACGCCTACACATAAAAAAGCGGCAAGAACTGAAAAAAAGTTATACCATCTCAACCAAATAAAACTTTCCATCACTCCGCACAAAATCTCCTTCCCCACATGATTATTAATCAAGAAATCATCCGCAAGTATTAATTTAAAATTAGAAAACAGTTACTATTAACTTGCGCGCGCAACGAGTTGTTTACAGAACTACGCATTTCGTACTTGTTTACGGCATGATAGATAAAACGTCATTTCATTCTTGCGACGCGCGTGTGAGCATTTCAAGATAACGCAAACATGTGTAGCAAAGAATTCATCGATGGATAAATATCGAAATTTATACATATAGTTTTGAACATACTTTTTATAAATAATTATTGTAAAACATAACATTAGTAAACAAGAATGACATTTCTACTGTGATGCCATAATCGAAAAGTGAATATAGAAAAATCTCGCACTTAAAACGAAAACAAAGCCGGTAGTGTTGATAAATATAATTCTTGTCGAAATTGGAACTTTTGTAAGAACTTAAAACAAATTAAACATAATATTAAAATTCAAACTTTTTAAGGGATTCATAACGAAAGGTACGAGCGGCTCTTTATAAACAAGTTAACTGTCGGTGGCGGTAGAGTTCTGCGGTGAAAAGTATTTCCTGTACTTATTTCTGAAGTGACGTCACTTGGCTGTTTCTAGCAAACGCTTTTTTCTTGAAAATTCCATTCAGCTCGTATATATTCCATTCCATTCGCTTCTTCAAAATCCAGTCATCATTCGTAGACGTGTAATAACGGATCTTGTGTTAGAAATAAATGACATCAGTGTAGACAAATTAAACTCAATCAATTACAATTTTTAAAAAATCCGAAGGTCGATTTTTCAGCGTTTCTAAAAAAGAAAATCAGTTATTTCAACAAAGGATTCACATGTATCTAAGTTGCGTTAGAAGGGTTTCAATTTGTAGAGTAAGCAACCTCGACTTTCTGTCACTTAAGATTAAAAATTTCAAATTACTTACTGTGCTATTATTCCAAGATGAACAGACTTGTTTAAAATTTCCTATACTGACTTCCTGAATATGTTCTGAAATATATCATTTCGACAAAAAACTTTTGAACAGTATTGATAAAGACAATAATGATTTATTTAAAAAATAACACATATTTATAACATTCGGAAATCCTCAAATGTATAACCGGAACATCTCGCTGTCAACTCAAATATGCAAATACAGAATTCTAAATCAAATTAAAAAAGGTGTTGATGAGGTCATGGAGAACCTGGCCCCGAAAGATCCTAAATCTTCAGCATTGCACTTGATAAATGAGTCTACCTTGGTATTTGGTAATCCTATTAAAGTGGTAGAATAGAAAAGAACTTAATTGATTTTTTTTTTTTTTAAGTATTGAGGTTTTTTTTCAGAAGCGGCTCAATCTCATGATAGTACTTTACGCAAGTCCAACTTGATTGGCTAGTTTCACGGGCTTGGCTTCACTTGGATATCTTGCCAATCTGATTGTTGCAGTAACCATTTGATTTTGAATATGCACGTTGTTTCGTAGAATTACAAATACAATACAACAGCGTAAGTGTCCGACAAGTTGACTCTGATTGGCTCCTCGTATACATATTGTATGGTTGTGTTAGTAGTATTTCTCGCCAACTTATACTAAGGGTTCTTATGCTTTTAAAGAGCTCACTTTCCGTGAAGCAACGATGGCCTAATGGCTAAAGTCACCTACCTTCAGATTGTCGTCGGCAGCGGATAGTGACTTTACTAGTTCGAATCTAGCAGGTGGATAAAATTTTAGATCCTCCAAATTATTAAAAAAAAATTCCAATTTAATTCCTTTTGAGTCTAAATTACTTTTCCTAATTTTTAATACCCTTTTTATATTTTCCCAAGCTTCCGTTGATTTTACATAAATAATCTAAGAACCACTCCTGAACTCACTACCAGCTGATATTTTTCCGCCCCTCTGCCGTCCCCTTTGCTTTAGGATGATGGTGTCGTATCCAACCCTGGCTTAGGACCATTCTGATGTAACAAAAAGCATACATAAAACACTAACTTATATAATTATTAACTTATATAATAAAAGGATACAATTTTCGGCTCCCACCTCTACCCACCCATAGCCATGGATCTGAAAAGAAAATAAGAAAGCAGAAAGGAAGAGATAAATCGCCAACAGAAAAATTCTCATGACATACGTATCTAGGTCATGTGATCCGATTAGCCAATCAAGTTGGACTTGCGTAAAGTACTATCATGGGATTGAGGCGCCTGTTTTTTTTCTGTTGCTAGGTTATGTCCAGCCCACAGAAGGTATGTTTAGTTGAAACCTAGAAAGAAAGAAAATAAATAAATAATTAAATGAAAAAGGAAAGAGCTTCTCAATCTTTGTACGAAATCAAATGTATAGCTATCATCGGTATGACAAATTGTAGGAATGGTAGAATTGGGGGAGTTGCAGAATTTCAGTCTTCAAAGAAGAAGAGTTTTGCAAGGTCTTGTATTATTTTGAGAAACGTTTGATCATAAATTTCAATTTCTTCTATTGCAAGGTTTGTATTTCTTTCAACTTCCAAAAAAATTTGAGGGAGATTTTTTTAAAGTTTTCAATTGAGGGATTTTCTTACATCGTTATTGCGATAAAACAATCTAGTTTTGTAATTTGGCGGAGAAAAAAATTGAATAGATTCTAAATATTTTCCTCCGCTAAATTACAAAACTAGATGGCTTTATCGCAATACTGTGACTTATTCAGCGTGATACTTCATGAACGCCTGGTGTCATAGTCTAGGGCACTATTGGATATTATGGGCGATCTCGCCTACTCCAAACTATGGGGACCATTAACAGCGGGCGTTTCATCAGAGAATTTGTGGAGCGCTAGGTCCTACCCAGGACCGGTCAGAGGCCCATGCGACAAAACCGATTTTTTGCTTTTTTTTTTCCAACGAAGATGTAATGACAATAATCTATATATATAATTCTCTTACATGGCACGCAAAAAAGACGTTATTTGTAATCACGTTTTGGCAACATTGTATAATTGTTTGTTTATCACGAAGCCTCGCGATTCCATTGAATTTATACCGTTATCGGATGAAATTTTATTGAAAAAAAAATTAATTTTAGTCGAGCTGTTGCAGTTAATAATAGAAATCAAAGAAAGCGGAGGATCTTTTCAGGGCTATTTAAAAAAAAAGGTCCTTTTCAGTGCCAATAATTATAGTTCAACAAGACGCTTGCACTACAACTTTCGACAACAAACTCAATAAAAAAGCGTGGGTGGCTCGAGTGCAGGGGTAAATGTACGCACAAACAACATGCTGGGTATTAAATTTCCAAATACGCGCTCACATTTCGAGCCAAATTTGCTCAAAGTATTCATTTGAATTCTGATTCCATAGGTACTGTATATATATTTTCGGAAAAACAGCAAAAAAATTTAGATTTGAAAAATATTTTTTTTTGAATATCATATTTTGTAAACATTCTCTTATGCTAGGACACATGTCTTCATTGATTCGAGCGAAGCGAGCACATGTTCGCGCAGCGAACCAATGAGGATTACGAAGCAATCATCCGGGGGTTGGCGAGCGTTAGCGAGCAGGGGGCGGGCCCCCTAGTACTCAAGTCGCAGGGGGGGATTTGGGCTTTTGTATTAGAGGGATATTAAATGTTGAATACTTAATTAATGAAATTCAAGGTTTCGAAACTTAAGTTGTGGAACTCATTGAGGACTCAACTTGACTTGTTGGTGTTTGCAAATATCCTCTTACAGATCCATATCCGAATATAGAGATTGCCCTCAGGATTCTTTTTGATCTCACCGGTTACAGTGGCGTCCTACGAGCGCAGTTTTAGTAAGTTGAAGTTCTAAGAACTACCTCCGGTCAAACATGGGTCAAGAATCGTTTGACAAACCTTGCTATTTCATCCATTTTACACAAGATGGCAGAAAATAGGAATTTTTGCGACATAAAAGCAGAATTACGGCCGTATTCACAAGTCCGAGTTAACTCGAGGATCAACGATAATCCGCGAGTTATCGAAAAAACCGTATTCACAAGTCCTGATCCGTGGTTTAAACTGCCGTTTCGGTGTTACATTTTGATCCTCCGAAATCGGCGAGTTAACTCGCGAGTTACATTTAACGCATGCGCAGTACCATCTTTTTGAAAAAGCAAAATGGAGGACACATTTCATTCTATGCTCAATTACAGTATTCTTTCGACGACTGGACTGGATCTGTCATTACGGAGCACCTGCTAAATAGCAGCTCATCTCATCATCATAATATTGCTTAAATGGAAAAATGTAAACATATTTTCATTGAAATTCAAAAGAAAAATGAAAATAAAGGTAGCTGCGTAAATCTTAAACACGCAGCTTAGCGAAAAGATAGATGGCGCCACCTCTGTCCTATAAGCCGGAGAGAGCGAACGGTAGAAAACGACCATGGCAGATACAAATTCGTCGTAGAATAAAAATTATTCTGTTTATTCATAACGAATGAAAGAAAATTGACAATGCAAGTTACTTTTCACGACATCAACACACACCCATACTGACAAGTATAAAGATAATCAGATTACGTACATCTGTCAAGACATTGTGTACAATTCTTTCTTGCCAAATTTAGGTTTCCATAAAAATCCAATTTGAAATTAAATACCTTTGCATTTCTTTTCCCAAACCCATATTAAAATGCTGTGCGAGTCCTATTTATTCACAATTTGGAATCAATTCTACGGTGAAGTACGTGCTTGATCAGTATGAATGCATATTGGGGCGTCGTAACCAATGTAAACAATACCACGTGATCGTGAGGTAGCCAATCACAGCGAGCGTCTCATTTTAATCCCCGGATCACTTAACACGCCGTTTGAGAATACCGTTTTTGATAATCCTCGAGTTAACTCTTACTCGCGGATCAACTGATTCTCGAGTTAACTCGAGACTTGTGAATATGGCCGTTAGTCTTGCGAAGAGCAAAAAAAGTTAAAGTTGTAGGTTTTTAAACTTTACAATTTTCCATAAAGTTATCGATTTTGTCATGGGGCGCCAATTCCTATCTTTGCCATGGGCGCCAGAGCACTATATGCAGCACTGGCGCAGTGAAGACCCGCACCCGCAACACAAAAAAGCTAATTACCTTCAGAAGCCATTCATACAAGGTCTGTTCAGAAAGTAATGAGTCTGATTCCATAAAATTCTTTTAATTGAAGATAATTTTACAGACACTTAATATTCTTCAAAATAGCCTCCTCATACACCGTTGGCAACGACTCTGCCACTCGTTGATGCGCCGCCTGGAAGTCTTCAACTGGAATGCTGTTCAGAACGCGCTTACGTTTTTCTGCGAGTTCTTCAGATTGTCAAAACGATGATCTTTTAAGCTGGATTTTAACCGAGGGAATAGAAAAAGTCCTGCGCTGACAGATTGGGGCTGTAGGGTGGTTGGGGCAGAGTTGCGACGTCGTGTTTTGCCAGGAACTGAGCCACTTTGAAGGATGTGTGAACCGGCGCATTATCTTGGTCCAAACTCCAAATTTTCGAGACCTCCGGCTTGAGGCTTTGTGTCACCTAAACACTTGAGCCTTCGACAAAGAATCCTTCCCATAAGCTTCTTGTAACATGGCAAGCGTCTCAGTAGCCGATTTGTTCAGTTTTACACAAAACTTTACGGCGTATCGCTGCTCGACACTCCGTTGCATTCTGAAAACCTAACGCCAGTTTCAAACACGTACCTGCCTCACGAGCGATCCGTGCGCTGAAAAGACTCAAGGCCAACTGACTTTCGCCAGACTCTGTAGCTGACAACCCCCACCACCGCAAACTCCGCCCCTTTGACATTCTGCTTGGCGAGAAAAATTCAGTCTCAGTACTTTCTGGACAGAGCCTGTACGTATCGATTTCAATTTTTCGTGATTTTAAGACCCCTCCCCCTCCTAAAATATCAAATGATATCAAGGACCCAAGTCCATCCCTTTATCATTTGACATCAACATCAGCCCCCAACACAATTTCACACTAAATATTTCATTTTTAAAAATTGTCTTTAAATATAGATTTCAACTATCTTAAAAGAGTGATATTGATATCAATTGTCGCCCCAAGCCTCCTCCCCCAAGCAATACGGCGAATCTTTTAAATGGGATAAAGGGCTCCAAATCACCATCTCGCACCAAATCATATCTCTCGGACCAGCCCTGGTCATACCCCTCCTGCAGCACATTCCCGGAGCTGTATTTAAGCATAAAAATGCCCGTCCACATGTTGCTAGGAATGTATAAGCCTTCTTCAGTGCGCGACGACAGGTTCCGCTTCTTCCATGGCCTTCTTCTTCTTCTTCGAATGGAAGCAGACCCCTCCGTACCGAGTTATTTAAAACCCACAGCGGATTAGCCGAATCCAAGGAATGCCTCTAATAAGAAACATGAGAAGTAGGCCCTGTGACGCGCCGTCCGAAAAGCCCTCGTGTGCCCTGGGTGGGCGCGACGGGGAGTAGACGTGGTCGACCCGTGATTGTGTGCGCTGAAGATATGTGGTCCGGCTCTTTATTATCAGTCAACCTTAGGTCCGAATTGAGCCGGAAAAGTTTTCTTCATAGATTCGTGTGACGTGTGATCAGAGACGCACACCCAGGCATCTCCTAGGAACCAGTCGACATTCCTGAGTAGCCCAACGGACCAGCAGACTTCCACAACTTCCCTGTTTATCCGCTTCTTCCATGACCTGCACGTTCCTCGGATATGTCCCCCATTGAGTAGTCTGGGATTACATTGGTCGGCGACTCGCTTGTACCGTTCGTCGGGTAGAAAGTACGGCTGAACTTTGGCATTGGATAGAGGTTATTTGGAATGGCATTTCACAGCATGACATTCAGAATATGTCGCATCCCGGCAAGAAAAGTGACACAACTCAAAATTGCAGAATTTGAGAAACATCAACTTAAAGGATACTATAAAACTTATATTGAAACAGTATACGCTTCTTTACATCACACATCAGCACAGCATCAGCTCTTGACATCACGGCCATTAACCATCAATCGGCAAGCCAAACAACATGGAAGATTCTTAAAAAAGCTATTAGTGATCATTTTACAATTCTAACTATGGTAAATCAAAAAGTCGATGGTACCGCCCAAAACAAAAGGTCTTGTAACTTTCGGAAAGCAAATTGGGGCAAATTCACATCAGAACTTGAAGAGCTCTGCTCTCTAGGTTCTCTGCGCACCCTTGACGTTAAACTACGGACCTTTGCCTCACGTATTAACACGGCAGCAAAAAGTTCCATCCCCAGGGTCAAAAGAAGAGATGACTGGGTTCCGTATTGGAAAGATACCAATATAGAGGAACTAATTGATGAACGCGACAATCTATGTGCAGAATTCAGAACAATACCGAATCAAACAGAACAAGATTCACAGAGATTTGTCACGAAGTTGAGGAGGTAATATCTACTTGCAAGCGTAAAAAATGGGCAGAATTCTACAAAACCTTAGATCCCCCAAAAGACATCGCAACATGGGAAAATCATCAAAACTCTAAACAATCAATCAACACATCAAAATTTGGAAACTCACTCAAACATTTCATCCTCTGGAGGAGGAGCAGCCACTAACAAAGAAACTGCTTCACTACTCTCAGAACACTATGAAAATGGGAGCAGACTGAACTTCAGCGCAAACGACAAAAAACTGCTTCGAGCCTTCAGGAAAACCATTAAAGACCCGAAAAGCTATAATCATATGGACATCTTTACTACACCAATCTCAATGGAAGAGCTAGATGTTGCCATTGGAAAAATGGATCCCACCAAAGTTCCTGGACCTGACCTGATCTTTGGCCACATGGTTCAAAACTTCGGAGCCATTGCAAAGAAAGAGCTATTGGAAATTTTCAACCTTTCCTGGACTACAGGCAAACTGCCCAAAATTTGGAAAATTTCCACCGTCATTACAATTCTAAAGCCAAACAAAGATGCATCAGAGTGCAGCAACTACAGGCCAATTTCTCTTACCAGCACTCTCTGCAAGCTCATGGAACGAGTAATCCACCGCAGGCTTATGAACTGGCTCATTGAAAACAATAAACTCCACTTTTATCAAACAGCATACCGAGCCCATCATAGTACTGAAGACCAGCTCTTCTACCTGTGTCAGTCTATAACAGACAGTTTTCAAGAGAAGCCTCACAGAAAAACTTTAGCAGTTTTCCTGGACCTGTCTGCAGCATTTGACAGAGTTTGGCGCCAAAAACTGGTGCATATAGTTCAAGGCACCGGAATCAATGGCAATGCGTTATTGTGGATAAATGATTTTCTCAGGGGAAGAAAATTCTCGGTTAGGTTCAACGGAGAGCGCTCAGAACCTTACAGGTTGTGGGCAGGAATTCCACAGGGCCCAGTCTTAAGTCCCCTTCTCTTCCTTATTTATATGAACACCATTCACCCGCATATTTATTCTAACACAAAAATAGCATGCTACGCTGACGACATCGCCGTCTGGCATTCGCATAAAGACATTTCAGTGTCAGAAAAGGCTCTAAACACAACCTTGAAAAGGTATTGCTGAATGGGCCGAGAATCTTAAACTAACCATCAACGCAGATAAAACAAACTACTGCATTTTCTCTACCGATAGACGACACCGAGGCAAGTTCAAAGCTAATATCAAAATCATGAACTCTCAAATCAAAAAGGTTGACCTACCTATCTATCTTGGAGTAACCTTGGATCCTGAACTTCGCTTTACAAAGCACATTGAACAAACTGCAAATAGAGCTCTTAGAAAACTATGTGGCACTACAAGGGGCTCAAGACCTCAAACTCTAAAAAGCACCTTCTGCACCGTTATTAGACCAGTGCTTGAATATGCCGCCCCAATTTGGACTCCGGCCTCTTCTACTGTTAAACTAAAACTCGACTCCGTCCAACATAGAGCTTCCAAAATTATTATAGGTGCAGTCTCATCAACCAACAACGAAAAGGCCGAACAGGAATGTGGCCTGCCTCCCCTTGAAAGTAGGCGCAACCTCGCCACCATCAAGTTCACTAACAAACTTCACTGTAACGGCATAGACCATATCTCTACTAGAGTTTTCAATAAATGGAAAGAAACTACCAGGCTTAAACGGTCCTCGACTCTCCAGCTTGATAGAGACATCAGAAAACAAGTCAAATTGGAACATTCTTCTTTGGATTTCCTTCAAGAGCCCCCATTCCTAGAAAACCACCCGAGAATACCAAGTTTGGCTTCAAATTGCTGCAACCATGTTCTAAAAAAGAAGACCCTGTGGCTCTCAGACAAAAAGGACTTGAATCAATAGAAAAGCTCTCTCAGGGAAGCTATGCAATTGCCTACACTGATGGCTCCTCTGACAGATCCCTCAACAGTGGAGGTGCTGGAATTTACACCCTCTTTCCGGATGGCAGAAATTGCAAACACAAAATCAATACAGGATTAATAGCCTCTAACTTCACTAGTGAACTCTTAGCGATTAGAGAAGCCCTCGCCTTATACCTGAATGACTCTCAAGCTATAGATTCTACAGAAGGAATAACAATATTTTCAGATTCTAAATCAGCTTTAGAAGCTATCAAAAACGGAGAGACCAACATCACATCCGAAATTATAGTCCTTCTCGAAAGGTTGCACAGCAAGGGAAAATCCTGTGTCCTACATTGTATACCAGTACATGTCAATATTGAGGGAAATGAATGTGCGGATTCTTTGGCCAAAGAAGCTAGAGAACTTGATCAGAGGTGCACCACCATCACACTTGCTCTGATGCTAACGCAGTGGCCAGATATAGAATTATGACTCACACATATAAGAAACCCCTTTTAACAGAATTCGAATGACCCAGAAATATCACATCCACTATTGCCAGACTTAGAACTGAGGGGCATGGCTTATAAGGGCATGAAGATCCACCCGGACAAAACAAGAACCTATGCCCATTGTAAAAACTGCCCCGAAGTCCAACTCACGCCCAACCACATCTGGGAATGCCCAACTGTTGCGGTGAATCTTTTGAAGATTGGAATGGTTCCACTCAAGGACCCATTACGGGAGATCCTCTACAGCTGGGATGCACCAACATTGACAGAGGCTGTGACCAATGCTTTTGATGGAATCTAGACCGCTTCCCCACTACAATATTGCTTGTACATGGACACGCGAACAACAACAACAACAACATAAGCTTCTAAGAGCCGCGGTAGCTCAGTCAGTAGAGCGTCGGGCTCGCATCAGAAGGGTTGTGGGTTCTGTCCTCGGCGGAGCCTGCAATTCTGATGATTGCGAGATCGGCGTTTCGACATGGTTAAAGACCGTCGTGTTCACTAATGGTGACTGGGGCACGTTAAATAGGTCGTGGTCACAAAGTCCCCCATGTTCCCATACCAAATCAATACCTCTGGGGGTGCCTGATCAGGGGGTTATCGGCCTCTGATTGGGTTCTAAATTACGATATGTGTGAGTGAATGGATGTATGAAAGGGACCTTCCTGTAAAACGGATGTGTCAAGTATGTCGAGCTAAGTCGGACTTCCTCCCAATGGGGCTCAATAACAAGGAAGGCGCACCCCTCTCGCCTCTTGCCGTCTTTGACGGGCCTGGCACTCCTCCGGTCTGCCAGTGTAGGCATAAGAAACAACAACAATATAAGCTTCTTTTAAATTTTTTTGGTAAGTATTTATGGTGGTAACTTCTATTATATTCTATAGAATTGCAATCTAACACGCTGGGGCACCTCATACATATTTTCCAACGACATAACATCAAAATTTATATTTTTTTGACATGTGTCACTTTTTTTGCCGGGGTGCTATATGTGATTCGATGCTACAACCTGTACAGGTTTTCATCACTGCGAGTGGCAACTGCGCAAGATATTGATTTTTGGCAAATTTTTGTTTTATTGCTCTGTAAATTGGATTGTTTATTTAAACCACAATAAGTAATACGTGGAATACATTTCATTTATTTCTGATGATTCTTTCAAAGTGTTGCAATTTTCACAACCAGTAGAATATAAGTGTACCGAATGGATTAGTCAAACGGTGTAGATTTGTATAGAGAACAGACAGACGTCAATTCTGCTCACTATATATAGTTCACGGAACTCCCGATATCTCATGTGACATAGGTTGTCTAAGTAGAGCGAAACTTTCATGTCTCCCTTGGGAATCATCACTCTGAATTTTAAAACCCATGATTCAACCTGAAGAAGTTTTACATCCTTTGACAACCCTGAGGTTAACCATTTTGTCAAATAATGATCATATTGGCAAAGTCAGCCATTTTGTCAATATTCCGCACTGGCCGATTTCGAATGCAATCCTTGAATTTAAATCCCTTGGAGTCCTTATTTTATAATTGTAGCTTTTTTTCAAAAGCAGATTGTTTTGGGGTGCATGGATAGCATTGAATATTGTTGACGAAAGAAAGATGCAGTCGTTTCTCTGAAAAGTGATATTTCGTACGAGAGCTCATGACTAAAATAAATAATAGTAATATAAAGATATATATTTTTCTTTCAATTTGACATAAAAAATGCCAGAATTAATTACAATGCATGCGAATTTAAAAGAATTTTGCATTTTTATCAAACGTAGTAATGACACATGTAATTATTTAAAAAACTAATTCTTCCACTACTAGTATGCTGGTGCATTTCACGTATCCTGCATATCCTTGACGATAAGAATAAAAATGTATATTTAAGTTGGAAAATCGAGAAGCATAATAAAAATATCCTAGATAAACTATTCTTTCATTTTCTAAAGAGTAAAATCAGAAACATTTTTTCCTATTTTTCCATTTCCCTTTTCCTGATTTTAATGTAAAAGCGAAATTCATTTCTATTGCCTTTTTATATCGCCAAATTGCCCATCAAGAGAGATTCTCTGATTTTGAAGAAACTGAAAATGGGAACTTTTCGCCCTTAGATTATTTTTTTTTGTCGTTGTAGTGAAAGTTTGTATCTGCATAAGCGACTTGGGATTAGTAATGATGGAAAATTGTTTCTTTATAAAATAATTTTTTGAATTTCTGTTTGGAAAACCGGTAAATACCGTCTGTTTAGTGACATTAATTTTTTAGATTATTTATCGTGATTCCTAATAACTCGTCGATCTCTCGTGGTATGTGTATTTTTGAATAAATTATAAACTAGATAATGGAAAGGCCGTTCTCTTTTTCATTTGTCAAACCGCGTTAGGAAGTATTTTCTAAATTCTGAGATCGTAATTAGCCCTTCACGTTACTGGCAAATCCCCGCGAGATCTACCAATAGCGTACTGTTGCTTTTACTCTACAATACACTTAATGACTAAATAACCATATCTTTCTAAGAAATTTTTCTAACCCTTAGCAAGATTCTATTAGCCCTTTCCTTAGAATATAATCTTTCTTTGTAATAATTATATAGAATAGAAAATGTCTTAGGAACAATTCTCTATGGAATAGAATTTTTTGTTGAATAATTCTATAGAATAGAATCTTTCTTTGGAACAATTCTAGAGAACTGAATCTTTCTTTGGACATATTTTATTGCCATATTCCTTAGAATAGAATATTTTGAAAATATTTCATTGGTACTTTACTTGGAATAGAACCTTTATGGAGAGATTTTATTGAACTTTTCCTGGGAATAGAATCTTTTGGAAAGATTTAATTGTTTTTTTCCTTGAAATAGAACCTTTCTCGTGAGATTTCATTGAACCTTTCCCTGGAATAGAATATTTTGAAAAGATTTCATTGGTACTTTCCTTGGAATAGAACCTTTCTAGAGACATTTTATTGAATCTTTCCTTAGAATAGAATCTTTGGGAAAGATTTAATTGGTTCTTTCCTTGGAATAGAACCTTTATGGAGAGATTTTATTAAACTTTTCCGGGGAATAGAATCTTTTGGAAAGATTTAATTGGTTCTTACCTTGAAATAGAACCTTTCTGGTGAGATTTCATTGAACCTTTCCCTGGAATAGAATATTTTGCAAAGATTGTGATATTTAAAAAAACGGCTAAAAACCTACCCCGAACGAGACAAGGGAGAGACTGAAAAATATATTAGTGACTTTTTGCCGACCAATCGGTCTAGTGGTTAAAGTGTTGGCCTTTAGACCGGAAGGTTCCTGGTTCGAATCCGGGGTCAGGGCATGGATGTAATTGTGCTGTCCTTAGTTAGGGGTAATAATGGTCGCCCATTGGGTGCCCCTTCACAAATGACCATCGCTTCCCGGCCTTGCAGTGGCCTATGATTAGCCCGCCGTAATTTAAAAAAAAAGTTATATTTTTGTTTTTGAGATCAATAAATTAAACCTGTTTTTAAACGATTAGAAAGAACTATCACAAGCATTGACAAATACTTTTTCTTAACATTCATTATCATTTTAAGTAAATATTGTATATTTTTATTTGCTCAAGAAATTTTGGATCTTGGTGTACAAATCTTGTTTTCATAACTCGAAAACTGATTTGAAATAGATTTAAATCAAATTCAAAAACTCATTTATTCCAATGCCTAAAAGGATAAATTAAAAAACTAGTAACCAGCTGTTCATTGTATTAGTTTTTATACCAATCTTTAGGCATGTAATGACAAATTGGACCTCTGGTTGTATATTCTACTGTTGTTTCGATAAATTTTTCGTCAAGCAATGATCCAATTACTATCCTTATGTATTCAATAATGTATTAACTTGTCAACGAAACTACAATAGTTTCCGTTAAACGGATTATCACAGAAAATTTTGCAGAATTTCTTTTTCAGAAGGGAATTTGTGATATGTCTTCTTTTATTGTAATATTGATCTCGGCGCTTTTGGTTTGATCATCCTTCGTGTTAATCTTGTACAGTGATACTCAAGAAACGACACGAATTTGGCATATAATGTTTAGCCTTTATTTAACAATAAACATTTGAATACAACTGCATAAGTGTGTAGTGTAAACGGCAGTATTATAAAAATAATAACAAATTTAGGAATTTTAGATTTTTCTCGCTTTAGAAATACACCAAGAAATCTGGAAAACAAATTTACACCACACTTAAAATTTACACCAACATCTACATTTGTAAGTGACACCAAGGAAATAAAAACAGCATCGTTATGATTTGTTCTGTTTGCATAACACAACTGACGCACAAATGACAGACATCCAGTCATATGATTCAGCTATTGGAGTCTGTAGTATTTATTTACCATTGCTCTAGTAAGTAAGTCACAGAAGTCAAATGGATCCCGATTCTAATTTAACCCTATACCTCTTTCAAACATTTCTATCCCAAGAGCAAGTTCACTGTTGACCCAGCGATAACGTTGCTACAGTTGGCACGTTTCCAAAACCGACTATTCGTATTGTAAAAAGGAAGGCCATCGCCTTTCTAAAGAAATAGACAAAGCATGTGGGTGGAGTCGCTGTCATAAGATCTCAGAAGTGTAAATCACGTATGTCTTGCGCCAATTGGCTACCGAAAAAAGCGCCAACTGTGTTTAATCATGCTCGATAATCGCCTAAACCAGTCGCCTATTAATCCTACACTGGGATTCGTGGTTTTCACAATGCCACGTGACATATATTGGAACCGAGTGATCGGGAGAAATAACGCGAAGCTACGCGCACATTTCCCGTCTATTTCAATAGACAGTCGATGGCGAATGCATGGGTACCAAAGCTTGGAAAATGGCAATGTGATTAAATGTGTTTCGAAATAAAAAGCAAAACACTAATCTCCCCAGAACCGGACTATTTATATTATTCGAATTTAAAAGATTAAAAAAGGTAAGTCAATTCTAGTGAGACATTTTCTATTTACGAGTAATTCTCACAAAGTGATGATTCCTGAAGGTCGAATAGCGTACATAGTGCACAAGATTGCATTCAAAAAGAAAATATATATATATATATATATATATATATAAACAAAAATAAATTATGCAATAAGCAAATCATACAATCATACTAAGAAAATTTAAATTAGACTTTAAAATTCTTTCATTAATACAACTTCAGTTAAAGATGTTTGTCAGGCGGAGCAATTAAACGAATACCATGACGGTTCTTCAGCTGTTTCTACTAACTAGTTCAATTTATTCATCTTTTACTGCTAACAACCTATTTGTAAACAAACATTTTTCTAGAATTCCATTTCCAGAGAGTAATCGGGGGAAAATTGCTGGGTTAACAGTGAAAATTCGAAATGACAGCCAAACCCAAAAAGATGGTTCGACATATAGCATGCGTTTTGAGATTTCCAGACCCAAGATCTCCATAATTACCAAAAATTCCAATCCTCTCTAGCAAAAATAACCGACGCTTTGTATCCAGAATCCCCAATGACGGTAGTTATTGATTTTACAATTTCTTTTCCGCAATGGCAATAAAAAAATTGAGCTGTTATGAAACATCGAAAATCGCTAAATAGTAGTCTAAGAAGTACAACATTCATCCTTAATTCGCTACTGGACTAGCTAGTACGGAAAGCTTTTGTCGGTGAACAAGAATAAGTACCACAGAGCTTCTAATGAAGCGGATAGAGAGGCAATATGGGAGGTCAGGGACAAAGAACAAACCGCCTGAGTTTTTCATGACGGATGATAATTTAATCAGCAACGGTGGCATCAGGAACAGATATTCCGTTCTTATTGTTTCAAGCTCAGCTGTCGTGTGCAGCTGTTTGTCGAGTGAATGGAACATTTATTATTTAAATTTCCAAGCATTGTGAGTCTGGTTTTTCTCGATGCGGTATTTATCGAACTGGTTTTGGCAATTTGTTTTAACCCTACTTAAAAATACAAAATGGCACAGGCTTGCAGAACGTATGGAACGCCATTACTTTTTAATGTTACTATCTCAAAATTAAACGAAACAGCCTGTCGCGATTTGCATAACGAATTCAGTAAAAAGTTGGTACATGTTCACAATTTTGGAATCGTGACTGAATCGTCAGCTGAAATTTGACGGTTTCTTAAGTTTTGCACAGTGTAGTAGTGAGTTTGTATAATGTAAGTGTACAGATATCAACATCGATGTATCGTTGTTTTGGGTTTAACGGTGCAAAGTCCAGTAGCAGACACGCCATCGATGCATGGACTTATTCTCGTTCAATATTTAACCTAAGTGTGTGGTATACACTAACCCAATCTCTGATCTTATGTTGAATGAATTTAACTCGCACTAAGTATTTTAAATTTGAATGAATCAATCTGTAAACGACAATTTCTGATATTGTGTTGCACATGATCTGATAGATGTTTCATATGAATTTCAGGACGAGTCAGCTACGAGTTGTAGGAGGCACAGGTTCGATTCCTACAACGTATTTCTCTTCTCTGTCAGCAAATATTTTTCTTGTGTGTGTATGTGCATTACTTAACGTTGTCTGTCTTGTATTTGAAGCAGCATAACCAAATATGGTTCTTGCACCACAAAGGCCAACCAATCAGAATGAGTCTTATCATTCTAATAATGCTAAAAGAATAACTATTACCCTATATGAGTTGATAGTCGTGATTGAGTAGCATTTGTCAAGGCAAAAACTACTTAATGTACATGTTCACATGAAATCTAGAATATGTGTTGTGTGCTGTATGTTAGAAAAGTAATCTTAATTGCTATCATAATAAGAATAGGGTTTTCAAATCGATTAAATACCATTTACTGCTCTGAGATTAGGGTTACCAGGCTTAAGAAAAGGAAGTTCCTGACAAACTCAATTGTATTCCTTGAGATTTCATTGAAAGTTTAGACAAATAAAACTTAACTGATGGAGTTTTTTTTAATAATTTTTATTTTGAAACGGTCAGAGAGAGAGAGAGAGAGAGAGAGAGAGAGAGAGAGAGAGAGAGAGAGAGAGAGAGAGAGAGAGAGAGAGATAAACTATCTAACAAACAAGAAATAGCAGTTACAAATAAAAAATACCTCCAAAAAAATATTTAACTCGACGCACATATTTCCATGAACTTCCGTATTGAGGATATCTCTGAAAAATCCGGAAATTTATAATTCCCGGCGGAATCTGAGAAACGTATTCTCCGGAAGTTTGGTAACACAATATGAGATGATTAAATGTTCCAGGAGTCGAACTGAAATATGTTTAAGCAGAAATATGTTATGATAAAAACTATTATGTACTGTCAAATCCAATCTGATTTCTATGGTACACTTTTAAGACAAGACAATGAAATCAATGTCACTAGCTTTTGTTTCTTGAACAGTGCGCGAAACGGTTGAATTTTTGCAAACTGACTCAACATGTACCACAGAATCCCCGCCTCGAGAAAAGTTGGAACTGTTTTTTTAGCAGCACAAACCGAAATCAGTTCTTCGACAACTATTGCAGGTAGCACGACGAATAAAGAGAACCAATATCCCCGCTTACGAAGACAAACCCACGTTCTTTTTGTCCCTGCCAAAATAATTATCCTCGAACAAATAAAACCGAAGGGAGGTCTGTGTTCCATCAGAAGTCACAGCAAAATGGCGGTACTCGACAACATCGAAAATGGGAGGATCACGTGCGTAATGTCCAAAAAAGACGGCAGAAAAATCATTTGTGCAGTGAGATATACAATGACAGTTTATCGTCAAGTATAATGGGATTTTATTGTCGTGCTTTTATTTTCATTTTTTTCTCGGTAAAGTGTAACCATGACTGTGCCTGTACAGGATCAAATTCTTCACATCATGATTGATCCACACTAAGGTCCCCCAAGCGGTAGTGGAATGGGATGAGAAGATGACAGATACATAAATATCATGATTATACAGAGAAGTGGTTGTGTGTGAGTCAATGCAATATGTACAGTATACCTGCAATATTACATAAGGTAACAGGTTTTGTTGTTTTGTATTCACAATTTTCTTATGTCCAAACTAAATATGTAAGTTCAATGCAATAGAAAAAGGTACTGAGTAAAATATACACTCAATTACAGTTATACAGTATTGCATACAAATCCTGGTGTATGAAAATGAAAGAATCAAGACTGTATAAAATAAGAAAGACGTTCAGAAAGTTATAACAGAATAACAGTACCATTAAACACACTTTTGTACTAAATAATCCACATTTGGTCCAATTTCCTTAATTTCAGTCTTTTATTCTAAAAAAAAATTCAAGAGCACTTTTTTGCGACAGCATTCAATTACTCAATTCGTCTTCATCAGATGTAGAGTTCAGTAATCATAAGTGTCAAAAATGCGCGATTTTTAAGTTTCACGTGTATATTTAAGACCAAATGTTAAATCAAAATTATATTTTATTCCTTCAATAAATAGATACGTAATGCTTGTGAATCTAATAAAAAGGGTTCGTTTTACAATGAAATTGTTTAGACAATGTATTAAACAATCCGTTATACCGATTTTATGTAAATAAACACACTTTAAAAGAATGTTTTTTTTTGTACAATTTCTCATTGATTGCAATGCACTTAAATTGGAGAGTCTGACTAGAATACTATCTCGTTCAAAAGTGCTTTGGATTTCACATTTGATAAAATTAAAAAGTATTATACTTTAAAGAACGAAAGAAGTTTGCTCGGTTTATATGCACCTTTTGAGAGAAGTGTATAAAAAGAATTGCGATTTAAAATCATACTTTTATTTACTTTTAAAGATAGTTGAAAAATGCTTGTTTATTGGTCACATATCCACTATAAATTAAACAAGTAAACGATGCAATTATTTCCTGCAATTTATGCAATAAAAGTATTTTTTATCGGCATATCAATAATAATGATATTGTTCTCAATCTCTGTATCTCCCTAAGATCCACCCTTTCCTTGTTTTATGAGGTATTTTCTGCTAAGCCAAATATATATGGCAGTAATGATTCTGTGCCAATACGTGTTTCCTGTAAGTGATACTGAAAATGACGTCACTTGGCCCTGCTTTTCGAATACCCCCTATATTTCAGTACACCAATAAAAATTCCAATGAGTTACAAATTGATGTGTGATAATGATTGGTCAATACAAATTAGATTACACACCAAACGCAGCCAAAACGGCGATAAAGTTAAGTTAATAATCGATATATCTTGAGATAATCAGAAGTAAAATCTTGGCAAGTTTGTTTTTCACTGAAAATACATCTCATAACGAATATACTATTTTCTACAGTCCATTTCTAAACACAACAGCTGCTAATAATAATATTATAACGATAGCTGATAGTTCTATTGACGTATCACTTTATTAGTATTAAAGAAATTAAAGTTACGGGTGGTACAATAACATTAGCCCATCTAGAGAAAAAAGAAAAGAGATTTAACAAATACTTTTAGGATGGATAGAGTACTTAAAAGAGAATAAGTGTTTTTATAAGCTATATTGACTTTTATTATGTTTTAAATTAAACTTAAAACACCAATATGAGAAAACAGCCCACCGAAAAATAATCGCCAAAAAAGTGTTTTTCTTTCCACAATTGATTGATCGCAGCAAACGATTGTTTTTGCTATAAACCTGAATTTTTAACTATGATTGGAAAAACTGTTTTTATTTCGCTCTTTTCTGCCGTCTAATTTGTACTTCATCATTTGGCGAATAGTTTAATCATCTCTGACATCGCACTAAAATAATAGAAGCAAATTCATCGACCAATCTCCGAACTATTGCTTACCCAGGATTATATTTCTAAAAAGTAAATATAAATTTTTCCCCAAAACTTTTATCCATCTCAAAAGCAATTACTTTTGATAGAATGTATAACCATGAAAGTTCACCCAGTCAGAAAATTAACGAACCTTTTTTTTTCTTTTCTCAAATTCTCCGAAAGAAGGGATTGTTTAATTTACATCAAACCCGTGAGAGAAATTTGAAAGACAGGAGCCTCCAGGATAAAGTTAAAAGTACACCATACCAATCTTTATAGGAAACTGTAAAACGATTACGCTATCGATTTGCTTGTGCAAAATTTCTCGTGGAATATTTATCGTTTGCGGCGAATTAAAGGACTGTCATTAATATACTGTGGGAGAAATTGGGGAAAGCTTAAATGGATGTATCGTTCAAAGGTACTTTTAATTACAGTTCGATTAAAAATTGCTATGAGGGTGATTGTGTTAGATGAGGGTTCTATAACAACTCTAAACTCTCTTTTTTTTCTTAAAATGCTCCAACCAATTAAATATATTTAGAACACATTTTCTTAATTGAATAAAATTTTATTCAAAACGCCTCACAATAGGACAATATTAATCAACGCTTTAGAAATGAAAAATCTGTAAGAATCCAAACCTCATAACTTTACCCTCCATAAACGAGAAATCTCGTCTATCAAGAACTGATTAATTTTGTTAAAGACAAGGTATCTGGTCATCAATATAGCATTGTAGATTTTTTTATGATGACGAGATCAAGGCCTGGTCGGTTTTATCTAACGATGAGGTATCTCGTTTATCCAGATCTAGTCAGTTTTGTTACATATAATGACGAGATAATTCGTCAACACAACCACAAGAAGGGTTAATGAACGGTAAAATTAAAATAGATTGAAATATCATCAATATAGTCACTGAAAAAGTTGAGAACTCTATTTTCAAGCAAGCCAATAATGTTTTTTATACACTCATAAAAAGTAGAAATTACTAATAATTTTGAGCCTTAACACTTAAATATGTAAATTATCTCGCGATAATCAAGCAATTTTGAAATAAACGAAGAAAGAATACAAGTTTGATGAAAACGTATCCAGTAAAAGTGAAACAAGAATTTATTGCTGAATTCTTTTGTACATTTTATTAGTATTTCCATTATTTGTATGTCATTTAAATTTATGAGAAAGGTGCACATAGAACCACAAAGCAAACTTAACACTAAATTTTTAGTCTAAACAGAATTTATGTTATGAACGAGATGAAATATTAATTTTATTTATACTGCAGTTTTTTCGAACAGTGCTTTGATACAATATTCAAATAAGGTGCTATTACTATTAATGTTTTAATGCTGAAATTAATGATGAACTGAGTCACATGAATCCCAGCGAAAAAGCATGTGATACTTAAATAATTTATACTGTTTCTTTATATCTTTCAGAATCTTAGCATTCTAAATATTATTTTGGTAACTTTCTATGAGGGGTCATAAAACCTTACAGAGAATACACAAATGCACAAAAAATGATATAGAAAAGACACCCAAGTTATGATGCCAACTAAAGTTTCACAAAAGCGTTTTTACAAGACATCCATATCTGCCAACATTTAGTTGTGTCAGAGCCATTTAAAATTACATCGATAATATCCATATCTTCTCAGGCTGCTGTAGATATTTATTCTGTTAGGCGAGTAATGAATTGAACTATGCTGAAACTTAAAAATGAATTGTATACAAAATGAACTCACCCTTAAGTAAAGCTTAAATTAATGGACTTCAGGCAACATAATCATAAGCCACTTTTCAAATCTTTCTGGTTGTTGGATTTATTTGGGTTTTATGGTTTAAATATTTCAGGAGATAATTGTTCAAGCTTTAAAAAATTCCGAAATAATAATGGTCTATCTACTATTCAAGAGATCGAGTCGTATAAAACTTCCTATTGAGAATTCATTTTAAACAATCAGAAATTCTTTTATCTTTGAATATTCGGTTTTCAATTTTTTCATTACGGAACGTATCATTGAATTACAAGTGAAACGAACCAATACAACATTTTCAAGATCGGATTTTTAAAGATTTTTTTTAAAAACCCGAATGTGTTGATCTTTAGACTGGTGAAACACCATTTTTTCTTTGCGCGCATAACTGTTAGATTTTTCAGAAAAACACTATTAGTGAGTAGAACTTCTTTCATTTTCTCAGAACTGTTTTTCGACTTAGCGTGTTTCATTTGTAAGTCGACGATATCTTGTGTGCTTGCTTTTAAGTCTTTCCAGAACAGTCTATTTATTATAATGGTTTATTCACTATATTCAAGAGGTCATATTATGTTAAACTTTCAAGCATTAAGCACTCATTGAAACATTCAGCAATTCATTCTTTTGATCCACATGAACATTTTGCTCTTAAAACTTTCATTACGAAATATATATTTCTATGGATTATCACTATTTTGTACGGAGCCCTTCACTTGTAATCTTGAAACGAAAACCCCAATTGTGTTCGCTGTCAGCACGATTTTCATGCTCAGCGAAGTTTCTGTAATTCTTGTTTGGACATGAAAATTCAACCAAGAAATGGCAACTAACATAAATTCTTTTTCAATCCTCTTGAAAACTTTGTTGCAAAAATTTTCCTAAGAGTACATATCTGTGCTCAGATAAAAAATGTTCTATGTCACTTTTTTAATTTTTCGTGTCAGCAATTTTAAGATTCAACATGTGGTTCTGTGGTTTTTAATTTATTACAATTTTCCCACCTTTGTTTTCTCATAAACTGAAAGAAAAGACTTACGACATTTTGCCACCTTCTAAACATTACCAAAAAAGACTCCAGGATGGGACTTAGTCAATTTTTTGGGAAAAGTGACCTATAACATTTTGCCATCTGAGCACAGATATGCTCTTGTGGCTCATCACTATGTTGCCTGGAGTCCTTCAACCTTGAAACGAAAACCCCAATTGTTCGCTATCACCGTGATTTTCCTGCTCAGCGAAGTTTTCCGTAATTCCTATTTGGACATCCCAATCCAAGAGAACATTTCTTATGGATTCCAATGTCCAACCACTCGACGGATGTCAGCAGGTATGGATGGCTCCAAACCCAAACTACAGACGCGTCACACACAAAGCTACAGATGCCCAAAAGCCAGACATCCACTTTATACTCAAAGGCCAGTGTTAAGCTCCATTCACGATTCCCCTTCAATTCCAACGCAACGCAGTAACCAAAGACAGGAAGGGGTGAAATGTCTCGGACAATCAGGAGGAGATGACGGACGCGAGAAGCTGCAACGACTTCACAGTGCGATGATCTTCGTTAGCAAGCGCCTTCGCGAGAGACAGACAGAGAGATATAGAGACAGGGGTTGGGGGACCAGTTCAAGAAAGTCGGCAAGAAAGCACACGCCCTATCAAAGGCTGTTCTTCAGACCGGTAGACGAGCTGTTGCAGCGAGGCGCACCCCCACTCATCTCATGCTGATGCACTTGATGGGGGAGGACTTGGCCGTCGTGGAGTTGTCTACCGTCAGGCCGGACAGGGACTCCTGGAGGGTGTACCACTGGGCCACCGGCTTCCGGGGGTTGTCCAGCATTTCGATCCAGTGGTCGCGGCCCAGGCCGATGCAGCTGCTGCCGATGGCGAAACAGCCCATCACCTCGTTGGCACCCACTCTGCGAATACAAAGAGATTATTTCCATAAAATGTAAAGACAATGGGGCAGTATTCAACACAGAACTTGCATTTCACTTTTAACTCTTCTGGTGGTTGTCTCGACGTTGGCAAAACTGACTAGATCTTGAAGGACATGATATCTCGTCATCAAGAAAAGATTTTGAGGTACAGCTTCAGTCTACGTTTATAGCAGTGGCAACGGTTTTGGCTTTTTAAATTTTTTTTTTTTATTTGGCGAATTTCTAGTAGCGAGTTATGGCAGGTTAAGGCAACCCCCATCTGTATTACGGTTATTCCGGTTCTTTTAGAAACCTCGACAAGCGGAAAGTTTAAATTATCATTTTAAATATTCTAGACAGTTCTTTCAAAATCTGTTTAACTGTCGTTTGATTTCACTGGTTCATTTGAAATAATACTTTCCTTGGCGACTTTAGAAATGCGCCAAGGCCGTTGCCACCGCTATAAACGTAAACTGAAACTGTACCGATTATGGTATTATTCATAAAAAAATGGCAATATCTTGATAGTGAGATAACTCGCCATCAGCAAAATTGGTCAGTCCATGATGAACGAGATATTTCATTTTGAAAAATGACCGGATTTTGATCTCGTCATCATAAAAAAATTGGAAACGTCTTAATGATGAGAAATGTCGTCATTAGGAAGAAATTGAGCATATATGGCTTTCGCCAACATAAAAATATCGGTAATATCTTGATGGGAAATCTGGTCACTTGTAAATTTGATCAAACCTCGGTGGAGGAGATATCTCATCAAAGCAACTTGAAGGTTAAATGCCAATTAGTGATAAGATTGAAAATGTAAGAAAAGTGTTTCAGTGCAAGTGTATTTATGTAGGTACGTTTTACAGTATTGAAGCGTAACATTGATAATTGTGGATGCATTGATTGGATCGAAAGCAATAAAATATCTACACTGAAGACATTATTACCACCTACTTAATAACGCATGTTTTACATAACATCTTGATACGTGTCCAGCATGTATAAACGACGATTTCACGATGTCCTCTGTAAACCATCAAAGTAATATACATAAAATGAACATCATAAAAACAGTAAGAACAGAAGATAAATTCCAAATCTTCTTTAAGAGCATTCTAAAAACATTCTTTCCGATGCAGTTGAACAATATATGCTCCAAAGTCTCTACCTCACCAAGCCAAATAAGGCACTTGTTGGAGTCAGTCAGGTGAAAACGATTCAAGTAGGCCTGAGTTACAATGTGGTTTATTCAAGCGTTAGAACACACAGATAAATTGGAACTACTACTCTAAGGATTTTTTTTTGAAATAGTAATTTTAGTCATTAGGATCAGTTTGCAATAAAAAAAGATTGTGATTCATTCCAGTGTTCCTTCATAAAATACACCAAGGTGATGGAGCCAATCTCCTGATCCTATCCAGACTCCCAGAGAGGATAGTTGCTAAAAAAGAAACTGAGCATATTGCGGTTGACAATTAAGCTGTAACTTATCAGCCATTTCATTGCCATACTCTTGCAATGCGCAAGATACCACTGCAGAGTGATGTCTTTTAATATGACAAGGAACTGTCTGATTTACTCAATTCTTGAAAAAGTAGTCGTCTAGTCTATGTTGGCACAGTGAAGGACAGTCACGGAGTCTGTCAAAATACAAGTAGCACGATCATTCTAGGAGAGATAATGTATTAAAGAAGCATTAATTGCCATTGGTTGACAATTAAGCTAGAACTTATCAGCCATTTCATTGCCATACACTTCGGAATGCGCAGGAAATCACTGCAAAGTGATGTCTTTTAATTTGCCAAGGAACTGTCTGATTTACTCAATTCTAGAAAAAGTAGTCGTCTAGTCTATGTTGGCACAGTGAAGGACAGTCACGGAGTCTGTCAAAATACAAATAGCACGATCATTCTAGGAGAGATAATGTATTAAAGAAGCATTAATTGCCATTAGTTGACAATTAAGCTAGAACTTATCAGCCATTTCATTGCCATACACTTCGGAATGCGCAGGAAATCACTGCAAAGTGATGTCTTTTAATTTGCCAAGGAACTGTCTGATTTACTCAATTCTAGAAAAAGTAGTCGTCTAGTCTATGTTGGCACAGTGAAGGACAGTCACGGAGTCTGTCAAAATACAAATAGCACGATCATTCTAGGAGAGATAATGTATTAAAGAAGCATTAATTGCCATTGGTTGACAATTAAGCTAGAACTTATCAGCCATTTCATTGCCATACACTTCGGAATGCGCAGGAAAGCACTGCAAAGGGATGTCTTTTAATTTGCCACGGAACTGTCTCCTTTACTCAATTCTAGAAAAAGTAGTCGTCTAGTCTATGTTGGCACAGTGAAGAGCAGTGAAAATACAAATAGCACTATCATTCAAGGAGAGAACGCATTAAAGCAGCATTAATGTCCAGCGTCTCTGCATTAAGACTTGAACAAGTAGCAGCCGAAACGAAATTTGTTTGCTTATTTTGGGAACCAACTAAAATACCGCAATGTTAAATGAGTATTTCGTGTTCGCAAACATTTGAATATGTTCAGTTTATCTTCAAGCTATTTCTGCTTAAGGAAACTTCGATCTACACTGATTAAACAAAATTCCGCCTTTATTTTTGTAACATAAATAACATTTCCTGGAGCACTTCAGAAGGGGTGGCCTTCAGAATGGCGGTCCTGAGCGTTTGTGCACACAGACTACCGATTCCACTGCAATGTGCAAAGGAAGCGAGGGAAGGAGAGTGCTGCCAAAAGTATTTTTTGTGTCAGGTATCTGATTCATTGTTTCGAATTGGAACTCACCTGTCGTAATCGATCACCTTGACGACCAGCGTGACATCTTCTATGTTCTCTGCAGGGACATCGAAGACGAGTGCTTCGTTATAGACGGGATTGAGGGTCGTTTTCTTGACGGACGTCTTCTTTTTCTTCACGCGCTTTCCTTGGCACATCAGAGAGACCTTGACGTACGGATCTGAAAAAAGAAATTCATGAATGGAACACTCACTTCATGTGCAGACAGATTTTATTAATTAATATAACGAAAGTGAAATAAAAGTTTTCAGTTCTATGCTAGTAAAGTAATTGTACTATATATATATCATCTTTTGATGTTTCGTCTTACGATATAGTGCGATGTATGCGAAATGGATTATATGGATGGAAAAAGCAAGCATATAGATATTTCGCTCAATATATATAAGCTTTAAAAATATCAAATTCGAATTACTATTTTCCGCTCACACTTATTTTACTCCATATTTTCATTTTCTTACTATAGATTTAAGTCATTTTTAGGATCAGTTTCATCGACGCTTTACCAATTTTCAACCCGAGCAACTCCACGAAATTCTGTTAGTCTATTGGAAACAAGGTCTTCATGTTTTCAAGGGTATTTGGCAAAATATACTCTGAAAAAATAAATTATTATAGGTATCACATGAGCTAGACCGCGTAGGGGAGATCTTATAAGCTTCTGACACCTTTTTCTTCGTGTCAAAAGTGCCCGTTTGCAAGAATGTATTGATCATGAAATTTGATACAAAATAATTGCATGATTTGCATACAATCGAAAAATGTTTTCGTTTAGAAGTCTCAACATTTTTAACCCTTGAAGGTGGTTTCGACGAGATATGGCGTCTATCAAGATCTGATCAATTGTGAAAATGACGAGATATCTAGATACTGTCAACTAGATACTGCCTATTTCTTGACGATGACAAGATCAAGATCTGGCCAGTTTTCTTCTAATGACGAGATATCTCGTTCATCAAGATTTGGTCAGTTTTCTAATGACGGTATACTTCGTGGAAAAAAAAGAGACATAACAAAATCATAAGTTACACAATCTCGTGCTGATCAGCAAAAGACTCAAATGAGATGCTCAAAATGACGTCCAAGGGCTTCGTTGGACTGTTCATATCGACGAATGAACCATAGATTCCATTGTAAATATTGGTCGTCTTGATGGGTTCTATCACCCCTCTAAATTTTTCTAAACAGTTCATGAACACCCTGTATAACAATATAATTCATATACAAGATGTAATTCGTACTATGCTATTTCTTTGTTCATAGCTTTGTTCATTAATGAATTCTTCTTAGGTTGGAACTGGAATCTTGACGGACTTGGAGTGGTGGTACAACTTACTAAAACATACATTTTTTGTGTATAGGAATGTATGGTCGGGAGTGACGCGTGGAGGATTGAACACAAAAAATGAGACATGAACACAGGAAAACATTGTTTATTTACAACATCATTGCAAAGTGCTTCTTTGCAGCAATGTTTACAATGAATGTGAATGTTTGAGCGGGTGTTGTGAACGCGATTTCCTCATAGGCCCCTATCTCCTACCAACGCTACTCAATGGCTCACATTATCGTATTTTTCATGGAAGGTGTTTCACCACAATTGCTGCAAGATATTCCGACTGTTGTTCGTAATCACATGTGGCTTCAGCATGATGGTGCGCTACCCATTTCAACGTCATTGTCCACAATTACCTGGACCAGTTTTGGGGGCGATGGATTGGGCGTGGTGGACCAGTCTGATGGCCATCCCGATCGCCAGATTTATCAAGTATCGATTACTTCTTATGGGGGCATGTGAAGACCATCGTTTACGGGACACCAGTTGACTCAATTTAATACCTCGTTGCTAGACTATCCATTGCGACCTCTAGAGTGCGCGAAATGCCTGACATCTTTGGAACTGTTCGACAATCACTCCTTTGACGCTACTAAGCATGTATTATTGTTGGTGGTCGCAATTTTGAGCATTTAATGTAAACATTGCTACAAAGAAGCACTTTGTAAGTATGTTGTAAATAAACAATGCTTTTCTGTTCATGTCATATTTTTTGTGTTCGTGCCTCCACGCTTCACTTCCGACACTACATTCCTATACGAAAAAGGTATGTTTTAGTAAGCTGTACCACCACCCCAAGCTTGTTCCATGACCTTAGAATCACCCTGTATAGGCTAGTGCAAAATTCCAGATCTTTCCTCCATAGGTTATTCATTACGTTTTGCAGCGAAAAAACGGTTAAAAATTACGCAAATTAAATTTAATATAGAAAAAAATGCCGAGAGAAAAGATGGAATGTTTGACGACCATAAAAAATCCTCCTCAATAAATAAGAAAGTAGATATTCATAAATTTTCGAACGTTTGTGATATTTTCTACCATGTGAGATTAATTTCATAATTAATATTGCAAATTAAAAATTAACTCATGAAAGAAATTAAGTAGTTTTTTAGGGTTTTTTAATAATAATAATTATTTACTAAAAGTTTCAACAGCGTTATAGAAAGAACATTATAGAAACTAAGAATAAATAACTGGGAAGTTAATTAAAAATACAAAATATTAACCTTGAAACTTGGTTTTCGAGGTTAAATTTTGATCTACAAGGTGTTTCGGGGGTAATGGTAATTTTTAGTTAACGTCGTACTACAGCAACACAACGGGCTATTGACGACGGTCCGGGATCAGTCCCTTAAGGGAAAGATCCCAGGACAACACCTCGTAATTTTGAACCACGGTCAGATGACGAAGCAACACCTGAGCTGGCACCCCACGGTGTTTTGGGGGAGAATAATTGTAATGCGTAGTAGAGGGGTCCAAAACAACCTCTTTTGTCACCAAATGCCCCATAGCTTCGAATTCGTTTAGCAATGTGCTTACATGCCGTTGAAGCCGACCAACCGGTATAGTGGTTAAGGTTTTAGCCTCTAGATCGGAAGGTTCCTGGTTCGAATCCGGGCCCGGGCATGGATGTTTGTAAACGTATGGTGTAGAGGCGGCTGGTGCACCTTAAATCTGTCGTGGCCGAAAGTCCTCACGTTGGGTTGGCGTGGAAGTTTGGAGAGTGGGGTGCCAGCTCAGGTGTTGCTTCGTCATCTGACTGTGGTTCAAAATTACGAGGTGTTGTCCTCGGCTCTTTCCCTTAAGGGACTGATCCCGGACCGTCGTCAATAGCCCGTTGTGTTGCTCTAGTACGACGTTAACTAAAATTACCATTACCATTACCATTACCGACCAACCGGTATAGTGGTTAAGGTGTTAGCCTCTAGATCGGAAGGTTCCTGGTTCGAATCCGGGTCCGGGCATGGATGTTTGTAAACGTATGGTGTAGAGGCAGCTGGTGCACCTTAAATCTGCCGTGGACGAAAGTCCTCACGTTGGGTTGGCGTGGAAGTTTGGAGAGTGGGGTGCCAGCTCAGGTGTTGCTTCGTCATCTGACCGTTGTTCAAAATTACGAGGTGTTGTCCTCGAATCTTTCCCTTAAGGGACTGATTCCGGACCGTCGTCAATAGCCCGTTGTGTTGCTCTAATAGGACGTTAACTAAAATTACCATTACCACGCCGTTGAAAATCAAAGCGTGGAATGACGCCTTACGGCACAGGAACGATGTCATCTTCTTACCTAAACAGCGCCATCCACCATCTAATCACGAATACCCTGTAGAGCCGGTAATGGTAATATTTAATTAACGTCGTACTAGAGCTATACAACGGGCTATTGACGACGGTTCGGGATCAATCCCCTAAGATGAAGATTCGAGGACAACAACACGTTACTTTGAACGGTTTTTCTCCGAAATTTGTAATTCTGAGAAGAGTGATAGGTTATCAAGATTGTGTGCGAGATGGGGGCGATCTTCATGCAAATGTTGTTTATCACACGACTGCGCCTTTTGTCTTTCAACCGAAGATAGTATAATCGGAAATGAAATCTTTTCGTGCCTTAAAATACGAGAGTATCTATTTCGAAACAGATTAAGAAACTTGATACAAAAAAGTAACTTATCGAGGTAAAAGGAAGTAGGTAAAATACGAACAATGATGACCTAATTAGCAAACGTTAAAGCATGAGGTAATCTTTAAACAAGCTTAATCGATTCCTATTTATTCAAATCTGTGTAATTTGAGAATTAGAATACAAACAATATTGTGTGTGTGATTATGCACATCTAGAAGGCTCAATTATATTTAAGGAAAGGTAATTTTAATTAAGGTCGTACTAGAGCAACACAGGGGGCTATTGACGCGGTCCGGGATCAATCCCCTAAAGGAAAGATCCAAGGACAAAACCATGTAATTTTGAACCACGGTCAGATGACGAGGCAACACCCCAACTGGCACCCCGCTCTCCAAACGTCCACACCAACCCAACGTGAGGACTTTAGACCAAGACAGATTTAAGGTTCACCAGCCGCCTCTACACCATACGCTTAAAAACATCCATGCCCGGACACGGATTCGTAAAAATAGCCTTCCGATCTAGAGGCTAACACCTTAACCACCAAGCTGGTCGGCTTTTTAATAGACATCTTCAAAACCACGCACTGCTGAATACCCAGGTAATTTTTTTGTAATTTTGTAATTAACGTAGTACTAGAGCAACACAACGGGCTATTGACGTCGGTCCGGGATCAATCCATTAAGGAAAAGAACCGAGGACACCTCGTAATTTTGATCCACGGTCAGATAACGAAGCAACACCTGAGCTGACACACCACTCTCCAAACTTCCACACCAACCCAACGTGAGGACTTTCGACCACGATAGCTAACACCTTAACCACCATACCGGTTGGTCGGCAGAATAGTGGGGTGAAAGTAGAAATAATTTTCTTAGTATCCCGGGGTTCATAAGAACCAAAGACAATAAGCCCCAAGGAAAAAGAAAAGATCAATCAAATCAGCTTATAAACTCCTATAGGACAAGTACCTCTCAAGATAGCTCCCGTGAGAAGCCTGCCAAGTATTAGACAGGTGTGCCAGTTTTTCCGGCATTTCGGTGAGTATAATTGCTGCATACTTTTGACGTGATAGAGCATAAGCACCAGAGCAGCTCAAAACCCGATCATTAGCATCTTTCATAAATCACCCCTCCACCTTACCAAAGATTATTGGATCGGTTTCCCGAAGTTTCAACCTGTTCCCACAACAGAAACTAAAACTTATCCAAACGTGCACCTCCACACTTGAAAACAAAAATACAAACCATCTCATCCCCATCCGATGTGCCGTAGAAAAGGAAAGACATGGAGGAGAGAGAGGGAGATCGCACCTCCAACTGCACCACCTCCTCCGGGAGGCGAAAGGCGGGGGAGGGGGTGCAGAGGAGTGATAAATCGTCGGGCCGGATAAAATGGAGGACAAAACTTAGGTCGACTTGCCGGCGCCCCTCTTCCTTTTCTAATGACAGCTTTTAGAACGATTTTCGAGTTGGGTCGCCGGGAATTGATCGAGCCACGTGCCCGGGGTAATCGGCGGAGGAATTGCAGGGGTATTTAAGAGAGCCCGGGCAGTTTTCCACCAAGGACAAGGAAAAACAAGATCCACAATCACGGTTTGAGAAAAAAATAACAGCCTTTCTCTGGGGCTGTTCGCTGCAGAATAGCAGCAGAGGTATTTATTTAGCTGTGCAGATGAAGCGGGGGTAGCTTACGTTTGTATGCAGCGTACATACATTGTGCACCTTCCCTTTTTACGCAATAAAAATTAGCACACCCAACCCCAATAGCTCAGGTGTTGCTTCGGCATCTGACCGTGGTTCAAAATTACGAGGTGTTGTCCTCGATCTTTCCCTTATGGGACTGATCCCGGACCGTCGTCAATGGCCCGTTGTGTTTCTCTAGTACGACGTTAACTAAAAAATTACCAATTACCCAACCCCAATATTTTTTTATGCATCTAAACATGGTGAATAATTTTAGAAGATGATTTTCTTAAGTCTCTGAGGGTTGCACCCAAGCACGCATGCACATACACGCGCGTTTGGCAGTCTGCAGTCTATCCTTCATGATTCCCCCACTCTGGATTTTATCTTTTTGATCGCGGTAGTCCGGTTGGATGTAATGGTAATGGTAATTTTTAGTTAACGTCGTACTAGAGCAACACAACGGGCTATTGACGACGGTCCGGGATCAGTCCCTTAAGGGAAAGATCCGAGGACAACACCTCGTAATTTTAAACCACGGTCAGGTGACGTAGTCCGGTTGGAAGAGTAGCAGATTATCAACAGGAGCGTTGCGAGTTCGAATTCAACCAAAGATCATCGCGTATACGGGGGCTGGGGTGCATGTCAAATCTGTCGTGGACTCATACGTCCTTACATAGTAGTGATGTGGAAGTATGGAGAGTGGGATGCCAGCTAAGATGTAACCTCGTCATGAGACTGGTTCTAAACTACGAGGTTTTTCCCTCGGAATTTTCGCAGACCAACCGGTATAGTGGTTAAGGTGTTAGCCTCTAGATCGGAAGGTTCCTGGTTCGAATCCGGGTCAGTGCATGGATGTTTGTAAACGTATGGTGTAGAGGCGGCTGGTGCACCTTAAATCTGTCGTGGCCGAAAGTCCTCACGTTGGGTTGGCGTGGAAGTTTGGAGAGTGGGGTGCCAGCTCAGGTGTTGCTTCGTCCTCTGACCGTGGTTCAAAATTACGAAGCGTTGTCCTCGGATCTTTCCCTTAAGGGACTGATCCCGGACCGTCGTCAATAGCCCGTTGCGTTGCTCTAGTACGACGTTAACTAAAATTACCAATTACCAACCGGTTTGGAGGTTAAGGTGTTAGCCTTTAGACCGGAAGGTTCCTGGTTCTAATCCGGGTCAGTGCATGGATGTTTGTAAGCGTATGGTGTAGAAGGCGGCTGTTGCACCTTAAATATGTCGTGGACTAATGCCCTCACGTTGGGTTGGTATGGAAGTTTGGAGAGTGGGGTGCCAGCTCAGGTGCTGCCTCGTCATCTGACCACTGTTCAAAATTACGAGGTGTTGTCCTCTGATCTTTCCCTTAAGGAATTGATCCCAGACCGTCCTCAATAGCCCGTTGTGTTGCTCTAGTACGACGTTAACTAAAATTACCAATTACCACCATCTAATCGCGAACACCCTGTAGATCCGGTAATGGTAATATTTAATTCAAGTACGACGCTAATTAAAAATTACCAATTACCCGGTGTCATCAATAGCCCGTTGTGTTGCGCTAGTACGACGCTAATTAAAAATTACCAACTACCCGGACTCGTCAATAGTCCGTTGTGTTGCTCTAGTACGACGTTAATTAAAGGAATTTTTCCATGGGGATTGATCCCGGACCGTCACCAATAGCCCGTTGCGTTGATCCAATTGTGACGTTAATTAACTGCCTACCTAACTGTTATGTTTTCGTGAATACAAAATTCATTTGGAAAAGAAATTTAATCTCTAATTTAACATTAGCGGTACAGATTACACACGCACATGCAAGATGGTGGCCAAGTGCGTGTAGAAGGCTAGTGCAAACTGAATTTATAAGACGCGACTGTTTAACACTATTCTGATTGGACGCTGGCATAGTTAAAGAATCCCTCACAATTAAAGAATACTATTTCTACAGAGTCCAGGAATCGAGATTCAGAACACCTTACCCCTATATCCTAATATGTTAGCCTCTAGATCGGAAGGTTCCTGGTTCGAATCCGGGCCCGGGCATGGATGTTTGTAAGAGTATGGTGTAGAGGCGGCTGGTGCACCTTAAATCTGTCGTGGCCGAAAGTCCTCACGTTGGGTTGGTGTGGAAGTTTGGAGAGTGGGGTGCCAGCTCAGGTGTTGCTTCGTCATCTGACCGTGGTTCAAAATTACGAGGTGTTGTCCTCGGATCTTTCCCTTAAGGGACTGATCCCGGACCGTCGTCAATAGCCCGTTGTGTTGCTCTAGTACGACGTTAACTAAAATTATCATTACCATTACCTATATCCTAATAATTAATTGTAGTACGAAATTACGGAAATATATTTTTAGGTGATGATTTTATGAACCCTCTGAGGAATTAACACACGCCCACATACACTTTCAGAAATCTGAAGTTTTCCTTATATGATTTTCTATCATATTTGTGTGTGTGTGTGATATTTTGTTCAATAGAGAGTTGTGGGGTTTAATGGAGCAGAGACCAAGTAGTGCCAGCGTCAAATAAATGTACAAAAATACAGAAAGAAAGCTCTTTTATGACACGGAAGAGATAGATGCACTCAGGGGAAAATCAAATGACAGGTATCGATGATTTATAGTATTCTTGCAACCTACAGACGGAGTTACGTCGAGAAATGTGATATGAGATAAAAGCAGAACTAGACTACTTTGGAATCTTGCCTAATTTAGCTCAATACAACCGACGAATATGTCATAACTAGAGCTCGGATTTCGCATATTTTTCATATCCTTTTTTAAGCTCCTAATGTTAATAGAAATCCGTATGGAGTGTTTCTTAGCAATTTGCAACAACAACAAAAAAACCCGAATTTAGTTTGCATGTTTTTGCACATTTGGAACCATTTTGCATATTTGGGGTTATTTTGCATGTTTTGTGCATACTTGGATGATATTTCTCTATTTTTAACTTTTTTTCAAAGAACTTTGCTCAGTGCTTTTGGAAGGAAGATTTTCAGAAGTAAATGGTAATGGTAATTTTAGTTAACGTCGTACTAGAGCAACACAATGGGCTATTGACGACGGTCCGGGATCAGTCCCTTAAGGGAAAGATCCGAGGACCACACCTCGTAATTTTGAACCACGGTCAGATGACGAAGCAACACCTGAGCTGGCACCCCACTCTCCAAACTTCCACGCCAACCCAACGTGAGGACTTTCGGCCACGACAGATTTAAGGTGCACCAGCCGCCTCTACACCATACGTTTACAAACATCCATGCCCGGGCCCGGATTCGAACCAAGAACCTTCCGATCTAGAGGCTAACACCTTAACCACTATACCGGTTGGTCGGCTTTCAGAAGTAAAACGCATTTGGTTTGGTTGGCCTGACCTTTACCAAGCAAACCAATACCCTCCCCGGCAACACCTGTTATCGCCACCACACACATTAATTCCATTATTCCAAATTTTTTTTATTCAACTTTTTTTAGATGGTGAAGACTTAATTTCAAAGGTAAATAGAGTAATTTGCAGCAATTTCATTTTTAGTATAAGATAAAATACCAAATTAATTCTAAGATATTTCATTGATTCTAAGATATTTCATTGATTCTAAGATATTTCATTGATTCTAAGATATTTCATTGACAAATAATCGGACCACAAAACTGGCGTTTCAACTAGACACTTTAAAAGCTAACCCAGTTCAGTTTTGTTTGCCGGCGCAAAGTATCAAATCCACTTAGGAAACAGGAAACTTCCACGAGCCCGTTGTCCTAAACACTCGGACGCTACGACGGTTCATCCTTTCTTTACTCACATCAGACTCATGCAACACTTCACGCAATCTGCATTTATCTCCTTTTAAAGTTTTTGCTGTCAACTAATAAGTTTTCTTATTCATTTTTTATCATACGTAAATATAGTACATAGTAACAAAATAATCGACTTGTTTAGCGCCCCTTCCCAATCCGGCGCCCGGGCACATGTCTGCCCCATAGTTACATCCCTGAGGACGTTTGGAGTGTTTTCATTTTAATCTACTTTTTTCAATTGTGTAATGTTCCTATATTTGTTAGTTTGTATATTTTTTGCTTTGTGTAATTTTTACTTATATTTATCTGCGCTATAAAAAACAAATTGTGAATTAATTCAATAAAGAAAAGTGTGGCTAATTTTCCCCTTTTTTTTACAGATTTTTTATTACAATTTCGTCTTTTTGCATATTTTGGTGTTTTAGTGCATATTTTAGGATTTTGTAATGCATATTTCAGATCACATTTTTGCATATCGATCCGAGCTCTTGTCATAACAAACATAGTAAACCCTCAATATGTCGTTCTTCTAGTGGGTAAGGCAGGCCTCGAAATATATTTTAATACAGGTGCACCTTGTACACCTAAGGTTTTAAATTAGGTGCACAGGTGTGCCTAGCTGGAAAAAATTAGGTGCACAATTTTATTTTCATGTGCACAATGCACCTGTGCACCCGGGTATTTCGAGCCCTGGGGTAAGGTAAGGTAATTTTAATTAACCTCGCACTAGAGTAACATAACGGGCTATTACCGACGGTGCGGAATAAATCTTCCAAGGGAAGAAGAGAAGTATCCAAGGACAACACCACGTAATTTTAAACCACAGTCAGGTGACGAGGCAACACCTGAGCTGGCACCACACCTTCCAAACTTCCACACCAACCCAATGTGAGGACTTTCGGCCATGACAGTTTTAAGGTGCACCAGCCGCCTCTACACCATACGATTACAAATATCCACGCACTGACCCGGATTCGAACCAGGAACCTTCCGATTTAGAGGCTAACACCTTAACCACCAGACTGGTTGGTCGGTACAACATACAGACGGAGTTTCGTCAGGAAATGTGATGTGAGGTAAAAGCAGAAACAGACTATTTGGAAATCTCGCTTAATTTAACTTAATACAACTGACGAATATGTCTTACAAACATAGCGAACACTTGATATATTGCTATTCTAATGACATAAGAAAAGAAAGAAAAGAAAACGCTACAGTGAGGGTCTAGCGGATCGATAAAGACCTTCTAATTACCATAAATAAAAATGGAGTGTATGGTCATTGAATATTTTCGATTCATTTCATGGTTTGGTACAGCTACACTCTACGTTTATGAGTGATGGCAACGGCTTTGGCGATTTTTTTGGCGCACTTCTAAAGTTGCCAAGTAAAGAATTATTTCCTAACTCTAATGTCACAATTTTTTTTCTTTTTACAACACACTTTTTAAACATATTTCAGAACGTTTTAAAAAGTATATTTTTAAAAAACTTTCACAAAAAGTAGTAAGCTTAAGCACATATCAAAACACATTTGTGAACCAGCAGAGAAACTAAGCTACGAATGGTAAGAATAACCTGAAACTTATCAATTACACTAAATACAGTGAGCATGTTGAAAAAGGAAAAATATTTACAAAAGAAAAAAAGCAAGAAATAATACCTGATAAAGTCAGAATTCTCTCGTAAAAAAATAATGAAAACGAAAATGGTCAAAAAAACAAAACTCTTATAACTTGAAAACTATTATAAGAAAATAAAAATTCCACAACTGTCAAAATACAAATAAAAGGACCAATGGTATCACAGAAAACGATTTAAAAGGACCAATGGAATCAAAGGATATTTTAAAAACAAAATAACCAATGGGAGGAATGAAAAAATTTCAAACGAATCAATGAAATCAAACGACTTTAACGGATTTTGGAAAAACTTTCTAGAATATTCAAAATGAAAATTAAAAGTTTCCGTTTGCCGAGGTTGCCATGAAAACCACAACAACAGCAACGAAAGATGGGTTGCCTTAATTTATCGTAACTCGTTACTAGAAGTGCGCCAAAAAAAATCGCCAAGCCGTTGCCATCACTCATAAACGTAGAGTGTAGCTGTACCCATGGTTTTTATCCGTTTTGGGACTTCCAATGCAAAATCCGTCTGTTTCGATTTTGATGCCTGTCTGTCTGTCTGTCCATGTATGAGTGTGCCCGTGCTGCTACGTCCAAACGGTTGAATATACTTCCACGAAACTTTGCATACTATGTGAGTACATTTTTTTACACACATTTTACATTTTTTACACATTACACAACATTTATTTAGTGACTAAACTTGATTGCGCAAGTCTGTTTGTCTCTCCGTTCTTTGTAAGATTTTGCGTTTGTGTGTTTGCACAAGCATCACATAAGATTTCTAATGAACACATATTATTGCAATGTTCTATATTTGATATCTATATATATAATTCTCTTACGTGGCACGCAAAAAAGACGTTATTTGTAATCGCCTTTTGGCAACACTGTACGATTGTTTGTTTATCGCAAAGTCTCGCGCATCGATTGAATTTATAGCGTTATCGGATGAAATTTTATTGAAAAAAAAAGGAAATTTTAATGAGCTGTTGCAGTTAGTTTATAGTAGAAATCAAAGAAAGCGGAGGATCTTTTCAGGGCCATTTAAAAAACGGTCCTTTTCAGGACCAACAATTATAGTTCAACAAGACGCTTGCACTACAACTTTCGGCAACAAACTCAATGAAAAAGTGTGGGTCGTTTGAGTGCGGGGAAAATGTACACACAAACAACATGCTGGGTATTCAATTTCCAAAGCAACGCTCACATTTCGAGTCAAAATTTGCACAAAGTTTTCATTTGAATTCTGATTTTAGAGATACTTTATATATTTTTTCTGTAATACAGCAAATTTAGATTTGAAAAACATTTTTTGGTAACATATTTGGTAAACAATCCCTTCTGCTAGGACACATGTCTTCATTGAGGCGAGCGAAGCGAGCATATGTTCGCGCAGCGAACCAATGAGGATTGCGAAGCAATCCTCCGGGGGTTGGCGAGCGTTAGCGAGCAGGGGCCAGGCCCCCTAGTAGCATATATTAGATTATTGAATGCGCCGACCAACCAGTATAGTGGTTAAGGTGTTAGCCTCTAAATCGGAAGGTCCCCGGTTCGAATCCGGGTTCAGGCATGGATGTTTGTAAGCGTATACCAGCTCAGGTGTTGCTTCGTCATCTGAACATGGTTCAAAATTACGAAGTATAAATTGTTAGGGGCTATGATGGTGCTCCTTCACAAGTGGCCATCACTTCCGGCCTTGTAGTGGCTAATGACTTAGGTCAAATGTGCCCGCCATTAAAAAAAAAATTATTGAATGCATTGTTTGAGTTTTTTTGTTTACATATCTAGGCAAATTTAATGTAATTACTAAGATGTTAAAACATCTGAGTAAATATACTTAAATTAACTAAAAGTAGGCAGGTTTTGAAGTAGCTGGAAGATATATTCAGCATGCAATTACTTGGATTGTTATACCAGTATACTGATCAAAATCAATTATTCAATTATGATCAATGAGTTTTCGTTTGGACTTTTCGGGTTCTATTACAAAAAGTAAATTATGTAAAATGAAATACTTCAACTATTCTCTTTTCATCAATCAGGTATTCATAAATTATTTATATCATGAGAAGAAATAAAAAGTAAGTTCAAACATAAATAAACATTATAATTTAATTTGTGTTGGAAATAATTGTTTTTCGAGCACTCGAGGTAAAACAATTTTGCTGGAAAAGTTGTTTTTCGTTCAATACTGGCAACTAAGCGACGTTTTATATTCAATGTTATTCCTAGGGCAATACGGAATTATTTTTAACCTTCTTTGTAATCCTAGGTTAAGGAGATCAGAGGTTAATATGTAGCCTACTTTACCCGCATGGTTCCAAAGCATAAGTATACTAAATTTGGTGTGGATTGGTAAAGCGGTGTAGATTTCTATAAAGAGCACAGACGCCAACTTTTTTTTATACATAAAGATTCACTATGTACAAAGCAAATTGTGATCTAATACTGTATTAAAGTCTATGCTGGGAATTCAATAATAAATTATTTTCAAGATTCGCACAGGCACGTTGGTATAGGGATCCAGTTATGGGTCCCCTGGGAATTATGAAGTTTATTTATTGTTATAACTTGTAAAAAACGTTAAGATTTTTAAAATCAAACTATGAAAACTAAAAGTGGACATTAAGGCAAACGAGTTCTTTAAACTCAAAAGAAAAGATTTTCAGAAAGGATAAGCCTTTTGAAAGCTCTTGACATAGAGACTTGCCATCCTAAATTTAAATATATTTTATTTGCAAGTTCTTGGAAAATAAATAAAGTTTCTATCTTGCAAGAAAAGTTCAATCATTTTCTAAATTTTTAGTCTATTCTAACCTATGCATTCACATGATTATGACCAATGCAAGGATGCTATGATGCAGAAGTATTGGTTCTGTATACAAATCGCTTAAATTCTTTGTCAGATATTCAATCTGAGGTATTGCCAAAGGAGAAATATGAGCTTGAGATAAAGAGAACAAAAGAAAATCGGTCGAATAAGCAATTACAGCTTAAAAAAAATTTCTTACGTCTTGAAGAGGAGAAAAAGAGAATGTTCTATTTTAAAAAGTTCTTTGATAAAGAACAGTTGAGTGGTTTGTTTCTTCTCTTTTTATGCATGGAATCTTTTTGTGAAAAAACCCTGATTTTTTATGTTAATTACGAATGACTATTCATGAAAGTGAAGTAGTACTGTCTCACTAACACTAGATAAAAACTTACAATAAGTAAAAAGTTCTACTTTTGAAGTTCAGTTTTGTGTGACGATAAGTTTTGGTGTCTGCCATTTTCTTTTTTTATGCTTTCATTCTTATTTTCATTTTTGACATTTTAAATTGGTTACAAGTTATTCCTATTCGCGCGATACTTTTTTTGATGAATAATTCCATTCGTATTCTAAACTCAATAAACAACCGCAGAATTAAACGCAAAGAACACTTTTTTCTAGTATAAATTTTTGTTTTACGGCAGATGACTCAAGCACCATGTGACATTGAACAAAATATTTTATCACTTAACTTGATAGTAAATACTTCTGATGACAACAATGTTTTGAAACTCTGCAGTGATAGACTTGAAACAGAAAAAAAAAAGAGTATATACACACGAAAGAAAATAATTATATTAAGTTTTTAGTCGGTTTAAAAAAATCTTAAGTGTGGTTTGTTTCACCGTATGAATCAACCACAAGAATTAAATTTGTTTTGTGCTGCTTATCTGCATTATAGCTATCTAAACAAACAGTGGAATTGATTTTAATTTAAGGGTACGTTATATTTTTAGAAATCTTCATTCGTTGTAATCCGTTGCATTTATTCATATCAAACGTTTTTGTTTAAAAGGGCAATAGATGATTCGTGTTTTACTCAGTACTTCAATCTATAGATTGACTTACTTTTTGTCCTTAAAGCGTCTTTAAAATCTGAACGTTATAGATGGCATGCATATAAAAATTCGAACAAAAATGTTGTCGCTTTGTCTTATGATTTTAGAACTATAAGAAACCCAGTAGGTAAGTATAGCGTCATGCAGATTCCAGATTCATATATCTAATCAGTTCAAAAATGTTCCAATCAATGTGATGTTATTTTTAGTGATGGAACCCAGTGTCAATATTTTGTATCACTATGTGATATCCCTATACAGTTCAGTTGCACCAATTTTGAGCATAAATATCTTTTATTGATGTTACACAAAATGCATGAATGTTGTAGTTTAATATGAGATTTCAATATTAGGCTTCTCCCAGTGGATTTTTTAACTTTATGCATATATTTTAAATTTAAAAGAATAATTCTGAAAGGTTTAATCAAAATCATGAAATTTTATGTAAAAAATATGTAAATTCTGTTAATGGACATCGTCTTTGATTGAGAGCGAATAAAAAAAGTGATTGAGATATTTTAAAATCCGTCTGCCTTAAAAAAATAATTAATTGAAATTAATATCAAAATAGCCGTAAAAATATTACTCTAATAAACTAAGTAATTAAATAAATCTAAGAAAAAATTTTCGTCAGAAATTTGCTTCAGTAAAAAAAGTTGACTGTCGTTCTACTTTCTTTTGGGCAGAAAACAATGGCAGTTTTTTGCTTTTCATGGAAAAAGTTCCCTTATACTAATTTTCTGAGGTATAGTTATTTAATATTCAACTTAAAAACGTTTAGGACACTGAAGATATTAATTCTAAAATATTTTCCGCTAAGATAGTTGTACTTTCCATCTTTATTTTATTCGAATATTTAGAATTAATTATCTTACGATTTTAGTACTGTTTTTCTCTTTCTGCGAAGAAACTTCATCCGCTTGGAGAAGGAACTCATTAAATGGCTCTTTTCGGAGACGACACAAAATGCTTGTTTTCATGATGATGAGAAATAAAGTCATGTAAAATGTTTAAAAGATGAACAACACTATTAAAATGTGTGTGCTTTTAACTTTTATTTTTTGACCTAAAACGAATAGTCAATCTTTAAACACAGCTGTACAATAAAGACAATTTTTTGCCAGTTAACGAGTTTTTGTTCTAAACCGACGATTTGTTTCTTCGTCAGAGAGACGACTTTCTCTTTCCTGAGTCATTAACGGTCTGACGTCAAAAAATTACTTGGCTGCCAAATCGAATGGACACAAAGAAAATATCTTTTAATACCGGAGAAAATTAAACATACAAGCGAAAGAATAAAAACAAGAAACAGTACGATTTTTAAAAGCGCAACAAAGCAACCGAGTCGAGTTGTTTTTCTGTTCCACGAATAGTTCTGGTCTTTTATGTTGGGCAGATGGAAACGATTTCATCCAATTAAATTTATTAGGCGATGTATTCAAGAGTAAAAAAACTATGTGGTTACTAAAGCAACCAACTAAAAAGGGGGAGTTGAAAAATTAAAACTTCTTTCTTTACCGTGCTAGTCTCACAACAAAGTCCCATAAAACGATGAAAGGCCCAACAACTGAGAAGGCTGAGTCTATCTTAAAACAGCCTTCCAAGTGTAAGGCCTATCTGACCTAAAATGTAAGTTCCTAACGAATTAAATTTTATTCTTAACATTTTAGAGTAATTCTGGACAAATGAAACTAATTTGATGGGGTATTAATAAAAATAATTACATTGAAGCGGTCAAACAAATAATGTTACATACAAAGCATACCTCTTAAATTAAAAAAAAACTTGACTTGACTGAAACAAAACCACATAAAATGATGCAAAGCAATATAAAATTCGGACTAAATTCATAATTTTTCTAAAATCCGGTTATTTATAAATACAGGCAGAATACGGGCAAAGCTCTCAAATTCTGAACTTGTATGGGCATTTGATAACCCATATCAAGTATCTCGGTATATAATAGAAAAATACTTACTCAGAGATATGATCGTAATATTTGAAATAGTAATATTCTAATCATCTAGCATGACATCTATTTGATCCTTGAAATGCTTTATTCTTATTTCATAGAACTTTTCGGACATTTCATTAATAATAATTTGGAATTACATTACAGTTTCAATGATTTCCTATGATTGCGAACATTTAATTCGTGATCAGATCACTGGTAGGTATTTCAATAACAGTTTAAATAACAGAGTTGTTTTAAAATAACAGATTATAACCAAAAATGTTAGCAACTATCAATAAATGCTATTGGGATAGAAGTTAAAAATTTTTTTTTTTAGTATAATCCTCTCTAAAAAAAAGAATAATGAAACAGTTTTAAAACGTTTCTCGCGCTAATATCGAGGAACTTTTCCTTCCATTTGATTCTAACATTTTCGAGTGATTTCCTCTTAATGCGAACATTTATTTCTTGGTCATACGACTTTTTTCCTCCTTAATCATTAACAATTCATTCTGATGTGAGACAATTGGTTTCCCAAATCGAAAAGGAACAAAGAAAATATCTCGTAGAAACAAGAAAATTCACCGCACAAGCAAAAGAAAGAAAAACCGTATCGTATTTGAAAGCGCAACTTATCTAACGAGTCGAGTTGTTTATTCTCTGTTCCGCGAGGTGGTTTTGTTTAGACAGACCAAGCGATTTCATCCGATTAAATTTTTTAAGCAATTTATTCAATTGTGAAAGTTTTATTTGGTTACTTAAAGTGACCGAATAAAAGATTTATTTTTCGTGTTCAATCTCAAAGGGAACAAAAGCTGCTAAAAGGCAGTTGAACCATAAACTGCTAAAAGGCCTTACAATTGAAAGATGCTGAGTCTATCTGGAAGAAGACGGTATATAATAGTCACGGTATATAATAGATAATTGGTACGTGTTTAGAGCGTTGACCGTGAATATTTGAGATACGTTATGTATATTATAATTCAAAATAATAACGAAAAATGTTTTAAAACGTTTTTTGCAAATATAGTTATGCTTTTTAGCATTTTAGAATTCTGATAATTCGAATTTTTCTTCTTTTTGAGAACATTTATTTATTGGTTCAGACGACCTACTCTCTCTCTCTCTCTCTCTCTCTATCTCTTTTCTCCTTTTTAATCATTAACAACAGACAATACAAGTTCAGTTACTTAACCGAATCGTAACAAATAAAATATTCCTTAGAAACGAAAATAATAAAAAAGCATGACAGCTATATGTTCTAAAATATCCCCTTTTCGCATCGTTCCCCTTTTTTACCATTTTATTTTAACATTTTAGAATTTTCTGATTTTTCCAATGTGTGTGTGTGCATTGTTTTCTCTTCTTACGAACATTTATTTCTTGGTCAGACGACTTCTTCTCATTTATCATTAGCAGTTCATTCCGACACGAGACAATTGGTTACCAAACCAAATCGGAACAAAGAAAATATACAGCTAAAACCAAAAAATTAGTCACCCAAGTAAAAAAACCACGACCATTTTTAAAAGCGCAATTAAGCTCCTAAGTTGAGTTGTTTATTCTATGTTCTGCGAGCAATTCTGTTCGGCAGACGCAGACGATTTCACCCGATTAAATTTCTTAAACACTTTATTCAATTGTGAATGGCTCTATTTGGTTACTAAAGGGACCGAATAAAATGAGAATTAAAGAATAAAGACTTCTTTTCCGTGCTCAATCTGAATGACGAACGCAGTTATCCCACGAACTGATAAGAGGCCCAACAACTGAGGGAGGTTGAGTCTATCTTGAAGCAGTCTGCCACGTGTCACGGCCTGTAATGGATAAATAATACTGGGTCAGAGCTTTGACCGTAAATATCACCTGCAGAAGTGCGCAATTTAACAGATCAAGCTACTTGGAAAGAGCATCACACGCAAGCGGTGAGGAAGCACGCGATAAAGCTCCATTGCTTATAACGTCACGTGCTCTTTAAATCTTTAAGTGGATGACTGTGTTGTCACGGGAGTTGTAACACATTTTGTGGTCGTTTGCAGTGCGTTTAACACGGATGAAATCCTGAAGATAGAATATTCGTTTGAAACTTTATTTCCCTTTGATCTCGATATCGTTTCACAGTAGAATGGAAGACGTAGCGGATTAGCGAGTTCGAATTGAACTAAACACCGTCACACACGTGAGGACTGGTGCACGTTTAATTTGTCGTGACCCGAAATGTTCTTACGTTGGCGTGGTGTGGAAGTTTGGACAGTTGGGTGCCAACTCAGGTGTTGACCTCGTCATCGGACTGTGGCTCAAAATTACGAAATATTGTCCTTGGATCTTTCCATTCGGAGTTGATCACGGACCGTCGCCGATAGCCCGATGGGTTGCACCCTGTGCGACGTTTATACAAACACCTACCTACCTTATCCAATACTTTACTTGGATTTGTTTTATCACTCCTCCGTTGTGCTTTTTGCTACATGAGGGCTAGTTGGGAAGATTCTAGCTTGTGGAGTTGATCTGCGGATTCCGAACATCCATACCCAAATCGGGATTCTAGCCTACAATGAGACCGCAGTGACCTAGTGGGTTTCTGCACGAGTTAGCAAACTGAAACTGGCGCAGTTTCGATTTCTCCCTTGGTGTTGTTCTCTTCCGCGTCAGTAAAACGTTCCTTTTATGTGTATCTCCATTGTTTATTTGGCCAAATATAGTTCTTGAACATTAAAACCAAACTAACTAATCAATCATCGAACCAAGAGCTTGTCTAATACTTTCAGGAATGAACACGACTTTCAATATAAGATTTTCCTTTCCCGCTAAGTATAGAGGACGATGGTATACAAAATAACTTACGACGGAACTCTTGTTACTCGTATGTAATTTCGGCATGTCCCTCATATACCTAATTACTAAAATTAGCCCTGAAGATCGTCAAAATGGCGATGAATCAAATTAGTTCTCAATCGAAGACTTTTTCTTCTGGTAGTTTGTGTTGCTGTTGTCTGTTCCTTCATAAACGTGAAATGCTTTAGATTGAGCATTCCTTTGTAGGAGGAGCTTTAAAAAGTGCGACCAATATTGACTAGCAGTCACGAGATTTCTCTTTGAAAAGCAGGTTTGGTTAGTAGATTCGACATCTTATTGCTTCATTTGGCGGTAAAGCATCTTATGGAGCTCTATGGAGTGGCGACCAAAATGATGGAATCGTTAGTCTATTTCAAAGTCGCGCGGACCAATAAAATGATGAATCGACGAATGGGCGTCTTCTACCGTTCCCTTGATCAATCAGATTGATGAATGTTCGCTTCCTCAGAGCAGGCGAAAGTAGTCTGTGTCATATTACAACTAGTTTTTGTCACAGCTGTCTGCTAGACTAAGTCCAACTATTCACGCGTCTTCAAAACAATTATGCCATCAAGATTCTGAAATAGCTGTGGTCTCCTTCCACTACAGGAAAGAATGTAATTACTAGAGATGTTTTCTCCATTGCATTCAGTACAAACTGGAAAACATTTTTGACCAGAAATTTTATGCTCATAATGTGCCAACTTTGCTATCCAGATAAAGCTGTTAGGGTACTTGTGTTCCCGTTGAAATTGGGTTAATTAACATTAACCCTGCAAGTGGTTTCAACGTAATGCCTCGTCTATCAAGGTTTGACCAGTTTTGTTATGAAGATCCAAATAGGAAGATGTAAGTTCTGTTTGTACACTACGAAGCAGTTTTCAACGAAAAGATAAACCAACTGGATATATGGTTAATACACCACTTAACTGGCGTTAATTAACATAAACACCAAAAAGATGTATACAAAATGTTGCCCTGTATATTTGATTAATTATCTTTCCGATGGAGGAATGAAATGTGCTCATCGATGCTTATGTTCATTATAAATGGATTTAAATGAAGTAACAAATATGAGTATGGACACTGCCTTTAATGGATAGGCGATTAAGAAACTTTAACAGAGATGTGCTTTTCTCGGATCTGCTAAAATAAATAATTTTAAGCCATAGAGCGGTAGTATCATCTTTATGTTGAAAGTGCTAATTTATATGCTCAAAAACCCAATTTGTTTAAAAATCTCATCATAAAAGAAAAATCCCCAAAGAGTACATCATTCAAAATTTTTTATTTTTGAAAATTTTATTTCGTTAATGAAGATCTTGCGAAATAGTTTCCAAAGGAGCATACATCTCTGTCTAAACTCGGAATCGAAATAAGATGCAAATGTATTTAATTTAATCCCTTAGCATGAGACCCCAACATTAACGTATCAAATTGAGCAATTTTTCTTTGGAATTACTGCAACCACACCACACACATACTTAGATTAATTAAATACTTTAACCACAGCAGAGTGTACCTTCGAAGAATTTTAATATATTTCTTATTTTCCAGATTCCATTAGGTGAAGTACGTAATCATAATTTTCGTAACTGTGGTATAACTCACAGAAAATTGTACGTTAATTTCGAGCCTAATTTTGAAAATTTAATGCTCTATTAACACATCAAGAACTTAAATTCGCTTTTCGCATTTTTGTGGAAGAGAAATTGCCAAATTTATGCAGAGATATTGCACTTGCAGGTGGTTGCTCATATATCCATGGCGTAAACCACCGAATTTAACTAATGCGATCAATGTGAAGAACCCTCGGGGTGGCCGTAAAATCACTTTCATTCTTTGGAGGCATCTGTAGCTAAATCGAATAAACGGAATGGAACCCAATTTGGTAATGATACTTTTGAAAACGGGGATGGGTGGGATGTATTCCCCGAAAAAAGTACCAAAAGTCACCCATAGGGGAAACACCGCTGTTGGATCCGAAAGCGGGCGAACATTTGCATCATTGATTCAATGTGCTGACCTTTTTCAATGTTGAGCTAATCGACACATTGCAATCAGCTATAGCATGTTACACACACACCATCCAAATGCTCTCGCATAATACTTATCTCGGTTAGCTTAAAATATTGTTTATCGCAAAATGTTGTTTTTCTGCGTTTAGTCTAATTAGCGTCAACCAATCAACGTAAATCAACGTCGACCAATCAGAAAACAAGCCAGGTGACGTCACGTTCGGAATACGTATTGGAAACACGCTTCGCAGCCAACGCTACATCCACCTCTATTAAGCTGTTGTAAGAAAATATCTCTAACTAGTCACTGCGTGGCTACTCCGGCGTTGTAAGGTAGTTATCTGGTGTAAAATTTTCCGAAGATTTCAAATCCATTGAAATTTTCAATCTATCTTTAACGATTCCGATTTAACGAAAACGAAATTTCCAATCCCAGTCAATGTATTTTTTATTTTTTTTTGCTCTCATTCGCTCAAATGAAATAGGACAGGAAATGTAATCTGTTTCTTTTTTTTAACGCGAAGGGCAGAAGATGCAATCTGTTTATTTTTGGAAAGAGAAAGTTCACTGTGACGTCACAATCTCTCTTGCGAAAATATGAAAGATATATTCAATTTAAAAATTATTTATTTAAATAAAATCATATTTTTAGGTAACGATCTAAAGTGAAATTTTCCGCAGATTTCAAATCCGTTGAAATTTTTACTCCATCTTTAAGGGTCTAGGAGATAGAAAAAAGAACTAATTGACTCCAGTTAAAAGATTATTTGTTTTTATCATCTGGCTGGAAAATCATTCCTCCGCGCAAAATCAAAACGGATAAAATAAATTTGGAATATGATCTATTTTATCAACACCTCCTATAGCAGGTGTTACTTCTATGCTGTTGCATTCAATAATGATTAAATTTCGTTTAAAAATGTTCTAGATTAAATTTTAAAATTTGCCTCGACCCTAAAATTGCAAAAAATTTGGTCTACCTGTGTGCCAAATCCTATTACTGTAAATGCCCTAGATTCGTCAGGATTTTGATCACAAGAAACAAACAAACACTTCCTTTTATAATATTAGAGATATAGAAGTTATCACCATAAATACTTACCTAAAATTACCTAATTACCGAATAGAAAGACCGCGCACTTCAGAACTTACAAACTTACAACAAAGAAAAGAGACTGCACATTACGGCACAAAAACGTTTTGTTGGAATTCAGGAATGAAAAGATTGGCTGATCGAGTCGTGACGTCATAATATACAAATAACATATGCCATATAAGTCCATGCTCCTGTTAGAGATTAAGAATCACTCTTTCTCTATGCATTAGGATCTGCACTGTGATACGATCTACTTTATTTATGTTAGTTCTATTAAGTTAATTAGCAAACTGCTAAGATGTAAATATCAACGTATCAAATAAACAATGTTTAACTTCAGTACGATTTCTTTCCTTCCGTACTTTGATAGCAAGCATCAACTTGGCCTACACTTTTCACAACTCCTCGGCCCCCCGTTAAACTTCGGGCCCCAGTAACACGACACCCCAGGGGCCCCTAGGTTCTAGACGTAGAAACAAAAACATCAGCCAGACAGCACGAAACAGGCAAGTGTCAAAACGGTCATTTATCTGAATCGAAAAGTCTTCAGTGAAAAAGAATCATACGAATAAGGTCTCGCTCTTGACGTCTTTTCATATAAATTGCGTCATTGCGTCGAAAGACTCGCCTTAACTACTACTAATTTACGACCTATAAAAGCAGTGGACTCGGCAATAAATCTACGGTTTTCATCCCATTCATAAAAGCAAGAACTTCTGCAGAACACTGGATACTACAGAGGAAGACGGCAACATTTTTCCGCTCTTGGCAACTTTTCCTATGATATATGGCGTGAATGGACTAAAGCTAATCTAATCATGCAAGGGAATCATTATAAAGAGAATTATAACTCAAGCGAGAATATCAAAATGGATGTGTTCCGTTGCAAATAGATGACTGGAAACGAGGGACATTCAAAATAAGATGGTATTTCTTGCTGGCGTTGACTGATATACTGTACCATTTAGTTCGGAGCTTCCGAAAAATAAGAATGGATTGTTAAAAATAGTTGGGGTTGTGGATTGTTAGCATTTTGGATTGTTAGCATTTTTGGATTGTTAGCATAGTATAAAATATCTACAAAAGTCTTGTAATGCTTTTCTGGAAATACTTGATGCCGAATAATACTTTTTCATTCCAAAAATTTTCTAGAATGCTATATTTTATCTAATTGAAAGAATAAATTCAATAAGTTGAAAAAAATATTGAGGTAAGTTTGTAAATAGTAGAATTAACGTCCCACTGGAGCAACACAACGAGCTATTGATGACGTCCCGGGATACATCCCTAAGTGAAGATCCAACATCTTGTCATTTTGAACCACGGTCAAATGACGATAAATTTTAGTTCTAAAATTATATTGGGAATATTGTAATTTTCCCAACTGACCGAGTGAGTTTTGAATATTAAATAAGTTGGAAGTATTGTAGAGGTAAGTTAGTAAGAGAAGTTGAATTAACGTCAAACACTGGAGCAACACAACGGGGTACAGGCGATAGTTTGGAATCTGTTCCGAAGGGAAAATACGGGGACAACGCCTCGTTATCTTGATCCGCGGTTAGATGACAAGGTCAACATCTGAGTGTTGTAGAGAACATTTAGTATTAATAGAAATTATACAATACGATTTAACTAACTGTCCATATAAGATGGTTTATTCCATTCCAGTTCGTGGAACATAATTGGCGATATTGTCTTCAAGCATTGGCAGTCACTGTGGGAACCATGGGATATGCTGCCATATCGCATCCAAAAATGTGTCGAGGGACATGCATTCCAGAGGACTTGGGAAAAGATGCGGACCCATACTCCGTGTATGGTACGAAGGTCGATGGAAATATCATACATTCGCATATATTTATACACTATTTTCTGTAATATCAAACAACTTAAAATTTATATTTTTCTTGTGCTAAACTATATATTTATGCTATACACGTGACCTCACCAACTTTAACTGTTAATAACCATGATCTTGAAAATTGCCGAATGGCAACTTTTTCACTCTATGCTTGTCCTCTTAACCCTTCTTTGCATAATGGTGGAAATTTCCATCATAACATTGAATGCCCAAAAATTATATAAAAGAACAAGTTCACTTTAAGTTGATCGTGTCTAGATACCTTTTTAATGTCAATTGCATAAAAAAAAATATATAGCTGTCAAAAATAAGTGTCACTATCAGTAAAACGAGCTTGAAGCTGTCATTCCGCTGTTTGTTGTAGTTGCAATAAACGTATGATTTTGTTTTTAATTTTGTTTTATTATAGTTGAGTTTCTATTGCTAAAAAAGTGAAAATGAGTGGAAGAAAGGTTTGTAATATGTGTTTCTGTTATTTTTAGAGCAATTTCTCAAAAAGTTTGCGTTTAATTAAAAAAATACCACATGATACCATCATATTGTCTTTTGCTAAATTTATACTATAAATATATACTAAGATTTTTTTAACCATTTTTCCTTTAATTTTGAACATGAATTATATCACCTTGATTTATTTCACCAATAAAGAAAAAATCAAGCAAAGAAGGGTTAAAATAAACATGTAACGTTTTCTTCACAACAGGTACGTATTGTTTTGGTTTTTACTTTTGAAGTTTTATTCACGTGGAATACGGTAAGTAGGTAGACATTTATTTAACGTCGCGCTGGAGCAACACAACGGTCTATTGCTGACAATCCGGGATCAAACCCGAAGTGCAGGATCCGAGGACAATATAACGTAATTTTGAGCCAAACTGGCCCCCCATTCTCCTAACTTCCATTCCACGCACACGTGAAACACGTTGAATACGAAAAGACTGGAACTACACTTCCCTAAAATAATGGAACGGACGCCAGCGGATTTGAATAAAATCCGACTACTTGCTTGGGGGTGTTTTTCGTGGTATGGCCTGGGACCATTTCATGTTGTTCCTGTTCAATTGAATGCTGACACCTACATGAACATTTTGGACAATAAGGTTCTTACTTCGCTCTGGCAATTTAATGGAATGGACGAATGTTACTTCCAGGACGACCATGTCATGTTGCAGCCTCTGTCAAGCAGCGGTATCAAGATACGGATGTAAAATGCCTTCCTGGCCTACTCAGAGTCCCGAACTAAACCCCATAGAACATTTGTGCGATGAGATAGAGCGACGCTTACGGACCAGGGAACCACGTCCGAAATCTACAGCTGAGCTGGCGACACTCTTGCAGCAGGAATGGACACAAATACCATTGAATAAAATCCGACTACTTGCTTGGGGGTGTTTTTCGTGGTATGGCCTGGGACCATTACATGTTGTTCCTGGTCAATTGAATGCTGACGCCTACATGAACATTTTGGACAATAAGGTTCTTACTTCGCTCTGGCAATTTAATGGAATGGACGAATGTTACTTCCAGGACGACCATGTCATGTTGTAGCTTCTGTCAAGCAGTGGTATCAAGATACGGATGTAAAACGCCTTCCTGGCCTACTCAGAGTCCAGAACTAAACCCCATAGAACATTTGTGCGATGAGATAGAGCGACGCTTACGGACCAGGGAACCACGTCCGAAATCTACAGCTGAGCTGGCGACACTCTTGCAGCAGGAATGGACACAAATACCCATAGCTGGTTATCAAAACCTTGTTGAAAGTATGCCCAGAAGGGTCGCTAGTGTCATTGCAGCACGTGGGGGACTACCCCCTATTAAAGCATGTATTCTCTCCTTCATACCATCACATCTTGCTGTCCTGTCCTTTATTATAGGATAGTGTATTTACTCAGCGGATGCCTACTGATATGAAACAACGTGGAAACCGCTTTCTTAGCTAAAGAAGACTATAGCTCCCTAGCTCAATACTGCAACAAGAAAGTTCCGGTTTTTGAGAGGCTGCCATTCGAACCAATTTAAACAAATACATCAGCTACAGTCCTGCAAGTACGGTTAAGTCGGGTAGAGAGGAGGATATAAAAGGAAGAGTACCTGATGAGCCGGTGATGTCCATTACTTTAAGGTTCCTGGCTTTTATGATGGTCACCGTGAGACGTCCAGCGGTGGGCAAGTAGCACAGGGACAGCATCACTTCGCCAAGGTCGACTTTCTCCTGAAACACAAGACATAAAAACGTTGATGGGACATTCCGAATGCAAAGCTCTCGCCAAATCTCCCCGTCTTTTCGCATTTAAAATTCAATCCCCCTGTTGACGACGTCGAGGGAAAGTTTGGAGTTTTATTTCGCGATCTGCTTTCTTTTATGCGGGGATTTCTTCACCAAAGAATATTCAAGAGTTTTGATCGCGTTTTTCTTTTATCGCCTTGGTCTTTTGTTTTTTAACAAAAAAAAAGAGTCACGTCACGAAAAGTCGAACGAAAAATGCGGCATGTTCTTTCCGCAGTCTTTGTTGCTGAATTCCCGAAGTTTTTTTTGGCTTGGGAGTGTTTTATAATGTCAACCTTACGTTACCCCTAGGGAGGTCTTTGCCAGTATTAATATGGAAAAGTGTTATTTTCTTCATTATATTTTGGTTTGAAGTACACTCATATCCTAAAGTATATTTACATACTCAAAAATAATTATATTCCATTAAATACCCAAGCGATGTAATCCATTTTTAGCAAGGAATGTATGAAAGACAAGCCTATTAGCATTATCCAATTACAAGTGATAAAACGGTTTCTGATATGCGAATTAATTCGATTTATTTTGATATTTGATGATACTTGATTCATTCGACGGTGAATCAAGCGCTATGCGCAAAGTGAATATCTGAGCGAATTTCTGCAATACAACGTTTGATTTCACTGTGTAAGGACTCAAAAAGTTTTGTTATGATTCCGAAGTATCATTTGGAAGAATCTGTGAAGTGGCGCATTATTGGTCGTTTAGAAGCAGGGCAGACACTCATGGAAAAAGATAGATGCGTGAATATTTCAAGACAGACAGTCTCTGCGCGACGGAAACAATTTCAGAACTCTGGAACTGTTGTAAGAAGGGCTGGTCAATGGTCGTAATATAACAACTGCTTTTCAAGATCGATAGAAATATGGCGATAGTTGCATGTCGTAACAGGAAGTCTACTGCTCGGTAGTTAAATTCAGAGCTTTCAGCCGCTACGGGAACTATTGTACCACGGCAAACTATATACAGAAGGCTAAAGGAAAAAGGCACTTATGCCAGAAAGTCAAATGTATGTGTTTCAATGTCTTCAGAACAGAAGATCGATCGTTCTAATTTATGCAAAGAACACCAACCAGAACAGGAGTCAACACCAACGAACCCATGTTTTATTTACTGATGAGTCGAGGTTTAGTTTAAGATATGATTCTAGACGGTTTTACACCTGAAGGGAGTTAGGAACTCAAAATTTTAGTTCGAACATTATGAAATAGGAACGTTTTGGTAATTCAGGTGTAATGGTGTGTGGAGGAATAATGATAGATGGACGTACGCCACTACACGTTTTCAATAGAGGATCTGTGACCGGTCAGAGATATCGGGATGAGGTCTTAGAACGTTATGCAAGACTTTTCAGAGCTTCATATGGATCTGATTGTTTGTTTATGGACGATAATGCTCATCCACATCGAGGTAGCCTCGTTGACGAATTCCTCGAAAATGTAGCCATTGAGCAAATACCATGGCAAGCAAAATCGCCTGATCTGAACCCGATAGAGAACTTATGGGATTACCTTGGAAAAGTAGTTGCACGGAGACATCCTCCTCCTAGAGATATAAATGCCCTGAAGACTGCATTGTTGGAGGAGGGGAATTTAATTCCCAATCTGTGGTTAGCAACATTATTTCCAGCATAAAATCACGTTGTGATATGTGAGTACAAGTCAGGGGCCATCATAATCCATATTAAATTCTTAAGCCTTAATTTTTTTTTCCTGTGTTATTCATTTTTGTCCGAACTCTTCTTGTCACATATTATTGCCATTTTTTAGGTTTCATGATACTGTTTTATATCGTATGCAGTGTTCTTAAATTTTTTTCTTTGTATTTATGTGTTATGATATTATGTCTCATTCCAGAATTAAAGTTTACAGTTTCTGAGAAATCCATGAAACTATGCATGTTAAGACCTTTTTTCGTGCTAAATAAGAGAAATATGTGAGAGGTTTGTCAAGACAAATATAGGTGTCGGTAGTATTTTCATGGCGGAATGTGCTTCCGGCAAATACCCTTAATGTGACTTCACTTGGTTTCTTTTTAGAAAACAATTTCATCATGTTGTCAGTAAAAACTCTAAAGAATAAATTTCAAACAATATACGATAGTTAATTGTCTACATTAATTAGAGTTCACGCCAAGCGTCACAAAAATAGAGATAAACTACATTTTAAGGTAACGGTAATTCCGATATATATATGTTTTTAATAATTAATTACAATGATTAATCTTGTACGCTGTTACTATTAATTACTTGCATATCAGCTGTTTGTTTTGCTATTTATTTTGAACGGATAACATGACATTATAAAATATACACACATCCAATGAAAAAGTATTAGTTTCTTTTTGCCTCAAGATTGGCATAGCTGAAACTAAAAAATAGAATGAAACCAAATTTTCTATACATTACTAAATATAAGTGTCATGCACAATTAAAAATACATACAGTTACAAAATCGCTTTTAAACGTTAATTACCGTCAGTATTATTTATTTATAATTACAGCAGCATTTTAGAACTGAGTTTTAAGTGTCATTGAGCAAGAATACTCGTATTTAAACTCTAAGGCGATGATCTTGAAGTGTTTATTCCAAAGATAATTTAATTCAGTTTTTGTTGCTGAACATTTCTTATTCTATTTAATTCGTCTGAATAGAAGCCAATTAGCGTGTAAACGAAAGTACTCGTCAAAATGAAAAATACAAATTAAATGTACAAACGAAAGTAAATGAAAGAAAACGGGAGTCCCCGAAGTTCTCTCAACTCCGTAATAAATAAGTAAATAAATAGATTCCTCAGACCAAAGCGTCCGTGACTCGTTTTGTTGTCATGGCAACTTATCGAAGCGGTAGGGAACGCCATCTTCCCAGACGCGTTTTCCCTGCAGTTATATTTTTTTCTCTCTTCTTTCACGATTATGAAAAGCCTTCCGTTCCGTTTTGTAACATAAGTGGCTGCACGGGAGAAAAAAACCTAAAAGGGATCTTTTTGAGCGATTTGAAAGGGGGAGAAAAAGAAACATCTTATTTATTTTTTATTTTTCTCCGTGAAAAAAGACAAGAAAAGGGAAAAAATCACAGTTTAAGGGGCTTTCTGATTCGATGTCGGGGAAGTTCAGCCTGCTCTCAGGAATACGCAGACGATTTTTAAAATTCCCTGAGGGATATTTTTTTCTGTCTCTAAACGGCAATTTCTCTCTTTGCAACTGCAAACGAATAAATCGTCGATAAAAATAATTCGTATAGTGGAATTACGAATTATTTTTCAAGCGATGAAAATTAATTTGGAATTTCGATCCAGTCGAATACTTGTCTTCAAATATGATTTTTTTTTGTTATCGTTTAATTAAGCGAGTTGTGTTAATCAAGTGCCTTATTAGTTTTAATGACATCTCGGGGTATTTTTCGGAAGAGAATAGTCTTAGATTGAACAATTCTTCGAATTGCTTTTAATAAACAGCGGAACTATTATTTTAGTCTTCGAATTCTGTTAGAAGTAATCTCTATTGTGACCATCGCGTAGAAGCAGAATAGAGATTCGTTCGAAAAGACGACGTCATGGCATTAATTTGGCCATGTTCGACGTTCTACGTATCATTGTAGTCGCAGTTGCTTGTGGTATACAGTCTAAGATAATCGCATCAATAGGTGTCTTGAAAAAAATTCACCGCTGCTGCAGACGACGTTGAAGTGTACAGACTGTTGTGCAACACAGTCCTAGGCTTCTTCATACTGTAGTAAGGTCCGTAATAGCCAGGCAGACAAGCTCCCTTTCCTTTCGTCTGGTGGTGGGACGAGGCTGTTGCAATCTTTCACAAGTTGGTCAGTTTTTCCAACCTGCACCCACCAATTCCTTATGATCATCACTGTGTTTTGATGTCGTCCAACATGAGCACCGATTTCTCGGATTGATAATCCACAGTCTCGATCAGCCATGATACTTCTGCTGTCAAACTCGGAAACGTGATATCCCCCGACTACCGTACTTTTCTAAGAAGCATATTTTCGCTTTCTATGCACAGGAGCAGTCGAGAAAATAATTCCACTACTTGATATCAGCTCTCTGTTATACTTTTTATACTGCTTACACTCCCTTTTTATTTTTTATGTTCTCTATGATTTACACATCGTTCAAATTTCAGGTCTATTGGGTGCTGAGTTCATGGTGTTGCATGATATTCTCCATGCTTTACACATAGTTCAAATTTCAGGTCTGTTGAATGCTGCGTTCATGGTGTTGCATTACATTCTCCATGATTTACTCATCGTTCAAATTTCAGGTCTATTGAATACTACGTTCATGGTGTGCAATTTTTCATGGATAGCAGTGTATAAGTATTGGATGATTCATGACACCAGATTATAGTCTGATTACTTAAATCGAGTTTGGTCTGTTTTCAAACGTTATGAAGCATCAGATAATTTTAAGGATAGCATTTTAATAACCGTTATTTATAGAGACGAATCTTGAATGTGTTGTCTTCTTCACTAACACAACAGTATCATCTCTCCAAGTTATTTCAACAAAATATGTCGTCCTAGATCTGGTCAACTTTCCTAATGACGAGAAACCTCGTTGAGACATAACTGCTATTTCAACAATGGGGAAGAAAGATCCAAATAGGGAAAACAAATTGTCCTTTGCCTAGAACTGGTGACAATTTGGAATAGGTTTTTGCAGCAGATTTCGATTCGATAAACTATCAAGTTAATTAAAGTGTTTATGGGTGTAAAAAGGATTGGGCCCAAATGAATTTAAGTGGTTGAGTAGAAGGTTGCATATTTATGGACATCGGACTAACATCATAACAAAAACTTTTAATAACAAGCAAGGACAACCCGAACACGTACAAAATAGAAATGATTAAAGTGAGGCGGGAGATTATATACAGTTATAAATGTGTGACGGCGGCGCTGATGACGAATCACAATCGCTGCGCAACACAGGTTTCTCCGTAAAGGTAAAAGAATGGAAGTGTTTTGGAAATATCTTCCATACACCATAGCATATCCTGGCATATTCAAATGCAATTTCAAAATATCTATCTATATAAAAATGATGTGTGTATATTCTCTTTTCAAATCAACATAATTTGACCAATCCACACCAAATATGGTACACGTATACTTTAGAACACTGCGGTAAACATAAGCTATTTCTTGCCTGTCTTCAGACCAATCTGTAGCCATGTAAATTGGCCAACAGGTAGTCCTAAAAGTGCCCCTCGAAGCCCAAATTCTAAAATCTAAAGTTTGTTTTCCTGCAATGAATGGACAGGGACAAGGAAACATATTCTACAGGGTTTGTGTATTAGTTAACACAGGGAAATGTCGCGGTCATATTTTAAACCCGAGCAAGCTAGTCGTCTGAATAAAAAATTAACATCGTTAAAACTGTGGCGAATAAAATAAGCTTTTAATCAGAAGTATTTTGTTTATTCTTCGGAATTTTGTTTATGTTTACAGCGAAGCACCCTCCTGTCGTATTATATTTTTCCTTAAGGGGGTCCGGGACACAAAAATCGTCAAATTTTCGAAATTTCTTTTATTATTTTAAGAAATTCTCTGTATTTTTCTGCTTAAAATGACGTCTAAATCATGTTTCTATCTTAATTAGAAATAGAGATATAATAATTTTTGTGGTGCGTTGTTTTGAAAACCTAACACTCTTGGCAATTGTTGTCATGGCAACAACACCTGTCTTTAAAACTTTAAATGTGTTTTTCTCCATGATACATTTTTTCAAGATTTCCTGTATTCAAATTGCTATAAGTCGAAAACCGATAAAGTTTAAGGGTTGAAATTTGGAATATATCTTTTTCAAACATTATACTTTCATTTTGATTCAGCAAATTTGAAACAAATATTTACTTTTCAAAATATGACTTTTTTAAGAAAAAGTACCTTAAAATTTTCATTCAAATATTTTTTATTTTTTATTAAATTAATATTTTTTAAATTGCTGAATCAAAATTAAAGTTTATAAATTTGCGAATAATTTACTGTAAGAATTTTGAAAATTCGTCAAGAATATTTTGAGCCTTAGCAATTTAAAATGACCCCTCTTTTTTTCAAAAAATTTTAATTTAAAATTTTTAAAGAACTTTTGGAAAATTTTTGTGTTGTGATTTCGTTTATTAGTTAGATGGGTATAATCAGTACAAAAAAGTTCAAAATTCTAAATTAATTAATAAAAAAAAATTTTCAATGTGTCCCGGACCCCCTTAAGACACATAAGAATATTTTTCTGAGTGTTAGTGTGAGGTTGATTGTCCACCTTATTTGCTGTTCTATTATTTTCCCCTGGTTTATCTAACGGTACTATTTTTTTAAAAATCCATTCCATCTCTTAACACTCAACAAAACGATTGCTAAATCGAAGCACAGGATGGTACACCAAGTAAAAAAGTCCCGTTTATTATCATTTTCCAGGAAAAAAATGATAGTTTCACTCAAACCGATCGAATTGCCATAGTCATGAGGTTCAATTTCAGCGGAATCAGCGTTGAACATATTCCGGGGTTTACAGATAGACTAAAAAGAAAAATTTATTTTGGGGGGACGACTGGATGTATAACATCGCGAAGCCACTGAGCAAAAATGATTCGACATCTGTTCGGTTTTTGAGCACCATATTCGTATCTGACGATGCAAATATTTTTATGGATGAGGTAACGGGATTCAATAAATCGGGAGATATGCATCCTAGTGCAAGGATTTGTCGATACCGGATAAATGGATGATAGCTGGGACTCCGGGAAAGTTTTCGGGAACGAGGTAGAGGATATTTCCTGGTTCATTCTCAATTTTATTTTCGTTTCTTGCTTCGCCATCGTCATATTTGTAAAGCATATTCGCATCATGTCGGATGGGTCCATAGGATTATATATTACGAACGTGACTTTATGATGGGGTTAGTAGGGTTTGCGGTACTACGGTTATTTAATTGCTACATGAGGGTAAGTAGATCGTGATATTATTGTCCTAGAGTATTGGAGAGTTCATGGACGAATAGCTGAGGAAACGGAATTCAATAAATCGGGAGATATGCATTATAGTGGAGGGACTGTCCATCTTGCATAAATGCATCATAACTTTGGCTTGGAAAGTTTTCTGGAACGAGAGAGATAATGCTTCCTGGTTCATTCCAAATTTTATTTTTGTTTCATTCTTTTACGTCGTCATATTTTCAGAGTATATTCGCATTATGTTGGATGGGTCCATAGGAGTATATATTACGAATGTGACATTTTGATGGAGTTTGTAGGGTTTGCGGTACTACGGTTATTTAATTGCTACACGAGGGTAGTAGATGAAGTGATAATATTGTCCTGGAGTATTGGAGAGTTCATGGACGAATGGCTGAGCAAACGGAATTCAATAAATCGGGAGATATGCATCATAGTGGAGGGATTGTCAATATTACATAAATGCATGATAGTTCTGGCTTTGGGCAGTTTTCGGGAACGAAGTAGAGAACTTTTTTGCTGCTCAAGCTTCATTCCAGAAATGTTTTTCGTTTCTTGCTTCGATATCGACGCACTTATTCATATTTTGTTGGAGAGGTCCGTAAAGTTATGCATAGGTGATGTTATAGTAATATAACATTGATAACAGGATATACCAGGTTTCAATAGAAAGCAAAACGACCAATCTTATGCTTAGATTTATACAACCTCACATGTCAAATACATTCTGTGTGATTTATTTCTGCAAAGATAATACAATATAAATCATTTTTAGTCCTAGGAGCGTTTGTACATACACTGATAATAATCAGATATCAGAGATGTAATTATTGGGGTGGCATGGTCTCTTGTGCATTGCGTCGGATTTTTATCGGAGATCTGCGCCATTTTCGTTCGAACATGATCAAATTTTATCAAACGATTTTATCCAACTATTTTAGCAGCTTAGTCAAGTAGCAGTTGGATGGATTAAAATTGTAGTTAAAGTAAAAATGCTTGAGTGTTTGTGTATCCAAATTACCACAAACATTTTATAAATAACACATCTTCTAAGTCAATGACAAAATATTTAACTTCAAAAGTTATCGATATAATTGATAATTTTGAAAGTGGTGGTTCTTGGTTTTAAATAAAGTAAGTTAATTAATTTCGATGTGTTTTATGGTAAATATGTAATACATATTTAGCAGATAATTGTGTTTTACGTCTGTTTTTGATTTGACTGCAGTTTTCAAAATTCGGACAAAATGCCTGCAGAACAATTGCAATTGCTTGGAGTTGTGTTGCAGAAAACTGGGGTTCTGAGGTTATATATTAACCCTCTGGATGATTTATATTCGCGTCGAAAACTGCCTGTAGCTGTCAGCCACTTAGGAAAAAAATTTTCCAAACTGTCGCCAGTTCTAGGTAAGGTATAGTTTGTTTTTCCTACTTCGAGAAAAAAGGCAGCTTTCTTTCGACGAGATATCTTATCACTAGAAAAACTGATCAGATCTTGAAAAATCGGTCTGATTTTATTGGACGAGACACTTCGTCGAAACCACTTGGATGGTTAATTTAATACAACACGGGTAGTTAGACCAAATGGTATTTTGTCAATTTGCAATTCATTCAGCGCTTTCTTGGAATATTGACCAATACTAGCATGAAGCAGGAAGATCAATTACCGCTAGTGCGCCACTCCGACCAACTCGGATGCTTCAATACTTTGAGTCTGAAACAGCTCTTGTGGTGGTAGACATACAATAAGTTCACTTCTGATTCAATGATAAATCTATATATTACAGTCCTCTTTGATTAGTTCTTAAGCCGTCCAAGCGGATTTGAGCAGATATCTCGTCTACCAAAATCTAACTAATTTTTCCAATGGCAGTATATTGTCAATTTTTTTATAGTGGAGGGATCAAGATCTGGTCCGTTTTCCACTGATGACAAGATACCTCGCCTATCCTAGATCAGGTCAGTTTTGCTAATGACAAGATACCTCGTCTATGCAAGATCAGGTCAGTTTTACTAATGACAAGATACCTTGTCTATCCAATATCAGGTCAGTTTTGATAATGACAAGATACCTCGTCTATCCAAGACCAGGTCAGTTTTGATAATGACAAGATACCTCGTCTATCCAAGATCCGGTCAGTTTTGATAATGACAAGATACCTCGTCTATGCAAGATCAGGTCAGTTTTGGTAATGACAAGATACCTCGTCCATCCAAGATCAGGTCAGTTTTGGTAATGACAAGATACCTCGTCTATCCAAGACCACGTCAGTTTTGGTAATGACAAGATACCTCGTCTATCCAAGATCCGGTCAGTTTTTCTAATGACATCTCGTCTATCCAAGATCAAATCAGTTATGCTAATGACAAGATACCTCGTCTATCCAAGATCCGGTCAGTTTTGATAATGACAAGATACCTCGTCTATGCAAGATAAGGTCAGTTTTGGTAATGACAAGATACCTCGTCCATCCAAGATCAAGTCAGTTTTGATAATGACAAGATACCTCGTCCATCCAAGATCAGGTCAGTTTTGATAGTGACAAGATACCTCGTCTATCCAAGACCAGGTCAGTTTTGGTAATGACAAGATACCTCGTCTATCCAAGATCCGGTCAGTTTTTCTAATGAAAAGATACAACGTCTATTCAAGATCAGGTCAGTTTTGCTAATGATTAGATACCTCGAGACAACCACCAGGTGGGATGAAGTTACAAATTACCTGAATTGTTAGCTGAAAGAAATTTATACCAAAGCATATGTACCGCAAACCAGAATGAGAAATGAGTGACATTTGTCGTAGAGGATAAAGGAGGCAACTGACCTGCGGTACTCCCAATATGTCCATGGTGTATTCGACGTCGTGGCTGATGTCGCAGAGCTCTGGAAGGCCCCTGACCAGCACCTGACCGATGAGGTCGTGTCTGGAGAAGCGGTCGAAGTCGTACACTGAGAACTGGATGGTCCTGCACCGCAGCTGCTCGTACGGCACGCCGAACACGAAGGTCTCGTTGAACACGGGGTTCAGGTTCCTGCGGTGCACCTGCAGACGAGAGAAGGAAGTTGACGTTAACGCAGCTGAAATCACGAAGGGTTGTTAGCGACAGTCTGGGATTAGTCCAGAAGGGAAAGATCCGAGGACCACACCTCCTAATTTTGAATCACGGTCAGATGACGAGAGCAACACCTGAGATGTCATCCCACTTTTCAAATTTCCACACCATTACGTGAGAATAATTGATGCCACGACAGATTTAACGTGCACGTACACGGTGGGCTTTTGTTTGGTGGGTGGGTAATAGGTTGTATTTACGTCGGAGCAACACAATGCGGTGGTCTGGGGTGAATCCCGAAGGGAAAGATCCCAGAACAACACCTCCTAATTTTAAAACCAAGGTGAACTGGCGAGGTCGATGCCTGAGCTCGCACCCCACTCTCCAAACTTTCACACCACGCCAACATGAGGAAAATTGAGGCCACGACAGATTTAACGTCCCCAGTCGACACGTAAACAACGGAATTTATCTGGATCGGGGTTTCAAACTCGCATTCCTGCGGTTGTTAATCCGATACTATCTACTATGCTGGCGTGGTGCATGTATAGAAAAGTTTAATAAGGCGTTGAATTTATTTGTGTAGTAGTAGTGCTGAATATATGTTTCCGTGCTGTGAAGCAGTCACCAAATCATGAAGAGACCATTATACGTATATGATTAGAAGACTGAATAAGATTGGACTTCGGAGAATTACTGCGAAAAAAGGTAGGTGACAATTGATGAGTCCATTTTGTCATTACCTACAACACCCTACCTACCAACACAGGGCTTACGGCCAGGGGGTGACCGGAAGGTATTTATTAAAAAGTAGAACTAAACATGTACTATATTAACACAATGCGCATGAAAGCACAATTTAAATACTGATGACTATAATATGACTAGAATAAAATCGATCAAGTCTGTCCGCCGTAACGGCGGCTACCCAGACACACGTATTCCCATCAGGATTGTTTATTATTGACATATTCACTGTTTACTACTGATATATATATATACTGTTATCGACTGATAAGTAATCACAATAGATAACATTAATTATCCATTGTGATTGATTATCAGTGGATGGTTTAACAAAGAGAAATTCCTTAGAGAAAGGCGAATATGTAGTGATCAGGGTCGTCCTCAATCCCACCTCAAGGGCGAGGGAGTTCTTTCAATTTAGAACCTGTGTAAATATGATTAAAACTAAATAGCGTCTAGAATCAGAATCCCAGATAAAAACGTCAATTGAGGGAAGGGTATGTTTATGTTTCAACCGATCACTTAATTTAAAGAATGGGCTCGCTCAAACCACGTGACTTAACCCTCCAAGTAGTTTTGAATAGTTTTACCATCCACCATGAACTCACCTATCTTTTTAATGACGAGATCTCACCAATTTTTCTTATGAGGATATCTCACCAATCTTTCTAATGACGAGATCTCACCAATCTTTTTGATGAGATCTCTCTAATATTTCTTATGACGAGTACTCACCAATCTCTCTAATGTGGAGATCTCACCAATAATCTCTAATAGGAGATCTCGCCTTTACCCTCCAAGTAGTTTCCAATAGATTTATCATCCACCAAGATCTCACCAATCTTCCTAATGACGAGATCTCACCAATCTTCCTAATGACGAGATCTCACCAATCTTTCTATTGACGAGATCTCACCATTTTTTCTTATGATGATATCTTCCTAATGACGAGATCTCACCAATCTTTCTGATGAGATCTATCTAATCTTTCTAATGACGAGTACTTACCAATCTCTCGAATGAGGAGATCTCACCAATTTTTCTAATGAGGTTATCTCACAAATCTTCCTAATGACGAGAACTCACCAATCTCTCTAATGAGGAGATCTCACCAATTTTTCTAATGAGTATATCTCACAAATCTTCCTAATGATGAGATCTCACCAATCTTTCTGATGAGATCTATCTTATCTTCCTAATGACGAAAACTCACCAATCTTTCTAATGAGATCTCGCCAAATTTTCTAATGAGGATATCTTACAAATCTTCCTAATGACGAGATCTCAGCAATCTTTCTGATGAGATCTATCTTATCTTCCTAATGACGAGAACTCACCAATCTTTTTAATGAGATCGAGCCAATTTTTCTTGTGAGGATATCTGACAAATCTTCCTAATGACGAGAACTCACCAATCTTTCTAATGAGATCTCACCAATTTTTCTAATGAGGATATCTCACAAATCTTCCTAATGACGAGATCTCAACAATCTTTCTGATGAGATTTATCTAATCTTTCTAATGACGAGTACTCACCAATCTCTCTAATGAGGAGATCTCACCAATTTTTCTAATGAGTATATCTCACAAATCTTCCTAATGATGAGATCTCACCAATCTTTCTGATGAGATCTATCTTATCTTCCTAATGACGAAAACTCACCAATCTTTCTAATGAGATCTCGCCAAATTTTCTAATGAGGATATCTTACAAATCTTCCTAATGACGAGATCTCACCAATCTTTCTGATGAGATCTATCTTATCTTCCTAATGACGAGAACTCACCAATCTTTTTAATGAGATCGAGCCAATTTTTCTTGTGAGGATATCTGACAAATCTTCCTAATGACGAGAACTCACCAATCTTTCTAATGAGATCTCACCAATTTTTCTAATGAGTATAACTCACAAATCTTCCTAATGACGAGATCTCACCAATCTTTCTGATGAGATTTATCTAATCTTTCTAATGACGAGTACTCACCAATCTCTCTAATGAGGAGATCTCACCAATTTTTCTTATGAGGATTTCTCACCTTTCTTCCTAATGACGAGATCTCACCAATATTTTTGATAAGAGCTCTCTAATCTTTCTAATGACGAGTACTCGCCAATCTCTCTAATAAGGAGATCTCACCATTTTTTCTAATGAGGATATCTCACAAATCTTCCTAATGACGAGAACTCACCAATCTTTCTAATGACGAGAACTCACCAATCTTTCTAATGACTAGTTCTCATATCTGTCGTGACCGAAAATGCTCACGTTGGGTTGGTGAGGAAGTTTGGAAAGTGATATGCGAGCTCAGGTGTTGCCTCGCCATCTGACCATGGTTACAAATTACTAGGTGTTGTCCTCGGATCTTTCTCTTAGGGGATTGATACCCGCGTTGTGTTGCTCAAGTACGACGTTAATTAAAAAATACCAATTAAATTTATCTAATAGATTAGTTCAAAACACGTGACTACAGATAACTTTCCTTAACCTCCATCCACACGAATTGGGAACCGTCCATTTGGAAAACGCAGATCTAACTTAAGTCACTGCGAAAACAAAACGAGAACTTCCATTAGAAAGAGATGAAAGAAGAGAAATGAAACAAATATTGTCAAACTCTTCCCCGATTTATTTTAAATCTTTCCAATCCCCGGTCTAATACGAGTGAGAGGAAGAGCTTTCCAAAGGGCACAACTTCCTCCTAACTTTTATCATTTGGTTCGTATCAAAGTTGTTTTCTTCCCGTAGGGAAAGCGATTTGCAATGGCTTTGGCGTTCTGATCTGATGGCCTTTGTTACAGACAGTTCGGATTTTTGAGCTCTATGGCATGATGGAGGTTTATGATGTGTCCGATATTGTTGTACTATTTTTTTTAAGATTTTCCTTGTCATCAATATTTGTTTCGATGAGAGCCTGATACTTGTAACATACTATAATAGGGAACTTGCTCAGAATGTAAGTTCTCAGCATGTTGAACGTTACTTTTAGAATAAAAGTAAAGCAAATGTGTAGAAATAGTTTCAGCTTTGTAAACTATTTGGAAATAGGGTGAATAAATTAAAAAATGTATTTGAGACAAAAATGAAAAAACAAAAAGAATTTATGTATCTTTGTTTTATTTTTTATGCTTAAATTACGATTTACATTTCATACCCAAAAATAATTAAACCAATACAGTAATTGATTGAAGAAAATTAACTTGGGGGGGGGTATGTAACATTTAAGCTTTAAAAAATCCTGTTTTTATTCTATTATACTGTAAGCTAAATGCTGCTATATTCAGCGGTTATGTTTATTTTTATCAGCACTAAATGTATCTATCATAGGTAGTTAAATTTACTTTGCACTGGAGTAGGTATTGGCGACGGTCCTGGATTCATGTCGAAATGCATCTAAACTGGCTCTCGCACTCTCCAAACCTTCACATCACAACGTGAGGACGTTTGTGGCCACCATATATTCAACGTACACCCCCCCCCCATTCACGAGAGCTTTGGTTGGATCGAGTTTCGAATTTGCAACCCTTAACTGAGATAACGTAACCCTAAATGTAACTATGGAAAAAATTGAAGTAATTTTCAATTTTTTTCTACTAAAGATACACATATAAAACACAGCTTCAAGCACTAAAATATACATATAACAACCATTATACCAAATTTCAAAAAAATATATTAATTACTTTTTTAGTTATCATTGTTACCGTGCAATGATTTGGTTAATAACAGCATTCAGTTTTGAACAGCAAGTTTTTGAATACTAATCTTTATCTATTTGCTCTTCAAATAAATGTTAGCTGAAACAATAACACAACTAAAAATCAGCAACTGCAATTTAAATTTTTAAAATCCTGCGGGAAACCGAAACATGAACCAACTTCCGGCGCGTAAACACCACTTCCGGTTTGAAAAGTTTGCATCAAGGTTTTTTCAAATTGAAATATTTCAGCTTCTGTTTTCGTTAGAGACAAAACAAAAACAGTTTTGGAAAAACAAAACAATCCTATTTTGAGAATATTAAATTAAAAAAAAATTCGAAATTTTGGTCAAAAACTGACTTTTTAACGCAGTCAGATACCTTAAGGCCCGGTGCACACATCCGGCTTTTCAACGCGCGACGCCACTGAGGCACCGAAGCCCAACTATGCACACATAACCGTGAAATAACGCACGAACTCAATTCGCGCCATTTGCGATAAATATTCTATCGAAGAAAACGTGTTTATTTCGCTTACTTGGTGTAAAAAAAAGTATATTTTGAAACAAAATAGACGTTACTGGAACCAACCTCTTATTAAATATTATTTACTAGGGGGCCTGCCCCCTGCTCGCTAACGCTCGCCAACCCCCGGAGGATTGCTTCACAATCCTCATTGGTTCGCTGCGCGAACCTATGCTCGCTTCGCTCGCCTCAATGAAGACATGTGTCCTAGCATAAGGGATTGTTTACAAAATATGTTACCAAAAAAAATGTTTTTCAAATCTAAATTTGCTGCATTACAGAAAAAATATATACAGTATCTCTAAAATCAGAATTCAAATGAAAACTTTGTGCAAATTTTGACTCGAAATGTGAGCGTTGCTTTGGAAATTGAATACCCAGCATGTTGTCTGTGTGTACATTTTCCCAGCACTCAAACGACCCACACTTTTTCATTGAGTTTGTTGCCGAAAGTTGTAGTGCAAGCGTCTTGTTGAACTATAATTGTTGGCCCTTAAAAGGACCGTTTTTTAAATGGCCCTGAAAAGATCCTCCGCTTTCTTTGATTTCTATTATAAACTAACTGCAACAGCTCATTAAAATTTCCTTTTTTTTTTCAATAAAATTTCATCCGATAACGCTATAAATTCAATCGATGCGCGAGACTTCGCGATAAACAAACAAACCGTGTAGTGTTGCCAAAACGCGATTACAAATAACGTCTTTTTTGCGTGCCACGTAAGAGAATTATATATATAGATATCCCATTTGTTTATGAAAGCAATGTACTTCAGAACAGAGACTCATGTGCGGCGCCGTGGGGAACTGCAGTACAAATTGCACGCAAGTTGGACGAGACTATCCCCAGAGGCGTTGGAGGCATGTGTACAATACTCCATTGGATTTAATGTATCTTAGACCGCACTTGCGTTGCGGCAGCGGCAAGTGTGAGGACGTGTTTTTTTAAGCACAGGACGGTGCGGTGTATATATCGAAAACTGCATATAATGCTGTACAAAATAAACGTGTATGTTCAAATTTGGTAAGCAGTGTCTCTCTGTTCTTGGCCACAACTACACACATTGTCTTGCAAAGTAGACATCGCTCGGCCGCTCTGACAGTAGGTATGTAGGTAGGTGTTTTAATTAACGTACTATTGGAGCAATACAACGGGCTATTGACGACGATTTGGAATCGATGCTCCTAGGGAGGAGGACAGCAAAACGTAATTTTGAACCATGGTCAGATGTGTTGTCATAGGAGAAAGGCGGAGTGAAACACTCCTCTGCTACAGATGCTAGTTCAATACGCTGTTGAAACGAACGGTTTTCCTCCGAAATTTGTCACTCAGAGAATAGTGATAGGTTATCAAGATTGAGATCTCCATGCGAAAGTTGTTTATCCCACGACTGCGCTTTTTGTCTTTTAGCCGAAGATAGTATAATCGGAAATGAAACCTTTTTGTGCCTTAAAATACGAGAGTATCTATTTCGAAACAGATTAGGAAACTTGATACAAAAAAAAAGAACTTATCGAGGTAAAAAGAAGTAGGTAAAATACAAACAAAAAAGACCTAATTTGCAAACAGTAAAGCATTAGGTAATCTTTAAACAAGCTTAATCAGTTCCTTCTTATTCAAATCTGTGCAATTTGATGCTTAGAGTACAAAAATATTGTGCGTGTTATTACGCATCTAGAAGGCTCAATTAAGGCAATTAAGGTAAGGTAATTTTAATTAACGTCGTACTAGAGCAACACAACGGGCTATTGACGACGGTCCGGGATCAGTCCCTTAAGGGAAAGATCCGAGGACAACACCTTGTAATTTTGAACCACGGTCAGATGACGAAGCAACACCTGAGCTGGCACCCCACTCTCCAAACTTCCACACCAACCCAACGTGAGGACTTTCGGCCACGACAGATTTAATGTGCACCAGCCGCCTCTACACCATACGCTTACAAACATCCATGCCCGGACCCGGATTCGAACCAGGAACCTTCGGATTAAGAGGCTAACACCTTAACCACTATGCCGGTTGGTCGGCAAAAAAAAAAGAAGTAGGTAATATACGAACAAAGATGACCGAATTTGCAAACGTTAAAGCATGAGGTAATATTTAAACAAGCTTAATCGATTCCTTGTAGATTGTTGCTCCGTCATCTGACCTTGGTTCAAAATTACGTGGTATTGTCCTCGGATCTTCCCCTTTGGGGATGGATTCTGCAGTCATCAGTAGCCCGTTGTGTTGCTCCAGTACGACGTTAATTAAAATACCTACCTACCTAACCCGTTGTTCAAATTTACGTGATATTGTCGTCGGATTTTTTAAATTTGGAATTGATCCCAGACCCTCGTCAATAGCTCGTTGTTTAGCTCCTGAACGACGTTAATTAAAATACCTACCTATCCTGTTTGTTGCCTTGTGTCGTGTGTAGCCTGGCTCTTTCTTCACAAAACCCAAAACCAACCCTTCTAACTTTTATTTTCGGACGCACTCTGCAATGTCTTTTCCACCATCGACACCTCAAACCACAAAGAGCCCCTAAACGACCGTTACATCCGGAAACAGCTACGGAACAATCGAAATCCCGAACCGACGAGAAGCTATCGAGTGCACCGCCATCTTCCACCTAATTCAAAATGCCCCTTAATCCCCCGCGAACTCCCCCCAAAAAGCCACCCAGCCCGAGACAATGCAGAAAATAAATCTAGATTTAACAACCCACCCCTAAAAAAAGAGTCGGGAAAAATCTCCATTGAGAAAAGAGCCCGCTAATGAACATCTTTTCGACTTGTCTTATTACCCATGTAAAATATCGATTCCTGGTCCAATGCAGGCCTGAAGAAGAGAGAGGTACCAACAAAGAGTGCTCGAAAAGAGCCGGCTGCGATTTTTTCTCTCTTCTTCACTCCCAGACCGGCCTCGACGTCGTGCTAACTCATTTGATTAATGATGATGAGAAAATGATGGTTATCAAGAACGTCAACTTGGAATTTTGCTGCGCGGATAATTGGTGCATGTTCCTCGGATTACATAAGTAATGTCGGGGGGAGGAATTTTAAATTTAATTTTACCCCCCATAGAGGGGGTTGTTTTTATTTGCTTTTTGCGTGTCGTGTTGGGAAGGGATGAAAAAGGCGTGTGGTTTAGTAGACTTGGCAATTATTCCTGATATTAGAAAGCACGTATTTGAATGTTTGTTGAAGATATACAAGTCTCAAGTGTACACTATCTACCAATAATTATTTGGACACCCATGCAAATGACGATATCTGCGGTCCTGATGTACGTCACGCCCTCCGCCGTTAAATAACATGTAGGAAAAAACATTGGCATTAGTCGCATGCAAGATGCCACGAAGTGCACAGTTACCTGATTTCGAGAAAGGTGTTATCGTCGGGTATCACAGAAATGGACGATCCTTAAGGGACATATCTAGCGACTCGTAATTTTGAACCATGGTCTGGACGACGAGGTTCAAACCTGAGCTATTAAACTCTAGCACCACACTCTCCAAACTTCCACACCACATCTACACGAGGACACGACAAATTTAACTTGCACCGGCCCCCACGTACACGACGGTATTTAGTTGGATAGAGTATAAAACTCGAAACCCTCCGGTTGTTGATCCTCTGCTCTTCCAATTTAGTCCATTTTGTAAACACGTTAAAAAACTTTTTCCAACAGAAAACGCGACGAAAATAATTTTAGGAGCGCTATAGGAACAAGCAGAAAAAAAGATGGCTTTGATATGACTAATGTATTGGAGATAGTCAACTGTTTCTCAATACCTCATATCACCTATTCGGAATGTTATTAAAAAATCACAGACCAATCTCAGTTCTCATACTCGTATGACTAAAGCAAAGACTTTTTTGCAGGTACCACCAGATAACAATCGAAAATCCCAACTGTTCCAAATTGCCCAGTGCGCTTGAAATGATCTATGCTTTCGGATAACGTTGCTCGGCTGATAATAAATAAAGTAGCCTTAATTATCTTGCAAAGATCTGGCCGACAGAGATAAAGAGCCCGAACATCTATGCGTCATCTTCCGAGGCGGAAAAGGAATCAATTTATCAATGGGGACAAATCCATGCATTTCCTCGTTTGTTTATCTTCGTAGTATGGAGAATGTATTCACTTTTCCTTTTGTTCTGCTTCATTCTAAGTATTCATAATTCGAAGGAATTCCTAATTCTAGAAAATTCTAAGGTATTAACAATTCTAGTAAATTCTATGGTGTTAACAATTCTAGATATAATTCTTCAGAATTCGTATCTCTAGAAAATTCTAAAGAATTCGTAATTTTTGAAAATTCTAGAGTGTTGTTCTAGAGAATTCTAAGTTATTCATAATTCTATAGAATTCTAAGGTATTCATAATTCTAGAGAATTCAAAGGAATTCATATTTCTAGAGAATTCTAAGGAATTAATAATTCTAGAGAATTCCAAGGTATTCATAATTCTAGAAAGCAAATATTACTACGAGAGAAAATTCTACGGTATTTGTAATTCTTGAAAGCAGGTATTCATAATTCAAGAAAATTCTAAAGAATAAGTTATTCTAGAAAGTTCTAAGGAATTCATAATTCTAGAAAGTTCTAAGGTATTCATAATTCTTGAAAATTCTAAGGTTTTCATAATTCTAGAAATTAAGTATTCGTCTATCTTAATAAGAATGGAGTGTTTGTACATTGAATACTTTCGACCCATTTCAAGTTTTCTATCCGTTTTGGACCCTTCTGATGCCAAATCCGCCTCTTGCGCGTTTGGTGTCTGTCTGTTCAACTGTCTGTTTGTCTGTATGTATGTATGTTCCCTATACACGTCCACACGGTTTAATATATTTTCATGAAAATTTGCATACAGTAAGTACTTATCTTCATTTAGTGAGTGAACTTGGTTGCTTAAGTCTGTCTGTCCGTCCGTCTCTCTGCTCTATGTTCGATTTTGTGTTTGTGCAGACATCACACATGAATTGTATTCCAAATATTGGATTGCAATGTGTGTTATTTTATACATTATCTATTAGTTTAGTGAATGCACTATTAAACATTTCTTTATTGTTATATTTAGACGAGTTTCATGCTAAAAAACACCTGAATAAGTATACTTAAATCCACCATAATTTGGTAGTTTTGGAAAAATTGGAATGTATATTGAGCATTACGATTACTTTGATTTGCTTTACCAGTACTGCTGAAAAACCAATCATTTTTCAAAAAAAATCTTTTTCATAAAATTTCAGCTCCGATACTTCATTTATTTCGAGTCTTATTTTTGTTCTTTGCGCAATGTAAATGACTACCAAATATTAGGGACAGACGATATTTTTCAAAGAACGGGAATAAAATGGAAACTCGTGTTTTTTTCGTTCTGAATTAATTTCGCCTTTCTAAATTTTGGGCACTTTTTGGTTGTAAGGAGTGGAAACTGCGAGATCAAGAGGTAAAAAAGAATCTCAAATTAATATCCTCAGAACAACTTTTTCCCGACATCTTTTATTATGTTTTATTTCGCTGTTTTCTTTTCTGTTTTAAATATTTTTTATTTTAATAAATTGTGTTTCTTTTCATCACACGCAGCACCACCACAAAGTATTCGACTTAAAGTGGCAAGTAAGTCAGAATAAAGCAAATTTTAAGTGTAATTATGCTATTATTGAAAGAATAATGCCGTTATTGAAAGAATAATATTGTTTAAAATATCCGAACTAGAAATTTTCAAACATTAAAAAATTCTTTGTCGTAACGACAGGAGAAGATTACGAAATTCCACAATGTCGCATACCGGATGCAAGAGCTCTACAAGTAAAAAAATATTGTTTTATTGACTATGAGTGCGAAAGCTTTCGCCGTAAATCGTCGTTTTTATTAATTGACTTGAACAAGAAAAGAGCAGGGAGTTCCAAATTTCCATCAAAATCGTATTTTGTAGTAGTAACCTTAATGTCACCTTTCGTCATTTTGTAGCTTTGTCATACAGCAAGGGTGCGATGTATGTGAAATGTATTGCATGAATTTCTGATTCTAACCTCTTGAATGTTGGATAGTCATCATAATTTTGGAACTTTTTAGAACTTGGAAAAAAGGGTACCTTAAAAAGGGGCTTATCATCTTGATTCAATTGATCAGAGACAGTCGTGTAGAGGCGTGGGTTGGTACACGTTAAATCTGTCGTGGCTTCAAATGTCTTACTTTTTTGGTGTCTGATTAGTGAAAACATTCACCCGTGAATAACATTGTGGAAGGAAATATACAGTCCTAACGAGTACTTAGAGGTAAACACGTGTTTGAGACTTCCCATTTCTGACTTTGTAAGGGATGTTAATATATTCAAGGACAAATAAGCAAAATAATAATAGTATTATCCTATCGTTAATTTGTCTAAGCCGTACAATTATGTTTGAATATCCCCTCAAAATTTCTGTGTATCTAATTTAGAGGATTACAGCGTAACAAACAAGCACAGTTAAGTCACCAGGACTTTTATATTTAACTAGGGGGCCCGCCCCCTGCTCACTAAAGCTCGCCAACCCCCGGAGGATTGCTTCACAATCCTCATTGGTTCGCTGCGCGAACCTATGCTTGCTTCGCTCGCATCAATGAAGACATGTGTCCTAGCAGAAAAGATTTACAAAATACGATACTCCAAAAAAATATTTTTCAAACCTAAATTTGCTGTATTACAGAAAATATAAACAGTACCCTGAAATCAGAATTAAAATGAAAATTTTGAGCAAATATTGAGTCGAAATGTGAGCGCCGCTTTGGAAATTGAATACCCAGTATGTTGCTTGTGTACATTTCCAGCGCTCTCGAGTCACACACACTTTTTCATTGAGTTTGTTGTCGAAAGTTATAGTGCAAGCGTCTTGTTGAACTATAATTGTCGCCCTGAAAAGGACGTTTTTTAAATGGCATTGAAATGATCCTGCGCTTTCTTTGATTTCTAATTATAAACTGCAACAGCTCGACTAAAATTCTTTTTATTTTTTTATAAATAAAATTTCATCCGATAACGCTTTAAATTCAATTGACGCACGTGGCTTCGTGGTAAACAAACAATCGTACAATGTTGCCAAAACGCGATAACAAATAACGTCTTTTTTGCGTGCCACGTAAGAGAATTATATATATAGATGATAACAAGTGACAAAATCTATAGTGTTTAGGTTTTGATATAAAATATTCGTGCATTTCTACAGGACATTCTTTTCTTAAATTTCAGTCTATACTCACAATTATCTAGCTCTGCAGTTACCCATGTGTGGATGTGGATTCCGAAATTGAAAATTTATATCTACACTCAGACCCCAAAATAAATGCTGTTTTGCTTCTGCTCCAGATGTACGGTGATTTTTGTCAGAACAGAGTACATTGTTTTATGAAAATATATTTACTGCAGAAAAACCCGACTCTGTTGCCTCATTTATTGCATTATGTCTTGAAAATAAACCCCAAGTTATCGCGATCAGGGCCGATATAATTCAGTTGATAACATTCGAAGCTCAAAGCCAATCCCAGAGACTTAATTCAGTTCTATGCCCCGATTGGTTGAAAGCCACTTCTACGTCATTGTCATCAAGCAATCAGAGTAAGACCAAAGTGAGTGCCACATAAAACGAACAATAGATTTTGGATTCACGCGACCAAAGATAGCAAATTCCGTCCTCGACCGAGAGGAAAATCAATTGAGTTAAAACTATTGCGCAGAGGATAACAAGTCGAGTCTTTGCGATCGAAGACAAAAGAAAAATTATTTCATTAGATGACAGCCTGGAGAGTGAGGTTCTTCCTGATCAACAGATGCGACCATTCTGTGGGGCCACTTAATTGAGACAAGGGGCCTGGAAAGACATTGCTCAAAGGAGAATTGGGCGATGGGACAGGAATGAAAGTGTTTTGTGTTCTATTTGCTATCTTATTAAGGCAATGGAAAAGTGAGCGGAATTCAAATGACGAGGAAGCCATTCAAATTAGCAGTAATCAGGGAAATTTCGCCAGAAAGTAGATGAAAAATCGAGAAGATTTAAAGGAAATGTGTGGTTTTCCGATAACAGAGGGGGTAGTTTTGGGCAAGAATGTATTCTACCGAGTTTGTCAAGAAGTTACTCCAAGTTGTCATTTTGGATTGATGGTTGTCAGATAGGTAGGTAGTTGAGTTTATGTCGCGAACTGGCTTTCAAAATTTAAAATGGTAATGTTTTGAGCGCGAATATTAAAATTTACATACATTCTTAATTGCAAAATTTTATTTTAGTTTGTACTTTCTCTTAATCATTTAAATATATATTTCGTATCTAAATTACAAAATTTAGATTGCTAATTATTTTTAATTACATTTAAGCTGAGTTGAAGGTAAAATGGAATTGATAGATGGCCCGGATGCGAATTTCAAATACGTACATTGATTCTGCAACCGGGGGCGGGGCTAACCGTAACGGCCAATGAGCACTTGTTTTTTACACCGAATTTTCTCTCGAAACGGAAGATCTTAATATCCAATTACTTTTGGTACTGTCCAAAAAACATTTCAATCATGCAGAAAATGATTCTTCATCATGGATGTTCGCTCTTACTTCACATTCAAAGTTATTTTCATTTAAAACAGTGGGGACACAATTTTCACGACAATCGGCAAATCGTTATCCGCCATTAAACCGTTGAGTTTTTGAAAACAGAAAGCAAGCGCTGCGATCATTGGCCGTTACGGTTAGCCCCGCCCCCGGTTGCAGAATCAATGTACGTATTTGAAATTCGCGGCCCGGATAAACCATTCGTTAGTGATTGGGAAGGCAGTACACAACAAAAGCAGATGAAGCCTAAGTCAAACTGGTAGTGGAAATTTAAAAACTTCAAAAAACGGCTAGTAGATTGAAAACACGTGAAATTTCAATAACTTTTGAAGCAAAGCGTCATATCAAAATCATTCATATAAAAAGCTAATACTCTTTGTTTCAGGGGATGACATGATTTTAAATGGGGTGGACAGACTCTCCTAAAGATGCGCGAGGAAAAAGAGTTGTTATTCCGTGTGACCAAAACGTCCAAAAAAGATACAGATTCAAAGGGTAATTGAATATACTGAGAAAGTGGGAATAGAAAAAAGGTCAGGACTTTCTATGCCACAAAATGAATGCATCTACAAGATATCGGAGCTAGCATTTAAATTGAATATGATTAAACAGATTCTTTTCAAAGTAGTGCATATAAATGGGAGTTGCGAAATAAGCAGCCAGGAAGACTATACAACCAGGATACGCGACCAGAGGTATAATTGCATCACACTGAGTCGAGAACTTAGCAACAACATGATTTCTGTCTGCAGGGCAGCCATTGGATATTATCAACCAATTATGATCCAGCCAGCACTGGAGGCGAATACACCTATCCAGAGTCTGAGAAAGATGAAAATGGCAAAGATGTAGTTTGCAGGAACTGATAAAGTTCCGTCTGTTAATTGTTTAATCTCAATTTAAATTGCTTAAGATGATGAGAGGAACTCTCGCCTCCAATCCATCATAAAGTGGGACTAAAAGAATTGCCCATGGCTAGGAATTAAACCGTGTTCAAACAGGAAGCGATACGTGCAGGACAAATTAGAGCATTTTCATTGCTCGCTCTGGAATATCTGTCCACACTCGTTCGTTTTTGCTTGCGCTAAGCGTATGCCTCTCCTTATGCCTCAGCATATGCCTTTTCTTATGCCTCAGCGCATGCCTCGGCTCAAGGGACGCATGCGTCAAGGCATGCACAAGATGAGTAAGAAGTAGCAGAATTTCATAGTGTACAGCGTAGCGCAAGAAGTTCCACCAGCCTTAGATTTCTGTGCGTTTCAACTTTCAATTTGTAGTGTTTTGGTAAACCGAAGTTGTGTTTTTTTAGTGTTATCATGAATAACGAACAAACAGAAACTCATGAAACAGAAGACTACAGGTCTTATGAGTGTTTATGGAACATACACTGTAAATCTTATACGAAAAAAATTAAACTTAGCAATTAATAAATAAATTCAAAACGTAATAAGAAATTTTAAATTAAATTAAAAAATAGTTAAAAACGTCATTTATTCAAAACTTGTAAAGAGCATTTATTAAATATCTCTAGCGAAATAGCAACCCAAGAGCCTTTAACTTTATTATGATTGCATTTAAAATATTTCTGTTCAAATTATTGTTTGTTCAAACACTTTTTTTTTTGTGTATATTTTATTTTCATAGACTTAAAGAAAGAATATCAAGAGAGAAAATCTGACTATGTGTATAGGCATTAATTAAACATATTTAATGTAAATTAATTATAAACTGACAAATTAAGCTTTTTATTATACCAGTATAACATTATCATTGTATTGCATCCAATAAAGTTTTCTTAGTAATGGCGCAGGTTCTAAAGATGTAAAAGGATCAATATGAAACAAATTTATTCTAAGCCGGAAAGGAGAAATATGATAAATATACTTCACTTAAACACCTATGTATCCTTTAATTATTAACATAATTAAATGTAAACTAAAAGGCATTCTAAGTTCATAAGCACAGATTATATGCAAATATTATTATTAATATTTAACTCAAATATTTATAAGTTCTTACGCATAACGAAATGCACAATTAGGTTTTATCTTCTGATTTCATTGGTAACATTTTAAAATCCAGCTAATCGGTAACGACGATAATTTACAACTGTTTTGTAACCACTTCATACATTGTGTTTTTAATTGATTTTTATTGGCTCCACAACACACATAAGGACTAAATAACCACATCTCTTGGTCGAAAGAACGACAGGAAAGATTCCAATTATTATTAAATTTTAATAACAATAAATTTTAACGTAAATTAATAAATACTCATTACGAGTTTTGTAGTACTCTTTCATCCAAATCGCCGTCACCTGACCGTGGTTCAAAATTACGAGGTGTTGTCCTCGGATCTTTCCCTTAAGGGACTGATCCCGGACCGTCGTCAATAGCCCGTTGTGTTGCTCTAGTACGACGTTAACTAAAATTACCATTACCATTACCATCATCCAAATCGCTCGCCTCGATTTCCTACGTTTATTTGTCGACCAACCGGTATAGTGGTTAAGGTGTTAGCCTCTAGATCGGAAGGTTCCTGGTTCGAATCCGGGTCCGGGCATGGATGTTTGTAAGCGTATGGTGTAGAGGCTGCTGGTGCACCTTAAATCTGTCGTGGCCGAAAGTCCTCACGTTGGGTTGGCGTGGAAGTTTGGAGAGTGGGGTGCCAGCTCAGGTGTTGCTTCGTCATCTGACCGTGGTTCAAAATTACGAGGTGTTGTCCTCGAATCTTTCCCTTAAGGGACTGATTCCGGACCGTCGTCAATAGCCCGTTGTGTTGCTCTAGTACGACGTTAACTAAAATTACCATTACCATTACCATCATCCAAATCGCTCGCCTCGATTTCCTACGTTTATTTGTCGACCAACCGGTATAGTGGTTAAGGTGTTAGCCTCTAGATCGGAAGGTTCCTGGTTCGAATCCGGGTCCGGGCATGGATGTTTGTAAGCGTATGGTGTAGAGGCGGCTGGTGCACCTTAAATCTGTCGTGGCCGAAAGTCCTCACGTTGGGTTGGCGTGGAAGTTTGGAGAGTGGGGTGCCAGCTCAGGTGTTGCTTCGTCATCTGACCGTGGTTCAAAATTACGAGGTGTTGTCCTCGAATCTTTCCCTTAAGGGACTGATTCCGGACCGTCGTCAATAGCCCGTTGTGTTGCTCTAGTACGACGTTAACTAAAATTACCATTACCTACGTTTATTTACTTGCCTAATCACTAAATATGCCGCACTGATTCCTCCTAACAGACTAGCATTATTTTCATCCATCTTGAAAACACAACTGAAGTGAGGCACGAGTGTGGACTGGTGAACAGCATGCTTCCAAGCGCATTCAATAAGGCACGCGTTGACGCATGTTGAATTGAACGTTGAAAGGCAAGCGGAAAATGAAAGCGCACGAGTGTGGACATACCTGTTGGTCTACACGTGTCGCTTTGCGTCTTGTGCTTTCTATTTGACCACGACTGGAAATCGAAGAGAAAAGCGAAAGATTGAAAGCAACCCTAAAATATAAAGAAATTTGAGGGTTGTACGATTGGATAACTTAAGTGAAAAATAAAGCGGAAAACACGATCAAGAGACCTTTTTTGGCTGAGCCGTCTGAAAATTTGCTGAGTATATACAACAGCGCGAAAAACAATAGGACAATCGGCTTTGAAGTAATCGCAAAACTCAGACAAAAATAACAAAACTGCATCTTAATAAATAGTGGAATGAATTGAAGCAGAAAACCCTGAATACTCATAAGTAACATATAACTATTTTTCATGCAACGAGTAAACAAAATAACTTAAACAATCATTACAATACATGATGAAAGGCATCTTCAAAAGGAGGAAACTGCATGTCTCTAACAAGTATTGTCCGCCTACGGCACAAAAATGCAAAAGGGTTGTTTTTCATCAAAGAATTAGAGGATGAATTATGAGGATTATATTGCTTTCCCCTTAAATTAAAATTTCGATTTCAGCTATATTGATTGTTTGGAATGGAAATAAGAACTTGAATAAAATACATGACAACCTTAGGCAGTGATGAAATATTCTGAGCAACCGAATCCAAAGACGGTAGTGATATATTCTCAAATTGAAACCTATTGTATATATGCAGGTTGCTTTGGAAATATCTGGACATATTGTAAAGGGTGAAGAGGGCTCAAAATACACATTTTTATAAAGAATAAGTGTAACGCCGTGCGGTAGGCGTATTTCTATTAACGTCATACTAGAGCAACACAATCCTGCAACTCAAGTTGCCGTATCAAACCTCAAGATTTATTTCTGACATGGTATCGAACTGATTGATCGGATTCTGGTCCGCGGACAACACCAAGTAATTTCGAACCATTGTCAGATGACGAGGTCACACCTGAGCTGTCACACCAGTCTCCAAACTGCCGCACCACGTCAACACGAGGACGTTTGAGGCCACGACAGATTTAACGTGCACTAACCCCCTTGACCACGACTGTGGTTGGATTCAAAATTCATGCAGCGATGCATGCCGTTGATAACAATTTTAGTTAATAATTGAAATTTGGCAGGTTTGATTATAGGTAGGTTGTAGAATCAACGTCGCACTGAAGCAACACAACAGGCTATTGGCGACGGTCCAGGATCCATCCTGAAGGGAAGGCTAACTCCTCGTAATGTTGGAACCACGATCAGGAGACGAAGTCAACACCTCAACTTGCAAACTCCGAATTTCCACACCACTCCAACGTGAGTTAGCCGACCAACCGGTATAGTGGTTGAGGTGTTAGCCTCTAGATCGGAATGTTCCTGGTTCGAATCCGGGACCGGACATGGATGTTTGTAAGCGTATGGTGTAGAGGCGGCTGGTGCACCTTAAATCTGTCGTGGCCGAAAGTCCTCACGTTGGGTTGGTGTGGAAGTTTGGAGAGTGGGGGTGCCAGCTCAGGTGTTGCTTCGTCATCTGACCGTGGTTCAAAATTACGAGGTGCTTTTCTCGGGTCTTTCCTTTAAGGGACTGATTCCGGACCGTCGTCAATAGCCCGCTGTGTTGCTCTAGTACCATGTTAACTAAATATACCTTCACCTAGAACATTTTAAAATTAATTTATTAGTTTTTTCACCTTTCTTTCATCTTACCGGAATATGACGTCATTGAAGAAAGGCGAGGATTTTGCGATTTTAGACCGCTGACTTCACAAGCATTTTTCGTTTTAATGCCTTTGCAACCATGTCAATTCCAATTCTAGCTTGTTTTGATTAACGTTGTTAATAATAGCCACTTTGAGGCCATCACGGCGTTGACTGTAGAATTCGTTTGCGAGGTTCGGAAAGCGTAAACGAGCAGGGGGCGAAGTCCTCGCTGTGACGTCATGCACCGGAAAGTGAAATCAGGTAATTGGTAATTTTTTGTTAACGTCGTACTAGAGCACACAACGGGCTATTGACGACGGTCCGGGATCAGTCCCTTAAGGGAAAGATCCGAGGACAACACCTCGTAATTTTGAACCACGGTCATATGACGAAGCAACACCTGAGCTGGCACCCCACTCTCCAAACTTCCACGCCAACCCAACGTGAGGACTTTCGGCCACGACAGATTTAAGGTGTACCAGCCGCCTCTACACCATACGTTTACAAACATCCATGCCCGGACCCGGATTCGAACCAGGAACCTTCCGAATCTAGAGACTAACACCTTAACCACTATACCGGTTGGTCGGCAGTGAAATCAGGATTATACAAATTATGCAGATAGTTTCGCCGTCCAGGAGATTCACTCTGCGAAAGTAATGTTGGTTTGCTAAGCAAACCAAATGGCATTTGAGAAAGGAGTATTGGTTTGAGAAGCAAACCAAATGGGAATGTGTAGCAATCCCCGGGGGTTGGCGAGCGTAAGCGAGCAGGGGGCGGAGCCCCCTAGTAACTTAAAAAAAAAACCTTTTTTTCAAATCGATCCATGCCCAGATTCGCAACACAACACAGCCCGAATTTAAAAAGCACGGTTACGTATTCTCTCCATAATCAATGTTTTTAAAACCTCGCACGGCATCATGCAAAACATCGCGCCTATGACGCAAAAGACCCGAAGGACGCCCACCCTAATTTAGTTTCTCTCGGTGGCAGCGGCAACCGACACTCCAATTGGTAGCGGCAACCAAATTCATGTGCCTCCATTCCACCCCGCTCTCGCATGCTTTTGTTCTACTCCAGCAAAAAATAGCCTTCGAATCGTTATCGCTTGCAGATATAGCATGCAGTCCGGCCATTCCGGACGACGTGTCCGGACTGCCGAAGGCCAATTTACAAGTCCCTTGAAGACTCGGCAATTGCGTCACTAAATAAGAGATTTTGTTTGTTCGAAGGCCCGTTTATATCCGTTGCAATTGCCCGGACAATCGGGGTCCTGTCACGGCCTGTCCGGCAAACGATCGCGTGACGAGCGCCCTTTGTTCGGTTTTTAAGGACCGGACCGTGTGATGGGTACGGATCGATTAGGGATGTTTCGGGTATCGTTTGCGTTATAGGGTGTTGGCGTGCGAACGTTGGGGATTTGTATTCATAGGGCTAAATACGAAAGCTGCATCTTTAGAGTGAAATGACGTGTTTGTGTGTTTTGAGTTTCCTGGAATATTTATAGTTCGGCTCTGGCAACTTGACATTTGTGTCACGTGGCTTTCGAACGAGTCCACTCATTAAGTCAGGGGACAGGTTGAACGTAAACAATGCGTTCCCACAATGGACGGTACAATTGTGACGCCAATACAAAGTAAGCATCGACCTTGTAACGAAATAATCGGAGTACGTGTGAGTGGCTTTATGTTATTTCTTCTGGTCGCTCGTTTGGAAGATCTGTCACGTGGTATTGGGAGAAAGCACGAATCTTTTAATTAAGGTAATGGTAATGGTAATTTTAGTTAACGTCGTACTAGAGCAACACAACGGGCTATTGACGACGGTCCGGGATCAGTCCCTTAAGGGAAAGATCCGAGGACAACACCTCGTAATTTTGAACCACGGTCAGATGACGAAGCAACACCTGAGCTGGCACCCCACTCTCCAAACTTCCACGCCAACCCAACGTGAGGACTTTCGGCCACGACAGATTTAAGGTGCACCAGCCGCCTCTACACCATACGCTTACAAACATCCATGCCCGGACCCGGATTCGAACCAGGAACCTTCCGATCTAGAGGCTAACACCTTAACCACTATACCGGTTGGTCGGCTCTTTTAATTAAGGACTAACGATCGTATTCACAAGTCCGAGTTTACCCGCAGATCAACGATAATCCCTAGATTATCGAAAAAACCGTATTCACAATGCCTGATCCGTGGCTCAAACCGCCGCTTCGGTGTTACATTTTGATCCTCCGAAATCGACGGATTAACTCTCGGTTGAGTCTTACGCATGCGCAGTACTATCTTTTTTGCAAAAGAAACAAAATGGACGACACACTTCATTTTGTGTTAAAATTACAGTATTCTTGCAACGACGTGCATTTAACTGATCTTATATGAATAGGTAATTGGTAATTTTTTAGTTAACGTCGTACTAGAGCAACACAACGGGCTATTGACGACGGTCCGGGATCAGTCCCTTAAGGGAAAGATCCGAGGACAACACCTCGTAATTTTGAACCACGGTCAGATGACGAAGCAACACCTGAGCTGGCACCCCACTCTCCAAACTTCCACGACAACCCAACGTGAGGACTTTCGGCCACGACAGATTTGAGGTGCACCAGCCGCCTCTACACCATACGTTTACAAACATCCATGCCCGAACCCGGATTCGAACCAGGAACCTTCCGATCTAGAGGCCAACACCTTAACCACTATACCGGTTGGTCGGCGTTATATGAATAGGAAGCCGACCAATCGGTCTAGTGGTCAAAGTGTTGACCTCTGTATCGGAAGGTTCCTGGTTCGAATCCGAGGTTAGGGCATGGATGTAAATTGCGCTGTCCTTTGTTAGGGACAATGATGGTCCCCCCACTGGGTGCCCCTTCACAACTGACCATCACTTCTGGCCTTGTATAAGACTAAAATGACCTCGCTCAACTTTGTACTCTGTATTGTATTTGTATTTGTCTTCGCAATTGTACTGCCTTGCCATTGGAAAAAAAAAATATGAATAGGAACCAGAACGTAATTACATTTTCTATAAAATAGAAATGCCCAGCTATGTTCTGGTTCGAATTATATTCTGACTCGCCAGAGTAGAACCTAATGAGTGAGTGAACGTTTGTATTGGGTGAGCAACACGCCGGTTTTTCAAGGTTCGAAGAATACATAAAAATCCAGTTTGAAATTAAATACCTTTGAATTTCTTTTTCCAAACCCAAATTAAAATGCCGCATGCGTTGTATTTAATCGCAATTTGGCATCCATTCTGGCGGCGAAGTACGTGTTTGAATAGTATGAATGCAGATTCGGGCGTCGTAACAAATATAAACAATATCACGTGATCGTGATGAGACGGTAGTAGCCAATCAACAGCGACCGTATCATTTTAATCCTTCGATCACTTAACCCGCCGTTTGAGAATACGGTCTTTGGTGATCCTCGATTTAACTCTGACCCGCGGATCAACTGATCCTCGAGTTAACTCGAGACTTGTGAAGATGGCCGTAAGAATGCGATTGTTAAGAGAGATAAAAAAGTAGTGTGTGCTTCGTTAGCCAATCGGGCCATTTCGATTCGTAAGACCAAGTGGCTTAAGCCGCGTTTACAACGCAGTTGCAAACTTCTCCCCCTCCAAACATCGAAGCAATTCCGAGAAACGGCACTCCTTTTATCGTCAAGGTCTCGCGTCGGGGTGGTGATTTGACGAGTTTGCAACTCCAATTCCGTTTTTCACCAGGAGTCGGTAAAGATCAAATGATTGCAGCTTTATGGGGGACATTGCTCCGAGACAAAATTTGGGATGAAAATGCTCCCCTACTTCGTTCCCTGTCGGTATTGATTGACAATCAGAGCTCCTCTCTGCCCTTCGGCACCCCGTGGTCCATCATGGCGTCTTTTGTTCGCTCATTCTGACGTTTTGCCCTCATCGCTTGCCTTGACCACATCTCCCGCCAAACTGTCGGTGAGTGAACTGTTCGATTAAAATAAAGTGATGAATGGCGATCACACTTCTCTACAAAGGGGTGAGAAGAGTGCTCACACCTTGGTGTTACCGATAAAGTCGACAAAGCGTTTACACAGGAGTGGGTCGAAAAGGGGCCAGCATTGGGGAAACGTAAAACGTCCTCACCACTTAAAGGGGGCGACAGATATTTGCAACTCCGGTGTAAACACGTCTTTACCGTTCTGAGATCTAACAACAGTGACACCACCCATAAATTCTGTCTGTCATGAGAAGGTCGATGCAACAAATATTCGACCGTCTACTAAAATGCACGAAGCACTTGCGTGTAGCTTCGGACTGTTATTTCTCCCCATCTCTCGTTTAGAAGATATGTCACGTGGTATTGAGACAAAGCACGAATCCTAATTCAGTACTATTGAAAGCGATTACCGAAAGTGATTAAAAATACTAATTTGTTCTTCGATAGCCAATGAACCCAAATCGATTCCCTATCCCACATGAGGGAACGTCATTGCACAGTTCGGTTCCAAGCACTCTTAAGACGTTGACAGCTGGCAACTTGTGGACGACCCCTTGGAGGGGTGTCGTGAAGAACCAACGGGGTGATTTGGAAAAAGAGGTGACGAGGTCGACAGAATAGGGGGATAAATTGCGTAGGCGTTTTGCTCGGACACAATACTGCTTCTGTAAATTAATATTTTACGTTTAAGCTATCCAGTTATCTTGAAACTTTTCTGTAAGATTTATAACCAACTTGTAAATAAACCTTAATTTTAACTTAATTGCTCCGTTCCTGTTTTAATTGAACTTGTATTCAACGATTCCTTCAACATTCTGCAAAATAGCCACGACGTGCTCATCCGAGCACATTTGAAGGAGGAACTGAAGGAGAATTAGACTGTCATTGTCCGTGGGTATGCCCAATGCACTAAGCAACCTGTCAGCTGTAGGCGTCGCAGGTTCTATTCCTCCATCTTCTTTGTCAGTAAAACTTCCCTTGTGAGTGTATACCTATTATGTGAGGCTGTATGTATTGTATTTGGTGCTACATGACCAAATATGACCCGTATGCCATAAAAACTAACTAACCTACCCAACATGAACAACTCTCCTGGGATCTTACAACAGCCATTCATGCTCATTCTATTTCACTAGAACATCGATGAAAGAGACATAAGACAATAGACATTACATTAGATAATAGCTGATTGTCGATAGACCAGCAAATCTATCGGTATATAAATAAACGTTTCCTTTTCAGCAACATTCTCCTAATCAATGCGTCAGGAGTAGAGCTGGAATTTATGAAATCCAAATTGAATATGGTAGAAATCGTCACGAGTTGACAACACTAATAATCGCCTATGGCGATCATGAAAGATTTTGCTAATGGCAGCATCTCCCCTGTCGAAAGTACCACCTTTTTGCAAATGGTATTCCCCAAGGTTATCTGTCTGATCTCCATAGACGCTCTATCCAATAATTAATATCGATATTTGATTTGCTGAACTATATCAGATATTGATCAGAAAATCTATATAGTCCAGCTGTCTCATTTGAGATAATCTGTGATAAACAGGACTGACAGTCATAATTTGACTCTTGAGAGATGATAATTTAAGTAACGTTGGTTTGAATGAGGTGATAGTAAAACTTAAACAAGTTATCTTTAATAAGAATATTAACTTGGGATTTACCATTCGGTTTGAAGTGGTGATTACGAGAAATATAAGGAATGGCCTCTGGCGATCGCCAATATGATTTTGCATATAGAACAGTCCTTTTTTTTTGAGAGGTTACTACCTTTCTGTGTCAACTGTCTTTTTACCAGAGGACACATAAATCTAAGATGGCATAATCACAAATCATGAATGGTTTCTTAATTAAAAAATGCGATAGGTATGGGGTTTCAGGTTAAATTCATAAAGTTTTATTCAATTGTATTTAAAAAGAGATATATTAATAGGTTTCTTGTCCTTAAGTTTCCCCCACAATCCCTAGAGACTGAAGAAATGAGACCAGCTTTGAAAGAAACATCTTGGAAGTTCATTGGTGGACTTACCCTGGTTTGAAATTTCTTCTTCCTGTCTGGCAACAAATAGATCTTGATGTACGGATCAGATGTTCCAGAGAAGTCTTTCGCAGGTAGTTCTCTGGCTTGGAGGATCTAGGGAAAGAGAGAAAAAATTTCAAGTTGAAAAGCAATATTGTTACTCTAAATAATTAAATTCTAAAGCATTTCACGTTGCTACCGTGTAGCACCAACGGAATGTTTTATATTCGTTTAATTGGTGCTTCATTCAATATGCTGTGGGATAGACAGTAATGTAGGGGAAGGTGGTCTAGTTTGGAATACTTATTTTTCAGTTGGGGGCTTCGATCAGGGGGTGCAGTCCCCTAGTTGTGTGCATATAACCCTCCTGTGGTTGTCTCGAAGAGATATCTCGTCATTGGAAGAAAACTGACCAGATCTTATTTTCGTCAACAGAAAAAATTGTGAAAATCTTGATGACGAGATATCTATTACCAAAATTGGTGAGATATTTATGGACTCGTCGAAACCACTTGATGGTAATGGTAATGGTAATTTTAGTTAACGTCGTACTAGAGCAACACAACGGGCTATTGACGACGGTCCGGGATCATTCCCTTGAGGGAAAGATCCGAGGACAACACTTCGTAATTTGAACCACGGTCAGATGACGAAGCAACACCTGAGCTGGCACCCCACTCTCCAAACTTCCACGCCAACCCAACTCGAAACCACTTGAAGGGTTAAATATAGGTTGTCCAGGACTAAACTCAACTTTTGGAAGTACCTTTTGAAACAGATTGTATAACGCAAACCTGACAACACTACTAGGGTATGCAATCCGATCCGGTGGATTCGGCATCGTTTGGCTTCCTGCCGGATCCGAAAATATATATCAAAACCGGACCGGATCCGATAAACCCGAATTTTTTAAAATTAAATAACCGATTATTCAAACCCAACTTTAAAATCGCAAAATAGTTTATTAAGCAATTGATTGTGAATTTATCGATTCCTTATACACTCAGGAACATTGAAATAGCGTACCAAGAAAAAAGAAAGGTACAATCGTGAAACGTTGCAAATAAGTACAGTGAGATCCGACATGCAAATGATCCAAGTTTGGTGCCAATGCGCATGACCGAACACCTTGCAGTGGCGCTGCATTCGGGAAGGGGGACCGGCGCATAGTGGAAGATTCATAAACGTGACGATCACATTCCGACTCTAGGAGGACTTCAGTAAGCGAAGAATGCCATGTAGACGTGTGAGAAGACATTTCTCACTGTTATGAGAGTTTGAAAGGGGCCTCCTCATCGTAATGATAACCGCAGGATGATGGACGCGCCGTGTTGATCGCCAGGTCGATCGTTCGGAGTGTGCCGTCAAAACATGTTAGGAGCAGTGGACACGAGATGGTACCAACGTGCGGCGTACCGTTTCTGGAGCGACCAGGAAGACAACAATGAGAGAGGATCGAAGGATCGTGCGGCAAGCTCTTGTGGATCCCACAGTTACTCGTTCCACGATACAATCAGATGTAGGGGTGCCAGTTGTTCCACAAACCATTTCCAGACGCCTTGCGGAAGCGAATCTGTAATCCAAGAGCCCTTTTCGTGTTCTGTCTTTAACGTCGAAACATAGGTGACTCCGTCTACAGTGGTGCCATGCCAGAGCGACATGGAATGCCACAGATTGGCAAAATGTGGTGTTTAGTGATGAATCCCGGATCGTTTGGGGGACAGATGATAACCACGTACGGGTGTGGAGGTGCCCTGGTGAACGGTACAATTCCACTCACGTTGTCGCGCGACACACTGCCCGCACAACAGGCGTAATAGTCTGGGGGGGGGCATAGCCTACGATAGCTGGTCCACTCTAATTGTGGTACGTATAACCTTAACGGGCCAGCGTTATGTTGATGGCATTCTTTGATCCCACGTGGGATCTTTCCTAAATGGTCTTTCAGGGGCAATTTTCCAACAAGATAATGCTCATCCGCACACAGCTCTAGTTACCCAACACTTCCTACGCCATGTACTGACTCTTCCGTGGTCGACCCGCTCCCCAAACTTGTCCCCTATAGAGCATATGTGGGACCAGCTGAAAGGCCAGATGCCGCCGTGTCACTCTGTACTTGATTTGGAGGTGGCTGTTCAAGATTTGTGGACCCATCTGCCTCAGGACAACATCAGACGTCTAATCTACTCAATGCCGGACCGTGTTGAGGCATGTATTGCAGCAAGAGGCGGCCCGACACGCTATTGAAGTTGCATTGTATTTGTCTAATTCTACCCACTATATTTGTTTAATTGTCTTGATTTTGTGATCAAGTGAATCTCATCTGTGTCATTATGTGTATTAAATTTAATTTCAATCCAATGCTCCCTTCTTGGTGTGCTATTTTCAATGTTCCTGAGTGTATTCCAATCATCAATTTGGAGAATTTTAGCGAAAATAACAAATTAAATTATCAATAATATATTTTTTTTTTGCGAATGAAGAAATTTACTAAAAGGAAGGAAACGTGCAAAGATTTAAAAGTACATTTAGAAACATAACACAATTAAATTGGCAGTGAAGGCACTGTACAGAAGAGATACGACTCTTCTTACTGCTGAAACAACATTAAAATTCATTTTAGAAACGCTGGAAAAACAAGACACTGTCGTCTTAAGTGCTGAATTATCAGAGGCACTACGTGTAAGGGGAAAAGAACGTCGTTGTACACGGTAATAACAGAAGTATTACTTTATTTAAAGAAACCAAAAAAAAATATGATCAAAACATGAGACAAGCTGACAATACGTTTCTTATGCCAAAAAAGAATCTTACGCGACAGGAAATGAAAAAATATTAAACCAAGTCATTAAAGATGACAACGAAAATGTGGAACCTGCAGCAGAAGAAATCTTAAATTCCAACTCACTTTCATTGCAAACTAATTTAATATTGAATTAGAAAAGCAATTTCTGCAAGAAAATGTAGTCTTCTACAATTAGACAAACTTTAGAAAAGAAACATATTTTGAGAAAATACTGAAGAAAGAAATGACTTCATATGAAATGGAGGGAGTCAAAGGAAAATATTTGTATCTTATGTACGATTACTTAATGACGGTTAAACCAACTAGTGTCGAAGCTGAGAGGGCCTTCTCGGCCGCTGGTTATATTTGCATTTCATTGAGAAGTAGGTTAGAGAACGACACAATTAATACGATTTGTTTCCCTTGATCGTTCTTTCAAACTAACTCAAAAGTGATAGTAAGAATGATCATCATCAATCGTTCAATACTTACTACTAGTAGTACTAATAGTTAGTATAATTTATTGTTGGTGATTAATTTCCTACCTATGGATAATTATTAATGAAGTTGATTTTCTAATGCTAAAATAAACGTTTTGTTCATCCATTTGGAACAATATCCTTTTTATCTACTTTCACTCAGGCCGATTTTGGAAAAATACTCTACTGATTAGACTTTTATTAACAAAATGCCAATCCGGTCGGATACAGCCAGATTAGCGTTAACTGGCCGTATTGAAAATCGTGCCGGTTTTCAATCCCTAAACACTACCCTTCCTCTGAGGACAACAAACTGAGAGATATCTGACTGATTTAAAACAGAACCTGTATCCCCTCCTGAATCACTAGTGTTTGATGTTTTTGTAAAACCTCATTAAAATAGCTTTGGTAAATATGTATTATAAGAAACGTTTCGTCACCCATTGAAAATTTTTCGCCAATTTCCAGGGGTTGCCAAAGTTTGGCAAGGGTTTTTCAATGCAAACAAACCAGACGGAATGTGAAGATTTTACTTTCGCTAACCAGATGTTCTCCCATGGTACATGTCATCGGGAGTACCTTAAAATATTGTTTATCGCCGCATTGGCGATGTTTGGCGTTTCATCAAACTGGCGTTGACCAATGAGTGCACACACACTAACATTCATCAAGTCATTTTTAATTTTTTGGAATTTTTACAGTCGCCGTACTGAAATTGTAATCGAAAAAACAAACCAAGTGACGTCACGTTCGGAATACATATAATAAACAGAGTCTGCCGCAGAAACACTTCCCTCCACCTCTATTTAGCTTGACAGAAAAATCCTCTCACAAAACAAGAAATAAGGCGGGTTACCAGAATTGGCGCAATTTTCTCACAGAAGTGAACTTCAATGATTTACATACTTTTATACCTAACCTAATTATCAATTTTTGAAAGCATTCAAATTTTCATTTCCAAATACTCAATTTCCACGATAATAATGCCTTACTATTTGCCGTTGTAAGATTGAGCCTACTCAGTCTATGTAGAAAAACTCTATTTGGCAGTGTAGCGTCATGCCTCTCCTCTTCAAGATTTCCCCTCTTCCGTGAATTCGCCGTCAATGAGGGAAACGGCGGGCGAGTTTATGACCGAATGGGGGTAAAGGAATGTGATGTAGCCCCTCGTTTTTGAACTGTCGAGAGTCGTAAAAACGAGGTACAGGCGAAGTGACGCTTTGTTCTATCCCCTCGTAGAAAAAAAATGAATAGTTGTACCTTTTAAGGCGCGTTCTCACGAATCAAGTACAATTGACCGATAATAGTTGAACAACAAAAGTTGAATGAAAACAATAGTGAGAACCTCTGTTTCAATAGAGTTGATCAACTTTTTAGCAGTACAAGAAAAGTTCGACCCATTCAAACATTATCGTTCAAGTGATCAGTCATCCGCCATCTGATTTCGAGTATATTTCCACGCAAACGATCTGTCGTGGTTTATTTTATTCGAGAAACAAAACAAAAGTGTTTTTTATTCCCAAGGCTAAGTTTGAATCGTCGAGATTATTAAAGATGGAGTAAAAATTTCAATGGATATGAAATCTGCTGAAAATTTAACCTTAAATGGGATTTTCTATAAATAAATAATTTTTCAATTGTAACTTTTATATTTTCGCTTATTAAACTGTTGATCAGTTTCTGTTGAAATGTGAGAACAAAAACTCATTCAAGTCATATTCAACTTTTATCAATCAACTATAAACGGTCGATTAAACTTGATTCGTGAAAACGCGTCTTTAGTTTGAACGGGAGCAGAGCTGGCCTGCTCCGATGAAACAACGAGACTGAAACCATTTTTGTCTCGTACGCATTTTCGCCTCGAAATTGTTTTAAATTGTAAATATGTTTAGTATCTAACTAGCCATTGTGTGAGCAGCACAGTGTTGGCCGCGACAGTTATTTTTCTGGGTTCATGTTTGACTACTGTTCGCTGACGCTCGTAAACACCCGGTGATTGCTACTTATTCCTATTTGGTTTGCTTCGTATTCGAACACCACATGTAACGCCGTCATGGCCTCGAAGTGGCTATTACCAACAACCTAAATCAAAACACGCTAGAATCCTAAAGCATGGTTCCAAAGGATGACGTCAACGGTCGAAAATAGTGATGCGACATCGACAGCAAAACATCGATGTTCAAAATTAAAACATCGATGTAGATAATACATCGCACCAAAGCCATGGATGTTTTTAAAATTCAGTGTATTTAAACTCCCCCCCCCATTTCTTTAAACTGGTTTAGCAACTAGTGATGCGACAGTGACAGCAAAACATCGATTTTCAAAATTAAAACATCGATGTTAATAATACATCGCCCCCAAACCATCGATGTTTTTAAAATTCAGAGTATGTAAACTTTTTTCCCCATTTTTTAAAACTGGTTTAGAAAAAAGTAATGCGACATTGGCTCCAATACATCTATATATATATATTTTTTAAACATCATTGTTTTGAAAACATCGACATTGATGTCGCATCCTTACTTTTCAGACCCTTCACACTTGGCCACTTTGGTCTAAAAGTATGTTCAATTTGCTGATTATGAAAATTATGCTACTTGGTTTCCTTTAAAATTTTTATAACGGGACTTTTTTCATTTAAAAATAAAACATCGTCAAGTATAAACATCGATGTTACAAAAACATCGACTCCATTACATCGATGTTAAAAACATCGACATCGATGTCGCATCCCTAGTCGAAAATCGCAATATTCGTTCCTTCTTCATTCGAGGTTCTAGTGACGTCACAATCCGGAGAGAAGAAAGAACGGTGAAAAAACTAATAAATAAATTTTAAAATGTTCTAGATTAAATTTTAAAATTCGAACTGGACACAAAACTCGCAAAAGATTCGGACTACCTGTGTGCCCAATTTCGTTATTGTAAGTGCCATAGATTCGTCAGGACACTATGTGGCGAGGGAAAAACACTTCCTTCTCTACTGTTATAAAAGGAAGTGTTTGTCTGTCTTTTTCGTGAGCGCAAAATCCTGACGATTCTATGGCACTTACAGCGGCGAAATTTTAAAATTCAATCAAGGAGATTGTATAAATGAATTTAATAGTTTTATTCTCTACCTGCTTCTTCAAACGCGTTTTGTCCGGACGAAAGAAGAAACCCCCTAAAATGAGCTTTTTCTCCCCCACGTGACCTTTTTTATATTTTCTCAAGAGATTTGACGTCACGTAAATTTTCTCTTGAAAAAAAAAATAATAATTAAAAAAAAAAAACAGATTGCATATTCTGCCCTTCGCGTTAAAAAAAAAGAAACATATTACATTTCCTGTCCCCTTTTCGGCGAATGAGAGCAAGAAATAAAAAACATATTGACTGGGATTTAGAAGTTTTTTTTTTTTCGTAAAATCGGAATTGCTAAAGAAAATTAAAAATTTCAACGGATTTGAAATCTGCGGAAAATTTCACTTTAGACTGATACCTAAAAATATGATTTTCTTTAAATAAATAATTTTTAAATTGAATATATCTTCAACGGATTTGAAATCTGCGGAAACTTTTACACCAGATTAATACCTTACACCACTGGCACGGGCAACGCCGGGCTAGCCATGCAGTGGCTAGTTTATAATAGTAGAGATTAAATATGCTGGATATCTTAAAGCTATTTTTAAGTGCCAGTAAGCCATTCGCCACTTCAATTCATTTCACGACGTTACAGTAGCCTATCGAAATCGGAAAAACGAGACCTAGTTTCATGTCCAGAACAAAAGCGAAGTGCCATGCTAATTTCCGCAAACCATGAATCATTACCAAAAATATAGTCCTTCCCATTTCCGACTTATGTAATGGAGGTAATCCGTTAAGCGCATCTCCCTTTATTGTCATGACTACATAATAAAACCCGTCCTGGAACAAATTAATAAGCATATATAAAACCGCACAATTAACAGAGATTTGTGAAACTCGACAATTCTTTTATTTATGGCCCCACAGACTTAATATCTTTTCTTCTCTGTGCTATAAAAGAACACATTACCGAACGTGTTTTGCTTTCGGCTGAAGGGGCCAGGAATTGGCAGCGATCCAATCGCCATATCAGAGGCTCTCTCCTGTTCTGCAGTATAGGGGACGTTCCGGTCTCTGATAGGTTTGTTGAGGTGCGACAAGAGGCTTTTTTGGATCAAATGTACAATTAAATGATCAATCACAATCTCTAAAATAGACATTGGTTTCATTTTTATTTTGGGTATTCTCTTTGAAATGCCAATGTTAGCAGAAGTGATTTTAGTTCCCCCTAGCTTCGTTTGGGGGACAAAAACAAAAGGATTATGGGAGGTTTAAGAAACAGCCTATGAGAGGTTTTTCACACAACCACGCGACAAAACTACAAACCGAGCGATCGGGAGAAATAGCATGAAGTTTCGTGTACGTACTCCGTGTATTTCGTTGCAAGGTCGATGGCAATCGACCTTCTAATGACCTCATCGACCTTGTAATGAAATAGACGGAGCATGCGCCCGCAACTTTATGTTATTGTCAATGTCAGCAGAAGTGATTTTAGTTCCCTTTCGCTCCGTTTGGGGTACAAAAAAGAGCATTATGTGAGGGTTGAGAAACAGCCTATGAGAGGTTTTTCATACAACCACGTGACAGAGCTACAAACCGAGCAATCGGGAGAAATAGCATGAAGTTTCGTGTACGTACTCCGTGTATTTCGTTGCAAGGTCGATGGCAATTGACCTTCTAATGACCTCATCGACCTTGTAATGAAATAGACGGAGCATGCGCCCGCAACTTTATGTTATTGTCAATGTCAGCAGAAGTGATTTTAGTTCCCTTTCGCTCCGTTTGGGGTACAAAAAAGAGCATTATGTGAGGGTTGAGAAACAGCCTATGAGAGGTTTTTCATACAACCACGTGACAGAGCTACAAACCGAGCAATCGGGAGAAATAGCATGAAGTTTCGTGTACGTACTCCGTGTATTTCGTTGCAAGGTCGATGGCAATCGACCTTCTAATGACCTCATCGACCTTGTAATGAAATAGACGGAGCATGCGCCCGCAACTTTATGTTATTGTCAATGTCAGCAGAAGTGATTTTAGTTCCCTTTCGCTCCGTTTGGGGTACAAAAAAGAGCATTATGTGAGGGTTGAGAAACAGCCTATGAGAGGTTTTTCATACAACCACGTGACAGAGCTACAAACCGAGCAATCGGGAGAAATAGCATGAAGTTTCGTGTACGTACTCCGTGTATTTCGTTGCAAGGTCGATGGCAATTGACCTTCTAATGACCTCATCGACCTTGTAATGAAATAGACGGAGCATGCGCCCGCAACTTTATGTTATTGTCAATGTCAGCAGAAGTGATTTTAGTTCCCTTTCGCTCCGTTTGGGGTACAAAAAAGAGCATTATGTGAGGGTTGAGAAACAGCCTATGAGAGGTTTTTCACACAACCACGTGACAGAGCTACAAACCGAGCAATCGGGAGAAATAGCATGAAGTTTCGTGTACGTACTCCGTGTATTTCGTTGCAAGGTCGATGGCAATTGACCTTCTAATGACCTCATCGACCTTGTAATGAAATAGACGGAGCATGCGCCCGCAACTTTATGTTATTGTCAATGTCAGCAGAAGTGATTTTAGTTCCCTTTCGCTCCGTTTGGGGTACAAAAAAGAGCATTATGTGAGGGTTGAGAAACAGCCTATGAGAGGTTTTTCACACAACCACGTGACAGAGCTACAAACCGAGCAATCGGGAGAAATAGCATGAAGTTTCGTGTACGTACTCCGTGTATTTCGTTGCAAGGTCGATGGCAGTCGATCTTCTAATGACCTCATCGACCTTCTGATGAAATAGACGGAGCGTGTGCACGGAACTTTATGTTATTTCTTCCGATCGTTCGGTTTGAATATATGTCACGTGAATGTGGGTATATGCATGAAATCTAAATTATTGATTGGTGAAAGTGATTATCCTCAGTGATCAAAAACACTAGTCTGCAAGTCGAAAACCAATCGACTAAGTCGATGCGTATGTTCACGTGATTTACCCTTCACAGATCTAAAGATCACGATTCCGTCCACATGCTCCTATAGTAATTTTACCGTGACATCACTGGGCTTTAAAAAAAAAAAAGTTCAATTTCAGGACTTTGTCAGTAAAAGTTCAAAAGAATAATTTCCGAATTGATGTGATAGGTCAACGCCAGCTAGATAAAACGCCAAGCATAGGCGAAACAGCGATAAAATGCACTTTAAGATAACACCGATACGCATCATGCCGATATACAACATTTGGAAAGAGGAAATGATGTCGTCGCCTTCCGTTCGGTTTGTTTACACCAAAACTCGTCATTTGAAACATAAAAAAGGGCACATTATAATATAATTACTCGTTTCTTAAATTCGAATATTACAAGTTGTTAAGTACAATATGGAAGGAAAAATCTTTATAAAAAATACTAAATGTAGTAGGGAATATTTATATTCATATGTACGCTACCCTACAATAATGGAATAGACAGCAAAATGTGATGTTGTTGTTGTTGTCTTGTCCATGGATAGAACACTACAAATAGGGCCATGCACGGTCTACACAATCTCAGCTATTTTAAGGCAATTTACTTAAAGTCCAATCAATTACAAGTCCAACCTTTTTAAGGCTCTGTCAACCCTCTTCTATGGATAGAGCAAGATGTGATGGTATAAGGGAAATAGGAGGATGGTCCCCCACGTGATACAATTAGACTAGCAACCATTCTGGGCATACCTTCAACAAGTTTTTGATGCATAGCTATGAGTATTTGTGTCCATTCCTGCTGCAAGAATGGGAGGAGGTAATGGAAGTTGGTTGATTGATTTTTCATGGCACAAGGGCCATATTTGGCCATGGTGCGCCAAACACAATACAATGAGGGAAGGTTAAAAAGAACAATTCGGAAGGGAGGACATATAACTTGGGAGGAGGTTATGGAAGTTGGTTGATTGATTGATTTTTCATAGTACAAGGGCCAGATTTGGCCATGCTGCGCCAAACAATAACTAGTTCGTAATTAGTTTTTAATCAGAACGAGTTTAAAAACCATGTTATAAAATTCAGTACAATTGAGTGTGTGAGTTATAGTCGATTACGAAATCTAAATATAATTTACGAAACCAATGTCAGTTAAAGATAAAAATAAATTCTTGTGATATGGGTCCATCAACAAGTGTGTTAAGGTAATAAGGGAGTTACCAAATCGGTTTAGTATATGATAATTGAAATTCGGGCATTCTGTCAAGATGTGCTTTAAGGAAAAAAGACTTCATGATGAGCATAAAGGAGACGGTTCTCCCAGCAGTAAATGTTTAACCCTTCTTTGCATGATTTTTTCTTTATTGGTGAAATAAATCAAGGTGATATAATTCATGTTCAAAATTAAAGGAAAAATGGTTAAAAAAAATCTTAGTATATATTTATAGTATAAATTTAGCAAAAAACAATATGACGGTATCATGTGGTATTTTTTTTAATTAAACGCAAACTTTTTCAGAAATTGCTCTAAAAATAACAGAAACACATGTTACAAACCTTTCTTCCACTCATTTTCACTTTTTTAGCACAATAGAAACTCAAATATAATAAAACAAAATTAAAAACGAAATCATACGTTTATTGCAACTACAACTAACAGCGGAATGACAACTTCAAGCTCGTTTTACTGATAGTGACACTTGCTTATTTTTGACAGCTATGCTTTTTTTTATGCAATGGACATTAAAAAGGTATCCAGACGCGATAAACTTTGAGTGAACTTGTTCTTTTATATAATTTTTGGGCATTCAATGTTATGATGGAAATTTCCACCATTATGCAAAGAAGGGTTAAGAGTGAAAAAGGGATTATGGAAGAGAGCCTGGAAAAGGTTTGTTGGTATGGATTCCAACATCGCCTTATTTATAGAAAGGAGGAAGTGAAAATTATTGCTAATATATAAATGCGATAGGATCTAGGTAGTTGAATTTACGTTGTACATCGGTGCAAGTGGGTGTTCTTACCCTGACGATGAGTCCCTCGACGTCGTGGTCGTACCGGAGGGTGAAGGTGAGTTTGCCGCAAGTGGCCCCCTGCTCGTTGCCGTCCCCCAGGAGGTCAGCGCCGCTGTCCGATGACCACTGACGCATCATCTCTGCCTGGTACAATTCCGGACGGATGCGACCGATTGCCTGGCTATCCCGTTGAGGAATGTTGCATACTGGAAAAAGAAGACAAGAACACTTCAAAAGGGAGAACATGAATTTTCGTCGGGCTACTCTCCTTCTGTTTCAAAGAAAAGGAACACATTAAAATGCGACAACGCATTTAATGAATCAACTTTCCAAGAGATCTGTACAAGGCATCTTCATCAATAAAATTCTAACCCAATTTCTTTGTGACTGGAATTTTTTGTCATCAAGGTATAGCCGATTGTTATATCATAACGAAATCAATAGATTATCAGTTTTTCTTTCGCGTCCTGCCGACCAAACGGTCTGGTGGTTAAAGTGTTAACCTCTAGATCAGAAGGTTCCTGGTTCGAATCCGGGTCAGGGCATGGATGTTTGTAAGCGTATGGTGTAGAGGCGGCTGGTGCATCTTAAATCTGTCGTGGACGAAATACCTTACGTTATGTTGATGTGGAGGTTTGGAGAGTGGGGTGCCAGTGCAGGTGTTGCCTCGTCATTTGACCGTGGTTCAAAATTACCTGGTGGTGTCCTCGGATCTTTTTCTTAGGGGATTGATCAAGTTCGAAAACTGCTCCTGTGGTGAAATATGCACACCTCTACATTACATCACAGTTCGCCCCCTTCAAGTCTCATGGCATATGAGAACACCTGCCGTCAACCTTAAAATTGCATTGCTCAGGAACATTGCATGTAATAAGGGCTCGAGATTTAAAATTATTAACAAGGTGAGATTCATTGAAAATCATCAGGACTTGATTATCCTAAGGGACTAAGAAAAACGAGAACTCTTTTTTTCCCACCTTGCATGATGTATATATAGATATTTATAATCCAACCTAGTGTAATGATTTAATTTAAATACTGTATAGATGTAAGGATATATATATATATATATATATATATAATTTCAAGAACACAAGAATTTCTAAAAAAATGTAACAAAAGTCTTAAAAAATAATAAAAAATGAAGAAATGTTGGTGGATCAGGGCGTCATCAGGGAGGAGCCTGACCCAAACAACATAAAATGGTGTTTTCTACATATGAGCAGCATTAGGCTGAAAAAATTGCTCATACACTCCCCCAAACACCACCAAAAATCAAGTAAAACAAAAACAGAACAAAATACCAAAACATAGCAGGAATAGAACGAAATGAAACCCGAAGCCGCAGCTGGGATATCATCAACAACAAGCCTAAAAATTGCCACCAAATGCCATCAATTACACAGTCTAACTTATATGCTAACATCATACCTCCGATGCAACAAGTCCAAAAAAATAATAATAATATGAAAATCCCCAGCCCCTTATCAAAAATATATTCATAAAAAGTAAAAAAATAAAAATAAAATTGAAAAGTAATTCCCATGGCTCTGGGTAAATTACGAAAAATAATTATTCATGTGTTGTGTAGGTGTTGATATTAATAAATCTTTCAAAAATATTTTTAAAGAATGAAAACGGGTATTTGTTATTGAGAAGTGTGTTTTTTAGATATTTACATTGTAATAAAAAGTTAGCATCAGAATTACAAATTTTTTTGAAACGTACCAATTGACCAGCTATCGTGTTGTAGTATATTCTTTTAGAGATATTGGAGTCCCAAAATATTAATTTATTGACTGTAAATTTAAAATCGCTTCGTTTATCATATACATTAATGTCAACTTTGCCGGATGAAACAGAAATTTTTATGTCTAGAAAATCAGTATTATTGTTATCCAGATTGGTTTTAATTAAAGAAAGTTCGTCTGGATAGATGGATTTCCAAATATTAGCAAAGTTGCTATTATTAAAAACAATTAAATCATCAATAAATCTAAAAGCAGTATTTATCTGAAGGCAAAAGTTTTTTTCAAAATAATGAAGAAATAAATTAGCAAGAATGGAAGAAAAATTGGAACCTTGGGGAATACCCTTAACTTGAATGTAAATATGCTCACCATTAAATATAAAATTATTGAAAATACAATAATTAACCAAAAATTCCCATTCCTCAAAATCCAGATCAATTAAGTTATTAAAATCATGATAGTAATAGTTCAAAACATCTCTCAATTTGTCCAGGGGTATGCTGGTAAAAAGGTCTTTAAAATCATAGGTCTGAATATCATTAATAATATTTTTATCCAAAAAATTCAAAACCTTGTTATTATCACATATAATCCATGTAAAGCCTTCATCAAAAATGGCAGCAAGAATAATTTTTAAATATTTAAATAGTAGCAAGCCAGGTTTAATCATATAAGAGTTATTACCACAGGTGATGTAACGGAATTTAATAGGATTTTTGTGAAATTTAGGAATAACGGTAATATAAGGTAAAATTATGTGTTGATTGGAAATTTTAACTCTTTTATTTGAAGAAATGATTTTTTTAATAATGGTATTATAAGTAGATTTACAGAATTTATATGTATCTGAATTCTTAAGTTCAGCATCAAGTAAATTTAAATAAAGTTTTTTACATATGAAAGCATAGTTACCTGAGGCTTTATCAACTGTAGTAATGATAAATTTATTTTGAATATCCTTAATGGCTGTGTTTATTGTCTTGTAATTACCGGTATTGTCAAAAATAGATTGAATATTATTATTAATAAAATCTTTAAAATGATCATATAATTTCCATTTCCATTCTGTAAACAAACATAAAGGGACTTTAAATTTAGAAGAGGTCATAAAACAGAAATTATCAATGTCTTCCAGAAAGCTTTTAAGTATACTATTTCTATTAAAATTATAAATGGGCCTAAATTTAGTACCTTTATACATAACATCTCTTAATTGGTCATTTTCAACAATACCAAGATCACCAGTCACTATGTGTCCTAAGTCTTCATTTAAATAGGGTCTGAAATTTATGTTGTCGCACAAGCATACAACTGTATCTCTATATAAATCAATCTTACTGCAAAATTGATTGTAATTAAAAATTTTTCTCCCCAATGGTAAATCATATTTAAAGCATTTTTTTATGTTAAGAAATTTTAAAGGAAAAATATTCTGTAGGTTATTCACAATTCTGTTAAAGTTGAATTTATCGAAAATAATATGTTTAAAACTTATCTTCATATAAATTGGATTATCTTTACTACTAGTTTTTTTCTTATTAATTTTAGAAAGTCTAGCTTTATAAAGATCATGGAGTAAAAGTAAAAAATGAGGATTGAGAGAGTCAATGTTTGTAAGTAAATTCTTAAACTTAAGACACGTACCGTCATTCAAAGAAAATATGAATTTTTTTAAGGGTTTAAAATTAAAAGTTTCTATAAAGTGTTTTTCAATAAGTTTCAGGTTTTTTATAAAATTATTAAACTGGTGAATATTATCAGAAGTGTTAAGTTTTTTATTTTCACCGCTTCCTCTACATCCTCTCTTTGTTTTCTCTTTTGACGTATGGAATAAAGCAAAAGTATTGCAGTTATGTATATATGTATATATATATATATATATATATGTATATATATATATATGTATATATATATGTATATATATATATGTATATATATATGTATATATATATATATATATATATATGTATATATATATATATGTATATATATATGTATATATATATATGTATATATATATGTATATATATATGTATATATATATATGTATATATATATATGTATATATATATATGTGTATATATATATATATATATATATATATATATATATATATATATATATATATGTATATATATATGTATATATATATATGTATATATATATATATATATATATATATATATATATATATATATATAATGTGCTCTAACATTCTGGATAGACATGTCACCTTGGTGGCATGCTCTACTCATTCAACCATACTTATTTAAACTGGTAGTGTCTCACGACTCTAGGCACGGGAGTGTGTGTTGGTATTAGTTAGTTAGTTAGGACCGTCGTTAATAGCCCGTTGTGTTGATCTGCTACGATGTTGATTAAAAATTACCAATTACTTTCGTGCCCATCCAAATAGGGTTAGTTTTACTAATGTTGTCTCGAGTAAACTATCACCTGAAAGTGTAAACAAGGAAATTATAACATGTAGAATACCATTGACCTCTTGATCTATCACGCCTCGATATATCATTAATGTTTATTGTTTACTGACGAGGTTCTGATTCGCAAACAGTGAAAAATCCCCACTCTGTTTAAAATTGGAACTTAAAAGGAAATTAGTTTCAAACCGTTATTTTGGAAAACCAAATTAGTAAAAACGATTAGGGTGTCATGAAAGTTTGATGAGGAATAATTTATTTCGGAAGTACTGATTGAAACGCAGTTCAATACCTGATTCGAACAGCTATACTGACACAAATTAGTAAAAGACTTGAGTAACATGAGTGATTGATGAGAAATGGTTTATTCCAAAAGGTATTGATTAAAATGCAGCTCAATTTTGTAAAGCTCAACGGAATTTTAGAATAAGTTTTCGATTTATTCGATGATTAAGGTACAGTTAAAGAAAAAAGAGGGAAACGCAGAAAATTATTTTATTATTTGATTTTACCAAAGAGCATTTAGAGGTTAAAAATTTTCAGATGTAAGAACATTATGTTTCCAGTCAATTTTGTGGAGATATAACAGCGGCTGAAAGAGCGCAGAACTTCCTGTCTTGGTCTGTCAGTATCCCAATAATATTCAACGTTTATATGTAATAGGTTTTGTGTTTCCAGAACACCATTTTTTGTACGATTTGTATGTATACGTCAACGTATGTTATTTCTGACAGATTTATATCAGTACGAAATGTGGCCATGGCTGGTCCCTATCACTGAAGATAAGACAACATGTTTTCATAAGTTTGTTTCAACACTGGGTAAGTTATGACCATGATAAATACTCGTAAAGCGCATCAACAAACAGTATCCGAAAGCATTCACTTGAGTAGCTAATTCAATTTGGGTGCTTCTCTGAAAATCACTTGTTTACCTCAAGCATGTATTCTTATTCCATCAAAAAATTTGCACTGATTGACCATTTCAGTATGTTGTACGGTTGTTCTTCCAGAACGTCGTACAGTACTCAGAAAACATCCGTAATAAAACCTTGTTATTGATTGACCTTATATAAAGACAAGAGAACGGTATGTTTTGAAAACACATGACATTGGCATTCTTCCTTTATCTCGGGAAGACCCAATACATATTACTTTATATAGAGCATTTCTAATCACCTTAAACAAAGTAGAGCAATTGTTTTTCAAGCTGATGTCGCAAACACATATGCTATTGCTTATGAATAAACACTGTCCATTCATTAGTTATAACATGTTTCTACATATTAGAGATACGATCAGGTGCTCTTTAAAGGGGTGTACTTTTCCTTTTATATATCCTTTCTCTATCGTGTTACAAGAGCCCTTCTTTTATCCGGGAATCGGGATACATATTTGTGATTCATGAGAGATTCGTCACCTAAGTAGGTGCTAGGACTCCATTAATACTGGTACGGAGACCCTATCTATCTTGGTACTGGGGCCCTTCAACTATCATAGTTTTTGGGGTTAACTATCCTCATACTGAGTCGTTTAAGCTGTCTTGGTACTGGGCACTTAAAGTATCCTGATATGGGACCCTTCAAATATCCTGGAACTGAGAAAACCATCTACTTAAATACTAGAATCTATATATATAATTCTCTTACGTGGCACGCAAAAAAGACGTTATTTGTTATTGCGTTTTGGCAACATTGTACGATTGTTTGTTTACCATCACGAAGTCTCGCGCCTCAATTGAATTCATAGCGTAATCGGATGAAATTTTATTGAAAATAATTAATTTTAGTCGAGCTGTTGTAGTTTGTATAATAGAAATCAAAGAAAACGGGGTATCTTTTCAGGGCCAACAATTGTAGTTAAACAATACGCTTGAACTTCAACTTAAGACAACAAACTCAATGAAAAAGTGAGTGGCTCGAGTGCTGGGGAAATGTACAAACAAACAACATGCTGGGTATTCAATTTCCAAAGCAGCGATCACATTTCGAGTCAAAATTTGCACAGTTTTCATTTGAATTCTGATTTTAGAGGCACTGTATATATCTTTTCTGCAAACAGCAAATTTAGATTGGAAAAAAAATGCTTTTTTTTTTTGGAATATCATATTTTGTAAACAATTTCTTCTGCTAGGACACATGTCTTCAGTCTTCATTGATGCGAGCGAAGCGAGCATAGGTTCGCGCAGCTAACCAGTGAGGATTGCAAAGCAATCCTCCGGGGGTTGGCGAGCGCTAGCGAGCAGGGGGCTGGCCCCCTAGTATATTTTTATCTCACGAGGGACCTGTCATGTAACTTGCTACTAGGACCTTATCTATCTTAGTACTGGGTTCCCTTCAGTTATCTTAGTACTGGGTCCCTTCAGTTATCTTAGTACTGGGTCCCTTCAGTTATCATAATACTTGGGGCCTCCAAATATCCTGGTATTGGGACCCTTCAAATATCTGGTAACGAGCAAACCATCGACTCGGGTACTATAATACATTTGTATCTCACGAAGGACCAGTCATGTAACCTGGTACTAGGACCTGTTGTTGTTGTTGCACATCCCTTGAGGCTATCAGAGCTAGGCCAGGTCCATGACATTATACACCCTAAAGAAATCCAATACCAACAAAGGATCGGTAGCAAGATCCCGCCTGGAGAGCCCCAGGCACGCAAGAATATGTTCAGGCGAAGCCTGCTCAGTAGAACACTTGGTGGAGACCTAAAATCACTTAGAACCCTCTGTATATTTCAGAGATCTAAGATGCCCACTGTAGAATCGTATCTTATCTATTGTAGTACTGGGACCCTTCTACTATCAGAGTACTTACTTCCTCCAACTATCCTGATACTGGTTTCCTTAAGTTAAAAGTAAGTTGATACTAGGCACTTCAAGTATGCTGGTATTAGGCTCTTCAAATATCTTGGTACTGGGCCCATCATCTATTCAGGAACTAGAGTACATTTATTTTCATCTCATGTGTAGCCTGCCCTGTAACCAGGAACTGGAACCTTATCTATCGTGGAACAGGGGCCTTTCAACTATCTAGGTAATATGATCCTTTAACTACATTGGTGTATTAAAATTCATGCTACTGAGCGCATCATCTAATCAGGTTCTAGGATACATTTTTATCTCACTAGGGATCTGCAATCGAACCTGGTTCTGAGACCTCACCTATCTCGGTACTGGGACTATTCAAGCAACCTGATATTGCAACCTTTTTTATTCTGGTACTTCGTTCGTTGTTTTTATAGCGTAAGGGCTATATTTTCTGCACCAAACACAAGACAAACAACCTCAAATAATGGACGTACGCACAAGTAAAGTATTAGTGTCACAGGAGAGAGAAACACACTCATAATAGGTTACAGGAACCGAATTCTGCGCCGCCTACCACTCGAAGGTTGCTTGCGCTGTGGGAAAAAACCACTAAATGCTCTGGCACAGTGATACATATTTTCAATTTAAGAACGACCTACCATCTAACTAATACCACAAGGGTCTTCATATAGTATATTAGCACTGGGGAATACAGTACAGATGTGGGGGTTTATATTAACTAGAGTAAGTGTTGAGTATATTCTACCTAAGGGCCCCTGAGAATTATGCGGGTGCGGTAGTCCGGTTGGTTGGTAGTTTAAATAACGTCGCACTGGATCAACGCAGCGTTCTATTGGTAGTCCGGTCGGAAGATTAGTGGATTAGCAACCGAAGATTTGGGTTTTGAAACTAGATCCAACGAAAGACCTTCGTCTACAAGAGAGCTGGTGCACATTACATCTACCGTGACCTCAAATGTCCTCACGTTGGGGTGATGTGGAAGTTTTGAGAGTAGTGCCCGCTCAGGCGTTGACTGAACCATCTGAAGGTGGTTCGAAAATAGGAGGATCTTTCCATTCGGGATGGATCCAGAACCATCGCTAGCAGCTCCTCGTAATGCTCCAGCGCGATACCAATTCAACTATTAAGACCATTCCGTCACAATATCGAGTGGCAAAGATTTCACCTTAAGATGATATCACAAAATCTCAATATCTAATCTTTCCACACGATAGTTCTATAACAAACGGAACAAAACCGCAATGGGTGTTGTGAAGTGATAACAGAAGTATGCATTATGATAAGATGCGGTCTGTTTTGTATCCTATATTCAGCATTTGAGTTCTAAATGAGCAACTGCGCAGTTACATACTCTGGTGCTGCTACTGCGGGAATTAGTTTTAGGCAAACGATGTGTGACCTCATATGAGTGGAGAGTAGGACAATAATAGAGTGGACACATTACAATGGTCGCTTTTGACGAGTGACCATGGTCAGTGATGAAGTGCTCTTCTGAATGAGTAATGAAACTCATTCATCTCTAATGCTAGAGCACTCGAGGTGAAAATGTGTCCCATACGCCTAATTGTTGTTCCCAGTATTCACTAGACGTATAGAATTGGTAGTGGGACACAAAAGAAACATCGCTAATGTTATACAATTCAGCTTCTGTTGCCTTTAAGTTTTTGTTCTGGGCTGGTATTTAAAAGCTACTTTTGAAAAAATGCTGAATAAACTATTTAGATCCTTATTTTGATTTCTATAAATGTTTAATCGTAATAATCTGAAAAGTAATTAGGAAGCCTTAATCCTATCCTCTTCATCTTTTGTGTAGTCTGTTTATTTTTTCCATGATTCAATTTTGCTTGGAATGTTCTGCAAGGAATATTCTAGGTGGAATGTTCTACATGGAATATTCTAGATGGATCACACAGAAATATGTATAAACGAGTAACAGTAGCTGAGCTATGTTCTTTTTTACATTTAGAACAAAGGTCAGGTAATATCTTAGTTTTTAAGAGCCAACTTCGTTCTTTTTGGATTGGTCTTTTTGGATTTCGTCTTTTGTGTCCGTTTAGAGTTTCCCCATGATTCAATTTTGTTTGGAATGTTCTGCAATGAATATTCTAGGTGGAATATTCTACATGGAATATTCTAGATGGATCACACAGAAATATGCATAAACGAGGAACAGTAGCTGAACTATGTTCTTTTTTACATTTAGAACAAAGGTCAGATAATATCTTAGTTTTTTAGGTGCCAAATTCGTTCTTTTTGGATTGGTATTCTGAGTGTGTTGCGAGACAGCAGCGTGTTCCTCAATCCATGAGGGATTTTGCCTTGGGGTTCAATACCCTTTTGTGTTATATTATTCACAGGGAAGAATTGTCCATGTGGTGGTTGAATTCATGATTCAACAATAAAATTCATACAGTCCTTTATAACTGAGCTTCGACGAGACTTCTACAATAAAGATTAAACTAACTTTTATATATAGATCCACCAAAATTAAATAGATATATTTTTACAGTGATTATTTGGGAATCACATAAACTCAGTTGTGTTATCTATTTATATAAAGGTAACTAAAATGTGTTTCTGTACCTAATTGTTTCGAGTATCACCAGACAATTTTTTTTTGGTAGTGAGACATAAGAGAAGTATAGATGTAAGAATCAAATTCTATAGCTTTTAAGTTTTCTTTCTGTGATGGTATTTAAAAACAACTTTGAAAAAATTTGTCTACGACCAAACTATACCGATGCTTATTTGGTTTTTACTGAGATAAAATTAACTACCGATCCATCAAAGTTAAATAGACACATTTTTATGTTGATTATTTGAGAATCATAGACTCAGTTGCGTTATATATTTGTATGGGAAGATTAAAGAGCGAAAATATGTATGCAAATTACTACTATATATAACGTATTTAATGTTATGTAAATCCAGTAATCTAACAATAAATGTCTATCCAAATATTTATTCAATTTAGCCATCACAGTAATATAATATATTATTTACTTAACTACATTTATATAATATAGAATCAGGATTATATTTGGATAGTGAGTTACAAAATAACTGATCTGTCGATTATTGCATAACTATTTATTCTACCTATATAAACTTCGGAGACTTTATTTGATCATACCTGTTCGATTAATATAAATTATATTTTATACCACGGATGGAGGTAAGTAATTGATTAACACACTAGAACAGGGGTGGCCAACCTGTGGCGCATGCGCCAAACTTGGCGCATTGGATGATCACAAGTGGCGCATTGCATCCTTGTACCAATTTATTCTTTCGAAAAGTTATATAAGTTGAAAAATTATATTGTCGTTTTGTAACGACAAACAGATGTGAACAACCATTATCATCCATGGAATTTATTAAAAGGAAAACGAGGTAGTGAATGACTGATTCAAATTTATAGAATTCCCTGTAATAGGCATTGCTTCTCATAAATATAGTTAAATCATTTAAAAATGTTAATTATGTCGATAAACATACTTTTATTGAAAAAGTTATACAAATACAAATATTGACGACCAGCTACACTACTAGAGCAACACACCGGGCTATTATTTTACGAATGATGCTTGTTGCAGTCAAGAATTTTTAATAGAGAAAGGTTTTCTCAGATTGATATGGTAAGTAGGTAGTTAATTAACGTAGCACTGGAGCAACAAAACCGGCTATTTGCGACAATCCGGAATCAATCTCTAAGTGAAATTTCCGAGTTCAAAACCTGTGCCCGCACTCCAAACTTCCACACCACGCCAACGTGAGGGTATTTGAGGCTCCGACAGATTGAACGTGCACTAGCCCGCTTGTACACGATGGTCTTTGGCTGGACCGTATATCGAATTCGTAACCATCCGGTTGCTAATCCGTAACTCTTTCAATTAAGTCACCGCGGCCCCAGGCAGGTAATTGAGTTAACGTCGCACTGGAGCAATACGCGTGCTATTATATTACGAATGCAAACATATAATTCAAGCATTATTATCCAGACGAAAGTTTTCAGATAGTCTTCATCAGTAAAAATGTCAAAATTTACATAACTAAAATTAGATTTGAATCTCATTCTATAAACACGACAAAATATCAGTCGCAGAATAAATGAGCCGTTATTTTTGAAAGTGGTATGAGTCAATTTTTTCATACATCAAGATATTTAAGGGTTTGCGTTTAAAATAATACAAATATTATTGTGTAATAAAATTTAACAGGTTTTTTTGTTAAAAACAACCGAATTGAGTAGCGTTTGACAATATAATTATTAAAATTGTATAATAAAATAAACTCATTTGTTTTCAAAAAGGACTTATACCACTTTCAAAAATAACTGCTCATATATTATTCATCAACTAATATAAATAACCAAGGAAGTATTGTTCATTCAGAAACGAATGTTCTGTAATCTTAAACGTGCCTTGTTTACAATAACTAGCTGCATTCAAGTGTACATTAGGTTCATTTTTTGGTAATAAAAGAAGCGAATTCAATTTCCGTTTTTTTGTGTGTGTGTGAGATTATAATTGTGTTCTTCGAGATCGTGAACGTTAAAAGTATTCCAGAACGGAAGTACAGCGGCGTGAATATTTCTATTTTGACTGCACAAAAGGGTGCCTTCGGTTGATTTTTGCTTCTGGAAACGTGTGTTCTTTATTCTTCGTTAGAATTTAAGATTAATTAACTCTATCACGCGATATCTTGAGCCAATATTAGATTTGGAATGTTTCACTTGTGGTTTTTGTTCGTTTATAGCATCTAGCTTGAGCGTACGTGACATAAATACGGTTAATTCCAAGTGAATGTTCTTTTTCAGATGGGGAAACGAACTTCCTTTTCTAAGTAGGTTCGTGAAATAACACGTCGCACTGGAAAACACAACGGGCTATTGCCAACGGTACGACCTGAAGACAAAACATCGTAGTTTTGAACCACGAGCAGATGACGAGAACACCTGAGCTGGCACACCAATCTCCGAACTTCCACACCACTCCGACTTGAGGAGATTTGAGGGCGTGGTAGATTTAACCTGCACCACCCCCCATATACGACGACGGATTCGGGAGAGTCGCACGGATGCACCGAATCTACGTCGGAGTGTTTACAGACTGATTAGGGTTCACCCTGATTCTGTTGTTGTACAGTGACCTTTGCGCAGTTAGTTACGCTCTCATCTTCCATTTTGTTTGGAGAAAGGGTTTGACATGCCTGGGATAAAAACACAAGGTTCTGTGACACCATAAGGAACTACAGTGTGTTCGACCTTTAGGAAGGTCACTCAGAAATTCGGTCTGCACGCAAATTAATTTCACCGTAAAAAGAAGAAAAACAATTCGCGTGGAATTTTGGAATGCTGAACATATTCTGATTGGTAATTGTTCAGCGCCAGTTTCTGTTTTTGAATCGGACGCTTTACAGCGACTTGAGAAGAACACGTGAAATAGAACGTCCTCTGCAGGTGGTATTTGTCCGGAAGATCTCTGATTGTATTTCGACATCTACCGTTGGCGTGGACTCCTAATTGTATCAATTATTAAACTCTATCGTCTATCTCAATTATTTACCTTTATCATAGTGCAATGCCACTACCTTTAACTTTCTTCCTCCATTTTTAGTCTACAATCATTAAATTCCTTATTAATTCTGATGTGGAGGTTCGCAGTTCTCTGCAAGGTACTCCGTAATTGATACGTCCGTTCCGTTCCCGTTGGCGTTCTTTTTGAATTGAGGGAAGAGCACATTAGAGAGCGAGAGCAGAAGGTTGCGCTTAGTCACCGCGCTGGACTGTATGATACATACTTTTATTTATAGGTGTAATGATGTTAATGCGATGATGTAAATACCGTACATTTTCCTTATTGTTCTCGGAATAATAAGAACTTAAATATCTGATCTGTTGGATGTCTTCTTGTGTACGATTCGTAGCTTTCACGCAACCATTTTGGGGTGACGACACCACGTGATGTTTGGCCCTCTTTGTGAATAGAAGATGGATGGAAATGCTTCTACAACCAACTCATCTTTGGAGCACACGAGACTTGAACTCAAAACCAAGCGCTTCAGTGCACCAGTTCTTATGAGCGATACTTTCGTAGCTGAGCCTCAGGTGGTGCTCCGAAATGCATAGTATTGCTTTTTCGCTGCAGCACATTTAATGACTAAATAGCCATTTTGGCTGAAAGAATCCTAGAGAAGATTCTATTGTTCAAGACAATAAAAAATTGATTACAAGCCATTCAAGGAAGACAACAGATTAAGCGGACGCATACGTGCATGTCAGCAGGTGTTTAAAGCATAGCAAAGTGTATGCTCTAACTCTGAGTGTTATAAGATTTCCGAGTTTAGTGCGGTATTTATTGCCTTTTCGCTGTTGGATGATTAAATGACTGCATCTATTGGTTGAGGATCCTAGGAAACATCCTATTTGTCAAGAAGGTCACAACCTGTTTGTGTCATGCAGAGAAGACGGCATATTGCAAAACGAATATCTGTATACGAGACCTTCAGAAGGTTAAAAGGAATCTGAGTAGTGATGGACCTGTTGCTTTTACGCTATTTGAGAGTCAAATGACTGCATCTATAGGTTGAGAATCCTAGGAAATATCATATTGGTCAATAAGGTCACAACTTGTCTATGCCATGCAGACAAGACGGCATATTGTAGAACGAATATTTGTATACGTGACCTTCAGAAGGTTGAAAGGAATCTGAGTAGTAGAGTATCACTCTCATTGATTATACACTGTTTGAGGGTTAAATAACTGCATCTATTGGTTGAGAATCCTAGGAAACATTCTATTGGTCAAGAAGGTCACAACCTGTTTGTGTCACGCAGAGAAGACGGCATATTGCAAAACGAATATATGCATATGAGTCCTTCAGAAGGTTAAAAGGAATCTGAGTAGTGAAGGAGCTATTGCTTTTACGCTATTTGAGAGTCAAATGACTGCATCTATAGGTTGAGAATCCTAGGAAATATCCTATTGGTCAATAAGGTCACAACTTGTCTATGCCATGCAGACAAGACGGCATATTGTAGAACGAATATTTGTATACATGACCTTCAGAAGGTTGAAAGGAATCTGAGTAGTAGAGTATCACTCTCATTGATTATACGCTGTTTGAGGGTTAAATGACTGCATCTATTGATTGATGATCATAGCAAAAATCCTATTGATCAGCAAAACCGAATGTATATGTCTGATACCATTAGAGGATAATAGTCTTGAGTTTGAAGGTTATAATATACATTCAAAGAACTTTTAGGAAGTGCTTGTATAACCCCAGATTCTAGTTTATGGATAAGTGTGTTTCACAATATTCAGTAATAAAGATAGACACAACTGTTCATTATGGTACAATATAAATATTATGAAAAACAAAGACAGCAATGCGGTGCATTGAGAGATGGAATTAAAACAAAACGAGAAGAGATTAGTTTTTAATTAACATCGAACAGGAAGAATGGGCTAGTGGTGAGGTCTGGGATCAACCTCGATGGTAAAAATCCGAAAGTATCACGGGAGATGGAATGATATACAGGGAGACAGTAAAGGAAAAAAAATCACACAGGGAAAACAGGTCATAGAACGAATATAGTTGGTTGGTTTGGGTTTTATGGCGCAAGGTCCAACAGTGGACAAACTGCGACAGTCACAAAATGAAATTTGACCCAGTGAAATCAATAAAATATTTAAAAATCCATCTAGTGAAATAAAAGTAAATTAAAAATAAGCACGTGGGGAATTTAAAAGTATTTCTGTCCTAAAAATGTCTATCGATGTCATAGAACGAATATTTGCGCCACAATACTGCGTTCCAGTGCTAAGTCAAAGCAAAAGATAGAGAATATTTGCCGCCACATGAACCTGGATGCACTCGACCTGCAATTGATTTCCTTGAACACCATTTCAACGCGTTTTCTCCCACTGTTACGAAAGAACGGAGAGCAACTCTCCTGTCGGTAAAACGGGGCGGAGAGCACACACGCCTCTCAATACGCGTACCTTGATCGAGATTCCCCGCGAAATTTACTTATTATAAATGCGAATTAAGCACCCTCCATCGCGTGGTAAGTGGCCATCCGAATCCCCAGACCAATCACAATCGGAATATCTTCGCGTTCGGGTGGGTTTTGTTTACGGAGGGATCCGATCGAAGGCCGAGTGCGTGTCAGACGGCCGTTAGAAAACGAACACGACGAGTGGAATAAATTGAATGGAAAAGACATCGGAATAGATGTCTTTGATTAAATTTCTCTCCACAGGACACTGGAACGGTGGGGTGTACTTCGGGAGCACCCCTCCTCTCGGAAATGCGCAATTTTCTCCTCGAGGACGTAGAATCTGAAATGCGCCGATACGTGTTGTGGATAGAAATGGATAGTGTTTCATATGAACGATAAAAAATAAACAACTTTCTACTTTTAAATTCTTATATTAGCATAACACATATTTACAAGTGATCTACAAGCTATAGTTTAAATATTTATGGAAAAGATCCATCGCCGATAGAATAATGATGCTAAAGGTTAAGCTATACGCTGCGGCAGGAAGACAGTTGTTAGCACAACAATTTCGTTTACACCAACGGCATGGTATAGATCTGTGTACGGAGGATGTTATCCCCCTTTTAAGAGACCGCTGGCATTGATCACCATTTATGAGCTGTCAGCCACTGATCTTCTTGCGCAGTGGTTTCCAAAATGTGTGCCGCGGCACATTAGGGTGCCACAAAGAGAGATTAGGGGTGCCGCGAAGCGCTTGTGAAGCAGTTGCCGTTATAAGGAACACATATCGTTCGAAAATTACTGTCGTAAAAGAAATGCGAGTACTTGTACCACTAGCTCATTGCTAGTAGCTGTACCACTAGTATATTGTGAGCAGCTGTATCTTAATTCCACGATTCAAACAATTGTGCAATGAGCATTAAGCTCACTCGACGCACTAAGCACACATATACCTCAAAGAGCAGGTTGGAGATAATTATATTTGTTTTATTTAAATTTTCACCAACACCTACGTTTTCCTATTAACTACAAATGAAGTATTTGTGTGAATTTTAATTCGAGTTGTATTAATTATGTCTGTTCTTATCACTTACTTCTCTAATTTCTTCTTCATAGTCGTATAAATATGATATACCTATATTATAATTAGGACAACTTTTTTGTTGCAGTAAAAATGGGAAAAGTTGCATTTATTATTCCCTAAAGTTGCATTTATGGAAATAAGGTTGCATTTATTATTCCCTACAGTTGCATTTATGGAAATAAGGTTGCATTTATTTTTGATACACTAAATTCTTAAATAAATTATTCGTAAAAAATTAAAAATAAATTGACAATTTTAGTCGGTGTGTAACAGTATTATAATACTTTCTTAAACACAGAAGAACGTTGAATGGCCGATCCAGTAATTTATTTAACATTGAAAAACTGCGCCAGCCGCAGTCATATAATCCCAGTGGATTGCCAATCAATTCCAACAACTGTCTGAACCCCTGTGATAACAGGTACTGCTTCTATTCCTATCACGGCTTCATTCTTCATTGACGCTGTTTTCTCACGGCGCTTAACTCGCCTTCTAGAGATGAAATCCCGTGAGTTCAAGACAGCAATCGTCCACTGAATGGCCACGTATGCAAAGTGAACCATTGAACTCGATATAGCTCCTGTGGTCCCAAGCAATTGATTATCTATTAACTAGTATTTATCAACTAACGTATCCAGTCACTGACTCTCTGGAGGGAGAGTACCGGGAAGAAGAAATAAAAGCAAGGTCTGAAGGAGTGTCCCAAGAAATGTGAATAAGTTTAACTGTTGCATGTGTGTCTTATAAGTCAAAATACAAAAAAAAAACCTTTAAATTAGTTTAATAATAGTAAAGTAGTTGAATTGAAGTCCATCGGAGCAACATTGGTGACGGTACTAGGCAAATAATGGTGTGTAAATATCACACAACACACACAGATATACTTTCTGAGTTGTTTATGCACACCTTATTTCGAGTAATCGATATTGTAAAATGCATTTCCTATATGTTACCATCAGCTGTTTTACCTTCAGAGCAATATTTCCAAGTAGTGTATAACTTTTACCACTCGCACGAGTAAATGCAGGTAGGTATTTAATTACCGTCGGACTGGAGTAAAAAAACGGGCTATTTGAAACATTCAAACCCGAAGGGACAAACCGAGGACAACACCCCCTAACTTTGAACCCCTCAGATGACGAAATCAACACCTGAACTGGCATTTCACTCTCCGAATTCCTACATCACGCCGAAGCTAACTCGTTTGAGGTCGAGATAAGTTTGACGTGCAACAGCCCCTACGTACACGACGGCCTTTGCTTAGATCGACCAACTGAGCTATCTGGGTCCTTCTTTTCTAAAGGAATACTTATTTTAAATTAAAAACATCGTTGTTCTTAACCCTCTTAGTGGTTGTCTTGATGAGGTATCACATCAGTTGCAAATTTGACCAAATCTTGATGAATAGAATACTTTTAACTAGGGGAAAAGTAAGCAAATAGATCTTGATCAGCAATCAGCAATTTGGTCACGACATTAGCACACTTGGTTAGATCTTGATGAATAAGATGCTTCGTAATTCGAAGATAAGTAACCAGATCTTGATCTAAAAGAATCAGCAATATTTTGACGACGACATCAGCAAAATTGACTAAATCTTGATAGATAACATGCTTCGTAATTAGGAAAAAAGTAACCAGATCTTGTTCTAAAAGAATCAACAATTTGGTCACGACATAAGCACACTTGGTCAGATCTTAATGAATAAGATGCTTCGTAATTAGGAGAAAAGTAACAAGATTTTGATCTAAAAGAATCAGCAGTATTTTGACGACAACATTAGCAAAACTGACCACATTTTGATGGCTAAGATACCTCGTAATTAAGAGAAAAGTAATCAGATCTTGTTCTAAAAGAATCAGCAATTTTATGATGACATTAGCGCTTTTGATTTGATCTTAATGAATGAGATGCTCCTTAATTAGAAGAAAAGTAACAAGATCTTGATATGAAATAATCAGCAATATTTTGAAGACGACATTTTACAAAGTACGACAACAACAAAGAATTACATGTTCTTTATCTAAAAGAATATATAATACTTTGATGAGACGATATTTGCAAAATTGGTCACATCTTGATGGACGAGATATCTCGTTGAAACCTCTTGCAGGGTAACCAGATCTTGTAAGTAACCAGATCTTGATCTAAAAGAATCAGCAATATTTTGTTGTCGAAATTAGCAAAATTGACTAAATCTTGATAGATAACATGCTTTGTAATTAGGAGAAAAGTAACCAGATCTTGTTCTAAAAGAATAAGCAATTTGGTCACGAAATTAGCACACTTGGTCAGATCTTAATGAATAAGATGCTTCGTAATTCGAAGATAAGTAACCAGATCTTGATCTAAAAGAATCAACAATATTTTGATGACGACCTTAGCAAAATTGACCAAATTTTGATGGATAAGATACCTCGTAATTAAGAGAAAAGTAACCAGATCTTGTTCTAAAAGAATCAGCAATTTTATGATGACATTAGCGCTTTTGATCTGATCTTAATGAATGAGATGCTCCTTAATTAGGAGAAAAGTAACAAGATCTTGATATGAAATAATCAGCAATATTTTGAAGACGACATTTTACAAAGTACGACAACAACAAAGAATTACATGTTCTTTATCTAAAAGAATATGTAATACTTTGATGGAGACGATATTTGCAAAATTGGTCACATCTTGATGGACGAGATATCTCGTTGAAACCTCTTGCAGGGTAACCAGATCTTGTAAGTAACCAGATCTTGATCTAAAAGAATCAGCAATATTTTGATGTCGAAATTAGCAAAATAGACTAAATCTTGATAGATAACATGCTTCGTAATTAGGAGAAAAGTAACCAGATCTTGTTCTAAAAGAATAAGCAATTTGGTCACGAAATTAGCACACTTGGTCAGATCTTAATGAATAAGATGCTTCGTAATTCGAAGATAAGTAACCAGATCTTGATCTAAAAGAATCAACAATATTTTGATGACGACCTTAGCAAAATTGACCAAATTTTGATGGATAAGATACCTCGTTATTAAGAGAAAATTAACCAGATCTTGTTCTAAAAGAATCAGCAATTTTATGATGACATTAGCGCTTTTGATCTGATCTTAATGAATGAGATGCTCCTTAATTAGGAGAAAAGTAACAAGATCTTGATATGAAATAATCAGCAATATTTTGAAGACGACATTTTACAAAGTACGACAACAACAAAGAACTACATGTTCTTTATCTAAAAGAATATGTAATACTTTGATGAAACGATATTTGCAAAATTGGTCACATCTTGAAGGACGAGATATCTCGTCGAAACCTCTAGCAGGGTAAAACAGACATTGCTTCAATCATTATCCAGACGTGTCGTAGAATATCGGTGTAGTCCTGATAAAAGTCTGACCGACCGTATACTCTGTAACACACTCGATATGACTTCCCGGAGGGGAAATTTCGATAGGGTATCTATCTCTCGGACACTAGACCAGGCGGAAGTGTCACTCCAAGGTCGGAGATTAGCACCGGCGAATCTAATATCCGCTCCTGTATAGCTACTTCCTGTGTCGCGGCGGCACAGACGAAAGGGACAAGGAGGAGAATGTCGAATTGTGGCACTGTGTTTTCTTTTCTTCCTTTTTGAAATCTTACAAGTGAAAGCAATCATGCCGTCTGGCGGTTGACATCGGAGATTTATTTTATTTTCTCGTTCGTGTAATTGGCCGTAAAAGTTTTCGCGGGCTTGATTCAAGGACGCTGGCGGAGGTTTCGGCTGAGAAGCGTTTATGTGCGCAGGGGGTGTAAAATCCACGAAGCGGAATCGAAAGTTGAATAAAACATGAGATTTGTTTTGTAATCCTAGAGTGCTCGGGTTTTTGGGTGAAAGTAGATACAAAGCGAAACATATATCTGTGACACCCCTTTAAATTATGGCGTCCCCCGAAACAAAAAAGTAGTTATTTTATGCAAGTTTTCCAAGGCCATGGTTTCGACGCGATATCTCAACCATCAAGATCTGGTGGTGACTTTTGTTGATTAGGAGAGGGCTATGTTGAGACAAAACTGCCCAATTTTCTCCAAGGGGATTGAAGATCCGAGAACAAATATCAATTTGATCCATCCATGGAACTGGTGTCAATTTTAAACTGTGTTTTTCACCAGAGACTGGACATTGCAAGGAGGTTAACCACCAAGGCCAAGGCGAGTCCATAAAAATGATGTCCCTCAACAGGACAAGGTCATGGGACATTTCTTAAGGTCATGTGGTAAAACTAGACAGTCCACGTAGAGCGTGCTCTATTTTGCTTTCATCTGTTTTACATAAGCACTTTTCACCCTTAACACTTTCGCTGACGATCTCACGCCAGCGCGTGTTGGGGCGTCAACGCAAAAGAGCCAATCACGCGCTAGCGCGTGGTTCGGACTGATGTATCAGTAGCCAGTCTCGCGTTCGCGCGGGAGGAACTGCGCCTGTTGGCGTGGAGAAAAGGTTAGAAGCTAGATATATTGGTATGTGGTTTCGAATTTATAGCTTTATTAGTTATTAAAAAGTTTTTGTAATATGAGTTGTAGAGACGATAGTTTTGCAGGGCCTTCACTCCCCAAAAAAAGAAAAATGCAATATAATAAGCCTCTAACAGATGATGAAAATGAAAATGTGTTCGCCAATCTAATCTGGTATTGGCTTCTGGGAAAAACCCATTTCTACTGCGGGGCAATTGGTATGAACGCATTATATCAACTTAGACAACGAACGTGTTAAGTTAGTTTCGGATTTATTTAACTATCTGATGTTTCACATGCGTATATCTGTTCTTCAACTTGCAATCTTTCCAGCGTGACAGTAGGTTTTCTAACCAGTTTTGATATTCTTGCCCAATGAATTGATTCTATGTTATGAGGGCAAAGGAATACCACACAACATAGAAATCTCGTTAATCATAGAGGGTTAAAAGAGCAACGGAAATCAATCATCCTGTCTTCATTACTGTCATTTTGTTTTTTAATATTGACAAAACATATTCAAAACACTGTTTCGGGATTGATTTTTAAATCATGAAAATGTTTTCATTAATCGGAGACAAATGCTAGCATACAAATGACTAGGTGCAATTGGATTCGTATTTATAAACATGAGAAATATTAAGCCAAAAAACAACAGGCAAAAAAGGCAACTGGAAGAAATATTTAAATCTAAATAAGTTTATTCAAGTGTGGTGTTTTCATTCATTTCTTTCTGTGTTCAGTTGATGGAAGATCGTAAATATTCACTCGGTCTAATATTTGTCAAACATAGAAGACATAATAGACATAGAGCACGCGATGTTTCCAAAAATTAACAAAAGCGCCTATAACTATGGTGGCAAGATACACCACACATTTTGTATCGATTAATATGTTTTAGGTAGTTATATATACTGTGCTGTACATTTATTTAGTGTTGAAGATTTATATGTTCTTTGAAGATTTATATGCGTGTTATTGCAAAACATTCCTCACGATGAAACAGCTGTCATCAACCCCCCCCCCCCTTTGCAGACAAATGACAACTAACTTCTGAGCACATGGAGAGAAATTTAATATTTAAATCAATTCCCATTACGACGAGTGGTAAGTTTGAACAATGCTGGAAACCTTCTCAACATACAAACATATTATCTGTAATAGTACTTTGCACATACAGATATTTACAAGTAACTTTTGAGAACATCGAGAGAAATTTAAAGTTACACAATACCAATTAGGACATGTAGAAAATTTTTATAATGTTGAAAAATTTCTCAACATGCAAACATAACACCTGTCACCAGAGCTTTGCAGACGAGTGGTAACTAACTTTTTAACACATGGAGAGAAATTTAAAGTTTCATATTTTCGGTTTAGACAAGTCTCAAGTTTGAATAATGTTGTAAAACATTCTCAACATGTAAACAGACCAGTGACAACTAACTTTTAAGCACGCGGAGAGAAATTTAAAGTTACATAATTACGATTAACCTTTATGCTGCGGCGTTTAGATTTTTCCAATCGTCTCACAGAATGTCTTTTCTCTTGATTCTACGAGCCCCCATACCTAATTACCTAACTTGAGCGATAGGACCGTGAGTGGTCTTCACGACTGACGCTTTCCTTTCATAGTATCGGTTGGCGTGAGAAGAGATATCACTTGACGACTTCTGCTTCCCCCAAAGCGTTCACACCTCACGGTGGGCAAGGTAGGGAGACCAACGAACAAAAGAAGGGATCCTCTAGAAGGTCAGTTGCTGACAGCTCATAAAAGGTGATCGATGCCAGCTGTCACTTAAAGGGGGATAACAATCACCGCTACCATGCAGCTGGTGTAAGCGATATTTTAGTGGTAACAAAAGTCTATCTGCCGCATTGTAAAGGTTAAAAGATAATGTTGAAATATTCTCAACCTGCCAACAACACCTTGCAGACTAAATATACCTAACTTTAGCATACACGGAGATATCCCCATACCACATTACACTGGCCTATGAAAGCTCATAACTGTGTCTTTTACTTTGATAGTTTGGATCAAAAGAGAACATAGCAGTCTTACCTTCGAAGGGCACATCGGATAAGTCCAGTCTGTGGGAGAGTTGTCTCTGGAATGTCTGGTGTCTAGTCGGGACTGTCGGAAGGGTCGTCTGCCGGGGTGGCGCGACCTTTCGGTTCCCTTCTGTCCACTCATGACTCAGTTCCTCTTTGATGTCTGGAAGGCTGTGGCTGATCTTTACAGATGCCGTCGTACTGCCTAAGGACGTAAGAGAGACATATACTGGATGGCTATGGCATCAAAAGCAAAGGATAATGTTACTGTGGCGAGAAGGCAGATGTCCTTGGTGGAGTCCATTCATTGAAATGTGAGTAAGCCCGCAAGGGGAAAAGGTTACCATACGCAAAATGGTAGGTAGCGTTTGTAGTAATCAATGCAATCTCTTACACCAACAAAATAGAATCTAGTCCCCCACTTACGATTTCTAGTCGCGCGAGTTTTCAGTCGCAAATATAAACCTCATTGTTTCAAATACAAGTGCACACACTTGCGACTAAACAAACGCTGCGATTAAAAAGTTGCAACCGGTCCTAATTTTGCTGCGACGCTACTGTCGCTCTACCCAATGAATCACACGGACAGGCGAGGACATACACCCACTCGCGATAGTTTAGCCGAAGTTCTAAAATAGTCGTCTTGTTCTGGTCTATGTTTGAAAGACTACAAATACATGTCTAAAGTGTCTGACAACGAATCTACTGGAGGTTAAGATGGACGAATATTAATAGTTATTGATACTGAGTTACCTATCAAAAATATTTTTTAGAAATTGAAGGTTGTTATTGATGGTTATTTTTCCAAACAATTAATCAAAAGTATTTTTTGTCATTCGATAATACTGGAAAAACCTCATATAAATCTTCAAATAACTTGTAAAACTGCTCTTTCAATATTTTTTTGACTTACTAGGGGGCCTGCCCCCTGCTCGCTAACGCTCGCCAACCCCCGGAGGATTGCTTCGCAATCCTCATTGGTTCGCTGCGCGAACCTATGCTCGCTTCGCTCGCCTCACTGAAGACATGTGTACTAGCAAAAGGGATTGTTTACAAAATATGTTACCAAAAAAATGTTTTTCAAATCTAAATTTGCTGTATTACAGAAAAAATATTTACAGTATCTCTAAAATCAGAATTCAAATGAAAACTTTGTGCAAATTTTGACTCGAAATGTGAGCGTTGCTTTGGAAATTGAATTCCCAGCATGTTGTTTGTGTGTACATTTTCCCAGCACTCAAACGACCCACACTTTTTCATTGAGTTTGTTGCCGAAAGTTGTAGTGCAAGCGTCTTGTTGAACTATAATTGTTGGCCCTGAAAAGGACCGTTTTTTAAATGGCCCTGAAAAGATCCTCCGCTTTCTTTGATTTCTATTATAAACTAACTGCAACAGCTCATTAAAATTTCCTTTTTTTTTTTAAATAAAATTTCATCCGATAACGCTATAAATTCAATCGAAGGGCGAGACTTCGCGATAAACAACAATCATACAGTGTTGCCAAAACGCGATTACAAATAACGTCTTTTTCGTGAGCCACGTAAGAGAATTATATATATAGATTATTGAATGTCGATGCTTCCTCCGTTTACTTCTCTCTCGAAGCAAAAGAGCAATCGCATAAGTAGTTTCAATGACATCCATTAGAAAAATGTTCTAATTCAAAGATTTATCTATCGTATTGTGTCCACCTTGTAGATTTTATGCGGCAACGATGTTTTGATTGCAACGACTAGAAATCGCAAGTGGATGCCTAGCCTAGTCGCTTCTTAGAACGCATTCTTCATGTCTGATCTGTCACCGTAAATGAATGTATAGATCTGTTCAAAACCACATGGCTTGAAATGCCACTTGTACGAGTTTATCTACAAATCGGCATTTGAGTTACGATCGAGTCGAATAGTTAAATTAGGTAATAGAAGCAAATGCAAACAATGCGTTTGCCTAAATGGCGTCTTTGGGGTGAATTCTGGCTCTGATTTCATAGTTCGATGCCGGATGCAATTGTGTGATTAGAGTTGGAGGAAGAAAATCATCCATGGAGATCCCAATACACGTTTCTGTGTACAGCAAATTTCTCCTTTGGAACTTTCAAGAAGCAAACTCATCCAGGGGGAATTCTACCCTCTTACCAGAATTGTACTACATTGGTAACAAAAGCGAAATCATACAAGATGAAGTAACATAGAGAATCCATTTCGGTTATTTAACCAATAGTAAAATACTACGAAATTTGTATGTTGAAATTATCCTGCTTGGTCCATAAGAATCCGGTTCACTCTAAGTACCTTGCAACAAGAACTTACGCTAAAAAAACGTAAAATTAACTTACCTATGAAACTTGAGAAAACAAAACATGTTAATGGTTATGAAATCTATATATATATATATAATTCTCTTACGTGGCGCGCAAAAAAGACGTTATTTGTAATCGCGTTTTGGCAACACTGTACGATTGTTTGTTTATCGCGAAGTCTCGCGCATCGATTGAATTTATAGCGTTATCGGATGAAATTTTATTGAAAAAAAAAAGGAAATTTTAATGAGCTGTTGCAGTTAGTTTATAATAGAAATCAAAGAAAGCGGAGGATCTTTTCAGGGCCATTTAAAAAACGGTCATTTTCAGGGCCAACAATTATAGTTCAACAAAACGCTTGCACTACAACTTTCGGCAACAAACTCAATGAAAAAACGTGGGTCGTTTGAGTGCTGGGAAAATGTATACACAAACAACATGCTGGGTATTCAATTTCCAAAGCAACGCTCACATTTCGAGTCAAAATTTGCACAAAGTTTTCATTTGAATTCTGATTTTAGAGATACTGTATATATATATTTTTTGTAATACAGCAAATTTAAATTTGAAAAACATTTTTTTTGGTAACATATTTTGTAAACAATCCCTTCTGCTAGGACACATGTCTTCATTGAGTCGAGCGAAGCGAGCATAGGTTCGCGCAGCGAAGCAATCCTCCGGGGGTTGGCGAGCGTTAGCGAGCAGGGGGCAGGCCCCCTAGTTGTTATTATTATTTGAATGAAATCCAAATTCAATTGATGTGTTATAAATATTGTTTTTTTTATCAATAGTGGTTGGTAATTTGGCGGTGTTTTTCGTGGCATGACCTGGGACCTTTCTATCAATAGTGGCACGAAATTTACAAAAAATATGATAAATTCGGCGGGACCGACATAGTGAGAACAATTAAAGCGTCACGCATCAGATGGCTGGGCCATCTCTTTAGAAATCCCGATGCTGACCCTACCAAAAAAGTGACTTTTTCCAAAATTGAAGGGACTAGAAGAAAGGGACGACCACCTACAAGATGGATTGATAACGTAGAGAGAGATCTCAAGTTTTTGAGAGTCAACCGATGGCGGGCGGTCGCACCAGACAGAGCCAGATGGAGGAGGATCGGCGAGTCAGCCTTGGCCTGTAAAAGGCTGTTGTGCTCCTGAAGAAGAAGAAGTGGTTGGTTGGTATTTTAAGTAACGTCGCTTTGGAATAATGTCGCAGAGAGCTATTGGCGATGATACGTGTTCAAACCCGAAGGAAAAGATCCCGGACCATCGTGATTTTGAACCGTGGTTTCTATCAATTAAAAACAGCACCATTACTGTTTAACTCTCCAAGTGGTGACGACTAGATATCTAGTCCATCAAGATCTGACCAGTTTTGCTAATGACGAGATACATTACCCTGCAATAATGGACCGGACGCCAGAGGATTTGCATAAAATCCGACTACTCGTTTGCGGGTGTTTTTCGTGGTATGGCCTGGGACTTTTGCATGTTGTTCCTGGTCAATTGAACGCAGACGCCTAATAATTTGGTAATTTTTTAGTTAAACTCGTACTAGAGCAGCACAACGGGCTATTGACGACGGTCCGGGATCAGTCCCTTAAGGGAAAGATCCGAGGACAACACCTCGTAATTTTCAACCACGGTCAGATGACGCGCCGACGCATATAAGAACATTTTGGACAATCAGGTTCTTCTTACGATCTGGCGCCTTTATGGTAATGGTAATGGTAATTTTAGTTAACGTCGTACTAGAGCAACACAACGGGCTATTGACGACGATCCGGGATCAGTCCCTTAAGGGAAAGATCCGAGAACAACACCTCGTAATTTGAACCACGGTCAGATGACGAAGCAACACCTGAGCTGGCACCCCACTCTCCAAACTTCCACACCAACCCAACGTGAGGACTTTCGGCCACGACAGATTTAAGGTGCACCAGCCGCCTCTACACCATACGCTTACGATCATCCATGCCCGGACCCGGATTCAAACCAGGAACCTTCCGATCTAGAGGCTAACACCTTAACCACTATGCCGGTTGGTCGGCGGCGCCTTTATGGAATGGACGAATGTTACTTCCAAAACGACAACGCTAGGTGTCATGTTGCAGCCTCTGTCGAGCAGTGGTATCAAGATATGGATGTAAAAAGTCTTCCCTGGCCTGCTCATAATCCCGACCTTAACCACCTTAACCCATAGTTCATTTGCGACACGAGTTAGAGCGACGCTTACGGACTAGGGAACCCCGTCCGAAATCTACAGCTGAGCAGGCGACATTCTTACAGCAGGAATGGACACCAATACCCATAGCTGTGTATCAAAACCTTGTAGGAAGTATGCCCAGAAGGGTTGCTAGTGTAATCGCAGTACGTGGGGGACAATCCCCTATTAAAGCATGTATTCTTTCCCTTATACCATCACATTTTGCTGTCAATTTCATTATTGTAGTGTAGTGTACATATAAATATTCCCTACTATATTTAGTATTGTTTATTAAGGTTTTTCCATCCATATTGTACTTAACACCTTGTAATATTCGAATTTAAGAAACGAGAAATTATCTTATAATAAGTAATTATCTTATAATGCATGTATTCTTTCCCTTATACGGTCACATCTTGCTGTCAAGTCCATTATTTGAGGGTAGTGTATCTCGTCATCAAGACTGCCGATTGTTTACGATGGCGAGATCAAGACCCGTGAGTTTTCCTTTAAGGACGAGATATCTCCTCTATCCATATCCGGTCAGTTTTGCTTATGGCCAGATACCATGTCGAAACAACCTACCACAGGGTTAATTGATTCAAAAGCTGTCATAAGTTGGTTTGTTGGGGATGGGTTTTATGGCGAAAAGGCTATAAGCTATAAGGTATTCCAAACTAAAGACAGGAGATGTCTAATAAAATATATTCACACACAGGTTTCACACTGTAACATAAAAGATAATCACACACAGGTTTCACACTATAACATAAAAGAGAAAAACACAGCCAAAATAAAGTTACTGTAGTCAAATCTACGCGGCCTACAAGGATACCATCTACTCGTAATCGTAGTCGAGGTAGGTAGTTCAATTAACATCGTCATGGAGCAACACAACGGGTTATTGACGCCGTTTTGGGATCAATCCCAAAGGGAAAGAAGCGAGAAAAACAACACCAATCATAGCCGAGATTTCCATGCGAATTTTTATAATGAACACAGTAGAAAATTAAGTTATCACACAACAATACAAGTGATTCTCTTCGAGAGATTAAAATGCAAGCGAAATTCAGTTTAACCACTCTCAATGCAAATTGAAGAGTACTAAAGTTCAATTAATAACTTTTGATAAACTATTAAGTCACAAACAATCAATTTTCTCATCGCTTTCGATTATTGTCATTAAAAGTTTCACCCAACTGCAGGAATTGTAGCGAGAGAGCTATCAATTAAGAAATAATGAGTAAAAATAGCAGCGTGCCATCATTTTCAGTGCAAAATGGACGTGACTGTAAATGCGACAGACACAACGCCTTCACAGTTAACTGAAATCAGTAAATAATGGATGCAGAAATTCTGTTCCTAATTAAAGGAGTAATTAACTTTGAAGTATTGCAGCCTGGAGAGTGACTTTGAAATCGATATGTTACATCCAGACTTACTTTTACCGATTCTTTTTGCAATTTATATGTATTTTCAAAGTGATTTTCAAAAGAATATTGGGACTTTCAAATTTAAAACACAAGAAAAACGAATTATCCTTGCGGAAAAAAGAGAGTTTCATTTATTTTAATGAACATATTTCAAATATACACAGTCCAGTCACATTAATGTGACCACCACCCACTTTCGACGTCAACGTGAAATATCCAATCACAAAAGGCAGGTGGCAGCATATTGCAGTAGAGTGCATATAAAGGATGTCCTAGGGCATCGGAAAGCATTTCAATCGTTGGCGTAATGCACAAACGTAGCGATTTATCCGACGTCCAAAAGGGCATGATTATTGGCTTTCGGGCCAAGAGTGGAAGCATTTCGGAAACAGCTAATTTTGTGAACTGTTCGCGTGCCGCCGTGGTAAAAGTATACCGTGCATGGCAAAATGGCACTATCCAAAATCAGCGGCGTGGCACATGTGACGCACTACGGGCTATAGATGACAGAGGCGAACGAAGGCAACGGAGATGCGTTCGGGCGAATAGACGTGCAACTGTTGAGCAACTAACCGCCCAGATGAACCAAGGGGCTACCAAGAGTGTATCCCCAACAACGGTTCAGCGAACGTTGCTGCGCATGGGCCTCCGCAGCAGACGCCTGGTTAATGCACCTATGCTGACTACTTTTCCTCGGCGACGAAGGCTGGAATTTGCACGCCAGTACCGCAACTGGACGTCCACAGTGTGGCGACAGGTGGCTTTTTCCGATGAATCACGTTTTATGCTCCATCGGACAGATGGATGTTGACGTATACGGCGTGAAACGTCTGAAAGCAAACACCCTGCAACAATTGCCATGAATCCTCAACCGCGTAATCTAGCGCAGCTGGCCATGGCACTGGAGTCGGCATGGCTCAACATCCCAGTGAACTCCTTCAGAAACCTAATTGACTCTCTTTCTGCACGTCTCGCAGCGGTCCGCTATGCCAAAGGTGGTTAGTCTGGCTTTTGACAGGTGGTCACATTAATGTGATTGGACGGTGTATATATACACTACCATACAATAATGGACCAGACGCCAGCGGGTTTGTATAAAATCCGACTACTTGTTTGGGATTCTTTTCGTGGTTATGGCCTAGGACTTTTGCATGTTGTTCCAGGTAAGTTGAACGCCGACGTCTACATGAATATTTTAGACAATCAGGTTCTTCTTACGCTCTGGCAATTGTATGGAATGGGTGAATGTTACTTCCAGGATGACAACGCTCCGTGTAATGTTGCAGCCTTCCATTAGATACCTTGGATCTTCATTCCATTTTGGTAAAAAAGGGCAGTGTTTTTCTTGACGAAATATCTCGTACTTAGCGAAATTAACCTGATCTTGAATGAGATATATCGTCAAAACACTTGGAGGGTTAATAGTAGTATAGTAAAAAATTTCAGAATGACCGGATGACGCATGTTTCTGTGGCCTGAGAAATAAATTTTACTTAAGTACTCCGAATTTCTATGCAAAGAATCCTGAAACTTTTGCGGTGAAATATGATACAAATTCAGTGAGTGTTCTGCAAATATCATGCATATAAATTCATAGACGTTGTTCCCTGTTGAATATTTTTTTTTTTGAATTTGCTCTGCTATGAACGACGCGCGATTGAACGGGGGATTAGTTTTTACACGCTGCTGAACATTTTGCTTTTTGCGAACTTTTTTAATGATCACTAGATGGCAGCACCTGAGATTTGACTTTAATAGTTAAGCTAAATGTCTTCACAATCTCGTCACATCTTAACCGATGGTAAATTTGGATGAAAAGATGTCGAAAGTAATCAGACAAAATTTGTAACAAGAACAATATTTTTGGATACCTCTTCAATCAAATTGAAAAAAGAAACTCTTTGCGCGAAAACCTATCGTTTTATATAAATCTGTTTTCACCAAGTAGTTAGTTTTCTTCCATTTTTTAAGGGATGGAAGGCTTCTCATGTCTCGCTATTCGTCGACATTGCTTCTGAACATATAAATATAAAATGAGAGAATGTTTATATACCTGTTGCTCTTTATGCATATAATTTTATATGCCTTTAGATCATATGTACAGTATATTTATATACCTTTAGCTCGAAACACAATGTATTTATACACCTTTCAGCTTAATATGCATATTATATTTACATACTTTTTAACTCAGTACGCATAGCACATTTATAAACCTTTTAGGTCAGAATGCATACTTTATTCACAAACCTTTTAGCTTAGCATGCATTCTACTTTTATACACCCTTTTAGCAGAATATAATACACCTCTTAGATCAATATAGTGTGCATAGAATATTTATACCTTTTAGTTCAATACATAAAGAATATTACATAACTTTTCACTCAACATACATAGAATATAAAATACATAGCAGCTCATTACCCATAGTACATTTATACACCTTTTATCTCAATATGCATTCAATATTTATATACCTTTCAGCTCAAAATGCATAGAACATTTATAAACCTTTTAGCTCATTATGCATACTTTATTTACATACCCTTTAGCTCAATATGCATTTTTTTACACACATTTACAAGAATATAAAATAAACACTCATATATACTACCCTACAATAGAGGTAAGCACGCCAACGGATTTGCATAGAATCAATCCGACTACTTGTTTGAGGGTGTTTTCCGTGATATGGCCTGGGACCTTTGCATGTTGTTCTTGCTGAATTGAATACCAACGCCTGCATGAACATTTTGGACAATCAGGTTCTTGCTACGCTCTTGCAATTGTATGGAATGGACGAATGTTACTTCCAGGACGACAACGCTCCATGTCATGTTGCAGCCTCTGTCAAGCAGTGGTATCCAGATATGGATGTAAAACGTCTTCCTTGGCCTGCTCAGAGTCCCGACCTAAACCCTCACTGAACATTAGTGGGAGGAGTTAGAGCGACGCTTAGGGACCAGAGAACCACGTCCGAATTCTACATCTGAGCTGGCGACATTCTTGCAATAGGAATGGACACAAATGCCCGCAGCTGTGTATCCAAACCTTGTTGAAAGTACGCCCAAAAGGGTTGCTAGTGTAATTGCAGCACGTAGGAGAACACCGCCCTATTAAGGCATTTATTATTTTCCTTATACCATCCCATCTGGCTGTCCGGTCCATTATTGTAGGGTAGAGTACCTTTTAGTTCAATAAGCATAGAATATTTATACCTTTTAGTTTAATACACAAAGAATATTTATGTAATCTTTCTCTCAACATACATAGAATATAAAATACCTCTCAGCTCAAAACCCATATTACATTTATACACCTTTTATCTCAATATGCATTTAATATTTATATATCTTGTACCTCAATATGCATACAGTATTTATATATCTTTTTTTATCTCAATATGAATTCAATATTTATATATATTTTAGCTCATATGCATACCTTTTAGCTCAATATGCATAATACCTTTCAGCTCAATATGCATAATACCTTTTAGCTCAATATGCATAATACCTTTTAGTTCAATATGCATAATACCATTTAGCTCAATATGCATAATACCCTTTAGCTCAATATGCATAGTACCTTTTAGCTCAATATGCATAACACCCTTTAGCTCAATATGCATAATACCTTTTAGCTCAATATGCATAATACCTTTTAGCTCAATATGCATAATTCCTTTTAGCTCAATATGCATAATTCCTTTCAGCTCAATATGCATAATACCTTTTAGCTCAATATGCATAATACCTTTTAGCTCAATATGCATAATGCCATTTAGCTCAATATGCATAATACCCTTTAGCTCAATATGCATAGTACCTTTTAGCTCAATATGCATAACACCCTTTAGCTCAATATGCATAATACCTTTTAGCTCAACATGCATAATACCTTTTAGCTCAATATGCATAATACCTTTTAGCTCAATATACATAATACCTTTTAGCTCAATATGCATAATACCTTTTAGCTCAATATGCATAATTCCTTTTAGCTCAATATGCATAATACCTTTTAGCTCAATATGCATAATACCATTTAGCTCAATATGCATAATACCCTTTAGCTCAATATGCATAGTACCTTTTAGCTCAATATGCATAACACCCTTTAGCTCAATATGCATAATACCTTTTAGCTCAATATGCATAATACCTTTTAGCTCAATATGCATAATACCTTTTAGCTCAATATACATAATACCTTTTAGCTCAATATGCATAATACCTTTTAGCTCAATATGCATAATTCCTTTTAGCTCAATATGCATAATACCTATTAGCTCAATATGCATAATACCTTTTAGCTCAATATGCATAATACCTTTTAGCTCAATATGCATAATACCTATTAGCTCAATATGCATAGTACATTTATACACCTTTTAGCTCAATATCAAAGAATATGTAGCTTCAAGGTGTATAAATGCATGGGTGAAGTAGTCTTGGAAGCAAAATGTTTCAGAGAGTTTCTGAATCTATGGTCACCCACCTGTTGGCGATTTTGGGGCATTGAGCGTGTCTGGCAGGGCGTCGTCCTTCTCCTCGATGGAGGGCAGCCTGGTGTCAGAGGGGGTGGGCTGCTGGTGGCTGGTGGAGGCGGCCTGCTCGGGGTCGCTGGAGGGCTTGGTGGAGGACTGCAGGCGCTGCACCAGCCACCTGTAGCTGAAGTAGGCCACGATGCCCAGCAGCACCAGGCTGAGGGTGAGACCTGCCGCAAGGAACGGGGGTAGCGAGAAGCCAGCGGAGTAGCCATCGTCTACGTCTGGAAGGAAAAAGATAGAACTGTCACTATATAGATCTGGTTTCCAACAGTCCGTTTTCCGTTTCCAACAATCTCTCAACATGTGTCCATTCGACACATTTCGTAAACACCGAACATTATCATACATTTCGCTAATGAGGCGTATTTTCTCTTGAATACATTCTCTTAAGAGGTGCTCACTTAACCAATTTTGGAAAAATCTCCGAATACTAAGGTACAGTTCGTTGGTAGACGTATTTCCTGTTTCTACAAATCTCTTAACATGTATTTACTCGACACATTTTGTAAAACTCTAATATTAACGTACGCTTCACTACTGAGAGATATTTACTCATTTCAACAATCCCTTAACACAGGGCTCGAAATACCCGGGTGCACAGGTGCACATGAAAATAAAATTGTGTACCTAACGTTTCCTAGCCAGGTGCACGCAGTGCACATAACGTTAAAAAAAGTGTAGGGAACGTGTTTTATGTCATTTTGATGTTTGAACATCATATTAGTGTCGACCTCTCTCGCTCTAAGGGAACGTAATTAAAATTCCTAAATACACACTATGCAAAAACAAAATCACTGGGCCGTAACGGGTTTATACAGGAGGAAGGTTTACTTGTGCCACTGCCACCAGAACTTTCCGATGATCGAAACTTTTTCCAGATGGCTCTGTTGAAGCAACTGTCGCGACAGCCCTAGAAGGGAGAATTTAGATTACTTGACCACCCGCGAACGATAGGCATCTCACATTTCTGTAAACACCTCGTCTTTCAATAAAGTCTAAAGCCGTAGGAATTCCTGAAAATTGTCTGGCCACTGCGTATCGTAAACAAATATTTTCATTATTTATCCTAAAATTCAGATTTTATCTTCTTAAAATATAGTGTATTTTTTATGTGTTTTTTGTCCACCAATGTCTGATGATGACTCAATATTTGTAAGTAATAAATTCGATGATAAATAAAATTGTTTAAATATTTTTATTTACTGTCTACTACTAACCTATCTAGACATACCCAATTAATGAAGTAGTTTACTTTACATTAATGCTCTTACATCACGTTTTTTTAAATGTGCACCTAAAATATAATATGTGCACCTAATTTGAAAACTTAGGTGCACCTTGTGCACCTGTATTAAAAAATCTATTTCGAGGCCTGCCTTAACATATATTTGCTCAGAAAGTTTGTAAAAAGCACCGAACATTAACTCAAAGCTCATAACCGAGACATATTTTATGCGTAGCTAATGGTTACCATTGGATGCCAGAAGCGACAAAGCAGTGTGCGATTTAAAGGTGGTGCGGTTCGATTTCTGTAACCTACCTTGTGTATTAACCTCTCTTTTGTGTAATTGAAAGCTTTCCTTGAGTGTGTATGTCCATTACTTTAGGTTGCCTTGTGTTTGGCGCAGCTTTGCCAAATTTGGTACTCGAGATATGTTGTACCCTACTAACCAACCAAAGCGATAGTCAATGATAACCACTTAGCTAAAATGGCGATCACCGTGCAAGATTTTATGTACTGTGGCACTTCCCTTGGCGAGCTTACCACCTTCTAAAAATTGAACCCCAAGGTAATCTGCCTGTTATCAGAACTCCGTTTTAAAGTCATTCTCTTGGAATTGGCACTCATATAAAACAGTTTTTACGCACTGTTAAAGGAGCAAAAACATTATAATTCCCCTGTTGAGCCTACTTTCTAAAATATACTCTAGTTATCTATCAGAATGTTTAACCAAATCCTCTCTATAAATGAATTATGCCAATTTTACTTTCAATCAAAATTAATACAAAATAAAGTTGTGCAAGTACTATTATGCGACTAAAAACTTTATTATTTACCCTGGTGAGCGTACTATTTTCGAAAGATCAACTCTCCGAGTTCATCTACCAGTTCACCCGAGCCCACAATAAATGAATTCAACCAATGATACTTTTAATCAACACTCATGAAATAAAACATTTAAGCACTGTTAATACGAACATAAACCTTACAATTTCCCCCGATGAGCCTAATACCTTTTTTAAATCCGACTCTACGAAGTTATTTATCTGAATGTTCACCAAATCCACACTATTAAAACTAATTTTGCGGATTGTATTTTCAACCAACATTTATACGAAATAAATTTTGTAAGCAAACTGTGTAACTTTGTAACAAACAAAATCTTTATAATTTATCCTAGCGACCTTACTATTTTCTAAAGATTAACTCTTCAAGTTCATCTGCCAGTTCACCAGATCCCGTAATAAATGAATTCAACCAATGATATTTTTAATCAACCCTCATATGAAATAAAGTTTTTTAAGACCACCGTTATAATAACACGGATTTTACATGCTCAATATGAGAGATATTAAAGGCGGCTGAAACCATTAGAAAGTAATCTAGTAGCGGTACACATGAAAAATAAAATACCATGAGATCCGTAAGCAAAACAACTCAAAAGGAATCATAAACATATCTCATTTTAAAAAGTGTTATCACATTCCAACGCATGTTCTAACTCGCCATATAACAGTTACAATCACAAACAATCTCTGCAATAACACAGAGCTGAAAATTGGCTCAATTTTGAATACACACGATAGCTCTATTTCTTTCACGAAAACATAACATTAGATATTTAGAGTTTTTCGTTTTAAGCATGTAGAGATTGTTTCTCAGATATTTCCCCCCTTTTCAACGCCGTACGTCGCGAAGCGAACACTTTACAGGAAGAGTCTGCTGAAAAGGAAAACTCGAGCATTATTAACTTTTCACATCGTAGTGTTTTCGAATATGCAAACAATACCTCATTTGATACGCTCACAATGCGCTTTCAGTTATGAGACTTCTCCTTTTATGAAAACACCGAACCAGTTCCAACAGATTATAATAAAATACAAAGTTGTGTGCAAATGATGACGTGTAAATATCAGATCGTGAGTTGTTTATCCACACCATTTTTTGTGTATTCGATAATTGTATAGTGCATTTCCTGCGCGTAACATGAGTAGTTTTTTCTTCTGAGTTACATTTCCGAGTAGAGTATAGCTTTTACCACTCGATACACATAATTACAAGTAGGTAATTTGTGATTAACGTCGTACTAGAGCAACACAACGGGCTATTGATGACGGTCCAGGATCAATCCCATGTTGTTTATCGCACGACTGCGCTTTTTGTTTTCCAACCGAAGATAGTATAATCGGAAATGAAACCTTTTTGTGCCTTATAATACGAGAGTATCTATTTCGAAACATATTAGGAAACTTGATACAAAAAATGAACTAATCGAGTTAAAAAGAAGTAGGTAAAATACGAACAAAAAGGTGACCTAAATGGCAAACGTTAAAGAGCTAGTATGAGGTAATCTTTAAACAGGCTTAATCGATTCCTTGTAATTCAAATCTGCGCAATTTGATAATTAGAGTACAAAAAATTTTGTGCGTGTAATTACGCATCTAGAAGTATAATATCTCAATTATATTTAAGGTAAGGTAATTTTAATTAAGGTCGTACTAGAGGCAACACAGCGGTCTATTGATGCTGTCCAGGATCAATCCCACAAGGGAAATATCCGAGGACAGCACCAAGTTATTTTGAACAATGGTCAGATGACGAGGCAACACCTGAGCTGGCCACGACAGATTTAAAGTGCACAAACCACCTGTACACCATACGCTTACAAATATCCAAGCACTTACCCGGATTCGAACCAGAAATCGTCCGATCTAAAGACTAACACCTTAAGCACCAGGGTATAGCTGCACTCTACGTATATGAGCGGTGGCAACGGCCTTTGCGATTTTTTTTGGCAAACTTCTAAAGTCGCCAAGGAAAGAATTCTTTCAAAACTCTTTTTCTTTAAAAAATATTTTTCTTTTTACAAAATGAAAGCTTGAAAACACATTTAAAAACGTTTCAAAAAGTACATTTTTAAAAAATTTCGCGAAAAGTAGTAAGTTTAAACGCATTTCAAAGCACATTTGAACCAGCAGAAAAGCTAAGCTGCGAATGTTGGGTAAGAATACCCTGAAACTTATCAATTACACTAAATACAGTAGGCTTTTTGAAAAGAAAAAGATTTTTTAAATGAAAAAAAGCAAGAAATATTACAACCTAAATCAGAAATGTTCCGGGAAATAATAATAAAAAACAAAAATTCAACAAATGGCAAAAAAAAAAAGAAAAAAAAAAACTCTTAACCGTTCCGTGAAAAATGTTAAAAAATATAAAAAGGAAATACAAATAAATGAACCAATGGTATCACAGAAATAAATTTAAAAGGACCGATGCAATCAAGGGATGTTTTAAAATTAAAATAACAAATGGAAGCAAAGAAAAAATTTCAAACGTACAAATGAAATCAAACCACTTTTTCGGATTTTGGAAGAACTTTCTAGAATATTCAATATGAAAACTGAAAGTGACCGTTTGCCGAGGTTTCCATAAAAACCACAATAACCGTGAAGACAGATGGAAGTGCGTCAAAAAAATTGCCAAAGCCGTTGCCGCCGCTCATTTACGTAGAGTGTAGCTGTACCCATCTAACACCTGAATAATATTTCTGGGTACAGCTACAGTCTACGTTTATGAGCGGTGGCAACGGCCATGGTGATTTTTTTTCGGTGAACTTCTAAAGTTGCTAAGGAAAGAATTATTTCAAAACTCTTTTTCTTTCAAAAAATATTTTTCTTCTTACAACGGAAAATGAAAACTTGAAAACACACTTGAGAACGTTTCTCATTTCCTTTCCCTAGACCTTCCCTCCACTTTGAGTTTGGTTTCGCCTGTTTTCACTCATTTCCTTTCCCTACACCTACCCCCTCTCACTTCACCATATTTTAAACCGTTTGGTTCTTTCTATTATAGTTTTTTAATTGATTGATGATTGATTCTATCAACTAATTTTGATTGTTTGATTGTATTAACTTATTCCTTAAGAATCGAAAAATAAATAATAACATGTCAATTTCCTTAATTCTAATAATATTTTAAACCGTTTGATTCTTTCTATAAAATTTTTTAATTGATTGTTGATTGATTCTATCAACTAATTTGTTGATTGTTTGATTGTATTAACTTGATTCTTTTGGTATCGAAAATAAATAAATAACATTTTGTTTATTTAAGCGTACAGAAACGTTGTGTTGTTCCAGAAAAGTCCTTATTTTCACTTTAACAAGTGCCTAGTAGATAATCTGCAGATTATTTAGGTAATTTGAGAAATTAAACAATTTTTGGCACTTTAACGAATCACCCTAGTTAATCTGCACATCACCTAGATAATCTGTAGAATAACTGATTACTTTACTTTAGCGGTAACATATATACTCTATACAAATCTACACCGTTTGACCAATCCACACCATATTTGATACACTTATACTTTAGAACATTGCGGAAAACAGGTTATTTCTTTCATGTCTTCAGACCACTTTGCAACCACGAAAATTGTCACAGGTAGTACTAAAACTGCCCCTCGAAACCCTAATTTTGAAATCTAAAGTTTGTTTTCCTGCTATAATTGGACATGAACAAGGAAACAAGTTCCACAAGGTTTGTGTATTTCAGCTAATGCAGGGAAATGTTGCTGTAGGAAACACGTTCTACAGGGTTTGTATATTGGAATTCACAGGGAAATGTCGCGGTCATATTTGAAATGCGAGCAACGTCGGGTTATTCAACTGGTAAAATATAAAGAAATCCATTTAAAAAAAGAAAAATGAAACAGAAATCGTATAAGGAAATGTGATCGCTAGAGATAAAATACAGATCCGAAATCTATACAGAGAAAAATAATGGATTCTCCGACGAATGAAAAGAGCAGAAGTAGGAAAAACACTTGGCAAGATATAGAATAGAAAATATTGAAACAACAACAGCGATGACATTGAGACCCAAAGTGAGAAATTAAATGGCACCGCCGCTGATAAAATATAAAAGATAGAAATGAACACAGTTTAAAGAGAGTGTAATAGACGCAGAGAAAAGAATAAAAATATAAAATAGAGTAAAGTGAAAAAAAAACATTCGGAAACAATAACAATACAAAGAAAGGTACAAAATGATTCAATTGAATTGAGGAAGAGGCAGTGAAGCGTTCTGTGGCATGGAAGAAACAACTAAACGAGACAGATAAATAACAAATATATGTATTCAGAAAAGGAATAAATATTTTAAAGTAGCGACGGTGAATATAGATGTTATTTATATATATGAGTCGAAAACGCGTGCACGGAAAATGAAGAGGAATGGTAAATTATTAAATCTTATGAAATAATGAAACACTGAACTTGAAATTCTTGAACGTGAAACACTATTCCTATATGAATAGCCTAACAGCCTTCCTCTAAAAACAATGTATATGTGGTATTTTAATCATTCAAGTAATAGTGCTAGAACTGTTCCTTGTTTAGCTGAAACTCTAATTTTATTCTAATCCATCTGAAGACAATCTACTGACTGAACTTGCAGCCATAAATGCTCTCTATAGGAACTGGTCGCAATGACCTACCGAAGACGAAGATTCCCAATTGGAGTTTTATGACGCTTGTTGTTGTAAATCTCCAGCTAGACCAAATACACATGTCCATTCATCATATTTCAGAGGCAAGCATAACAGCTTGCCTCAGAAAACATGCAATGCATATGGCGGTATTTTAACCATTCCAGTAGTAAGTAGTGCTAGACCTGTTCGCCTAAAGCTGTTTAGATAAAACTCTAATTTTACACTAACCAGCTGAAGACAATCTACTGACTGAACTTTCAGCCGTAAACGCTCTTAATGGGAGTTGGTTGCAATGACCTACCGAAGACGAAGATTCCCAATTGGAATTTTACGACGGTTGTTGTACTAGTTAATCTCCAGCTATACCAAATACACTAGTCCGTCCACCCGCACAGTCATACACACCAAAAGAGGTACAGTAATTTTTAATCAACGTCGTATTAGAACAACACAGCGGGGCATTGATTAATCCCCCAATGGAAAGATACGAGGACAACAACATGTAATTTTGATCCACGGTCAGATGACGAGGCAACACCTGAGCTAGCACCCACTCTCCGAACTTCCACACCAACCCAACGCGAGGACTTTCGGCCACGACAGAGCTAAGGTGCACCAGACGCCTCTTCACCATACGCTTTACAAACATCCACGTACTGACCCGGATTCGAACCAGAAATGGTCTCGGGTCAATCGAGAATGTGCGTTGGCAAAGCCTGTTCGTATTGTCATTTAAGGGGGTCCGAGACACAAAAATCGTAAAATTTTCGAATTTTTTTTTATTATTTTAAGAAATTCTCTGTGTTTTTCTGCTTAAAATGACGTCTAAATCATGTTTCTATCTTAATTAGAACTAGAGATATAATAATTTTTGTGGTGTGTGTGTGTGTGTGTGTGTTGTTTTGAAAATCTAATACTCTTGACAGTTGTTGTCATGGTAACAACATCTGTCTTTAAAACTTTAAATGCGTTTTTCTCCATGATACATTTTTTTAAGATTTCCTGTATTCAAATTGCTATAAGTCGAAAACCGATAAAGTTTAAGTGTTGAAATTTGGAATACATCTTTTTCAAACATTATACTTTAATTTTGATTCAGCCAATTTAAAACAAATATTTACTTTTAAAAATATGACTTAAAAAAAAAAAGTACCTTAAAATTTTCAAAAATTTTCATACAAATATCTTAATTTTTTATTAAATTAATATTTTTTAAATTGTTGAATCAAAATTAAAATTTATAAATTTGTGAATAATTCACTGCAAGAATTTTGAAAATTGATCAAGAATAATTTAAGTCTTAGCAATTTAAAATGACCCCTCTTTTTTTCAAAAACATTTTATTGAAATTTTTTTTTTAACTTTTGGAAAAATTTTGTGTTGTGATTTTGCTTATTAGTTACATTGGTAATCAGTACAAAAAAATTCAAAATTCAAAATTAATTAATAAATAAAAAAAAATTTTCAATGTGTCCCGGACCCCTTTAAGGCAAATAGGATGCATCTTGCTACCATACAAAATTGTAAGGGACCTTAGATAGTCACTGTAAATGCGAAAAAGAGCGTTGTTTTCTGTATATGCCTGACACAATTGAGAGAAGAAATCTTCCGGGGCGTCCCCCGCGATACGAAGAGTGTACCGGAGAAGGATCCATTCCTTCTTATCAAGATTTTTTGAGAGAAAAGCTAAAGAAATGCCAAATAATGAGTTGCCGACAATGGTATGGCGCTTGAGATTTTTGTAAATTACATGCATTATCACCTTCTACTTGTTGCACTTCTTTTCTCTTTTGTCTTTTACGGTCTCTTGAGTATTCGTTTTTAGAGCTGAAGGTAAAATTTAACACAATTTTTGGTTCTTCACCTTGGCAATCACATCGCGATACAAAAAAAAAAGTGGGCTGTTACAAATTTAGAAACTTGATAACTGCATTCCGTAACCGTGAAAGTTCGGTTCTTTTTATTTACGTAACTCTCGTGCGCATACCGTGCCACAGTTGCCTGGTTGGAAGAACAGCGGATTTGCAACTGGAGGGTTGCAAGTTCGAAGTTGCGTCCAGTCAAAGACAGTCATGTACTCGGGAGTTCGTGTCCGTTAAATCTGTCATGGCCTCAAATGACCTCCCGTTGATGTGTTGTGGAAGTTTAAAGAGATAGCTGCTGGCTCAGATGTTGGCCTCGCCATCAGACCGTGGCTCAAAATGACGAGGTATTGTCCTTGGATCTTTTTCTTCGGGATAAATCCCGGACGGTCGCCAAGAGCTTGTTTTGTTGTTCCCGTGCGAAGTTAATTAACAACCTGATCTAACATAACCTAGATCGCATACTTTGAAACTTCTAAATCAAGCTTCATTCCGATTTGTGCAAAATTGCGGGCTCGTAAATAAGGGACGTTACTGTATGACCACACGTTCATTCGTTTTTAAGAGTTCAAAAAAAAAAGTTTATTTTCTGATTATATACCTGGGGGACGTTGAAATCAACACAAGAAACTAATAAATTTTGTTGCGTGTAAGGTTTTAGTTAAAGCAATATCTCCACGGAGTTTTTCATCAAAGTAACGGAACTAAAATAGACGCACGTGCAAATTTATATAATTCCTAAAATAAAAATAGCCAGGAAATTCTTTTGTGTTTTTTTAATTCCTATGATTAGGCAGTCGTAATAAAAATTCCGAATTACATATTCATAATCTAGTCGCAACCTAACAAAACATAAAAGTATCTTGTGACTATTTAAAAATGGTTTTATTTTTATGTCGATTACCAGAACTTTGAAAGAATCCCTCACAGAACTAGATATTTAATCACTTCTGCAACAAATAAATTTCGTATGAATCATTCTCAAAATAATGAAATTTACCTCCTTTTCCTTTTAATTTCCAGAACTTTGAAAGACTCCCTCGTAAAAATAGATATTTAATCACTCCCTTAACAAGTACATTTCGTATGAATCACTCTCAAAATGATGGAATATATCTTGTTTTTCTCTCGATTACCAGAAATTTGAAAGAATCCCTCGTAAAAATGGATATTTAATCACTCCCTTAACAAATACATTTCGTATGAATCACTCTCAAAATGATGAAATTCATCTAGTTTTTCTCTTGATTTCCAAAACTTCCCTCGTAAAATAAGGTTTTTGATCACTCCCTCAAACAAACACATTTCACACGAATCAATCTCAAGCCACAACGGCAAAAGACCTCCTCACATCAGTCCACGCATCGAGAACCTCACTTGCGATAAATGAAATTTACATCCCATTTGATGGTCAGAGCACTTCCCCTACCGCAAACACAATAACTGGAGTTAATACCCCATCGATAAGATCAGACCCACCTTAACCGCAACCGTACCGTCAAATTAACCTAATCCTCCCAAACATTCCCAAAGTATTTCCACTCACCTCGAGCGCATTGTTTGTAGCGGTTTAGTATCAGCTTCGCTTCAACATAACCCGTCCTGATGTTTGGTAATGATTTCGGGGAGGAAATTAATTTATTAAATCGCATTGTGTGTTGGAACGGGTTCATGCAATCATTTTATGCTGCCAGGATAAATATAAAGACCACGGCAGAGAGGATGGAGTATGAATATTGAAGATCGCCGTGATTGTGGTGCGAATAGTTTGGGTACGAGAATGGGCTTTGGGGTGGCATTGCGGGAACCTGCGAACGGGGTTGTTGGCTTATTTGATTTGGGATAAAAGTTGTCGTATCCATAGTTTGAATGCAAATGGATTTGGACTAGGTGTTGCCGAGGACTTTTGTCTCAGCTTTGCTATAAACTACACTGGTTGTGAAATGTGTTTACAATTTAAACCATTCTGCAGATTTCAGGTCCAGAAATAGCTTCATAATTAGATAGGATTTTGTGAAGTACTCTGTTCAGATAAATAGGGTAATTTCTTAGGAAATATCTGCCCACCTGTAAACCTCAGCTATGCCAGCTCAGGTGTTAACCTCGTCATTTGATATTGGTTGAAAATAACGAGGTGTTAGGTAGTAAGAAGATAAAAAGTCGCACTAGAGAAACACCTAATCCAAATCCATTTTAATCCCGAGTTTTAATTTAAATGGATTTGGACTGGTGTTACCGAGGACTTTTGTCTCAGCTTTACAATAAACTGGGGTGGTCGTAGAATGCGTTTACCAATTTATGCCATTCTGCGGATTTCAACACCAGAAATAGCTTCATAATTAGATAGGATTTTGTGAAGTCCTCTGTTCAAAAAAATACTGTAATTTCTTAGGTCGGCAAGCGTAAGGGAGCAGGGGGCGGAGGCCTTTAGTTTAATTAAAAAATAATTTTAGGAAGGATTATAGCACTCAGTTGGCACATAATAACATACCTGTCCCTGCCTTTTGAATATTCTAATGCAAATAAAAAACGATTATGTAGATTGATAAGTACACAGTGGGTGATCAATTATTAGATCCAGAGTGAAAAAATATGTTCTCTAAGTTTGGGGTAAACATTGCTAGCGGCTTTACGACAGATAAAATCAGTGCTACTTACTATTAATTAAAAATACCTTAACGTAACTGTTATTAAAAATATAAAAATTCAATGCTATCAGGTTTTTAAAAAAACTCATAACTGTTTCCAATATAGGGTAGTTAAATTTAAACGCATTGGGAAATCACAACGCGCTATTGGCGATGGGTTTTAATCAATTCTAAAGGGTAAGATCCGAGGGCACCTCGTAATTTAGAACCACGGTCAGATGACGAGTTGAACGCTTGAGCTGGTACCCCACTCTCCAAACATCCACATCACCCCAATGTAAGGAAATTTGAGGTTTTATAATAGATTTAACGTACAACAGCCCCCACGTACGGTCAGTGGTTGGATCAAACTGACCAACCTCCCTGTTGCAAATCTGCTACTCTACCAACTGGAATACCATGGCACGGTTCCGATGTAAAATCATTCGGTCGCTTCCATCAGTAAAATTTAATACAGAACAACCGCAAGAAAAGGCAAATTTTTATTCATACTTGAATCAACAGAAAACGTAAAAAGCTATCACGAGCCGAGATATCGGGAAAGAAGGCAAGCACGTGAAGTGGACAAAGCTCAAAAGGCAATTAGAAGACGCAACAAAACTGCCGAAGGAACAGCGGCGTGACTTGGTTTGTTGGAAGCAGCAAAATATTTGGTCGGGCAATAAAGATAGCAAATAAATACAATTCAATACGTCTCAATTTATGTATTCTTATTTCTACATTGGAATTATGAAAAAATTTCGGCAGCCGCCAAACGATTTAAAAACTACTTCATCTCCAAGGCAATTCAAGAATATTGATAACAATTGAATACGGACTAATCAATTCACCAAGTTCTGCCATTATTATTTCTGCAAAACGTTTTGGCAGCACGAAGATGTCAAACGATTTAAAAACCACTTCTGCACTTTTTTCCCCTAACCTCCGAAAAGAATACGTAGCGATCGTGTAAGAATTTATGCACTACCTTGTATGGGAGAATTTCCTAAACAGCCTCTCAAATTCCAGCGTCTTTTACGCAATATAAATTATTCTCCGAAATTCCACGCATCAAATATGAATGCATATGAAATTGAATGATAGGGAAACAAAGGGAAAAAAGCTACGACCGAAGAATTTGAATTACCGTTCGCACGGGATTAAATTTTTTTTCGGTTTCGATTCAGTTTTTGTTTTGCTTTTCCTCCCATTAATTGCATTAGTAGCAGTCGGCGGGAGGCAAAAGCGAAACGTGAAAAGGCAAAATTTCGCGTTTTGCCGGAAGAGTACTTCCCAACACAAGTGGTCCGTGTGTTGTTGTGTGCAATTTTTATGAGCTAGCGTCGCGCAGGAGAGCGGGATCCTGCGCGTTGCCATGGAGACGATGACGTCATAGAGATTCCCGTTGCCTGGTTACGGGAAACCCCGGGACGCCGCACCTCTTGACGTATCGATGGGGGGCGAATCGCGGGCCCCTTAGGTGGGGCCCCGCGAAATTCGTTCGTTTGTGCGAGTACGAATTACTTCTGTAAATCTTTATAGTGAAAAAAGTTTGATTTTTTTTGCAAACGTATTTGTAATGTAGCTAACAATTACGTGCTTGACGTATTCTACATCAAAAAAATTATTTTCCTTTATTATTATTATTATTATATTTTGAATTCATGCAGTGTATATGCAGAGTAGTTATACAACCTATAATCACATTTGCACTTCATTCTGAAATTCATTTCATAGCAGAAAGGTAGGTAGTTAATTAACGTCGCATTGGTTTAACGCAACGGGTTATTGGCGCTGTCCGGGATCAGTCCCCGAGGCTCATGATTTTGAACCACCTGGGAGGAAAGCATTTGTACTGGCACCCCACTGTTTAAACTTCCACAACACACTAATGTGAGAACATTTTAGGACATGACAAATTTAACGTGTACCAGCTCCCGTGTACTATGACTGGATCGAGCTTTTAAACTAGGAGCCCCAACTAGTTGCACTTCCATCTAGTATACCACGGAAAAGAAAGGAAGTTTGTAAACAAAAACGGGGCTGCTACAACCACAGTCCCCGATAAAAAGCATTTCTAGTATAAATTTTAAAACATTGCAAAAAGATATTTCTAAGCCTATTTTTGTCCTGGTCTTTATTTTCAGTTACTACAGATTTATAGATAAAATTAAAAACACAACGCATATTTGTACTAACCGCTGTGGTCTCAATAATTCGTGACTCAACATTTCATATCTCGTTATTAGAAGGAAACCGACCAGATCTTGATCTCTTCACCTTCAAAAAGAGTCAGTATCTTGATGACGAAATATATCGCCTGTAAAAAAAAATTGATCAGATCTTGAAGTTCGAGATAGGTCGTCTAAACCACTTACAGAGTTAATGATTGTACGCGTGAGCCGCGGTAGCTCAGTCAGTAGAGCGTCGGGCTCGCATCAGAAGGGTTGTGGGTACCGCCCTCGGCGGAGCTTACAATTCTGATGATTGCGAGATCGGCGCTTCGACCTGGCTAAAGACCGTCGTGTTCAGTAATGGTGACTGGGGCACGTTAAATAGGTCGTGGTCACAATGTCCCCCATGTTCCCATACCAAATCAATACCTCTGGGGGTACCTGATCAGGGGGTTATCGGCCTCTGATTGGGATCTAAATTACGATATGTGTGAGTGAATGGATGTATGAAAGGGGACCTTCCTGTAAAACGGATGTGTCATGTATGTCGAGCAAAGTCGGACTTCCTCCCAATGGGGCTCAATAACATGGAAGGTGCACCCCCCTCGCCTCTTGCCGTCTTCGACGGGCCTGGCACTCCTCTGGTCTGCCAGTGTAGGCATAAGAAACAACAACAGAAACATGATTGTACGCGAATGCTTCAGCAATAGGCGATTCCCGAACCTCTAAACACTTAAGCGTTTTCACTGCCAGCTGTACGAAATAAATAAGAAACTTTAATGTCAGCAGGCATGATGCGGGTCGGCCGGGAACTTCGAGCACTGGTCGACGATATAGTTAAGACATAGTCGTTAGATATAGACATTCTACTTGATGTTACAGAAATATGCATATTCGGGAAGCGTGCGTTCACGATACAATCTTTAGATACCATTTCCTTTTCACTACCATGCGTGATACATTTCTGTCACCCCGAAAAGAAGAATTTGCTAACGTGTCAAACATCGTTCTCTAGCAGCTACAAGCAACTAATACAACCTACGAGATGTAGGCGGCGCAAGTTTGATTCCTCCCTGGGTGTATTTATCTCTTTTGTGTTAGTAAAGCTTTCTATGTGTGTGTCCATTACATGTTTTATATCATGTGTTTGGCGCAGTAAGGACAAAATGACCCTTGCTCCATAGTACCCAACAACCCACCCATTAATTTGGAGTTTATTATCCAGGGAATTTCGAATAATCATGTTTTTCCATTAAAAACACTGTAACTATCAACAGCTTTCCTTCTATAAGTAGTTTGGATTATTAAATCTGCGGTTATTTTTTAATACATTAGGGCCGATTAGACAAAAGGTCTATAGCTTAAAATAGATTGTGCACCACTACGAATATCTAAGCCAGGCCAGGATTCAAACCAAAAGCCTGCATTCACGAGAATATGTTTCTGTGTCTTCCATGTTTCTTTCCGTTTTCAAATCCTTTGACAGCTATCATTGCTTAAGTCGGGTAAAAAACCATAGCTATTTGAAAAAAATTACATTCATATTTACCCTACAATTTCAGAAATCCTTCGATCTCTATCAACGAGTCAGGTAAAAAAATCAAAGCTATTTGAAAAAATCATATAAAAATTTATCCTTTCAGAAATACTTCAGAAATCAGAGCGAGTTTAGCGTAGAATCTGTAGAAGTTGCTTTTCCACATTGAGTACCAATATACAGGGAAACCACGAAAACAGATATTTCGTTCGCGCAACAACAGCGATGTGGTAAAACGTACATCCTTGCTGTTCCATTGATTTTCAAAGTCCCATAAAATAAATTACCTTTATTTAATTTTATAAATCGAGTTAAATTGCTGATTATGTATGCTAAATTTTGCATTCAACTTCAAGTGAAACTATCATTAATTATCGTCTCAACATCACGATATTTCCGAGTAATGCAGTATTTTGCTCCTTTTAAACCTCAATCCTACATAACGACTAAATAAATAACCACATCAATCAGCTGAACTAATACTAACTAATTGTTAAAACTAGTTAGCAATCATGAAAGGAAGACTGGAAGATAGAATTATACTTGTGAAACACTTAGACTGTTAATACAACTGCTAAGATGGTATCAAGTGCTATCAAAACAGAGATCTAAGTAAACCAGAAAGAAGTAATACATACTAATTAAACAGCGATCTATCAAATAATTTCCATATACATGTCCTACCAATCTTCGAAATCATATTTGAAGTATAACTATTCATGAAATTATAATCATGACTATGACTAATTGGGTCCTTGTAGGACTAATAAAATCGTAGCGTCCACTGGAATTTCGATTTGCCTGTCCTGTGTACAGGTTCTACTTACTAAGAGGACTAGTTGCAGCTCTCTGTATCCCAACCCCAATTAAATCTAGATAACAATTCCCTAATCCAAGGCAACTGTTATCTAGATTTAATTGGGGCAATCTAGATTATCCAGTTAGCCTTGCTATAAAGAGAGAGATTTTCGAAGTAAACAAACCAATGGAAGATGAAGATTTTACTTCCGATAGTCCAATACCCCTGAATATGAACAGCATGTACCAACACAAGAACGCTGGCGTCATCTACATTTAGTTTTTCGGACAAAGCCTCTCACACGCTTGCAACTATAATTTAATATTCGAGAAGAAAAGTATTTAAGACAAAATTATGCAATAACTTAAAACGTAACGCTAATTATAACAAACTAATATGCGAAAGCCTTTTTTTTTACTGACACGAGATTACATCGCTGGCTATTCAATGCAAAAGAAAGCGATCACTATATGCTTTATGTTGGCATCATAATTGCCCTACATAAATTAGCCTGAGCGATAAGGTATGGGAATTAAGCTTGCGGAACAAAGCCCACCCCAAACAAAACCCTGCAAAAGAACAAACGTTTGAGTGTTTAATCATCTATATCTTCCATCTAATGACCTAATTATGAAAACTCGCTCTCTTACACCTGCTTGTTTTCTTATTAGTTTCAAAAACAGCTACTCTTTGTTTTGGTAAAGTTGGAGGAAAATACGAAACATTAATCCCTCAGCCAATTCATTATAAGTAGGTTTCGTACTGATACCGGAGGTTCTTGAAAGTATATTTTTATTTTCAAAGAATTTCGTCAGAGGCGTGCAGTTTCTTGTCTGATCCTTTAGAAAGAATTAATGTCGCGGAACGAAAGACACGATTATGTTCTTATGGGAAATGCCGGCAATGTTCCTTTGTGTTTCGTTCCTTAGTGGAAAGGTTTTTCGAAATTGATTAAAATTATCAACTTATTTTTTATACCAAACCTCTGGTCTTCAAACAGATTTGTTTCGATTGGAAATATCTCGATTCTTTAATATAATTTATTATCAAGTTTTTATATCCGGTTTGATTCTAGTGGTCTAGGATATCGTATAATGCAATTTTACGATCAATTTCATATTTAAAATCCAAATTCATTTATTAATTCAATGAAGAGTTTCATTCGCCATATTATCGTTACAGTTTTCCTTGCATGATTTCAAAACAGTTTTGACTTTCTTGATCACGGTAGGTAGTTAATTAACGTCAAACTGGAGTAACGCAACGGGCTAGTGGTGACGGCCTGGGATTAATCCCGAAGATAAAGATCCAAGGACTACACCCATAAATTTTTAATCAGTCAGATGACCAGGCTAACACCTTAGATTATTCCCACTCTCCAAATTTCTACATCATGGAAACCTGATGACGTTTAAGGTTACGGCAGATTAAATGTACATCATCCCCCTCGTACACAACGGTCTATTAAAAGTGCTACCACTAGTTGATTGCTTTACAATTGCGGGAGACAATAAGACCTGCATTAAGATCACGTTTTTTTTCGTATACGTGGTCGTGCAATGGAATATTGATACAATCGAAGGGTAGCTATTTCGAAATTAGGTCCATCCAAACACAATCATGTACGTGGGATCTGATGCACGTTTGATCTGTCGTGGCCTCAAATTTCATCACGTTGGTGTGGTGTGCAATTTTGGAAAGTGGGGTAACATCCAGCTCAGATGTTGACCTCGTCATCTCATCAAGGTGTAAAATGGATTCCGCACCGTTGCCAACAGCCCGTTGTATTGCTCCAGTGTTCCGTTAATAACCTTACAATTGAATCCCTTGATGAATAGAATTTTGTCATAGGATTCTTTCAAAAAATAGATGTGATCCCGAGAGTGGAAAGTGCTTAAAACTGTGACGTACGTCGCAGAACAAAGTCTTTGCAGAACAACTTTTCCTTAATTTTGGCCGATTTATTTTCAATAAGTTACGATGTTCTGCAGTGCAAAGCACGCTCGTTGCTAAACATATTTCTTATAGCTGAGGAACAACCTCCCTACACCACCCAAATTACCACAAATAACATATCATCTTTATAAATACACATATTCTATGTCAACGACGAAATAATTAACCTCAAAAGTTATCCACATAACTGCAAATTCTGAAATTATGCATTGGTTTTAAATAAAGTAAGTCAATTAATTTTGATGTCTTATTATAAATATGTAATACTTCTGAAGCCAATATTTGTGTTTTACGTCCGTTTTTGATTTTACTGCAGTTTTCAAAATTCGGTCAAAATGCATGCACAACAATTGCAATTTTTTGGAATTGTGTTGCAAAACACTGAATATAATTCTACATATGGAGATGTGATTATTTAGTCATCATAGATATCGTTGGGGAAAAGCAATACCACGCTATTCGGAAATCTTGTGATTTGCAAAAAGTTAGTAAAAAAACTTGTATTTATAAATTAGCTCAATAAGTCAAGCACTGAAAAGTATCACCTTAAAGACGGAAGACGAAGAAAATAATTAAGGATAAACAATAATTAAAGATATAGTCGTTTTGGAGATAATTCACCTCAGAAACTAGATTATTAGTGTGGCACAAATAGTTTTACTTCGTATAGGGCAGATATTTCTAAAACATTTTAAGTATGTTTTCAATAGAAAAGAAAAAATGAGCACTCAAAGACTATGAAATTTATGATTTGTTCCATATGGCACTCTAAAATTGCATTCCAGAACATATAAATAGGTGTTCTTTCCGGAATAAGACAAGAAACACGTTCACTAGGACGGGCTGAAAATAAATTGAACTTCGTAGATACATTTCTTATAGCGAAACCCTTTGATAAAATATCTCAAAAGAACACACATGACCGGCTGACTAGTAAAACACTAATTCAAAAAAGATAAATATGAGAAAAGGAAGAGGAAAAATCGACCCCTACAGCTTTACTTACAAAGAATTTCTCAAGATGAAATCTAACATTCGTGCAGAAATAATAGCTTAGTGGACTTCAATGTAAAGACCACCTAATTTGGTGTCTAGAAAATATTATAAAAATTCATATCTAAACATTTTGACTTATTTCACTAAAAAGCTGTCAACTGTGTTTCGTTTTTAAAACATTAAATAATATCTTAATAGCAGTAGAATATAATATCTATAGACAATCCTCAGAATCCACATTGATATTTTTAACCTCAATCCGTCATAATAAATCCCGTCATAATAAATTTTTATTGCCATATTCGTAATCTAATTGTAAAGGTAAAACTTTTACACCTGATTGCAGTTGTTTTACGTAAGAGGGAAATCTATATTCCCAAAGGGGGGTAACTTTATAGGTAAATTCAAAATAATGTTTTGAAATTAGTCTCGACCTACGTTTATCTAAGCTTCAGCAGAAAATAAAAATTCCAAATACAAAATAGTTTCTCCCAAAAAATCGGATACCGAATAAAATGTTCCAAATCATACAAACGAAGGGGGAACGGCCCAATTTTATTCTTTCTAGATATTTAACTCGCTTAGGGATCACGCAGGAATTCTCACTTCGATCTTTCCTGTTCCAACTATCAAAGAAAGTATTCTCTCCGACCCCAAGTGACAAACGCATGCACGGATTTGTTCGTTAAAAATCAAAACCTTCCAAAGTTTGCGTTCGGCGCGTGAACAGAAAAATTGAAGATAGAATTCTTGCCTCACAATTTCCCGAATCGATCTTCAGCAAAGCGAACATCCTTAAATCAAGGTTAAAGAATTCGAAATGAAAAAAGTTACAAAAAATTTCCGTTCGAAGATTTGAACGCTGGCGGAATTCCCAGAGGAATGTTCTTTCGTCGTTCTTTTCGGCAAAAAACAAGATCCTGCTCAAAGGCGGTATAAAGAGGAAGTCTCTTCGGACAAACTGTTGATTTCTTAACTGTGTGGAAAATCTTTTTTTCTTTTCGCTTTCGGTCGTGGCAAGTTAGCTGGAAGTTCGTCGCTGTCATCCTGTCACTTAGCGAAACGGACGTTTTTCAAGGTGGGATCAAGATATAGGAAATACGAAAAGAAAAGTTCGTCGGGGAGAGAAATAAGAGTTCTCTATTTTGTCGATGTCATTTTCAGAAGTACTTGACACTCTGTTGAGGAGAAATTAGAAATTTAATCAAGTTTTGAATGAGTTTTTGTGTGATGTTTCGGACATTTTAGACGGGGAATATACTATCTAAAAAAACTTCAAGGTATTCGCTAGAAAATTTCAAGCACCTGTGTGAAGCAAGTATAAATGTATTTAAAAAAAACCTAGTTTTTTCGGGATGTTGAGAAACTATAGTCTTCTGAGTTCACACGTATACAAGGTGATTCTATGTCCATAGGACAAACTTGGAGTGGTAGCACTGCGTATTAAAACCTACATTTTTCGTATAGGAATGTAGGGTCGGAAGTGACACGTGGATGCACGAACAGAAAAATGAGACATGAACAGAAAAACACTGTTTATTTACAACAGGACTCGAAATACCCGGGTGAACAGGTGCACTGTGCACCTGAAAATAAAATTGTGCACCTAATTTTTTCCCTCTAGGTGCACCCAATGCACCTGTCGTTATATAAAAAAAAGCGGCGGTAACGTATTTTATGTTATTTTGATGTTTGAACAAAATATTAATATCAACTTTTCACGCTCTAAGGAACGTAATTAAAATTCCTAAATACACACTATGAGGAAACTTTAATTCAGAAAATGTTATGTTGGAATGAAGGAAAAAAAAATACGGATGGGCACTAAATCTTATGGGTAAAGATCTGTCAAAAACGTAGACGTTTCTGATTGTCCACCAATGTCTGATGATGATTGAATATTTGTAAGTAATAATTTCGCAGATAAAAAAATAAATGTTTAAATATTTTTATTTACTACCTACTTGTAACATACCCAACTAATAAAGTAGTTTACATAACATAAATGCTCTTATAATACGTTTTTTTTTAATCTACACCTAAAATATAATCTGTGCACCTAATTTAAAAACGTAGATGAGCAAGGTACACCTGTATTAAAAAATCTATTTCGAGGACTGATTTACAACATAATTTCAAAGTGCCTCTTTGCAGCAATGTTTACAGTAAATACTCAAAATTACGACCACCAACAGTAATACAAACTAGGTAGCTGTGATTGACTGGTAATGCTCTGGATAGAGGGTAGTAGTGTTTCTGGTCATCCGTGATCTGATGCATCTGCGGTGAAACGTCATTTGCAACTGTGCTGTCGGTCGTGATGGGAGATTTTACAAATAATGAAAAGGCGGACATGCATATGATGTACGATGTTGATATTGGGAACGGTAGAGCAGCGCTACTGCTGGAAGAGGTTTTACTAGAACTACTGCAAGATGTTCCGACTGCCGTTAGTAATCATATGGTTTCAGAATGATAGTGCTCCAGCCGATTTCAACGTGGTTGTCCGTAATTACCTGGATGCCAGTTTTGCGCGACGATGGATTGGTCATGGCGGACCAGTCCGATGGTCACCCCGATCGCCATATTTATGGAGCATCGATTACTTCTTATGCGGGAATCTGAAGACAATCGATTCCAGTTGACTCAATTGAGTACCTCGTTGCTTGATTATCCATTGTGGCTGAACATCTTTGGAACTGTTCGCCAATCACTCCTTCGACGCTACCAAGCATGTATTACTGTTGGTGGTCGCAATTTTGAGCATTTATTGTAAAAATAGCTGCAAAGAAGCACTTTGTAAGAATTTTGTAAATAAACAATGTTTTTCTGTTCATGTCCAATTTTTTGTGTTCGTGCCTACATGCGTCACTTCCGACCCTACATTCCTATACTAAAAATGTATGCCTGCCGTTTTCCCTGAATGACCTCTTACCAGTTTGGACTTGTTTTGACAAATAGGACTTTCCTATGATTCTTTCAACTAATAGGATCTTTCTTATGGTTCTTTCATCCAATAGAATCTTACCTAGAATTATTCCAGCAAAAATAATCTTTCCTAGGATTATTTTAATCCTCTGAGAAGTTCACTCTAAAATTCGTTATGCAACATGTAGTTTTTCCTGTATAACCTCAATCTGTTTTTAATTTTTTGACCAATAGAGTAGAGTAGAGACAATCCTATTAACCTTTCATACAATAGAATATTTCCTAGCATTCTTTTATACAATAGAATATTTCCTAGCATTCTTTCAAACAATGGAATATTTCCTAGTATTCATTCAATCCCGATAATTATCCCTGGAATTCTTTCAGCCAATTGAATATTTCCTATGATTCTTGCAACCAATAATAGAATATTTCTTGGGATTTATTCAGCCAATAGAATCGTACCTAGCATTATTCAACCAATAGAATCGTACCTAGCATTATTTCAGATAACATAATCTGTTGTAGAATTTAGTAAGAAGTAGGAGAAGAAGAGATTTCCTCCCAGGAAAAATTTAAATTACATCTGATCCTTACCATCGACTTTCTAATGAAATAATTCGCAGACTTTGATGTAAATTGTGTCATTTAAAGTTTCGTAATTATTTGTTGGTTGACTTAAATTTGAATTTGAAACTTCTTACGACCCGCACAATTTAAACGCTATAATCCAATCGAAGCCTGACATTTCGTTAGTTATAGGGTTAACGTTTTTCGAAATCAAAATTTGGATTTAGCCAACTCAAATTATAATTAGTTTCTATTAAAAATTATGGCGAGCAAAACAAAAGAAGAATATGGGATGGATTTTGAAAGTAAATAAACAAAATAGATACTGGCAAGATTTTGCTTTTTTTGCTGTCGAAATACTCTTGCATGCTACACATCTTGATTACCTTAAACTGTAATTTATAGACGTTATGATAGCGTTTTGAGTTTAATCTAAATGGTGTAGATAAATCAAGTATCATACAACGGATCAATTCATAATTTATTCTTTGGAACTTTTATTGGTGAAGTGATGAAATCCTATTCTAATACGGTGACGTCGTATTCAGAATATAATCAGGAAAAACATATAGCTGCAGAAATACTGGTGTTCCCGATATTTAACTTCAGAGAAAATGCCTTTCATGCAATTTGTTGTAGTTCCTCTCCTAGTTAAAAATTGCAAGCAAAATAATACAAAAGAAGGAATAGCTCACGAACATTTTATACACTTTCAGACATATTGTTAACATTAAGGGAAAGCAAAACTAATTAAAGAATTATGTAAATTTCTGAAGTTTTAAACATACAATACAAAATTACGTATATGTTGTCTGTCCAATGTAATCACGAACTTGATATGCCTGTATAAAATTAGCTGTGATCTGGCTAATGTATCCTCGTATTGCATAGATTTTAATATAAAATGAAACATACCTCATACCCTTTCACCTCTTTATCATTAAACGGAGTAATTACTAATTCAACATAGTTCACAATTTGAATACGTAAGTATGCTTGAATACAAAATCGAGCAAATTATGTTGTTACGTAATTACGTACACTTCCAAACATATACAATTGACTGTTCCCTGCATTTCGTATTTCGAATAAAGGAAAATGAAATGAATACTAATAAATGGATGAGATTGTATTGATTGGACAGCTATACTGAATTATGAAAAACTTTTACTACTTCAGACATTTAAAGTTTGCTTTTTCAGGGCATTTCACCAATAACATATTTGTTATGGCTATAATGTTCTTAACAAATGCATAAAGTATAATTTCGAACTGTGTTTACCCTTTGTACATAAATTTGTATTTTAAAAGGAAGCAAATATTTCTTATTCAATTCAATAGATATTTCCAGTGTATCATTGGGGAAGGATGAATAATTAAATTTCGCGTGCAAGTGTTGTATTGTTACATTTGGCTTTGCGATAAAATATGGTGGGAAAATACACGTGAAACAAATTTTAAGAAACATTAAAAACTTTTATATTTATTAAAAAAGTTACAAAAAAGTCAGAACTGTCGATTTGTAATGGAGCACCTAACGAATTTGTCCACTAACACAAAAAAGACTTGCTTTGTACCAAAAATGTAATGTACAGTATAATCTATACCACCATAAGACAATGCGTGAGTTGTTTGTGGAGTAAACGGAAGAAAATACAGGACAGTGCCTTGAAAGTTTGTGGATGCAGTATTTGAATCAAACTCAATTCTCCGAGTGTGAGCACAAAAAGACTTAAATAAATTTCCAGTTGATTAAAAACACTTTTTTCGCATAAAAAGAAATATACCCTATGTTGGTTTATTTGGCTATTTATGATGCAAGGGCCATATTTGGTGAATCAGAGTCGAACATTAAACAGACAACGTCAAGTAAAAAATGTCGTGAAAGAGAAAAAGGAGGGATTGGTGTCCGGAAACGTGAACTCTTCCCGTGTATAAACAATAAACTCCATGGGAAATAATAGATTATATTAGAATTATAAAAAAAAATAATAGAAAATTTGTATTGAATTTGTCACTTCTGTGAACATGTTCCTTATTGCATATACATATGCTTCGAGGGAAAAGTTATCCGTCATTTTAGAGAAAATAGATTTTACAGAAAACTAGTATTGACGTCAGATTTTATCAAAACTTCTTTCACAAAACCGTAGTTACGAATAATAAAGGATAAATATTAATAACCAGACAAACTAGTTAATCGTTCGCTTTGCTTTTAGAAGAATCGAGAAGGTCAACTCTATGTCAAACGATATTCGTTCTCAAAATGTAGTTGGCAATATTCTGAAAGCATTGCCTTACTTTTGTCAGAAACGTTTAAGGTTTTTTTAAATATCTGCATGACGGGGGGTGAAGGGATATTTAAATTTATTAAATACTAATTTGTAGAGAATTTTTTATACGAAGATTTTTGTGATGTAACTTTTCTGTTACTTTTAGAATATTGATTTCCCAAAAAACAGTTTTACTATGATTTTAAAATATTTTATGTAGTTTTGTTAATAACAAGTTGTAAACATTATTAAAAAATCCCCATTATGAAATATTAATTTTTTTATTAATGAATGGAGTAGTATTCTATTGAAATTCGTATGTGTACGAACACTTTTGGAAGATACTGTACATATGTTTCAAGGATAAAGTTATCCGTTCGTTTTAGAGAAAATAGATTTTACAGAAAAATATTATTGAAGTCACTTTTCTCAAAACTTCTTTCATGAAATCGTAGTCACTAATAAAAAAGAAAAACATAAATAACCAGACAAAAAGTTAATAGTTCGCGTTGCTTTTAGAAGAATTGATACGTCAACGCTTTTCAAACGAGAGTTGTTCTCAAAATTTCGTTGACAGTATTCTGAAAGTATTGCCATACTTTTGTAAAAAACGTTAAGAGTTTGTTTTAAATGCTTGCATTTTTTACGAATATTTAAATCTATTCAATACTCACAGTGCTAAAGCTTCTTTCACGAAATTGTGATCACTAATAATGAAAGGAAAAAACAGAAATAACCGAAAGAAAATAATTATTAATCGCTCGCTTCGCGTTTAGAATAATTGGCACGTCAATTCTATGTCAAACGATATACCTTCACAAAATTTCATTAACAATATTCTCAAAGCATTGCCATATTCTGTCGGACAACTTTTAGAGAGTTGGTTTTAACCGCTTTCATTACGAATATTGATAGTTCAATACCAAAACCGCTAAAATTTCTTTCGCGAAATCGTAATCACTAATAAAAGGAAAAAAACCGAAATCACCCGACGAAAGAATTCATCGCTCGCTCTGCTTTTTGAATTTGCTTTTAGAAGAATTCCAAAAGGGAAAATGGCAGCAGTCGGACGAAAACGAAGTCAATTATTCGTGGATTCTAGCGTCGCGAATTCTTAACATACTTCTGCTCGCTGGTTAAGCCCTGAAGAACCGACTTCGCACTAAAATTTAAATATTTCACTCTTTTGAAGAGCCGAAATTCTCTTGTTAGCTTCATTCGGGGTATGACGAAAAAAGAAATATTTAATACGAGAAGAAAGGAGTATAAAATTTATAGGAAGAATAAGGGATAAAGGACTTCCCTATTTCAGAACTTTGTTCTAAGTTAAGGTACCTTTTTCTCCAATTAAGAACCCAATTTCGGATATAGGGGAGAGAATTGGACGGATCTTCAATTATTATTTATTTCCCGCATTGAAAGTAGACATATCGCACCCCGAAAAGAAAAGTGACAACTCAAAATTGGAGAATTTGAGAAACATCAAGTTAAAGGATGCTATAAAACTTATATTGAAATAGTAGCTATAAGCTTCTTTTAAATTTTAGATAAGTATTTACAATGGTAACTCCTATTATATTCTATAGAATAGTAATATAACACGCTGGGGCACCTCATACATATTTTTTAATGACATAACATCAAAAATTTTACTTTTTGACTTGTGTCACTTTTCTTGCCTGGGAGCGATATGTCGTAGAAGCTTAGATGCTTGCCCTTTCAATTATGTTGTTTCTTTCAACTGTTTAAGAGATTTATCTATTCCAATGAACGACCCATTTAACGCTTGAATTCTTCTCCGGAATAACTGTCACACTTATAAAAAAGATGGAGAAAAATTTACTCTTAAATTAAAAAGGATCGTTTTTTCCTAACATGGCTGGATATTACATATTTTAAGACAGTGAATTTTATTACAATTTCAGGATTACAATTAATATTACTTCGAAAGCCATTTTCACATTTCAGTTTTTCTTTCATGATGTTTAAAATGTAGGAATTCATTCCAAATTATATCATTTCACTTTCCATACATATTTACATTATTAAGAAAATATTTTGCAACTTTTCCATTATGCACTAATAAAAAACTACAATTCCACTTTTTTTAGCCTTTGTTTGTAATTAAAAATATGACCGAGTAGATGTACTGTTTATTTCAATTGTGCTTTCCATATAAAATTTTCCTCATGTCATAAAATTGTCACTTGTATACGTTATAATCACTACAATGAATAACGTTTTGTGTAACGTTACATTTTCGACTGTAATCGAATCTGAATCCAATTTGAATCGTTCTCATACTGTTTCATGGATGTTAAATCATCATTTGTCTGCGCTATAATCTATTAAATGTAATACTTATTCTATAAATATGAATTTTATGAAGTAAATGTTATTTATTAATAACTATATTCAAGTCACACTGGATAACAAGATCATTTTATAACCATATAAAAATTATTTATAAGAAATTAATTTCCAAACAGACGTGCTTTTTTAACTTCTAAGATTCAGAACTCAACTTTTAAATTAAATACATAGTAAGCTTTTATACTTGAGGTTAATACTCTTAGAAAAGATAAAAATCAATGGAATCATTTATGTGGACACATAAGGAAAGATTTAATAAACACCGATACGCCATTTTATAACTCTGCAGCGCTGGTAGAAAATTGGAATGAGAATTAAATTAATAACTACATCGGAACTTCCATTTTCACAGCTGGAGCTCAAAAACTACTACAGAAAGAGTTCCTGGCAGGCTGCCAAAGTTGACACCTGCTGAAGCGCAAGTGGATAATGAATATTTCATGTTCTATTCATCGAATACTATTGGTAGTATTTCCCGCCAAAACACATTTTCCGGTTGATTTATTTTCATTGTGAGCAGTTGATTCTTTTCAAAAAAAAAAAAATAATATGTGAATTTTGTATTCTATGTGACAATATCACTATCGTTGGATTGTGTGACGGTTTGAAAGCTATGAACTGGAATTATTTAATTAAAATTCATCAAAAGGAAAAAAAACTAACATAAGAATAAAATCACTCGAAATATGTGACAAAATGTACTCAGATATTGCTAAAGATAGGATAAATAAAGATAAGTAGAAACTTTAAAATATGTATGAGTACATTTTGAATAGTTTCAACTTTAATTAAATTTTCTTTGCGCCTAATTCTTCCACTTTTACTAATAAAGAATGTTTCTAACCATTTGTCACAAAAAATTCCTTTGATGGTTTCGAAGAAAAGATGTCAAAAGAAAAAGGTTTGGGGGATTTAAATAAATTGAATTTTAACAATAGCGAAGATAATTCGAAGAATAGCAAAGTCATGTTAGGGTAATAGAAACAAAATTGTTTCAATAAATCTTTCTTTTGTATTTGAGAATGAACTATCGTTAATCATATAATTGTAATTTTGTAATTAATTTGAAATCACGCGTGTTTCACTTAAAGGTGTACGTATTTCTTAGTTTCACGATTTAAATTATAAAGTTGTACACTTAATTTAGTTTTCGTTTTATGTTACCTATGTTAATGGCTGGTATTGTTTTCACACATTGGAAACCAATTTTGTTGTAAAGAAAATAGTTTTTCATTTAATCTTTCGTTCCGGAAATAAAGTGAGTGAATACACACTAAAGTAGCTTGAGGAATCTGTTTGAAAATGGTGAAAAGTTTTATTTTAGAACATAAAACATGAATACATTCTTAGTGAATAAAACATTCCATTTCGATGGTTTTCAGACAGATTTAGAAATTCTCCTAAACAGTAAAATAGAAAGAAATTGAAAACTGTTTTTCAAATAAGTACAATCTATAAACATTGTATATACATCGTATATCTTATGAATGTACTATGTATTTATAACAAAATAGCTGTTCACAAATGTGTCAACTAACACACGCCATGTTTTACAAACTTAGTGGCTTTAATCAGAGGTGTGTAATATATTAGGTAAGTGCAAAAGTTCTATCCGTTTTTTGTGACGATGAAGAATGCAAAGAATACAAAATGTATGTAATCAAAGGCTGCATATTCGCATAACTATCTATGACCTCTTGCCATCTTCCTGGTTGGAGATGAATCTCACGTCGGTGAACGTTCTTAGGTTTGGAGTGAAATAAGTCTTGGATGACAGTTTTCACATCATCAAAATCATCAAAGATGTTTCGTCTGAAAGAGTTGGTCAACGCACGAAACAGGTGATAATCAGTAGGCGTGAAGACAGAAGAATAGAGGGAAAGGTAAGGGCTCCCAACAAATCCCCATTATTTTTTGACGAGTAATGACAGCCTCGCGTTAGTGTTGACTAATGATAGAGTCGTGCCGATTGACGACGCTGGGTCTCTTTGTGACTAATGCAGATCGCAGTCTGTCTAACTGAAGACAGTAGAAGGCGGCATTGATGGTTTGGTTTGGTGGCTGGATCTCCAAGTGAATTATCCCCGGCATATCCCACCATACACAGTAAAACCTTCTGGGAATGAAGTTCTGATTTCGACGTTGATGCAGAAGGTTCAAAAGGCCGACACACAGTTAGGCGACGCTTTATGTTACGGCACACATCCACTTCTCATCTCCTGTCACAATCCGTGTCAAAAATGGCTCATTTTGATTTTGGTACCGGAAAAGCAAGAAAACACATGTAGCGATTCGCCGATCTCGTTGATTTGTAGTAAGTCGATGTCAAACCCAAAATCTGGTGATAACCAACGTTTCCAGCAGTTTTTCGACTGTTGTCCGGTGAACGTTGAAGATTTCGGCTAATTCTGGAAAGATTGGATTCGGACTTTTTTTATGGCGTGAACAAGAGCCTCTTCTCCAGCGAGTGAAATACGTCCACACCCTAATCTTGACAGCTTCTGTCTCCTCTCCTGAATGAGGAGTTACGGTGGGTCATGTTACGGTACATAACCCACTTTTCATCTCCTGTCACAATCCGTGTCAAAAATGGCTCATTTTTGTACCGAAAAAGCAAGAAAGCACATGTAGCGATTCGCCAGTCTCGTTGATCTGCAGTAAGTCGATGTCAAACCCAACATCTGGTGAAAACAACCGATTTTCGACTGTTGTCCGGTGAACGTCGAAGGTTTCGGCTAATTCTGGAACGATTGGATTCGGACTTTTTTATGGCGTAAACAAGAGCCTCTTCTCCAACGAGTGAAGGACGTCTACACCCTAATCTTGACAGCTTCTGTCTTCTTCCCTGAATTTCCGAAACCATCGACGACAGGAGCTGTCGTCAAATGCATCTTCCCCATAAACTTCACGTATACTACGGCTACAGTACTGACTTTGTCGATCTCGTACAACAAACAATGTCTCCTGTGCATTTTATCATGCATATTTGCCATGTTACACTGTCTCAGATGCTTTTTTTTAAATGCTGTACTATCAGAAACACCATGCATTTATATGCTGGGTATCTTCACTCTATTGGCCACCACTTCCGGTAATCACAACGTCAAGTTTGATGTAGGAGTCATGTTCAACTAGAAATTCGCATCTCCAAAAACGGGAAGAACTTTTTACACATACCTAATACACCTACAAGCGTTGGAGAAAATTATTTTTATTTTCCTAATTTTTTTAAAAATAGCGAGAGAGAGAGAGAGAGAGAGAGAGAGTTAAATTTTCCAAAAACCAATTTACAATGGAATTTGAAGAAAAAGTGTAAGTTGAGTTCTAAGATTCGTACAGAGTGTTATATTATACAGGGTGGTCCCGAATTCATGGTACAAACTTTAATGGTAGGTACAGGACATTGTAACAATGATTTATTGTATAGGAATGTATAGTCGCAAGTGACGCGGTGAGGCGTAAACAGGGGAAATAAAAGGAAAGAGAAATGGAGTGCTATTTACAGATGAAGCGACATTTTCACGCGAGGGTGTCTTTAATGCGCACAATTCCCATGTGTGGGCAACCGATAATCCACATGCAACGCGTCGACATGCGTTTCAACAACGTTTCAGTATTAATGTGTGGGCTGGTATTGTGAACGACTTTTTGATGGGCCCATACTTACTACCCACGCGGCTCACTGGCGGAAGCTATCTTATTTTTCTGAAAGAAGTGTTACCACAACTGCTGCATGATGTTCCGATCGCCATTCGTAACCGCATGTGGTTTCAGCACGATGGGGCGCCAGCACACTTCAGCATTGATGTACGGAATTACCTGAATGCCACGTTTGGTACTCGATGGATTGGGCGTGGTGGACCAGTCCCTTGGCCACCCCGATCTCCCGATTTATCGAGCCTCGATTACTTTTTATGGGGACATCTAAAGCATCTTGTTTATGAGACTCCAGTTGACTCAGATGAGGATCTCGTCGCTCGCTTATCTGTAGCTGCTGCAGGTGTGCGTGAAATACCAGGCATCTTTGAACGTGTACGCCAATCGCTCCACCGACGCTGTCAAGCATGTATCGATACTGGTGGACGCAATTTTGAACAATTACTGTAAACATGACACTTGTCAACAACGCTTTCAATAAAATCTTTGTTTTTCCTTTCGGCCGTTATTTCCCCTGTTTTCGCCTCACCGCGTCACTTGCGACTATACATTCCTATACAATAAATCATTGTTACAATGTCCTGTACCTACCATTAAAGTTTGTACCATGAATTCGGGACCACCCTGTATACCTGATTGATTTGGTTTTCATGGTGTAAGGGTCATATTGGGTCAGGTTACGACAGGAACAAGGCAGTCGATCACAAGTAATGGAACACACACAAGGAAAGTTTTGCTGACACAGAGCGAAATACTCCTGGGAACAATCAAAGCTGTGCAATATGCACGTTACTGGAGCAATGAGCAAATCAAAAGCGACACATCCCATAGTTCGGAAAGTAGATCTATGGATATTTCTTACTACAATAGGATCAATTAGACCTGGACCTACGGATTGAATTAATTCCAAACCACTACGAATGAATATGATTTAAGCAAAAGTTTTAGAAATTTGAGCTTCAGACATTAGAGGCAATTTCCGACATACTAAATATAGGTGGCGGTAGGGTATAGTAGGCGATAAGTTTCCGCTACGAAATCTGAACGTGACGTCAGTGAGGTTGTTTATCGAATACAGTAGGTAGGTAGTTCATTATTGTAGCACTGGAGCAACGAGGTATTGACAATGGTTCGGTATCTACTCCGAAGGGAATGATCCGCGGACAAACACCTTGTAAATTTGAACTTTGTAATTTTGGTCAGATGAGTTGAGCAAAGGATTTCAGCACTTTATCAATAGAATTTTCCAAACAATAAATTCCAAAATGAAAAATTGTCGGCTTAGAGCAGAAGCGCATTACCTGCCATTTTGCGGAGGCAGGTAGGTAGTTAATTAATGACGAGATGGTGAAACGGGCTATTCACGTCGGTAAGTGATCACACCCGAAGGGAAAGAGCCAAGGACATTCCCATAATTTTAAACCATGGATGACGACGAGGTCACTTTTGAGATTTTACCCCACACTCCAAACTTCCACACCACGCCAACGTGAATACATTTGAGGATACTGTAGATTTAACATGCACCAGCCGCCTTTGAACACGGTGGTCTTTGGTTGGTTTGAAACACGCGACCCTTCGGTTGGTAATTCATTTCTCTTCCAACCGGACAACCACGTCCCCAGGGAAAAGTAGGTAGTTTAATTAACGTCGCACTGGAGCCACACAACGGGCTATTGTTTAACGATCCGGGATAAATACCCTAAGGGAAAGATCTAACGACAACACCACGTAATTTTGAAAAACGGTCAGATGACGAGGAAACACCTGAGCTGGCCCACTCTCCAAACTTCCACACCAACCCAACGTGAGAACATTCGGCCACGACAGATTTAAGGTGCACCAGCCGCCTCTGCACCACACGCTTACAAACATCCATACACTGACCCGGAATCGAACCAGGAACCTTCCGATGTAGAGGCTAACACTTTAACCACCAGACCGCTTGGTCGGCCATGATGATGATAAATGCACTGGCACGGTAATGGTAATGGTAATTATAGTTAACGTCGTACTAGAGCAACACAACGAGCTATTGACGACGGTCCGGGATAAGTCCCTTAAGGGAAAGATCCGAGGACAATACCTCGTAATTTTGAACCTCGGTCAGATGACGAAGCAACACCTGAGCTGGCACCCCACTCTCCAAACTTCCACGCCAACCCAACGTGAGGACTTTCGGCCACGACAGATTTAAGGTGCACCAGCCGCCTCTACACCATACGCTTACAAACATCCATGCCCGAGCCCGGATTCGAACCAGGAACCTTCCGATCTAGAGGCTAACACCTTAACCACTATACCGGTTGGTCGGCACTGGCACGTTTTAATCTATTCCAACCAAAATAAAAGATTTTCATAGCGCTCAGTTTTTATTTTTAACTAGACACAAATAGCTAATCTAAATGTCCAACGGAATAGTAAATTTTTTTGTCAGTAATGAGTATTTTAATCTAAGCTGACGTTATAATAGTTGATGAGCCACCACCAATTAAATTTAACCCCTAACGTCGATAAACTACATTTACGGTAACCCCGATATGTAGCATGCGACAGCATTCGTGAAGGCGAAAGTAAAATCTTCGCTTTTCGTCTGGTCTGTCTCACTTTGAATCTAGTCGAAACTAATTGGAGTAAATTGAGAATAAAAACAGAAATTATTTCGCAGTAACTTTCGTCTTAATAAAACGTCTGTGTCAGCGTCAATAGACCGAACAGACGGTGTAGGATTAAGCGATGAAGATGCAATATCGATACATATTCTATCCCAGTCCATCGATTGTTTTTCCTTGCATTCATTGTTTCTCCGTGCCAAATGAAGCGAGTCGAATATCGTTTCGTGCACGGAGATCTATACCGATGGCATCGTTGCCACCGACTGGGCGAGGGAGGTGAAATTGATCCGGTTCAAGGTCAAATCCGGAACGTTTCCGCCGGCTAGCTCCTGCCGGACCTGTTACACTCCCATAACTGGTCGTCTCTTTTTCGTCTGCCGAAGAGGAACAAAAATACACTGTCAAGGACACAATCGTTCGGGCGGAGGCCTTTAACTAACGTTCTTTTCGAATTCTCTATGCACCTTTGCCGTTCCTTTCATCGTAGCTCGGCAAACACGCAACGGTTTTGCATTGTGGGATGTTATTTAACAGGCAGGTTTCGAGCTGGGTGTAGTTTCATGGTATCACGTGGGTTCATTTGAAAATTTAAAGTTAGCATCTGTAAATGCATCGTGTGGTTAATGTACAGTGACCATATCGATGCATTTTTATCACACAGAAGCATTTTCAAGCACTCGCAGTTTCGTTTTTGTGATGCTTAACTGATGATAACTATTGTCATACGAGACATCTATATTGATATGAAAAGTAGTACATAGGCTGTTTGCACATTTTTTAGACGATTTTGGTTAGCGGTAATAAAAAATCGTTGCTGCAAAAGAAATAATTGCAGTTATACTATGTTTTTAAAAGTCAAAATTATCGTCTGCGGCTTGAGAGGTTTGTTTTTATTCAAAATGGCGTTTTTAAAGAAGCAATGGTTCGAAGGCTATATTTATCCTCTTTCCGAAGAGAAATATTCATATTCCGTTACACAAAAACGATGTGAGAGTCATGGTTTTGTGATATCTAAAGCGTCGATAGGTAATATCGTCAACAAGAAAGGAAAAAAAACGTCAAATTGGAGCCTCACATGGGACAAAAATTCCAAACAAGTATCCAAGGAAGAAACGGATATCTTCGACTATTGCATAGGTAAGTTGTTTAATGTTAAAAGAAAATCCCCCTAGTCAAAGGACAGTTGCAAAATCATTAAAATGCTCGGTGTCCACTGTAAACAAAATGATAAACGTTGATTTAAACCTTAAGAAAGCGAAAAAACGCAATGTGCATCGTCTTTCTCCAAAGCATATCGCTGAACTCAGGACACGCTGCCGAATTCTATATGAGAAACACTTATCGAAAGAAAAATGGAAAAAAATTATCACAATAGATGAATCATGGGTGTATTTAAATGATTGCAGCAAAAAAAGAGCCATTTATTATCGTAAAAGGGGAGAAAAAAAATTTAAGTACATGGTTCACAGAATCGAAAGAAAGTTTTTCTAAGGGATTCATGATTGTTGCTGGTTTTTCATATAATGGCATGTTAAAAATAAAGAGAGTGGAAAAAAATGTCAAGATTAACTCTAAATACTATCAGGAACATATTTTATCGCCAATTTTTCTGAATGAAATACCATCGCTTTACCCACAGTGCCATCAATCTGTGAAACTCCATCAAGACAAAACTAGCAGTCACACATCAAAATCCACTGTAAATTTCCTAAAAGAAGTGGAACAAAAAACCGGTATCAAGGTCATACCCTTCACTGATATCCCTACTAAATCTCCCTATGTATCACCTATGAATTTTTGTGCTTTCGGACTTTTAAAATCTGCATTATCCAAACGTCGTCCCACAACCCTTACAGGACTCTGGAAAGCTGTTCAGGAGGAATGGGATAGAATACCTCTTCTGACACTTCAAAAGGCATTATTATCCTGGAAACTACGGTGTTGAAAGATAGTTCGGAATTAGGGCTATCAAATAGTACATTTAAAACACAAGAATTGTATGTAATTTAGATTTGTGAATACAATGTACACTGTCTAAAAAATGTGTGAACAGCCTCTGTAATCACATTTAACCTTCTTGGTTGTTGTCTCGACTTCGAATCGCACCGTCAGCAAACCTGGTCAGGTAATGGTAATGGTAATTTTAGTTAACATTGTACTAGTGCAATACAACGGGCTATTGACGATGGTCCGGGATCAGTTCCTAACCCAGTTCAGATTCCCAACCAAAATTGAATTGGATGTTACGAAATAATGAGGACTAACTTTGCGAAACTATTATACTGTGTACAGCCGACCAACCGGTATAGTGGTTAAGGTGTTAGCCTCTAGATAGGAAGGTTCCTGGTTCGAATCCGGATCCGGGCATGGATGTTTGTAAGCGTATGGTGTAGAGGCGGCTGCACCTTAAATCTGTCGTGGCTGAAAGTCATCTCGTTGGGTTGGTATGGAAGTTTGGAGAGTGGGGTGCCAGCTCAGGTGTTGCTTCGTCATCTGACCGTGGCTAAAAATTACGAGGTGCTGTCCTCGGATCTTTCCCTTAAGAGGTTGGTCCCGGACCGTCGTCAATAGCCCGTTGTGTTGCTCTAGTAAGACGTTAACTAAAAATTACCAAATATTACCATTGTATCAAAATGACACAAGAGCTATACTTAACCAAGCAGCGTCAAACACAAGATAAAACATGAAGTAATGGACATACAGATACAAGGAAAGTTTCATTAACACAGAAGGCATACAGGGTTTGAACGTGCACCAACGACTCGTTTGCTATTAGCGCAGAGCTCAAGCCCACTGATCCATCGTAGAAGAATGGAATGTCTATAAAATATTCCATTAAATACTGAGTAAAAATTTTATGCAGATTGATCTATACCATGCAATTCACATTAAAAACATTTAATATAATTATTAAATTTTAAAAAGTACAAAGCATTGTACTTTTTTATTTAAATAATAAATTATTTTAAAGTCTCCATCGTTGTTTCATTTTTTTTTCTTTTCAAATCTGAAGGGCTTTGGGGCAAAGATATAACAAGGTAATCTTTTTCAAAAGTGAATATTTTTGTTAATGAAGTCTTAGTAACTTGCATAAATTTTTCATCTGTTGGAAAAATTATATAGTATCTAAGTATATAATTCTACACTAAACCAACAAATAAATATGAAATTCAAAGCTTTTGTAAATAGGTAGGTATATCCATTAATTGGAATGATTGGGGGTACCAGCTCACGTGCGACCTCGTCATTTGACTGTGGTTCAAAATTACGTGGTGTTGTCCTCAGATCTTTCCCTTGGGGATTGATCTCGGAACGTCGCCCAAACCCTATTCACTTGCTCCAGTGCGACGTGAAATGCCTACCATCCCACACTTTCCGACGCCATTAACTCGTTGTGCTTTGTCTTCTGCAATTTCCCCAATGCTCCATCACGAAGTAAATTCAACTACCTGCTCTACCGACTCTAACACACAACGACTGTACAATACCCCACAAAGGAACTGTACCTACCAAATACATTCGATAGAACTAAAACTAGAGGCGTATTTTCGAATCAGTCGTTGACAGCTTTAAAAGTGACCCCGGCATCAGACAGACTTTGCTTCACTTACTCTCAAAATTTGATCGAATTCAAAAATTCCATTTCCAGATCAATCATAAAAAAGTCTTAAGCCAAAAATCGAATTTCGAAAATATGTAACGTAAGAAAAAAAATCAATTTCTTACAACGTCCAGACAGATTTAAAATCCTCTGCTTTTTGTTGTATGTTTGATACTACAGAGAAGACACTCGAAGAGAATGCTCTATTCCTGACTTCAAAAGAAAGTTATATTATTTATACCTTTCCAGAATTCTCTTATCCTGAGCTTTGAGGTTCTTTCGGTAAAAAAAAAGAGGCTAAAATAAAGCTTTGAAAGGAATCTCCCTACGCTTGAAGTATCGGAAAAGTCTAAGCTACTCATATAGGACGTGTACTTGAAACATATTGGAGGAACTGAAATCCTCTTTTTAACTTCGAATGATTGTACATGTGTAAATTTAACTACCTATTTAATTTAATGTCTTTGATTGAATTGTATTAAAGTTAAAATTTCTTGTTCTTTTACAGATTATAATTATACTCCTGGAGTATAATAATACAGGGTGGTCCCGAATTCATGGTACAAACTTTAATGGTAGGTACAGGACATTGTAACAATGATTTATTGTATAGGAATGTATAGTCGCAAGTGACGCGGTGAGGCGTAAACAGGGGAAATAAAAGGAAAGAGAAATGGAGTGATCGGTTGGTATCATTGCCGGTAGAGGGCAGTAGATGTCTAGCCGCTGTTGAACATGATGCATCGCAGTAGGGAAAAGCGCCATTCACAATTGTGCTGCCGTAGACGATGGGTGACTTTACGTATGCAGAAAAAGCAGACATGCATTACATGTACGGCCGTGCAAATGGTAACGGCAGAGCTGCGTTACGAATGTATCGCGCGGAGTATCCTGATCGACGAATGCCGGATCATAGAATTTTTCAAAAGTTACATCGTCAACTTTGTGAAACAGGTGCGTTCGACGTCAACAGACATAGCGCTGGTCGAGTAAGAGCTGTACGCACTCCAAGGCTGGAAGAAAGCATCTTGAACATTGTGGCTGATAGACCCGAGTCAAGCACAAGAACTGTTGCGCGTGACGTAGGTGTGAGTCATCAGACTGTATGCAGAGTGTTAAACGAAAATCGCTTACACCCCTTCCATTTTCAGAAAGTACAAGCATTGAATCCGGCAGATTATCCTCGCCGCGTGAACTTCTGCCTGTGGGTGATGCAGCAATGTGCGTTGCAGCCGGATTTCGTAGATTATGTGCTATTTACAGATGAAGCGACATTTTCACGCGAGGGTGTCTTTAATGCGCACAATTCCCATGTGTGGACAACCGATAATCCACATGCAACGCGTCGACATGCGTTTCAACAACGTTTCAGTATTAATGTGTGGGCTGGTATTGTGAACGACTTTTTGATTGGCCCATACTTACTACCCACGCGGCTCACTGGCGGAAGCTATCTTATTTTTCTGAAAGAAGTGTTACCACAACTGCTGCATGATGTTCCGATCGCCATTCGTAACCGCATGTGGTTTCAGCACGATGGGGCGCCAGCACACTTCAGCATTGATGTACGGAATTACCTGAATGCCACGTTTGGTACTCGATGGATTGGGCGTGGTGGACCAGTCCCTTGGCCACCCCGATCTCCCGATTTATCGAGCCTCGATTACTTTTTATGGGGACATCTAAAGCATCTTGTTTATGAGACTCCAGTTGACTCAGATGAGGATCTCGTCGCTCGCTTATCTGTAGCTGCTGCAGGTGTGCGTGAAATACCAGGCATCTTTGAACGTGTACGCCAATCGCTCCACCGACGCTGTCAAGCATGTATCGATACTGGTGGACGCAATTTTGAACAATTACTGTAAACATGACACTTGTCAACAACGCTTTCAATAAAATCTTTGTTTTTCCTTTCGGCCGTTATTTCCCCTGTTTTCGCCTCACCGCGTCACTTGCGACTATACATTCCTATACAATAAATCATTGTTACAATGTCCTGTACCTACCATTAAAGTTTGTACCATGAATTCGGGACCACCCTGTATAATACTTTTAGGTATAGGTAGCTGAATTTATCTCACAAGCCACTCCGTATAGCCAGCACGGCGTTGCCAGTGACAATTTTTTTCGCGGGGCTACGTGTGACCACTGCTTGTTCATCCCCGGTGATTGCTACGAATTTGTATCCTATTGGATAATAGCCATGGTATTAGCCATGGTAACCAACGCCACGGTCAACGCTCACTGTCAAATGCGGCCAAGTTCGAATTTTGAAGAGATCCAATCGGCGGGACGATCGCTGAGATAAAAAAGAAACGGTCGCCAACCCCCGGGGATTGCTACGCAATTCCAAAAACGATCGCAATAGCCCAATGTGTTGGTCCGATGCGAGGTTAGTTAAATACCTACCAAAAACAAACGGGACGTCATTGTCTAATGCGCCCATATTCGTATTGCAAAAATAAAAAAGTAACAATTTTAAAAGCAAGAAATGGAATCTGTGATCGCGTTAGCGAAGGTCTCAAATTCGTATTGGAAAAAATATTATAGTAACAATATAAAAATTATTTATTTTAAGGGATCATAATTTTAGGTATATCGATCTCAAGTGAAACGTTCCGCAGATTTTAAATTCGTTGAAATTTTTACTCTATCTTTAACGATCTAGAAGATAGAAAAAAGAACTACATAACTCCAGTTTAAACTTCAAAACTTTTTTTACTTTTGCTTTTTTAAATTTCATTGGCTGAAAGCGTTTGAACAGGAAACAAGGAAAAAATACATTTAGAATTTGCCTACTCTGGTGTTGCCATTCCAAAGAAAACAATAATAATTAAATTCCATTAAATTTATTTTTAAATGTTCTACATTGAATTTTAAAACACCACGGAATGAGACAAGTTTCGGCACGACCCTAAAATTGCAAAATATTCGGACTACCTGTGTGCCAAAACCCATAACTGTAAATGCCATAGATTCGTCAGCACTTGTGCAGGAAACAGACATACACCTCCTTTTATAATAGTAGAGACTAGAGCAGGGGTTCCCAAAGTGTGTACCGCGGCACCCTGGGGTGCCACGTAGACAGATTAGGGGTGCCGCGAATAGCCCATGAAGCAGTTGCTATTATAAGGGGCAAATATTGTTCGAAAATTAATGTCGTAAAAGAAATGTGAGTAGCAGTATCACTAGCATATAGCGAGTAGCAGTATCACTAGCATATAGTGAGTAGCAGTACCACTAGCATATAGCGAGTAGCAGTATCACTAGCATATAGCGAGTAGCAGTACCACTAGCATATAGCGAGTTGCAGTACCACTAGCATATAGCGAGTAGCAGTATCACTAGCATATAGCGAGTAGCAGTACCACTAGCATATAGCGAGTAGCAGTACCACTAGCATATAGCGAGTAGCAGTATCACTAGCATATAGTGAGTAGCAGTATCACTAGCATATAGCGAGTAGCAGTACCACTAGCATATAGCGAGTAGCAGTATCACTAGCATATAGCGAGTAGCAGTACCACTAGCATATAGCGAGTAGCAGTACCACTAGCATATAGCGAGTAGCTGTATCTTCATTACATGATCCGAATAATTGCGCAGTGAGCAACAGGCTCACCCGCCGCACTAAATACACACGCATATGCCTCCAAGAGCATGTTGAAGGTAATTTTATTTGTTTTATTTAAATTTTCACCTACACCTATATTTTCCTATTAAGTACAATTATTACAAAGGAAGGTTCCTGGTTCGAATAGAGATAGTACATGACGGGGGGTGCAGTGAGAAAATTATAATTCTCTTAAGAGTGCCACGACTTAGATAAGTTTGGGAACCCCTGGACTAGAGAATAACATATCGGACAATTTGCTGCGGTCCGAGATCAATCTAGAATGGAAAGATTCGACGACTACTCGTCATTTTAAACCAGTCAGATGACATGGTCATCGCATGAGCTGGCACTCTATCTCCAAATTTTACACCATGCCTTGCCACTATAGCACGGTTGGAAGAGAGAAGGACCAGTAACCGGTGGGTTACGAGTTCAAATCTAACCAAAGACCATCGTGAACGAAGTGGGCTGGTGCACGTTACAATCTGTTGTGGACTCGTGGACTCGAGTATCCTTACGTTGGTATGGTGTGGAAGTTTGGAAAGTGGGATGGAAGATCATGTGTGACCTCGTCATCTGAGTGTGGTTCTGAATTACGTAGTGTTTCCTTCGGATCTTTGCTTTTCGGGTTTGATACCGGACCGTCACTAATAACCCGTCGTGTTGCCCCAGTGCGACGTTAATTAAAATGCCTATCTACTAATCTCCACCATGCCAACGTGAGGACATTTGAGGTGAAGAGAGATTTAATGTGAATAAAGATCATGTACACGATGGTCTTTGGTGCGATCCAGTTTCGATCTTGACCTAAAATACTTTGAAACAGAATAAAATAGCTTCAGAAAATGATATTGCAATGTGTGACAGGATATGAGACAATACAATAACACAGTTTTCTAAAAGTACTTCATGGTTGAGATTAGTTTCATTGGTAATATATGTTTAACTAGGATAAATGGCCCTCCATACGACGGATGCCTTAGAAAATTTATTTATCTTGGCCAAACTTTATTTAGATTTTTTTTTTAAATGACGGTACGTGATCACTGCCTGTGTATAAACTTTTTTTCACCATTACCTGTCAACTTTTGTTGGTCTCACTGGGTATGTATAAACCTTTTCCCACCACTATCTGACTTGCTTTCGCATGGTGTTTTTTGAGCAATACTGGTAAAACGCTATTATTGGAAAACTTAATTTTTGATCAACACTAGGAAAACGATGAGCTACGGGTGGCAATCGTTTTATACTCAATGTTATTTCCATGGCGATTACGAATATAATTATTTTTTATCTTTTGTATCTCGTTTTGCTCGTGACATCACACAGCCAATCAAGACAATTAGAAACTACACCTACTTGTGACGTCACACAACTAATTAAAACAATTACAAACTCCGCCTTCTCATGACGTCATACAACCAATCAAAACTTCAATAGCCACAGAAACACGAGAGAATTTAGCATTTTATGTAACTACGGGGCTCCGCCTCCTGCTCGCTATCGCTCGTCGACCTCTAATGATTGCTAAACAATCATATTTAGTTCGCTTTGCGAACTATACTTTTCAACAATGAGGGGTAGGAGATTGCTTCACAATCCATCCCCATATGGATCGCTGCTGGATTGATCCCGGACCTCTAGTACGACATTAATTGAAGGTTCCCTTCCCATTGCGATATTTATCGCATGCGCCCGAGTAACAGAACTTTGCCCACTTTTTTTTGCGAGATTAGCGGATCCGTATATAAGCCGACCCCAGAACTTAAGCTTTAGAAAACGTTCCAAAATTTCTCGGCTCATACACGGAAATATAGTGTAAATAAAAACAAATGTTTTAAAAAATGTCAAGAACAAAACAACTTATTTTCCACATAAAAAATGAAATACTTTAGCACAACATATTGCTGAAATTCAGAGGAAATCTCATCATAATTCTCAATGTTTTAGCTTCTCCTTGTTATTTGTTGTAATAGTACTTCTTAATATTTTTATATTCACCTCTTGCTTTGGAAACGGCGACCGAATTTAACGGTTCTTCTGAAAGCATAGCAAACTCTCCAGCGAAAGATTGACTCCCATGAAAGATTCCTTGGTGTGCAGTTGAAACAATCCCAAAACTATTCTACTGTGGTAGAAAGAATACCAGGAAAGGTTCCTTGGTGTGCAGTTGAAACAATCCCCGAAACAATTATATTTTGGTTGAAAGAATCCACTGAAAGGTTCCTTGGTGTGCAGTTGAAACAATCCCCGAAACAATTATATTTTGGTTGAAAGAATCCACTAAAAGGTTCCTTGATGTGCAGTTGAAACAATCCCCGAAACAATTATATTTTGGTTGAAAGAATCCACTAAAAGGTTCCTTGGTGTGCAGTTGAAACAATCCCCGAAACAATTATATTTTGGTTGAAAGAATCCACTAAAAGGTTCCTTGGTGTGCAGTTGAAACAATCCCCGAAACAATTATATTTTGGTTGAAAGAATCCACTAAAAGGTTCCTCTTGGTGTGCAGTTGAAACAATCCCCAAAACAATTATATTGTGGTTGAAAGAATCCCAGGAAAGGTTCCTTGGTGTGCAGTTGAAACAATCCCCGAAACAATTATATTTTGGTTGACAGAATCCACTAAAAGGTTCCTTGGTGTGCAGTTGAAATAATCCCCGAAACAATTATACTGTGGTTGAAAGAATCCCAGGAAAGGTTCCTTGTTGTTAAGTTGAAACAATCTCCCTAAGGACTCTATTGTGGTTGAAAGAATCCCAGGAAAGACTATTGGTTGAAAGAGCCACTAGGAGTGTTAACTTAAAAATATTATTTTTTTATAAAAGAAAAAAAACGGACTTTGAACTGTCAAAATGCAATCCGGAATTTATTTACGAAAAATATATTTTCAACTCCAATAGCTACCTAATTACGGAAGAAACTATCCCTGGAATGAACGCGCTTAATGAGACAAGGAAGAAATCGCTCGACAATAAAAACACCAAAGTCCTGCTAAGCCATCTGTTTAATTAGCCACACAATGACAAGTATAGAGTAGACGGATATACCTCAAACTTTTACTCCAAGAAAAATGGAGAGCATTAAAATTCCAATTATAAAAAGAAATCCAACTCACAAACGTCTCAGTCCATAAAGCTCTTCAACGTTTCAGAGAAAACGTTTCAGGACTTTTTAATTAACAGTTCACAGCAACACCCTTACCCCCAAAACCAAAATAACGACACAAAAAAAGCTGTTTCACATTACCTTTCACGAAAAAGCACTTTTTAATTTTCCTTCTCATTAAACAACCGCGTTTAACGTCCAAAGACACAACCTAATTAACGCCCAAACATACACACACCTATTTAAAATTCTACCTCACCAGCAAGCCCATTTGGGATCCCCGCGTTCTTACGAAGAAAGCCGAACTAATTTCAACCCCCGAAGAAGGGTAATCACGCGTTGCCAGATCGCGCAACAAGCGAAGAGCCAACCTGTTACATTCCGACTGCGCGGGTTTGAGCTCGGGCATCGATTAATCGAGCCTCCACCGACCGGAATCGATTGAGGATTAACCGCAAAATCCACATTCGTCGGTTGGGAGCTGAAGTTTGGGGTTCTGGGAGACTGTGCTGGACTGAGGGATTCGAGGAGGTGATTGAATTAGAGACTGGGTGGGATGGGGTAATGGGAAGTTAAGGTCGTTAGTTGGCAATTACAAGGCAGCAGATGCGTCGGTTCTGGTTTAAAGTCGGCCCGGGATTTGCTGCTGGGAAGAGTTGCTGATGGGTCCGGATTAAAATTCGCAAAGTTCAGCAGAGACATGATGGACGAATTCCGGGAAACACGGGCAGGCTAAACTTAAGATATCTTTAAAAGATGTGTCATGCTTCAGACTTGTTTCATTCCAGATAGCGCAGTGGTAGTCCAGTTGGAAGAATATAGGACTTGAAACCGGAGGGTTGGGAGTTCGAATCTAATCAAGGACCGCCGTGTACAGAGGGGTCTGTCAAATTGTCGCGTCCTCAATTGTCCTCACGTTGCGTGGTGCGGAAATTTGGAGAGGTGTGTTGCCAGTTCACAGTCAGCTTCGTCATCTCACCATGGATAAAAATTACGTAGTGTTGTCGACCAACCGGTATAGTGGTTAAGGTGTTAGCCTCTAGATCGGAAGATTCCTGGTTTGAATCCGGGCCCGGGCATGGATGTTTGTAAACGTATGGTGTAGAGGCGGCTGGTGCACCTTAAATCTGTCGTGGCCGAAAGTCCTCACGTTGGGTTGGCGTGGAAGTTTGGAGAGTGGGGTGCCAGCTCAGGTGTTGCTTCGTCATCTGACCGTGGTTCAAAATGACGAGGTGTTGTCCTCGGATCTTTCCCTCAAGGGACTGATCCCGGACAGTCGTCAATAGCCCGTTGTGTTGCTCTAGTACGACGTTAACTAAAAAATTACAAATTACAAATTACGTAGTGTTGTTCTCGATTCTTTCCCATACGGAATTGATCTCGGACCGTCGTCAATAGCCTGTTGTATTGCTATAGTACGACGTTAATTAAAAATTACGGTTACCATTACCATTGCCACAGATATTTCCCTTTGGGATTGGTCCACGAACCACCACCAGTAGTCTTATTGTTGCTCCAGTGCTACGCTGATTAAAATACCTACCTACCAGATATTTAGGTATTTTAATTAACGTCATACTGGAGCAAAACAACGGGCTATTAACGACGGTCCCAGACCAATCCCCCTAAGGGAAAGAACCGAGGACAACACGTCATTTTGAACCACGGTCAGATGACGTTGCACCTTACACTTCAAACTTCCACACCAACCCAACGCGAGTACTTTCGGCAGATTTAAGGTGTACCAGCAGCCTCTACACTATACGCTTACAAACATACATGCACTGATCCGGATTCGAACCAGGAACCTTCCAATCTAGAGGCTGACACCTTAACCACCAGACCGGTTGGTCGGCACCTACCAAATAGCCGCCGAACAACCGACAAGTGATTAAGGTGTTAGCCTCTAGATCGGAATGTTCCTGGTTCGAATCCGAGTCCGAGTATGGATGTTTGTAAGCGTATGGTGCAGAGGCGGCTGGTGCAACTTGAATCTGTCGTGGCCGAAAGTCCTCACGTTGGGTTGGTGTGGAAGATTGGAGAGTGGGGTGCCAGCTCAGGTGTTGCTTCGTCATCTGACCGTGGTTCAAAATTACGAGGTGTTGTCCTCGAATCTTTCCCTTAAGGGACTGATTCCGGACGGTCGTCAATAACCCGTTGTGTTGCTCTAGTACGACGTTAACTAAAATTACCATTATCATTGTCCTCGGATCTTTCCGTTAAGGGATTGATCCCGGACCGTCGTCAATCACCCGTTGTGTTGTTCTAGTACGACGTTAACTAAAAATTACCAAGTACCTACCAGATAGCTCAGTTTGAAATGCTAGGGATTATCAACCGGAGTATCGCGAGTTCGAAACTCGGTCCATCCAAAGACCGCCGGGTACACGAATGCTGGTGCACGTTGAATTTGTAGTGTATCCACAGAAACTCTCTCTCTCTCTCTCTCTCTCTCATACCAGTAGAATAAAATAACTATAGATAATAGGTTTACTTTCCCCACACATCAGGCACGGCATTTCGGATACATTTGTCATCCCTGAAGATCAGAAACAATTTTCCAAATATGTTTCCTCTGCCCCTAGGCCATATATATACGGATACCAAATATTCTTAGATGACATTTATTCGTAAGAAATAGATACTACTGTGATCAAAACGTATCCGGAATGCTTCCTATAAAATAAATATATAGTAGATATCGTCTGCTAACTTTTATCAAATATTCCTACGACTTTATGTGTTAACAATCAGGGATTTATTTAATTTTATCGCCTGAAAATAAACTTGTTTTTAATAAAAGAAGAATTTTCACTTCGTTGACTTTTCAAAATTTCAAATACTAGGGGGCTTGCCCCCTGCTCGCTAACGCTCGCCAACCCCCGGAGGATTGCTTCACAATCCTCATTGGTTCGCTGCGCGAACCTATGCTCGCTTCGCTCGCCTCAATGAAGACATGTGTCCTAGCAGAAGGGATTGTTTACAAAATATGTTACCAAAACAATGCTTTTCAAATCTAAATTTGCTGTATTACAGAAAAAACATATACAGTATCTCTAATATCAGAATTCAAATGAAAACTTTGTGCAAATTTTGACTCGAAATGTGAGCGTTGCTTTGGAAATTGAATACCCAGCATGTTGTTTGTGTGTACATTTTCCCAGCACTCAAACGACACACACTTTTTCATTGAGTTTGTTGCCGTGCAAGCGTCTTGTAGTGCAAGCGTCTTGTTGAACTATAATTGTTGGCCCTGAAAAGGACCGTTTTTTAAATGGCCCTGAAAAGATCCTCCGCTTTCTTTGATTTCTATTATAAACTAACTGCAACAGCTCATTAAAATTTCCTTTTTTTTTTCAATAAAATTTCATCCGATAACGCTATAAATTCAATCGATGCGCGAGACTTCGCGATAAACAAACAATCGTACAGTGTTGCCAAAACGCGATTGCAAATAACGTCTTTTTTGCGTGCCACGTAAGAGAATTATATATATAGATAATTGAGCAAAGAAAATGCATTAAATTTTGTTTCCGCAATGAAATTTCTGCTTCAAACACATTTGAAATGTTGCAAGAAAGCTTTTATAAACGACTGTTTATCAGAAACAGCAGTATTGGATGTGTATAAAAAGTTTAAAGATAGAGAATCCGTCATAGATGATTCGCGATCTGGCAGACCATCCACTTCGACTCATGATCAACATGTCATTCAGGTTAGGGAATTGGTGCGTAGTGATCGCCTTTGAACAATAAGAGACATTATTGAACAAGTGCCTATATTATTCGTCAAAACGACAAGTCGAATGGTGAACCTGAATGGTGAAGACACAACATTCAACAAATACGACACATTCTCCGTATTCACCTAATGTGGCACCGTGTGACTTTTTCTTATTTCCACGGATGAAACTCCCTCTTCGTGGTCCCCGTTTTGAGTCCATTGATGCAGTTTAAGAAATTTCGATGGGAATCCTGAAGGTGTTTCACGAAAACGATTTTAAAGCATGTTTTGATTATTGGTAAAAACGTTGGCGGAAGTGCATTAAAGTCGGAGATTACTTTTAAGAAGACTAAATATATACGTTGCCCTTTCGAATGACATGATAACAGTATCATCCGCGAATGCTTGTATTTCTACTCCTTCCTTCATATCCAGTTCCAGGATACGTTGACATAGATGTTCCAGAGCATGGGTCTCATGCTTGACCCTTGCGGTATCCCTACGTTGTAGTTTTTTTGGTATTTTCGAGTGTCGCTGTCCTATTCTCAAGAAAACTATAGATCTGGGCTTTCAGGTACTTCGGAATGTTTAGATTTCTGATTTTCCTTCTCATAGTAGGCCAACTGATTGAGTTGAATGCGTTTTGCATATCGAGTGAGACGATACACGTTATCAAATCATTATTTTTTGCCTCTTCAGTTTTTGCCATTATTCTGTTAAGGGAATCCCCAACAGTGGATTTCCTCCTTCTAAATCCAAACTGTCTATTGCTTAGCAGGTTTTCTTTCTCGACTCGGTATGTTATTCTAGATGTTAAAATTCTGTCAAGGATTTTACCCCAGCTCGGAGAGGAGGCAGGTGGGTCTGTAGACCCCAGGTAGGGTTGGGTCTTTTCCTTCCTTTGGAATTAGCACGATTTTTGCACTTTTCCAAGCCCTAAGGAAGTAGCCTCTTCGAAGCAAAGTGTTAAATAGCAAAATAAATAGTGGTTTGCGGGACAAAATATTTCCTGGATGATTTCAGTAGGAAGGCCATCTTCCCCTGGTGCTTTATCTCTCTTAGATCTAGCAAATGCCGCTTCGATCTACTTTGAAGAAGATGCAATAAATATTGACTGATAAATTGATACCTTTTTATTTTATGTTACATTCCGAGTACTTTTTGATCACAGTATTAAATAAAGTAGCAAAGGCAAGACGTAACGCAAATTTATCTATGCATGCACTCTTGGGTGCCAGATAAACTGGCTTTCCTGTCATTGCAAAACTCCCACGGAAGAATAGAACTGCATAAATACGACATGGGTCCCTCGATCTTGCTGAAGTATTCTGCAGGCATCGAACATGATACTTTCTGCAGAGTGGTTCACCATTTGGTTGCATTCCGAGGAGTACGATTTGTGTGTTGCATAGAGTGTTGCGTGGCGTCTTAGATGTGATCGATAATGTGTGTCGTTGAGGTATGGTAACTTAGTTGGGAAAGGCAAGTCTCGCAACTCAGATCAGTGTCCATTTCAGCATAATTTTGCATGTCTAGACTTGTGTGGCTGCACCATTTTCCTGTTAGCAGAGGTCGAATCCATCGGAATGAACGCAGGACATGAACGGGCGAAACTTGTCAGAATGTACGCACGCATGGCGTTTTTGTCATAGACTAAGTGGACACTGAAAGACTGAAGGTTTAGAAAAAGTCGTAACATTCATTTTATTAAGGGGAGTTAGTACCTTTGAGACCTTGCGTTGCTCGCGAAAACATACTTTTTTCGATTCATCATAAATAATTGAGTTTTTTATATTGTAGTATAAAATTTATACAGTTTAAAGATAATTGTATGGCTTTTAAAAAACAGCAGTCATATTTGTAATTATAAATATTTTTATATAAAACCTAGCAAAACTTATACATAATTTCTTCGTTTTGAAATTTACCCACTTAACTTTCCCTCAAGTTTAAAAAAAAACTAATAAACGTAGAGTTAAGAAATTTTGTATGGTTATTCTAAAAGAAGATCTTAGTTCTCTGAACTATGGATTTATGTATGAGAGCTATAGTTTTTTATTTATAGATCCATACATAACTAAAAAAATTTCAAAGTTGACTTATTTTAATACTATTAATTTTTATAAATATTTGTACTTCAAATATCACAAATTCCTTAGTTCACAGAATTAAGACATTCATTTGCTTCAATTTGGTGCAAACATTTGGGTTTTACAGTGCATCTTTCAAAAGTTATCTTGTGGGAAAGTTAAGTGGGTAAATTTCAAAACGAAGAAGTTGTGTATAATTTTTGCTAGGTTTTATGTAAAAAAATATTTGTAATTACAAATATGACTGCTGTTTTTTAAAAGCCATACAATTATCTTTAAACTGTATCAATTTTATACTACAATATACAAAACTCAATTATTTATGATGAATCGAAAAAAGTATGTTTTCGCGAGCAACGCAATGTCTCAAAGGTACTAACTCCCCTTAATCTATTTTTTTGTACAGGTTATAGAGTATCCCTTGGTTAATTCAAATGGCTACGTATAAAGTCCAGCAACGAGTAAAATTCATTGCGTTTTTCTATTCCAGTGAAAGATAAATTATTGAAACTCAGAGAAACAACCGGCAACATCCTCCTCGTTCACCTGATTTGAAGGCATCAGACTTCCTTTAGTGGGGCTACTTGAAAGATCGGGTTTACATACATGAATCCTAGAACAATTCAAGAACTTCAGTAGAACATTCGAGCCGAAATTCGACGTTTACGACATGGAAAATTGTGTACGTCCATGGGAAAATGCTGTGGAAAGAGCTTGTATTTAATGAGCAGGAAAATGGTGGTAATCTGAGGGATGTTGTTCTTCACACATAATTCTAAAAAAATACTTATATCATTTAGTCTATCAGTGACCACCCTTTAGGTGTACCAAGGATAATATCGAATACCAGCTAAACAAGCCCCATACAACAAGTCTGTACAATACCTTGTTGACATGTTTAATGCATGGCTCTATTGGTTTTCTTCTTGAACGGATCTGTCAAGGGATTTCCTCGAAGTATTGTTTTCCTTTAAGCCTTAACACATATGATTGAATAACCAAATCTATTTTCTTTGAAAGAATCATAGAAAAGATTCAGGGTAAACTGCAGTACAGATGAATTAATGTAAGCCCCTCAGATGGTTAAATATTTGCTCCTAAACTTACATGTGGTAATAATTGTGTTGTGGGTGAGAAGCAATTCTACACTTCTCGAAAATTCTATGACGTTTAGAGGGTTAAAAATAAAGACTAGAATTCATAAAAATGTACTTATACAATCAAAATGTTTCTCCAAAAGTATTAAAATCAACATTATTCAGCACCATATGAGACTTAAGATTGGATGATACATCCAAGAGACTAGTTTGTGCACACAAAAATAAAAAAAATATCCCTGATAACCTTTTACAACTCGATTTAATTTTTAAACCCTATACTCAAAAACCAACGCTAAAAAAAGTCTACAATTTTTACCGGGAAATGTTTTAAGGCGAATCGCAAACATTTGGCCGAGGTTAAGAGGTTTCCTAGCCAACATATATTTTTTATATCATTAAATGAACTATTTAGTTTTTCACTTCTTTATTGATTTGATGTGTTCCGAGTTGAGCCGGTGGAGTTGTTTCTTCGATTATTGGATTTAGTAAAAGCTTAACGGACATTTGAGATCCCTGCTTTATGTCTGCTATTTCAACTGTGAGAAAAGGAATTGTTTTGTTTCGTTGCTGAATAGTGTTGAAAAACTCAAAATAGCACGAAACCTAAGTAAACGGTTTCACTGTATCCGTGTAAACCTGTAAATGTTAGGAAACTCAAAATGGCCATCTTTTGTGGGCGGTTATAAAGCGAATTTTTAGAAAAGCAAACCAGAGAGAAAGCGAGGATTTTATATCCGACTAGGGGGCCCGCCCCCTGCTCTCTAAAGCTCGCCAACCCCCGGAGGATTGCTTTGCAATCCTCATTGGTTCGCTACGCGATACTATGGTCGCTTCGCTCGCATCAATGAAGACATGTGTCCTAGCAGAAAGGATTGTTTACAAAATATGATGTACCAAAATAATATTTTTCAAACCTAAATTTTTTTTCTATATTACAGAAAATATATATACAGTACCCTGGAATATCAGAATTCAAATGAAAACTTTGAGCAAATTTTGAGTCGAAATGTGAGCGCTGCTTTGGAAATGGAATACCCAGCATATTGTTTGTGCGTACATTTCCCTAAAGCACTCTTGAGTCACCCACACGTTTTCATTCAGTTTGTTGTCGAAAGTAATAGTGCAAGCGTCTTGTTGAACTATAATTGTTGGCCCTGTAAAGGACCTTTTTTTAAATGGCTCTGAAATGATCCTCCGCTTTCTTTGATTTGTAATTTTATGCTCGACTATGCAACAGCTCGACTAAAATGATTTATTTTTTCAATAAAATTTCATCCGATAACACTATAAATTCAATTGAGGCGACTTCGTGGTAAACAAACAATCGTACAATGTTGCCAAAACGCGATAACAAATAACGTCATTTTTGCGTGCCACGTAAGAGAATTATATATATAGATACCGAAATTCTGTCGTGTGATACAAATCGGGGTAACTTTGCAAAACAATTTATCCTCGTTTGGGGACGTTTGGTGGTTGATCTGGATGATGTTGACCAATTCATATATCAATTCGAAATTCATTCTTTGAAATTTGTATCAGCGAAGTGCTGAAATCGGATTCGAAAAAAAAAGTCAAATAAAATCATGTTCGGAATACGTACAGGTAACGCGTTCTGCCAGAGAAACACTACCGCCCCTACATTTATGTTGTGTCCAAAATATCGAGCAAGACTTAACACTTCAATCTAAAACCATTTTGTGATGTATGATTGTCTTGAATCCAGAGCCAAGTTCAAACCCAAATTGTACCACCTTTTAAAAGCTGATAAGCGACGCCAATGGATCGCCCAATCGGAAGCATTTACCAATTTGCATACCCTATTGGCTGATTCCGAGGCTGGATATAAAAGCACTGAATTAGAATTTCGAAACCGCTCTAATTTTCGTCTTGTCTCTATTCTGCGGAGAAACCTGTAGTGTTGAGGCTTTATTGCTGGCGCCATGCTCTTTGCTTTTAAATCAACTATGAGATATCTCCCGGTAATATCTTTCTTTTTTTAAGTCTTGTATTTGTATTTCACCTCTAGATTTTTCTCGATTGCATGTTGTTTATGCAATGCTCTTTTCCTTGGATATACACTGTTGTTTGTAAAAAAAAAAGCAACACCATGAAGGAATCATCCGAATGAAATGAAATTTGCAGCAAATGTCAATTATAGGACGTTATGCAAAGTAGTTAAGTTTCAGAGCCACCACGCATGAGTGGTGTGAGCAGCGCCCTCTGAACTGATGCCTAAAACGTATATATAGAGGGCTGTAGCGGGACGTTGAAAATAGTGCATGGTTATTTTTTAGTGGTGAACGTTTAGTAAGACCTAAGTATGCCTCCACGACAAAATTGGGTGAAATTTCAACAACTTATGGAGTTTGAACGGGGGAGAATCACCGGACTTCGTGAAGGAGGATTTTCCTATCGTGCAATAGCAGCTCGTGTGCAGCGGAACATTTCCAGAGTGATGTGAGTTTGGAAGCAGTGGACCGACGAGCACCGGACAACTCGAAAAACTGGGAGTGGACGACGGAAGGTGACGTCAGCGCGCGATGATAGACACCTGGTCCACATGGCGGTGAATGACTGTACAGCTTCCTCCAGGCAGTTGGCAGAACTTTTTATTCATTTATTTGTACTAATACAATCCGTTTGAGTATTAAATTTCATTTAATTCTGATGACTCCTTCATGGTGTTGCATTTTTTACAAACAGCAGTTTACATGTATATATTTATTAATTCTGGAATAAATCAGTTTTCTTAAGCGAAATTTGAATGCCTTTCGTGGAACTTGGGATCACTCAACGCGAGCAGGTAATTAGTGTAGGCCTGGTCCTTATTTTCATTTACTACAAATTTATAGATAAACAAAAAACATAACACATTCGTACTAACCGCTATCATCCACTAAATAATCCCAACATTTAGAGAGAGAGAGAGAGAGAGAGAGAGAGAGCTTGTGGTAATATTCTCTTAAAAACTTCTTAATTTTGATTGGAGTAAGTTATTTTAAAAAGTGCTAGAAAACAGCATTTTAACAATTATACAAACGATATAAAGAAAACTCTAATGGGCATGTAGCAAAATGTAGATTGAAATAATGACGTGTAGAAGTTGAGGATTATTATTGAGACGCTTCTACGTAAATTGTAATTGCATATCAATTTTCACAAAAAAATCACAATCCGTTTCATTTTTAAAACAAATTATTAGGACCAATGCAGTCCAGTTGATAACGAAGCAATCGGAAGGTTGTTCAAAACTCGATCCAACCAAATACAGTCGTGTACGTGGGGGCTGGTGTTTGTCAGATTTGACACGGTGTGAAATGTCCTCACGTTCGCATGGTGTGGAAATTTTAACTGTAAAAGGTTTACTGCCCTTATACTGGATGGGAAGGCAACTTCCAACGTCATTTATTAAAAAAATATTTGTGAACGAAAAGGCCAACAGACCGAAAACAAATCGCACAAAAAAGAAGCCGGTAACACAGCCAGTGAACAAGAAAAGATAGGGTCATATAAGAACGCCTAAAAAGCGGCTTATAAGAGGAGCCGCAGTAAAAGATAAGGAGAATAGAATAGTCTAAAAGAGCCCAAAAGGCTCCAAGACATTCATACAAGCATTGCAACTATGCAAGTTAATATCGTTGTATACACTAAATACATCCAGTTCACTCAAGCACATAAAAACATTAAAAATACAGTAGGTTACAATGATACGTTAAAATTAGATAAATACATTAGAATAAAATGGCACCGGACCTAGTCCCTTTGTACCCTACAAAATAATAAAAAAGGGATATCACCAGCAAACCAAAAAAAAAAAAGGAAGAACAGGATTGACTAGAATAGGCAAAACGCTAGTCCGTCCGGCCACCAGGATCTTTTTTATACTTAGACATTCCATACTGAGTATATTTTTCAACCAGTGCGGAGCATTAACGTTATTGGGTCTGGTAATATGGAAAAGTACCATGCGTGGACAGTCGTAGAGGTAGAGTGGTCAGCGTTCCCCAATACCCCACAAATACAATGGTCAGTATTCTTTATTTCGAACCTGTGGAGGTTGGTCAAAAAGGGATCACGACCAGTTAAATACCACGAGAGGTGCTTATCGACGACGAACGTTGCAATACTGGTTTCCGGCATGAATTTCTTCAGTCAGATGCCAATATCCGAGTTGATGTAGTGCTCCTGACATTTAAGGTTGGTAAAGATGCTGAGTTTTCTATTAACAAATGATCAGGAGCACACAACATCTCGCCGAATGAAGCAGTGAGCTTGCCATATTGATCAGTTAGTTCTTTTCCAGCAACCCCCCACGTGAGCACGAATCTAATTTAGACCAAAAAAGTTGGTATGTGGAGCCATGAATTTTTTTAATATTAATTAGGTTAGTTGATTTACTGAACGAAGATCAAATAGGGGTGGGGGGCTTGAATTGAGCTCAAACTGTCACTATAGTTATTTATATTCTCATTGTTTTTGATAACCAATAGGTAATGGTAATTTTAGTTAACGTCGTACTAGAGCAACACAACGGGCTATTGACGACTGTCCGGGATCAGTCCCTTAAGGTAAAGATTCGAGGACAACACCTCGTAATTTTGAACCACGGTCAGATGACGAAGCAACACCTGAGCTATTACCCCCACTCTCCAAACTTCCACACCAACCCAACGTGAGGACTTTCGGCCACGACATATTTAAGGCGCACCAGCCACCTCTACACCATACGCTTACAAACATCCATGCCCGGACAAGGATTCGGAGCAAGAATCTTCCAATCCAGAGGCTAACACCTTAACCACTATACCGGTTGATAACTAATAGGATAGCCAAATATATTGCTGACAACTCTGCCTGAAAGCCAGAGTTGTCATTGGCGAGTATATATTTTTAAGTTTCTATTAATTTGTTATAAAAGATGCACACCGAGGACCCGATGTCGCTATCGATACCGAAGTCATCGGTGTACACCTCGTAATCAAAATAAGGTATTGAAAATTTAAGATTAGTGTTGAAGTTGGAACGAAAATAAGGGGACAATTGTGATAAATAAGATATGGTGAAAGTCCGAGAGCTCAGAGACGAACAGATACTTTTGACAATTTTTAATTTAAGATAGGGGTGGGGGATCTTGCAGAGGGCATTTAGGAAGTCGGTTGGGGAGATACAATATCCACCGGTAATTTTGATCATAAATTATCGTTGTAGGAATTGAAGTTTTCTGATTTCTTCTTGGATCAAATGACTTCCCCGAATGCTGGCTCCAAAAGTAATTATGTTTACAATTATGGTCAGATACCAGATCTTCTGGGTCTGGGTCTGGGTCCGGCCATCGACGCCCCACCTCTCACTCTTCACAGGGACCCCAAATCGTGGAGCATCTGGAAATAAGAGTCAATATGCTCTCGCTCCCACGATAACCTATTATCAATATTAATCAATATCAGTATTAATTCCTAGATATTTGAAGCTGGAAGCAATTTTTAAAGTACTGTTGTTGATTTTAAGTATGGAATTTCTACGTCACCTAGATTTTTTCGAGATAACAAAGGACAAGTCAAGCTTTAAGCTCTGCAAAAAATAAAGATTTCACTTAAAGCACTGTTGGTATTGATCTCCAGGATTCTTCGCGTCCGATCGGACGTGATTAATGTCAGATCGTCCACGAAGGCCCGGAGAAAAATAGAATCAGAATTTAATTTTAAAATGTTATCAAAGTAAATATTCCAAAGGGTTAGTTCCAGCACCGAACCCTGTGGACAGCCTCTAACCAAAAACTGTTTTATTGTATCATCATCGAAATAATAGGTAATATATCTATTGTCTGGGTAGGTTTTAATAAATAGAATCATAAATGGCGGGAGATGAATTTTTTGAAGAATGTCTATCAAAAAGGGCCAGTCCATATTGTCAAAGGCGGTTTGGATGTCAAAAGTCGTGAGGGTCTAATGATTGATAGAATTTAGTTTTGTGACAACGGAGAAGACAGCCTCCTCGCAGGACCGCTGCCTTCTAAATCTTAACTGGTGGTTATGTAATACTATATTATTCGACTGCAACTAAATATTGAGTTTTCTTGAAAATAAACGTTCTATAATTTTGCCCATATAGTCGATAGTATACATATGGGCCTATAGGGTTTAAAGTAGGATTGGTTTCTCCCTGGTGTTAAGACGAAGTGGACACCTTTGCCCCTGAGGCACCTATTGAAGTGAGATAGTTGAAAGATTCTTAAGTTTGTAAAGTTAAGGGTGGGTGGAGTTTGATTGATATTTGAAAAGTTATCCATGAGAAGGCCTATTTTATGATTATAATTCTGATTTGGACGAGTAAGGAAAATAAATAGTGGGCTATTATTATTTTTGCATTTACTAAAAGTTAACTTGAAGAGGAAGCCATATCTAGAGATGTCACTCGTGCTATGTCTTCTCCAGGCCGCCTGTTAAGCTTTGTTCAGCTGTTGTTTAAACTTGTTTTTGTTAAGTAGGCCTTGACGGATTTATAGAGCAACTCTGCAGCATGGACCTCATCAGGGAGAGAATGGCTATTAGATTTTATAGATTTAAGTCTTTTATAGAGATCAGTGACCCTGTTCCTCGAGGAGGCGAATTCTTTAGACCACTATAGAATCCTCTGATTTTTAATTTTCTTTGATTTCTTCAATATTTTCATTGCTGTGTCAATGACCAGTTGGGTTAGTTCAAAATAGAGTAGGGGTAATATAATGTTACTAGGGGGCACGCCCCCTGCTCGCTAAAGCTCGCCAACCCCCGGACGATTGCTTTGCAATCCTCATTGGTTCGCTGAGCGAACCTATGCTCGCTTCGCTCGCATCAATGAAGACATGTGTCCTAGCAGAAAAGGTTGTTTTCAAAATATGATACTCCAAAAAAATATTTTTCAAATCTAAATTTGCTGTATTACAGAAAATATAAACAGTACCCTGGAATCAGAATTCAAATGAAAACTTTGAGCAAATTTTGAGTCGAAATGTGAGCGCTGCTTTGGAAATTGAATACCCAGTATGTTGTTTGTATACATTTCCAGCACTCTCGAGTAACTCACACTATTTTTCATTGAGTTTGTTGCCGAAAGTTGTAGTGCAAGCGTCTTGTTGAAATATAATTGTTGGCCCTGAAAAGGACCGTTTTTTAAATGACCCTGAAAAGATCCTCCGCTTTCTTTAATTTTCTATTATAAACTGCAACAGCTCGACTAAAAGTCTTTTTTTTTTCAATAAAATTTCATCCGATAACGCTATAAATTCAATTCGTGGTAAACAAACAATCGTACAATGTTGCCAAAACGCGATAACAAATAACGTCTTTTTTGCGTGTCACGTAAGAGAATTATATATATAGATTAGCCAGAACAGATCCTTGACAAGTTTATTGAAATGCTTGCTGAACCTCCACAGTCCCAATTTAGTCCTGAAGACCAACCCCAGGTTGTTAGTAATTTTAGTGTTAATGTACACAGTGACATATCTATGAACACTGTAGGAGTCAGTATCTGAAATATTCCAATTTGAGGCCAGGTCAGCAATATCCGAACGAATTGATGTCAAATCCGGCCATCCCTTTTTCAGGGGGGGGGGCAACAAACGTAAGACCCCCTTTTCCGGAATATTTAAAAATCAAGCACAGAGGTCCAACACACACCTGCCTCTGAAACCATACCCCCGATAAGGGCAATGGGCGTTAAAATCCCCCTTTATGAGGAGCCTGTCTTGATGGTAATTTAGGACTTCCAGCTCCTCCATGATACGGTGTGGAGGTTTGAAGTTCGTGGTTCTAGCTGAAATGTCGACCTCGTCATCTGATCTTGGTTGTAAACTACAATGTGTGGTTGGTAAGGTTTGTCTAGACATGCATATTCGTAATGATTTGGAGCCCATTCTACGCTGTAGATTCATCCGAATCAGCTCGTGTCGTAAAAAAATACCGTCGATCCGTCAAAGAAACGAAATTAAATATCAAGTTCTGAGTAATAAATATACATGACTTCTTAGAGAGGAAACATCACCAATTTAATTTTAACAATATTTAAAATACTAAAATTAGAACAAAGCAATTTTACTTCACTAACAGACGAGCATCGACCTTTTATTGAAACAGACGGAGTATAAACGGGGAGCTTTCTAATATGTCAGCAGATCGCTCAGTTTGAAGATGTATCACATAGCATTGGTAGAAAAAGCAGTAATTATAACTGAGGAATCGTAATTCACTGATTAATTCAATGCGAGCGTGAATAAATACTCTAGTCTGGAATTCCATAGCCAATCAGCTCAAGTCAATTAAAAGTGCACGTGACCTACACTTTAGGTTTTACGACATCGACTCCGCCCAATTCATTAGTTCTTCGACTCTTCTTTTTATTCTTGTTGCCACTCTGCGAACGTAATATGATCTTCCTATACGCAGAAATGCAAACATTAAACTTGATGAACAGCGATGCGGAAATTCTACCCGTGTTTGAAAAGAACGTGTCAAAGTATGACTTGAATTAATTTAATCTAACTGCATAAAGACAGCTCACAGAACAAAAAAAAAATAACCCTTTCAAACTAATACACATAACCTGTTCATGTGGTTCATAATTCAAACACAGAAAAACTCCAATAAACCTTTATTTGTTTGCCCAAACCCGGCAGATGTACAGATGACTGGTGAGTTGTCAGAGGTGGAAAGCAAGATAAACACGCCTCCATCACAAACTAAATTCCACACCCCGAAAAAATGGCACAAGATTCTTTCCATGGTTTCAGATACAGTTCCTTTGTTTATCTACGTGCCATGTCGTGCGACGACGTGTTTTGAATATCGAGTGGTTCGCTATTTTTTTTTCCAACCGAACTTCGACAGAAAGGAGAAATACTGAAATAATAATGCTGAAATAAGAATTTCTCGATGAATATAAATCGAGAATTTACCCTCACTTCTTGATCACGTTCTTGGTGATTGCTTGCCTCTCTTGCCCTCCTGGAATTAATTATTTGGATTCTCTCCTCTGGAAGTGGCAGGTCTCCGTTTATTCTGCTTTCTTCCTCTTTCTCGAGTCTCTTACGGAACGTCTAATAAAGGTTTGTTGTAATTACTGTTTGCGAATAATTTTCTTCTGATGTTCTTCTCACGACACGTGCCATTTGCGTAATTGCAGCTCTCACCGTCGCGGAGAACGCCGGGGGGTTGGTTTGTCAACCCCCCTGGAGGGAAAGAAGATAGGTTTAATAAAATTATAATTAGGATGTAGGTTCGGAGTCCTGTTTTTGGTTTTCGTGGTGCTTTGAAAATCTGCTACAGTTGCACTCTCTTCCCTCATCTTGATTTGTGAAGTGATTAAGATAAGTTTGTGTTTGGTGGGAAGGCGAAGACATATTGAGATCCTCCTCGATGGATTGAGTTGAGAATTCAGTTTTAATAAGTCTTGGAGAACGCTGAGGGTTCGATTGCTATGCTCCTGGAGAAAAATAAGATATGTTTAATAAAATTGCAATTAGAATGTGTAGGTTCGGAATTCTGTCTTTTATGTTTTGGTGCTTCAAAAGTTGCTAGAGTTGCAATTTTTCCATCTTGATTCATGAAGTGATTAAGATAAGTTTGTTTCTAAAATGGGAGTATAAAGGCTTGAGATCCTCATCAATGGACTGAGTTGCGAATTAGTCTTTCATAAGTCAATTTTGCTTCCGGTCTCATCGTCTTGGTAAACTTCAGAAGAGTTCATTTGTTAATCTCCGGAGGGTAGGGAGATAGTTTTAATAAAATTACAATTAGGAATGTAAGTTTGGAGTCCTGTTTTTTGTTTTGTTGGTGCTTTGAATATCTGCTACAGTTTCATTCTCTTCCCTCATCTTGGTTTGTGAAGTGATTGAGATAAGTTTGTGTTTGGTGTAAAGGCGAAGACCTTGAGATCCTACTCGATGGATTGAGTTGAGAATTCAGTTTTAGTAAGTCTTGCAGAACGCTGAGGGTTCGATTGCTATGCTCCTGGAGAAAAATAAGATATGTTTAGTAAAATTGCAATTAGAATGTGTAGGTTCGGAATTCTGTCTTTTATGTTTTGGTGCTTCGAAAGTTGCTAGAGTTGCAATTTTTCCATCTTGATTCATGAAGTGATTAAGATAAGTTTGTTTCTATAATGGGAGTATAAAGGCTTGAGATCCTTATCAATGGACTGAGTTGCGAATTAGTCTTTCATAAGTCAATTTTGCTTTCGATCTCATCGTCTTGGTAAACTTCAGAAGAGTTCATTTGTTAATCTCCGGAGGGAAGGAAGATAGTTTTTAATAAAATTACAATTAGGAATGTAGGTTTGGAGTCCTGTTTTTTGCTTTCTTGGTTCTTTGAAAATCGGCTACAATTGCACTCTCTTCCCTCATCTTGATTTCTGAAGTGATTAAGATAAGGTTATGTAGTGGGGAGTATTAAGACTTCAGATCCTCATGGATGGATTCAGTTGTAAATTCTCTCTCTCTCAGCTTTGATAAGCCAATTTTAATATAGTCATCACCATCTTGGAGGACGCTGGTGGAGTTTGTTTATCAACCCGACTGAAAGAAGACAGATAGGTTTAATGAAACTAAAATTTAGGTGCTCTGTCTTCGATTTTCTTGGATCATCAAAATATGCTATGATTTCACTTTCCTCATCATGATTCATGAAGTTATTAAGATAAGTTTGGGGAGGTGCGAATGTGAAGACTTAAAGATCCTCGTAGATGGATTGAGTTAGCAATTCCGTTTTCATAAGCCAATTTTTATTTAGTTCTCCTTGTCGGTGGATAACGCCAGGAAAATTGTTTTGTTACCCACCGGATAGAAATAAGATGGGTTTGATAAAATTACAAATAAGGATGATGGCTTTTGTTATGTCTTTGATTGTCTTGGAGAGTCCAAAGTTGGTGTAATTGCACTTCTCGTCCTTTGATTCATGATGTGATTAAGATAAGCTTGTATGGCGAGAATATGAAGACTTTAAGATAATCGTCGATGGATTGAGTAGCAATCATAGTTCTCATATGACAACATTTATTTAGTTTTCAGGTTAGCTTTAGACTTTTTTAAATATGTCTGTCAAGTTTATAACACAGTAAACCCTCGGTGTATCAAGCTTCTTGGGGAACAGGAAAAAAGAACGAAGGGAGTAACACATTGAATGTCAAGAATAAAGTACTTTTTAGTAGACTGAAATTGCACCATGCTCTGCTACAATGATGACTGGTAGATGTGACGTACACAAGTACTTGCAAGCAAACCTTGGCATTTTTGTATATTCAAGATGGCGCTCGCCACAATCGGAATACTCTTCTAAGGATGGTTAACGACACACAGTTAAATTGCCAATGCGACTCGAGTCACCAACAATAACTATCTAAAGCACTTGATAATATACACTACTTCTATCCCTATCCATAGACGACAAAACATTTCACAATTAAACCCAAAATATTCAGTAATAGAAAAATCTACAAATTTTCAAAACAGAATAAGATTTTCATTACTTTTGAAGTTTGAACTAAGATTTAGAACAATCGGTTTAAGGAAGATTTTAAAAATTCCAGTATAATCAAACAACTATATAATATTTTTGCTCTGGAAAGCATATAATAAAGTCGACTTTATGGAAGATCCATATTTGAATAAGAATATAATAGAGCTAAGTAGTATACAAAAGTATACTAGAAATAGTATTTAAAACAGTAAAAAGAATAGGAAGAGGGATAATGGAAGATAAGATTTTTAAATATGCTTTTAAAAAGATAAAAAAAGTGTTTTTCTCTATTTCCAATGTATAATCATAAGTTCCCATACTCAAAAGTTTAACAATTGAACATACAATGAAATAAATGTATATTTGTTGCACTACGAAATAAAATAATTTTGGTACAAAGAATTTAGCGTTATCTTTAGCAGACTTGACTTCAACCACTTGATACTATCATTTTCAAGATAATATTTCGCATGGAACACCTGTTATTAAGCATCAGGTGGCGTTACTTCTAAGAAAGAGGTAGTTGCTGATTCAAGATAACAGTTAAGATCCGCTTCCAAAATCTGAAATTATTTCTAGAGCTAAGTTGATTTTCGGTGACTTGAAATTTAAGTTTCAACCTAAGTGCGAAATCAGTACTTTTCCAAGTTGCAGATGGTAAGAAATGGTGCCTACTCACTGTTAGGAATCGACCTTGTAAAGACCTTGGACAAAGATCCGCGGAAGTGTTTTGCGTTCAGACTTTTAACTGGTGTTAACCGTTTGTCTGATCATCTCTTTTGAATAGGATTGACCAACTCTCCTTTCTGTTTCTTGATGTCTTGTAAAGCAGTGAATTTGGCTTAGCGAGTAGTTTACAGCTATCTTCGTTTTCTCAGAACATCGTGGAATAGGTCAAAGATGTCACTCAGATAAACTTGCAGAAGCAATGACTTTGTCCATAAGAATGACCTTTCCTACCATTTTTCGCAGTAAGGACATCACGGAACAAATCTAATTTTAATCCGAGATAACAAAAAAATAACTACCCTTTTTAACTAAGTGTTTTTCACTTGTTAACTGACTATATTAGTTAACCTTTTCCAAAATCTCATGTAAACTATCGCTTCTATGTAATCTACGAATTACCTTTAATGACCTTAAGACTTTGTTAGACGTAAGAATGAACTTCATACCATTCTTCGCAGTAAAGACATCCCGGAACCGATCTAATTTTAATCAGAGGTAACAAAAAAATAACTACCCTTTTTAACTAAGTGGTTTTTACTTGTTAACTGACTATATTAGTTAAACTTTTGCAAAATCTCATGTAAACTATCGCTTCTATGTAGTCTACGAATTACCTTTAATGACCTTAAGACTTTGTTTGACGTAAGAATGACCTTTCATACCATTCTTCGCAGTAAAGACATCCCGGAACTGATCTAATTTTAGTCAGAGGTAACAAAAAAAATTAACAACCATTTAAAAACGTTTTTCACTTGTTAACTGACAGTATTAGTTAACCTTTTCCCCAAATCTCATAAAACTACCACTTTGATAAAGAGATTTTCTAGCTAAACATGCGCAACAATAAACTCAACTATTACATTCAGTTACACGGCCACCTTTCCTTAACTAGTTCAGGTAATCACTGAAAGTTACCTTAACTTCACATCCAAGCTCAACCCCTCCTCCACTTAATTCCATTGATTGGGACCGACACTTAAGTAAACTCCGCCAACATTGAACATACTGGATATCGGAGTCCTACACTGCGGCATATTGTTTATGACTCCCTCGTCAAGGGTACCTCCATTAGTCCCAGATGAAGACTGAATTAAACAATAGTACCTTCTGTTAAAGATAATTAATTACTCAAAATGAAGGGCTTAAATCTTATCGGAGCCGTCGAAAAATGCATTAACTCCACATGCTCCGCTTTGAATTAAGTTAAGTATTCTATTGGATTATATTAATGCGACGCATTAATTCTATTCGGCACGTCAGAGGGAAAGAAGACTAAGATTAAAAGTGCATTAGATTCTGAAAGCATGGCGTCCGAAACCTTAAATCTCTTTTTGGCATGTAAGTAATTTCGAAAGGCGCGGTTTTTTTTGTTATTTGGGAAAAATTAGGTTATGTTTTGTAGGTGCGTGAAAGAGGGAGCTTGTTCACCGTGCTAGGAGGTTAGTTTTTAGGTCACAAGATTAAGTTGTGTTTGAGTAAAATGTGAAATTTCATTATGCTGAAAGAAAGGTGAGTGCTTTGTGATTTTGTACAAATTGTGTTTTTTTTTCTTCTGTGAAGCGAGGGCGCCATTGAAGTAAAGTAGACATTTGCATGGAAGAATGGTGAAATTCCTCTTTGATCTTAAATTTTATATTATACTGGGATAAATGGCCCGTCATACGACGGGTGCATAGCAAAATTGATTTATTTTATCAAACTCCATTTATTCATTTTTTAAACCCTGACTGTACATGATCACTGGCTGTGTATAAACCTTTTTTCACAACTATCTGTGAACTTTTGTTTATCACTGGCTATCTATCGCCATATTCCCACCATTATCTGTCAACTTATATTGCTTTCGCATGGTGTTGTTTTTTGAGCAATTCTGGAAAATCATTGTATTATTAGAATAGAATTATATCCAATAGAATAGTGGAATATTTGATTTTTGATCAACACTGGTAAATGAGCTGCGTATGTGGCAATTATTTTATACTCAATGTTATTTCCATGTCGATTTCGAATATAATGATTTTTGATATTTTGTATCTCGTTTCGCTCGTGACATCACACAACCAATAAAAACAATTAGAAACTCCGCCTACTCGTGACGTCGCACAACCAATCCAAACAATTAGAAACTCCGCCTAATCGTGACGTCATACAACCAATACAAACAATCTCCACCTACTCGTGACGTCACACAACCAATCGAAACTTTAATAGCTACGGAAACATATAGCACTAGGGGGCCTGCCCCCTGCTCGCTAAAGCTCGCCAACCCCCGGAGGATTGCTTCGCAATCCTCATTGGTTCGCTTTTCAGACCTATGCTCGCTTCGCTCGCCTCAATGAAGACATGTGTCCTAGCAGAAGGAATTGTTTACAAAATATGATGTACCAAAAACATATTTTTCAAACCTAAATATCTTGCTGTTTTTCAGAAAAGATAGTACCTCTGGAATCAGAATTCAAATGAAAACTTTGAGCAAATTTTGACTCGAAATATAAGCGCTGATTTGGAAATTGAATACCCAGCATGTTGCATGTTGTTTGTGTGTACATTTTCCCAGCACTCAAACGACCCACACTTTTTCATTGAGTTTATTGCCGAAAGTTGTAGTGCAAGCGTCTTGTTGAACTATAATTGTTGGCCCTGAAAAGGACCGTTTTTTAAACGGCCCTGAAAAGGACCGTTTTTTAAACGGCCCTGAAAAGATCCTCCGCTTTCTTTGATTTCTATTATAAACTAACTGCAACAGCTCATTAAAATTTCCTTTTTTTTTTCAATAACATTTCATCCGATAACGCTATAAATTCAATCGATGCGCGAGACTTCGCGATAAACAAACAATCGTACAGTGTTGCCAAAACGCGATTACAAATAACGTCTTTTTTGCGTGCCACGTAAGAGAATTATATATATAGATGATCTAGCATTTTATGTAATAAGATTAGAAGTATGTTTTGTCAAGCTAAATATAGGTGGTGACAATGTTTCTATGGAGATTTCCTGTACTTATTCTGAACTTGATGTCCTGAATTTCTGCAGTGTCCAAATATTTTGTTCACATAGCGTACATCGGAGTTGCTTCAAAATGTAGTTTTTCGTCTTTTTAGCGACGTTTGATGAAATGATCACTTAATAATTATCTATCACATACCAGACACAATCCGGAATTCATTCTTCGCAATTTCTCTTGGCGAAGTAATGAAATCATATTTAAAAAGAAAGCCAACTGAGATCACGTCCAGAATACGTACACGAAGCACGCTCCGACACATCTCACTACCGCCACCTACATTTAGTCGACAAAAAAAAAGCCTCTCATAGTGTAACAAAGAAATGATCGTAAAGCGACTAAGCTAAGTTCGGAGAATAAATATCCCTTCTTACCCTCATGAAAGCAAACAATAAACTGATCTCCTATCCAAAATTTCATCTGCCCTCAGCCATCAGAACGTACTTAACACAAATCCACTGCACCTGTCAACCAACTGTCCATCTCCACCGTCCCTTCTCAAAATTGATTTAATAAAAGACCGCACCTGCAGCCATTCTTAGGAATCAAGCCCCAGTGCACAGGACCAATCGTGCTGGGACAGATTTCTGACCCAGACCGCAGAGGGAATAATTGTTTTGACGTCAGTTGCCCCAGATATTTATTGAGAAGGAAGCCCGAGTAAAACAAAGTCAGAAAGGAAGGTCAGAGACAAGAGAAATTGCCCCCTAATCGGATTTCAGTGTCACAGTGTCTTGATCCAGCGACAGCAGCGTCGAAAAGCCAGGATTTGTACACGGACCTTTATAATGTAAGGGACGGGTCATCTGTCACCTGCTCACAGGGCTGCAGAAGGTCCAGGCAATCTGTCACGGGCTGTTTATTTAGTTGCTGTTTTGGAGGGGTTTTTTTTGGTTGCGGGCGCACTGGGTGTTAAAGAGAACTGGAGTATGGTTAACCCCGTTGTATGGGAGTGGGCTTTCTGGTCATTTGTTACAGCCTGCTGATAGATGGAAGAGTTGTTGGGAATATAAATGAATTTGTTCTCCCGACCGTGTCCGGGCGCAAATTCATTCGTTATGTTGATTCGCCGCGTGAGAGCAGAGTTGTTTAATCAGTATTAAACGAGTTCACTCTCCAAGTTGTTTAGGCGAGATATCTCGTCTATACTGATCTGACTAACTTTGTTAATAATGAGATATCGTCTATCAACATCTGAACAGCTTTGCTAATAATGGAAAATTTAGTCTATCAAGTTTTAAAGAGTTTTGCTATACTACCGAGATATCTAATCTATCTAGATCTGATCACCTATGCTAATAATGACATATCTCTTCTATTAACATCTGACCAGCTTTGCTAATAATGAGATATCTCGTCTATTAACATCTGACCAGCTTTGCTAATAATGAGATATCTCGTCTATCAACATCTGACCAGCTTTGCCAATTATGAGATATCTCGTTTATCCAGAGCTGACCAGCTTTGCTAATAATGAGGTATCTAGTCTATCCAGATCTGACCAGCTTTGCTAATAATGAGATATCTATCAACATCTGACCAACTTTGCCAATTATGAGCGATCTCGTCTATCAACATCTGACCAGCTTTGCCAATTGTGAGCAATCTCGTCTATCAACATCTGACCAGCTTTGCTAATAATGAGATATCTCGTCTATCAACATCTGACCAGCTTTGCCAATTATGAGATATCTCGTTTATCCAGAGCTGACCAGCTTTGCTAATAATGAGGTATCTAGTCTATCCAGATCTGACCAGCTTTGCTAATAATGAGATATCTATCAACATCTGACCAACTTTGCCAATTATGAGCGATCTCGTCTATCAACATCTGACCAGCTTTGCCAATTGTGAGATATCTCGTCTATCAATATCTGACCAGCTTTGCTAATAATGAGATATCTCGTCTATCAACATCTGACCAGCTTTGCTAATAATGAGATATCTCGTCTATCAACATCTAACCAGTTTTGCCAATTATGAGCAATCTCATCTATCAAGATCTGACCAGCTTTGCCAATTGTGAGCAATCTCGTCTATCAACATCTGACCAGCTTTGCTAATAATGAGATATCTCGTCTATCAACATCTGACCAGCTTTGCTAATAATGAGATATCTCGTCTATCAACATCTAACCAGTTTTGCCAATTATGAGCAATCTCATCTATCAAGATCTGACCAGCTTTGCCAATTGTGAGCAATCTCGTCTATCAACATCTGACCAGCTTTGCTAATAATGAGATATCTCGTCTATCAACATCTGACCAGCTTTGCCAATTATGAGATATCTCGTTTATCCAGAGCTGACCAGCTTAGCTAATAATGAGGTATCTAGTCTATCCAGATCTGACCAGCTTTGCTAATAATGAGATATCTATCAACATCTGACCAGCTTTGCCAATTATGAGCGATCTCGTCTATCAACATCTGACCAGCTTTGCCAATTGTGAGATATCTCGTCTATCAATATCTGACCAGCTTTGCTTATGGCATGATGTTTTTAATGGTCGAATATCAGTCAACAAGACCTGCCAACATGAAATGTGTTATTCATTTCATAGAAGAGGATGCAATCAGTATATTAGTAGAAGGGTACATTAACAGCGAAGCCTTTATAAACGTAATTGGTGATAGAAATTTTGGACTTGTCCAACATATTTTATATTACATGCATACAAGAGGCTTTGAAAAGAAAAAACTAAATAAAGGATGAAAATAAGAATATCAGGGACCCTTTTGGTAGGTAACACATAATTAATTTCCATTTCTTCAAGGAGGATGCCCAACAAAAATACAACTTTTTGCAGATAATTTATTTTTTATAGAATTTAAATTTTTTCTCCTCTAATGAATAAATTTTATGACCGCATTGAATCAAGAGCTTCAAAACGGTTTATGCAGAACTAGCATTTTTGTATTTTAATCCAAAAATAATTAATTGCATTTTAAGGACCAAATGCTTTTGCATAATCATCAGATCCACTTCGTTTCCTCATTATTTTAAATTAGGATATTTTTGAGTATACAAGACTATCAGAAAATAATTAATTTGAATAAATTTCAGTATCTAAAATTTTTAAAAGAAAATTGCGGTAACGTACAGCACACACGTCGGAGGTTAATTATGACAGACATTTTTGTAAGGAATTAATTTATGAGAGACATTTTTAGAAGAGTTTCACGCTTTAATTTTCCTTAGTAAAATATGCATTCAGGCACGAGGTCTAGTCGCAGTCAACAATAGAAAGCCACATGAACAAAATAACTTGTATGTTATATCATAGGAATAGCGTGAGAAGACCTATTTAATAGCTCTAACTTATAAATCAAGTGTCATATAAATGGCTTTGAATCCGCCAGAGAGAGACGTACTTGGCACATATTGTAAACGTTATTAATCTACTCCATGTGACCACAAACGCGTAACTCAAATGGATATGATTTTAAGCAGAGTCCAGTAAAGGCCTGCTAGTTGATGTATTGAGACAGACTTGCAGTGTTTCCTGTCTGCCATTCGAAGCAAGGGGTTCAATAATAGTCTAGTACTAGGTCGCACCTAAGTCATATTTGCTGTCGAAAATGTCTAGGTTTAGACTGAGAGTTTGAGATTGATGCAGAGGTTGAGGATAGTGGACCGGAATTCGAGAGAAAGCCCCGTTTCAGAAATGTAAGAGGCTTTATTGATAAGTACGATCTGGTATCGTGTAAAATAGGTTCCCACCAACATTAATAACGACGTAAATATATATTCCTTAACCCTTCAAGTGGCTGCGACTGGATACCTCGTACAAGACTGGTTACTTTGCCAATGACGAGTTATCTCGTACGTAAAGATCTGGTGGATTTTGCTAATGGCAAAATACCCTGTCGAGACTATATTGTCATTTTTTCTCCAAGCGGGAATGGAGATCTAAGAAAGATAAATAAATTATCCTTAAAGCAGTAAAAGGAAGTGTCTGTCTGTATGTCTGCGATGTGCAGACGAATCTATAAAACTCACAGTAAAGAAATTTGGCACACAGGTAGTCCTAAAGATGACTGAATAGACCTCGAAGTCCAAATTTTAAAATTTATTCTAGAACATTTTTTAATTGATTTTTTTAGCTTTTTCTCCAAAGCTGTTCAACTACGGAACGGTTTTACCCCTGTCCTTTTTTAATTTTTTTGGACTCGTGCCAGGTTTCTAATGACGTCAGTGACTGCTAAAGAATTGTTCTGTTAGATTTGAGACACGTGGTCGAATGTTATTTTTTCCTTTCAATCACGGTATCTATATATTTCTGTGTTTCTATCTTTTATTCTTTTATTTCTTTTTTATTCATTAGTCCAAATTTCTATCCTCACAATCGTTAAAGATAGAGTGAAAATTTCAAAGGATTTGAGATCGATACGGTTAAATGTGATTGTCTTTAAATAATTAATGTTTCAATTGGTAACTTTTATATTTTTGCAATACGAATTTGGCCGCATTTGACGAAGATATTCATTACAAACACAAAAAGGACGATTTCTTTCTTCGCGATCGTTAAAGTTAGAGTAAAACTTTCTACGGATTTGAAATCTGCAGAAAATTTTACTTTCAAATCTATACCTCAGGTAGATGGAATGTTATGTGAATTTTGTGCGAAGCCAGAATTCCGTCAGACTAAAATTGTCTATTGATAACAGCATGAACAGGTGTTTGCAGCAGGTGCAAAAGAGCAGTTTTCCACACGAAGTAAATACATCCTACACACACAGAAATGTTAAGTATTGAAACCTTGTTTTCAACATTCACCATTTACTGTTGCACATTTCCCCCCAAACCATACTTACCTTTTCACTCCATCGAACCAACGAAATTTGTGGTTTGTTTTTTATCCATTTTGAGCATAGAAACTTTAAACAAGGACCACGGTATTCCAGTTGTTATGCACTTATTTTAATTAACGTCGGGGGCGTTAGCCCAAAGGGCTATTGGCGATGGTTCGGGATCAAACCCAAAGGGAACCTAAAGTCCGTTCCTATATAACGTCATTCAAAGTGCAAAAGGTCGCATGTCAGAAATTCTAGTTTTTCTCTTATTATTGCTAATATGTGGCATTTTGGAATTACCACCTGGTGGCAAAATATCTATCATCGCTGATCGATGGTAATGGTAATGGTAATTTTAGTTAACGTCGTACTAGAGCAACACAACGGGCTATTGACGACGGTCCGGGATCAGTCCCTTAAGGGAAATATCCGAGGACAACACCTCGTAATTTTGAACCACGGTCAGATGACGAAGCAACACCTGAGCTGGCACCCCACTCTCCAAACTTCCACGCCAATCCAACGTGAGGACTTTCGGCCACGATAGATTTAAGGTGCACCAGCCGCCTCTATACCATACGCTTACAAACAACCATGCCCGGACCCGGATTCGATCCAGGAACCTTCCGATCTAGAGGTTAACACCTTAACCACTATACCAGTTGGTCGGCCCATCGCTGATCGAATAAACTAAGAACAAAATCCAAAGTACATAATTATAGAATAAAATCATAAGCAAAATTTCGTTTTTCCGATCTCCTGAAAAAATGCAGCATTTAAACATACGACCTTTTGCACTTTGAGTGATGGCATAAATATTTTCAGTTTTGCATATGGTCCCGGAATTGTCTCAGAAAAAGTTGGCAACCCTAATCGTGGCCCACGAGAAATCAGAGAAAACAACCAAGTGATAAACATTTATCCCAAAACGCAAATTTCACAAACCCGATTCTTGGAAACCAAAGAATATTGAAATGTAGAAAGAATCAGGGCACACGAAATACCGCAAGGTTCGTAATCGAACGCAACTAAACAAGAAAAACAGCCCCTTATGTTTGGTATTCAGCAGAAAAGTTCTTTGCTCATTAAAGCTACGTAAACGTTCTCGAACAAGATTAGACGCACAACCGGTAATCATCAGCTGCCCTTATTTTGCATTCTGCTGATACGCGCGTTTTCCTTTTTGCTGAATGTTGGAACCACACGTGATTTCAAAAACGAGCTTTTGAAAATTATTTTTTATCCTGCAGTTTCCTTTAATGGGAATGAGTACTTGCTGTACCTTTAAGTTGAAAAGAAATAGTCTCTGGTGTATATGTTGAACTCAAAAGTGGTATTATTGAAAAGAGGGTAAGGTGTTTGAATTTGTTAGTTTTATGAATAACGGGTGGTTTTTGTTCAAATAGTGCAAGCATAGGTTACAAGTAGGGAAATTCGTTATTTAAGTCACTAGTTGGTTCCTTAAATTCCTTCTCCAATGATATACAATCATTCAGTTAAAGTAGGTAGGTATTTTAATTAACGTCGCTCTGGAGCAACGCAATGGGTTATTGGCGACGGGTTGTTCATGTGCAATGGACATATTTGGATCTGCTGTACTGAACAATAGACGTATAACATCGAGTAATGAACCAAACACATACAAGGGAAGTACTACTACCACAGAACAGAAAAATACACCCAGTGATGAATACTTCAGGTGGGACGATCTTTAATTATTAAAAGTGAAATAAGCAATCAGCCTGTGACGCCTTATGAAATAAGCGATTATTTTATCAGCACAGTATTCGACATCACTATCATCTATTTTCGACGGAGATCTCCAGATATCTAGCTCTGACCATGGTTCAAAATTACGAGGTTTTGACCTAGGATCTTTCCCTTGAGTGCATTTATCCCGGACCATCTTTAATAGCACATTGTGTGGCTCAACATCACGTAAATTAAAAATACCAAATATCAAACATCTAGCAACGCTTTATCGTTATTGAATCATGATCAGCCTCGTAATGCCATAGTCGCATCATTATGATATGCTACATTATAAATGTCATTCTGTATAGGTTCAGCTTCTAATTGGAAAAAGATGTCAGGTTGTGTCGAGGGCATAAACCGTTGTTTTGGTGTGAATAAGTCGGGCCTTATTTTGGATTGTGGAATGAAAGAAGTAGACATAGAACATTTGAATCATTTTGTTTATTGGGTAAATGGTAATTTTAGTTAACGTCGTACTAGAGCAACACAACGGGCTATTGACGACGGTCCGGGATCAGTCCCTTGAGGGAAAGATCCGAGGACAACACCTCGTAATTTTGAACCACGGTCAGATGACGAAGCAACACCTGAGCTGGCACCCCACTCTCCAAACTTCCACGCCAACCCAACGTGAGGACTTTCGGCCACGACAGATTTAAGGTGCACCAGCCGCCTCTACACCATACGCTTACAAACATCCATGCCCGTACCCGGATTCGAACCAGGAACCTTCCGATCTAGAGGCTAACACCTTAACCACTATACCGGTTGGTCGGCTTTGTTTATTGGGAATACTAAACAATCGATTTTCAGTTTGAACGATTAAAATGCAGTTTAATATTAATCGTTTTTTCCATATTAACGGTTGCGTGGTTCGTTAGCGTCCGAATGAACCCATTTACGCAGTCCTGACTCCACGGAATCTAAACTTACACTGGCCCAAAACTCGCCCACCACCGTATAATTTCGACAAATGCCAACCCCACTAGTACGACTTCCCCTCGGTCCGAAGGTCATGTCTGGTGTGGATGTCCTTTATTGTCCTACAAGACATTTTAAGACCGACAAGACTATTTCTCTCCTGGATGTTTTCCTATTTCTGAAACTAAATGACAAAATACTTGTAACGTTATTTTTTATAGCGCTCAACTTTTCATGCATGCTTTCCAATATTGCTCCAATTTTAAAGACGCGTTCACGTAAAAACATTTAAATATTACTCCAAAAGCTCTATCTCAATATTTCTATGGATCGGAAGGTTCCTGGTTCGAATCAGGGTCCGGGCATGGATGTTTGTAAGCGTATGGTGTAGAAGCGGTTGGTGCACATTAAATCTGTCGTGACCGAAAGTCCTCACGTTGGATTGGTGTGGAAGTTGGGAGAGTGGAGTGCCAGCTCAGATGTTGCTTCGTCATCACGCCAACCCAACGTGAGGACTTTCGGCCACGACAGATTTAAGGTGCACCAGTCGCCTCTACACCATACGTTTACAAACATCCATGCCCGGACCCGGATTCGAACCAGGAACCTTCCGATCTAGAGGCTAACACCTTAACCACTATACCGGTTGGTCGGCTCATATAACAAGGAATATAATATTTCGAGACCCCAAACTTCCAAACGATGCTGAGGGGATGACATTAGAAATCAAGACAGATTTACAGTGGATCAGATCCTCGGTATACACGGTGGTCTTGGGTTCGATCTCATTTTTATCCTCCGGTTGCTTACCGCATCTCTACTAACCGGGCTACTTTTACTTTCTGGACTACTAGAAGCCAGTCTTTTTGGTATTTCTCCATTTTCAGGTGAGTCTCTTCGTCTCAGTATCGATTCTTATCCAGGCTTAAATCGACATCGACTAGACATTAAGACTTTAGAACCGGTAATTTTTATTGGGACATGTTTACTAAGTAATTATGCACATGAATCTTACATGCCTTTGTAGCCATTTGAATTTTAGTGATTAGTGTGCTTACTTTTTATGTTTAGTATGATTCTTCACCAATGCGTTTTATAAATGAGAAGAGAAATTACAAATAACTTTAAGGGGCCGACCAACCGGTATAGTGGTTGAGGTGTTAGCCTCTAGATCGGAAGGTTCCCGGTTCGATTCCGGGTCCGGGCATGGATGTTTGTAAACGTATGGTGTAGAGGCGGCTGGTGCACCTTAAATTTGTCGTGGCCGAAAGTCCTCACGTTGGGTTGGCGTGGAAGTTTGGAGAGTGGGGTGCCATCTCAGGTGTTGCTTCGTCACCTGACCGTGGTTCAAAATTACGAGGTGTTGTCCTCGGATCTCTCCCTTAGGGACTGATCCCGGACCGTCGTCAATAGCCCGTTGTGTTGGTCTAGTACGACTTTAACTAAAATTACCATTAAGGGGGTGCATGTTGATTTCTGACAACTTTGGTAAGCTTATAAAGGTTTCATGGTAAAAAGTAGTTTTTCATTGAAAAACAAAAAAATAACTTGTATTTTTAAAAGATGGAATATAAATTAATTTATTAAAAGTTTTTATATGAAGTTATTAATTTTATTTAAAAATATAAAATATTTTACTACCTTACAAATATAGACCCTATTTGAAGTAAAGAAGCGCTTTGAAAAGTGTGAAAAATACTTTTCATTAAATACTCCGGCGTTTATATAAATCGCCTAATGATTACAATAGTTTTTCACAAAGCAATGTTTCTTCAGACAGAACAAAAGAAATAAAATTAGCTGCCATTACAACAAAAGAACGCAATTATAAAAGAGTTTTACCGACACAAAACGCGACAAATCATTAAAAAACATCATTTAGTACAAACGGCGAAAGAATGTTAAAAATGATGTTTGCTTTTTTTTTTTTTGGACCTTAAGAATTTTGTTGTTGTTGTTGTTGTTGTTGTCAGACAGCTTATTTTAAGTCAGTCATTATTATCAATCATACTGTAGTCCCTTAAAAGATTAACAAATTAAACATACATAAGTCAAAAAAGAGAAACTCTAATTTTGATACATATAGAATTGTCTGCGAATCTTTATTAAAGGAGATTATTTTCATTCCGTCTTGTCCAATAGAATCTATCCAAGGATTCTGAAATGTGGCTAGTTGATCATTATGCAGTGGAAAGTAGTTGTAGTATTCTATACTATATTATACTAACTACTCAGAAATCTCGTGCTATTCAGATAATGGTAATGGTAATTTTAGTTAACGTCGTAGTAGAGCAACACAACGGGCTATTGATGACGGTCCGGGATCAGTCCCTTAAGGGAAAGATCCGTAGACAACACTTCGTAATTTTGAACCACGGTCAGATGACGAAGCAACACCTGAGCTGGCACCCCACTTTCCAAACTTCCATACCAACCCAACGTGAGGACTTTCGGCCACGACAGATTTAAGGTTCACCAGCCGCTCGTGCTATTCAGAGATAATTTGGTAAATTTAATTAACGTCGTACTAGAGCAACACAACGTATTGTTGACGACAGTCAAAGATCAATCGATCAGAGGACAACACCACGTAATTTTGAACCTTGATCTGATGACGAGGCAACACCTGAACTGGCACCTCAAAACTTCCACACCAACCCAACGTGAGGACTTTCGGCCACGACAGATTTAAGGTTCACCAGCCGCTCGTGCTATTCAGAGATAAATTGGTAAATTTAATTAACGTCGAACTAGAGCAACACAACGTATTGTTGACGACAGTCAAAGATCAGTCATTCAGAGGACAACACCACGTAATTTTGAACCTTCATCTGATGACGAGGCAACACCTGAACTGGCACCTCAAAACTTCCACACCAACCCAACGTGAGGACTTTCGGCCACGACAGATTTAAGGTTCACCAGCCGCTCGTGCTATTCAGAGATAATTTGGTAAATTTAATTAACGTCGTACTAGAGCAACACAACGTATTGTTGACGACAGTCAAAGATCAATCGATCAGAGGACAACACCACGTAATTTTGAACCTTCATCTGATGACGAGGCAACACCTGAACTGGCACCTCAAACTTCCACACCAACCCAACGTGAGGACTTTCGGCCACGACAGATTTAAGGTGCACCAGCCGCCTCTACACCACACGCTTACAAACATCCATGCACTGACCCGGATTCGAAGCAGGAACCTGCTGTTCAGTGATTAAACAATGGGAAAAGTTTTTATTTGCAAGTACCCCGTGGAAACCCGGTTGAAGTAGGTATGCGAGTTCAAGTTCAACCGAAGACCGTGGTGCACAGAGGGACCGATACGCGTTAAATCTGTCGTGGCCTCAAATTTCTTCACGTTGGTCTAGTGTGGAAGTTTGGTGAGTGGGATGCCAGGTCTGGTGTTGCCTCGTCACCTGACAGTAGTTCAAAATGACATGTCCTCGGATAGTTGAATTAACATCGCAATAGAGCACCCAAGACGACCAACCGGTTGTTAAGGTGTTAGCTTCTAGATCGGAAGGTTCCTGGTTCGAATCAGGGTCACTGCATGGATGTCTGAAGCGGCTGGTGCACCTTAAGTCTGTCGTGGCCGAAAGTCCTCACGTTGGGTTGGTGTGGAAGTTTGGAGAGTGGTAATTGGTAATTTTTAGTTAACGTCGTACTAGAGCAACACAAAGGGCTATTGATGACGGTCCGGGATCAATCACTTAAGGGAAAGATCCGAGGACAACACCTCGTAATTTTGAACCACGGTCAGATGACCAAGCAACACCTGAGCTGGCACCCCACTCTCCAAACTTCCACGCCAACCCAACGTGAGGACTTTCGGCCACGACAGATTTAAGGTTCACCAGCCGCATCTACACCATACGTTTACAAACATTCATGCCCGGACCCGGATTCGAACCAGGAACCTTCCGATCTAGAGGCTTGGCTAACCACTATACCGGTTGGTCGGCTTGGAGAGTGGAGTGCCAGCAAAGGTCATCGTTCACCTTCGTCATCGTTCAAAATTACGTGATGTTGTACTCTGATCTTTCCTTTAGGGGATTGATCCAGGACCGTCGCCAATAGCTCGTTGTGTAGTTCTAGTATGGCCGTTATTTAAATTACCTTACCTGGATCAAAAAACGAGATATCTTCAACGGTTCGGGATGAAACCCAAGGGACAACACCTCTTAAGTTTGAATCACGGTCAGATGACGAGGTCACATGTGAGCTGGAACTCCACTCCCCAAACTTCCACACCTCGCCAGCGTGATAGTATGGAAATTATTAGTCCGAACTCGAAATCCATTTTTCGTAACTCTCAACTTTCCGTACTGGCCACCTAGTCCGGGTCCGATTAAAAAGTGGTACTCACGTCAAAACCAAATCGAAGAATTACATCGGAGATACCTCACAGATCCCCTAGCAAATCGTGATCGATACCCCCAATCTGACCCCCGTCACTTCCCAACAATAACAGACGTCCCCAAAATAAAGTTCATTCAACATGATTTACCGAAAACGAAAACTCTCCCACAATCGAAATATTGAAAGAGCCAATTGAATTGCGCGGCCCTATTTCATCCCCTTCCGTCATTTCTAAGCACCGTCACTGGAAGCCCCAACCCAAAAAAACCATATCAATAAAGCACTCCCAGAAGAAGCACATTGAATAATACATCCCGCACAATAGGCAAGAATTGCTCTCGGAACTTTCAGGGCAGATCTCGAAATGTCTCCAGCATCCAAGACCAACAACAAACATTTTCGGGGGTAGTTAGAGGTTAAATTCATCCTGACGGGGTGGGGCGAGGTTCGAATTGCGAGGAGAGGGGATGGAATATAGAAAAGAAGACCCCATATCGATTGCGTGGAGGCTCGAGAAAAACATGCCGGTTAAACGAACCTTTCAGTGTATTTGAACGTGACTATCAAACCAATAAATCGCCCTCTCGATGCCCCGTATCGACTGCTGCGTCTTTTTTCTCGGAGAACGTCTATTCCCGCATGAGTTGGCTCGATGTTTTGAAAGCAGGGATGGAGATGTAAGGTGGATGATTCCTTGGGGCTTAATGGGAGTGGGAAAATAAAGGGTTCGACTAAAGATTTTGTGTTTTCCTTCGGGGGTTTGGAGGATGATCGTTTACGTTGTAGATATTTTTATGATGGGCTTTAAGTGGTTGAGGAACGGGGAGGTATTGGGTGGGGGCATTATAATCTATGGAGGGTTCCTAGACTTTCGCTATACACTGCATCCTCCTCAGACACGGCACAAAAATAACAACTGATTTTCCTCGGAAATGTTTATAAGTTACTATTCACATTATTGTAAGTTTAAAAAAAAATAGTTTCATTTTATTTTGTTAGGGCGTTGGTGGGGGGGGAGCAAGTATCACATGTGATACTTCAGGGTTAACCTACTAGAAAATCAAAAATTAAGAATTGAAGGATTATATTCAAATTACATCTTATACTTATACATACTTATTTTTAATGAGGTATTGGGTGGGGGCATTATAATCTATGGAGGGTTCCTAGACTTTCGCTATACACTGCATCCTCCTCAGACACGGCACAAAAATAACAACTGATTTTTCTCGGAAATGTTTATAAGTTACTATTCACATTATTGTAAGTTTAAAAAAAAATAGTTTCATTTTATTTTGTTAGGGCGTTGGTTGGGGGGGGGGGAGCAAGTATCACATGTGATACTTCAGGGTTAACCTACTAGAAAATCAAAAATTAAGAATTGAAGGTTTATATTCAAATTACATCTTATACTTACTTATACATACTTATTTTTAATGAGGTATCGGGTGGGGGCATTATAATCTATGGAGGGTTCCTAGACTTTCGCTATACACTGCATCCTCCTCAGACACGGCACAAAAATAACAACCGATTTTCTCGGAAATGTTTATAAGTTACTATTCACATTATTGTAAGTTTAAAAAAAAATAGTTTCATTTTATTTTGTTAGGGCGTTGGTTGGGAGGGGGGGGGGAAGCAAGTATCACATGTGATACTTCAGGGTTAACCTACTAGAAAATCAAAAATTAAGAATTGAAGGATTATATTCAAATTACATCTTATACTTACTTATACATACTTATTTTTAATGAGGTATTGGGTGGGGGCATTATAATCTATGGAGGGTTCCTAGACTTTCGCTATACACTGCATCCACCTCAGACACGGCACAAAAATAACAACTGATTTTTCTCGGAAATGTTTATAAGTTACTATTCACATTATTGTAAGTTAAAAAAAAAATAGTTTCATTTTATTTTGTTAGGGCGTTGGTTGGGGTTGGGGGTGGGGGGAGCATTTATCACATGTGATACTCCAGGGTTAACCTACTAGAAAATCAAAAATTAAGAATTGAAGGATTATATTCAAATTACATCTTATTTTTACAAGTTGCACAAATACTTATACATGAAAGAGAAATAATTCAGAAGCATGAGTATCACATGTGATACTTCTGAATTGAGGAGGTTAAAGGGTTGATGGGTAATGGTAATGGTAATTGTAATTTTAGTTAACGTCGTACTAGAGCAACACAACGGGCTATTGACGACGGTTCGGGATCAGTCCCTTAAGGGAAAGACCCGAGGACAACACCTCGTAATTTGGAACCACAAAGGGTTGACGTTGAGTGAAAGACTATAAAACGCGTTCTTATGGGGAAAAGAATATCGGTCATGGTTCCACAAACTTTTTCGATTCGTCGGCCCATTTCGAAGCCATTTTTCCCCGCAGCTGGAAGTAGTTTAATTAACGCCATTCTTTAGCAACATAAGGAGCTATTGGCGGCGGTCCGGGATCTATCCTAAAATCCCAAAAGAGAAGATCATAGACCACCTCTTCTTTTTGAAACAACGTTCAAATTACAAGATCACACCTGAGCTGGCATCCACTCTACAAACTTCCACATCACGTCAACTTAAGGACATTTGAGGCCACGAAATATTTGACGCGCACCAGCCCCCACATACACGACGTTCCTTGACTGGATCGAGTTTCGAACTAGCAATCCTTCGATTGCTAATCCACTTTTCTTCGAACCAGCCTTCCCCACGGTTCCAACCGGAATAGTGGTTAAGGTGTTAGCCTCTGGATCGGAAGGTTTCTGGTTCGAATCCGGGTCCAGGCATGGATGTTTGTAAACGTATGGTGTAGAGGCGGCTGGTGCACCTTAAATCTGTCGTGGCCGAAAGTCCTCACGTTGGGTTGGCGTGGAAGTTTGGAGAGTGGGGTGCCAGCTCAGGTGTTGCTTCGTCATCCGACCGTGGTTCAAAATTACGAGGTGTTGTCCTCGAATCTTTCCCTTAAGGGACTGATTCCGGACCGTCGTCAATAGCCCGTTGTGTTGCTCTAGTACGACGTTAACTAAAATTACCATTACCATCCCCACGGTTCCAAACTCTATTTATAGTAAGGGTGAATTTCACCAAAGTATTTATGTAGCTGTGTGCGTGTAGTTACAGAATTTCAGATCTAATTTCGAAATGAAACAAATTTGAACCGAAATTATAAAGCTATTTATTAAAGCGAAATAAAGTAAGTAAAACACACCAGATTGTACAGTAAACTTGACATAATGTACACGGATTCCAGTCGCTAGACTTTTAGAAACCTTGGAGGTCGAAAGGGTTCTGCCAAATACATTTATGCTAATACTCTCTTTTTACGACTTGTCTTGTTTTCAGATCGATCAGTTCTAATTTGCATTTTACAACGTAGAATCTCGCGATAATGCATCAACTGAAGTGAGTGTGTATGGTGAAGTGGAGGAGTGTTTGCTTAATACAGAAGTTCCCAACCTTCTTCACTCTCTGAGCTCTTTTTAAACTCAATTTCTACTGCGGATCATCTTAGGCCAACCATATGTTTTCCAAGTTAATAGTGTTTATTAGTGCTGTTACAGGGGGAGGAAGAGAGGATAGGTAGTAGAGATATTTAAACAAATGCGCGATGTCAATACAATGAAATTATACTTAAGAAACTTTGAAATATACCGTTTTTTCTCAATTTATTCTCAACTGTACACATGATATTGTCCAACCTTGGCCATACCTAAAAGTGCTAGCGGATCTAGAAGAGACTAAACCGCTAAGGGAGTGCGAAAGTCAAACAACTTCTCATTCCTTCCATGGAACAACCTCTCACTCCATCAATGGAACAATCTCTCACTCCTTCCATGGAACAATCTCTCACTCCTTCTATGGAACAACCTCTCACTCCGTCCATGGAACAACTTCTCACTCCTTCCATGGAACAACCTCTCACTAATACCGTGGAACACCTCTCACTAATACCGTGGAACAACCTCTCACTAATACCGTGGAACAACCTCTCACTAATACCGTGGAACAACCTCTCACTCCTTCAATGGAACAATCTCACTCCTTCAATCGAACAACTTCTCACTCCTTCAATGGAACAATCTCACTCCTTCAATCGAACAACTTCTCACTCCTTCAATGGAACAATCTCACTTCAATGGAAATCTCACTCCTTCAATGGAACAATCTCACTCCTTCAATGGAACAATCTCTCACTCCTTCAATGGAACAATCTCACTCCTTCAATGGAACAATCTCTCACTCCTTCAATGGAACAATCTCTCACTCCTTCAATGGAACAATCTCTCACTCCTTCAATGGAACAATCTCTCACTCCTTCAATGGAACAATCTCTCACTCCTTCAATGGAACAATCTCTCACTCCTTCAATGGAACAAACTCTCACTCCTTCAATGGAACAATCTCTCACTCCTTCAATGGAACAATCTCTCACTCCTTCAATGGAACAATCTCTCACTCCTTCAATGGAACAATCTCTTACTCCTTCAATGGAACAATCTCTCACTCCTTCAATGGAACAATCTCTCACTCCTTCAATGGAACAACTTCTCACTCCTTCAATGGAACAATCTCACTTCAATGGAAATCTCACTCCTTCAATGGAACAATCTCACTCCTTCAATGGAACAACTTCTCACTCCTTCAATGGAACCACTTCTCACTCCTTCAATGGAACAACTTCTCACTCCTTCAATGGAACAACTTCTCACTCCTTCAATGGAACAACTTCTCACTCCTTCAATGGAACAACTTCTCACTCCTTCAATGGAACAACTTCTCACTCCTTCAATGGAACAACTTCTCACTCCTTCAATGGAACAACTTCTCACTCCTTCAATGGAACAACTTCTCACTCCTTCAATGGAACAATCTCTCACTCCTTCAATGGAACAATCTCAATCCTTCAATGGAACAACTTCTCACTCCTTCAATGGAACAACTTCTCACTCCTTCAATGGAACAACTTCTCACTCCTTCAATGGAACAACTTCTCACTCCTTCAATGGAACAACTTCTCACTCCTTCAATGGAACAATCTCACTCCTTCAATGGAACAACTTCTCACTCCTTCAATGGAACAACTTCTCACTCCTTCAATGGAACAACTTCTCACTCCTTCAATGGAACAACTTCTCACTCCTTCAATGGAACAACTTCTCACTCCTTCAATGGAACAACTTCTCACTCCTTCAATGGAACAACTTCTCACTCCTTCTACGGAACAACTTCTCTTTCACATTCCATACGTAGACCATGTTATGCGTGTATTAATACAGATGGTCGCAACTTCGGCCACTTACAGTCAAACTGTACCTGCTTTCATTTCTGCACACTCGTGCACCCTCAAGAACCTTTACGTGGCGCTTGCGAACATTCATACCTTTAGGCAGACGGTTTCATTTTGCAACTTCTCTTAAAGTTTGAACTAGAAGTTTTTAAACACTCTGCATAAGTGATTTAGTTTGTTCATTCATCTTTTGTACACGAGGACTAACCAGGCCGGTTCATCTGTCCGTACAATTGGTAGAAAGTCATGGTTCACCTTGAAATACCATTGACAGAAGCATAACTAAAATGAGCGAAATTATCAGGTTCCAAACTTCGGTGTTTTCTCTTTTCTTCTCTTTAAAAATCTGCTAAATGTGATAAATGTTTTAAGTTTTTAGGTAGATAGGTAGTTCAATTTACGTTGCACTGAATGACTTTTGAAGACAGTCCGGGATTGATCCCGAAGAGAAAGATCTGATTAGGATAACTGTAAATATTAAAACACTTTAAGTTTTTAGGTGATAATGTTAGAGGTTGCACGGTATATTTTATGTTCCCGGACTCTTCTACTCTTCTCACTATTTAAGTTAAGCTCTCTCTTTATTTGGGTTATACAATCAAATAGGGCTGCTGAAAACTGAAATTGACAGGTGACTAATGGTAATTTACAATAGTGGTTAACTCTGGTTACTCAGATTGAAAACTGTTTAATTCAATCCAGTTTGCGGGTAAAAAATACTTGTTGACACCTTTGGAAGTACAATGAAAGCATCCGTTTCAGTGAGTGTGTGCAAAAATATTTTCTTTAATAATATCACTTTATATTTTACATTAGTTTCTTGTTACAGCATTTAAAAACGTTGGATAAATTAAAATAAAACGCGTACATGTGTTTATACTCAATATATAATCGGATTTATTACTACTCAGATTTATCGTAGTATGTGACACTCTAATTATCTTTTACTAACACGATATTATGTGTGCAGGATAAGGTAATGGTTAAGTTTCAACTTTTTTACATGAAACTTAGATTTTGACCTGTAAATAGCAATTTTGATTTGAATGTAGTTTGGTAATATTTCTATTGCAGATATAGAGGAATATTTGGCTCAATAAATAAACTATAAATGCTTTCAGTTGTTAGACAGTTAATTCAGTTTCTCCAATAAAGTGTCGATTCAAGCAATGGACATTAACGATCCCAATCTATAAGACTGTAATGGATAATCGATTCTTTAAATCGATCTGTAGGATATCAACAACAATGAAAATGTATTATCTCACGAAATGCAGCATAATCGAACAAACACCGATACACTACGCTCGAACTCATTTCATAATTGAACCATTAGGTAGAGAGTTTATCGAACACAGATAACTCCCAAACTCGAATGCTTAGAAAACAAATTTAAATTTACCTATTGTTAATCTATACTGAAATCCCGATACTTCAAACCGCAGAATCTTATGAATTTGTTTTAAATCTGTTCTAAGAAAATGAGATTCCCGCATTTGAACTCAGGACCACAGGTCAAAGTTATATTAACATGAAACCTACAAGCTTAGATGAATTGCCTACTAAGAAATAAATTAATGTATTCCAAGTATATATGGGCAGCGGTAGCAGGGTTGAAAGACTAACTGATTAGGTAAGGCAGATAAGGTAATTTTAATTAACGGTCGTACTAGAGCAACACAACGGGCTATTGACGACGGTCCGGGATCAATCCCTTAATGGAAAGATCCGAGGACAACACCTTGTAATTTTGAACAACGGTCTGATGACGAGGCAACACCTGAACTGGCACCTTACTCTTCAAACTTCCACACCAATTAAACGTGAGGGCTTTCGGCCATGACAGATTTAAGGTGCACCATCCGCCTCTACACCATACGCGTACGAATATCCATGCACTGTCCCGGATTCTAACCAGGAACTTTCCGATCTGGAAGCTAACACCATAACTACCAAACAGGTTGGTCTGAACAACCCAACGGGCTTTTGGCGACTATCTTTGACTGAAAAATTAATGTAGTGCTAAGGCTTTGCTTGTTATTGCTTGTAAAAAAAACCTGTTCCCAACAATCACCACTAGCGAGTAAGGGACGATTTGATTTCCCTATTTGGATCTTCATAGCACATAGGAGTAACAGGGTAACTTTTCTCGTCTTTATCAAAATCAACCATGTCATGATGGATGATATATCGTCGTTAGCGATACTCACCAAATATTTGACGATATATCTTGTTTAACCTTTGCACTTCCGCAGGTAGACAATTGCTACCACTACAACTTCGTTTACACCAGCGGCATAGTATAGATCTGTGTACGGTGGATGTTATCACCCTCTTAAGTGACCGCTGGCGTCAATCACCATTTGTGAGCTGTCAGCGACTGAATTTCTTGAGGATCCATCCTTTTGCACGGTACCCTACCCTGTTGACCGTGAGGTGTGAACGCTTTTGGGGAAAGGCAGAAGGTCGGTTTGGTGATATATTTCACACGCCAAACGATACGCCACACAATACAGGGTGTCCCAAAAAAGTCAGTACAACTTCAAAAATTTATTTAAAAAAAGAATAGACTCAAGCAAAACTAGTTACGACAGTAGATAGAACAACTCAAAAAGTTTTTATATTACCTTAATAAATTTCCACATTAGATCTTTCGTAGCACGAATAATATCAAGACGATATTCCAATTCAATCCACGAACGTTTCAGCATGCTTACATCAACAGTAGCTACAGCTGTTTGGATCTTTTGTTTCAATTCCACGACACTGTTAACTTTTGTTTGGTGCACAGCATCTTTTACATAAGAATTTTACATTTCTTACACATAATTTCTTTGCGTTTGAGTATCGGATTTTGTTCAGATTGAGCATCGATTCAGTGAGCTTTCATTGATTTGTGACCACTCGAAACATTGAGCTTTCTTCACGGGATCCGCCATTTTGAATAACTAAATTCCATAACAATCGTTTGCGTGTTACGCAGCGCTATCTATAATCAGAAACATACTGTAGAAAAAACTTTTTGAGTTATTCTATTGTTATAACTAGTTTTGCTGTAGACTTATTCTTTTTTTTACATAAATTTTTGAAGTTGTACTGATCTTTTTGGGACACCCTGTACAATGGTTGGTTGGTTGATTTGGGTTTAATGGAGCAAGGTACAACAGTGGACAAGCTGCGCCAGACACAAGACGAAATTCTCTGTACTATGAAAGGAAAACGTCAATCGTAAATACCACTAAAGGCTTTAACGCTCAAGTTGGGTAATTGGGTTTGGACAAGCAAGCGAAAGAGCCGTTCCTGGAGACGATTGAAAACAATCTAAGCCACGAGGGGTTAAAACCCTCAGAGTTCTAACCTCCATGCAGGGTCCTTGAGCGTTGATTCTCCCGATACACCAATTGCACTGCCAATTTGAGCAATTCCAATGAATATCCTTCTAATTTCAACGATTCCAACGAATATCCCTCTAATTGTAACCCAATTACTAAAGAATCTCTCCTGGCCCCTGACACCAGGCTTCTCCTGCGAAATCACGTCTCCTGAATTGTTTATCAACTCCTGATGAGGGCAGCCTTATTCTTGCGCGCGGGTCAAGTGAAGACAGACTCCCGATATTATTAACGAGTTATTTAAAAGCCCCGGCGTCGGCAGTCTGCTGTGGAAGCGACGTAACTCCCTTACAAGGGCTATTAGCGGAATGTAATGAGGGAAGCACACGAAAACTGTTGCAATTAGTTGCTAGGAGAGGGAAAGGAATTGGGAGCTGGGCCCCGTCTATGCGAGTGTAGGTTGATTGGTTTAAAAAGGCGTCGGATTTTATTGGAAGGGGGTGAATGGGAGCAGTTGGGACGAAATTTTGGTGCGATTGTGTTTCATTGTGTTGCATTCGGTCTTTAATTCAAAGTTGTATCAGTATGTTGAATGAGTGTACTGGTACAAGGTTCATGTACTGAAACCTCCTGGAGTTGAAACCTCCTGGTGTTGGAAGGGGGTGATTGGGAGCAGTTGGGACGAAATGTTGGTGCGATTGTGCTTCCTTGTGTTACATTCGGTCTTTAGTTCAAATTTTTATCAGTACGTGAATGATTGTACTGGTACAAGGTTGATATACTCAAACCTCCTGGAGTTGAAACCTCCTGGAGTTGGAAGGGGGTAATTGGGAGCAGTTGGGACGAAATTTTGGTGCGATTGTGTTTCATTGTGTTGCATTCGGTCTTTAATTCAAAGTTGTATCAGTACGTGAATGATTGTACTGGTACAAGGTTGATATACTGAAACCTCCTGGAGTTGAAACCTCCTGGTGTTGGAAGGGGGTGATTGGGAGCAGTTGGGACGAAATTTTGGTGCGATTGTGTTTCATTGTGTTGCATTCGGTCCTTAGTTCAAAGTTGTATCAGTACGTGAATGATTGTACTGGTATGTACTGAAACCTCCTGGAGTTGAAGCTTTCTGGAGTTGGAAGAGGGTAATTGAGAGCAGTTGGGACGAAATTTTGATGCGGTTGTGTTTCATTGTGTTACATTCGGTCTTTAGTTCAAAGTTGTATCAGTATGTTGAATGAGTGTACTAGTACAAGGTTGATGTACTGAAACCTCCTGGAGTTGGAAGGTGGTAATTGGGAGCAGTTGGGACGAAATGTTGGTGCGATTGTGCTTCCTTGTGTTACATTCGGTCTTTATTTCAAAGTTGTATCAGTACGTGAATGATTGTACTGGTACAAGGTTGATATACTGAAACCTCCTGGAGTTGAAACCTCCTGGAGAAGAAACCTCCTCCTCGACGATAAATCGCGCGTTTAACAAAGCTGATTAGATCTTGTTGGACGAGATCCCAGGAGAAGAAAGTGCTTAAAACTGCGACGTGCGTTGCAGAACAATTTTTCCTTAATTTATCAAATTTGGCCGGTTTTTTAATCATAAGTTACGATGTTCTGCAGTGCAAAGCGCGCTACTTGCCACGCTTTATTTCTTCTCTAGCTACGGAACAACCTCCTTGCTACGCCCCAAATTACCACAAACACTTTATAAATAACACGTCTTCTATGTCAATGACAAAATATTTAACTTCAAAAGTTATCGACAGAACCGCAAATTCTTAAAGTATACCTTGGTTTTATATAAAGTAAGTTAATTAATTTTTATGTGTTTTTTTTATAAATATGTAATACATTTTCAGCCGATGATTGCGGTTTACATTTGTTTTTGATTGTACTGCAGTTTTCGGACAAAATGTCCGCAGAACTATTACAATTGCTTGGAGTTGTGTTGCAGAACACTGAATATAACTCGGCACCTTCGGAAAAGATATCTCGCCATTAGAAGAAACCTCTATCACGATAATTTTAGTAGAAAATTGACCAGATGTTTGTTTTGTCACTATCACGTAATCTGGAAATATCTTGATGACTAAAAAAAGTATTTTCATAAAAGTGCTTTATTATTATATTTAGTAACGGGTAGGCCCTCTGTTGAAACTCAAATACTAATACGAGGCAGTCTGACGTTCCATAGATGTTGAAGCTCTTGTAAGAACTGGTTCTGTAAACGATATAAGACCATTATATTCTGCGTGTTATTATTTTCATGTTGTGTTCATGATCTTGTGTTGTGACGAAATAAAACTAAGATAAAAAGAATGAAAGTTTGGATTGCCTTATTCTCGTGTGACAGGTAACAGAACATTAAAAATTCATTTAAGAACGTTGCGAATCCATACGAAATAGAAGTTGCAACACCCTCTTTTTGCTTGTTTAACAAAAGCAGCAGGTCAAGACATGCTTTCCACAAGTTCTCCGTAAGTCTGGACATGAATAGCTCGTCAAATCCAAGTAATGTAGTATTCCTTTTACCGAACAGCACATAAAGATTAAATAACCACATATCGAGTTTGAAATAATCTAATTAAAGATTATATTGGTCAAGAACGCCAAACTGGCTAGAAGCTATGCAATGAAGAGGACAGATTGCACGATGGATGTGAACCTCTCATTGTGGAGTCTATTTAGAACGAATCAGTCATGGGTTACAAGAAATCTACATATCCTATGTATTTGAGCAAAAGTATAACACTTTTGTCTTCTTCTACCGTTGTGGGTTGAGGTAGCGTAGTTAGTAAAGCCGCGTAGTAGAAACCGGAGGGTTGTGGTGAGATCGAAACTAGGTTCAGCTATGGATCATCGTGTACGCGGGGCTGGTGCAAGTTAAATATCTCACGTACAAACCCAGTGAGCAACAACGGGCTCCCTCTAGTCTTCTGTAGCTCACGAGATATTTCTGGGAAGTGAATATTGCTTTCAACTTAGATCATAAGTAAACAATTAAGTAGCCACATTATTGAAAGACAGTTAGGTCGGTTGTTAATAACCATAGAACTGGAGCACCACGACCGGATATTAGCGACTTTCCAAGATCTCTCTCAGTCCCCAAGATCCGATGAGAAAATCGCGTAATTTTGATCCGCGGTCAACACTTCAGCTCGAACCCCACTCTCCAAACTTCCCCACCACACCGACGTTTGGACATTTGAGGACACGACAGATTTAACGTACACCAGAACCCATGTTGCACGACGTCCTTTGGCCGCACCGAGTTACAAACCCGAAACCCTCCTATTGGTCATCCGTTACTTTTCCTACTGGATACCCCGTCGCAATTAATATCAGGTACTTGGTAACTTTGAATTAACGTCGTACTAGAGCAACACAACGGGCTATTGACGACGATCCGTTATCAATCCTCTAAGAAAAATATTCAAGAACAGCGTCTCGTAATTTTGAACAACGGTCAGATGAGAACGCTTGAGCTGGCACCCCACTCTCCAAACTTCCACACCACGCCAAATGATTGAAATAATCGTAGGGAGCATCCCATTCTATTCACCCACACACATCCTCTCATGTTTCGAATTAAAATATCAGGATCTTATTTCAAGCCCTCGTGGCAACTCTCCTGAAGTCAAGCCCAATAATCCAAATTCCATTTAATTTAATTTCAATCCCAAACCGACACACACCACTGGACACCTTCTCGAAGAAACTCACCCATGAAACCCTGGATTTAATGACGAAATTTTCTCCACATGTTTCAAACTCGCTGGAAATCCCCGGACTTTCTATTAATTAGAAACCCCCCGCGGCCTCTCTTCCAACGGCTTAAAACTTTAAGGAGTGCTGAAAAGCTAAAAAGATTCCCTTTCTCTTGAGGGGATATTAATACGTCAATGCAAATTCCGCAGAGCGGAATCATCTAAATGAGGGATTTAATGAAATAAATACAGTAAAGTAACGGATCATCAAACAGGCTAACTTCTCTGAATGGTGATGCATAAATATTTCAGGTTTGGTTAGTTAAGGTATAGTTACCCAAGCATGTTTGGTTCAATTCCCCCCTTTTCTTCATCTGTAACGTCTGTCGTTTATTTACTTTCCTATTACTTGACGTTGTCTGACTTGTGTTCAACTCAACTCCACCATTGGATAGCGACCCTACGAAGTGCTTACGGTATACAAAATTTCCCACAATGTACAAGATAACTGTCGAATATGACTTGCGCCTTAAAAACAAATCAACAAACTCTGGTGACCTAAATACATAACTTGAAATAAACACTCCTAAGATCTACTGCCGACCAACCGGTATAGTGGTTAAGGTGTTAGCCTCTGGATCGGAAGGTTCCTGGTTCGAATCCGGGTCCGGGCATGGATGTTTGTAAACGTATGGTGTAGAGGCGGCTAGTGCACCTTAGATCTGTCGTGGCCGAAAGTCCTCACGTTGGGTTGGCGTGGAAGTTTGGAGAGTGGGGTGCCAGCTCAGGTGTTGCTTCGTCATCTGACCGTGGTTCAAAATTACGAGGTGTTGTCCTCGAATCTTTCCCTTAAGGGACTGATTCCGGACCGTCGTCAATAGCCCGTTGTATTGCTCTAGTACGACGTTAACTAAAATTACCATTACCATTACCTAAGATCTACTGCGTCGTCTCATCAGATCCAAACTGCAGCAGGCGAAAACTCTGATGTTAGTAATTTCTGAAATAGGCAAAAGTTTGAGACCATCTACGGTCTTCAAAAAACTATTAAAACTATTAATAGCTCACCTTTTGAATACTTATAATGGTAATTGGTAATTAGTAGTTAACGTCGTACTAGAGCAAGACAACGGGCTATTGACGACGGTTCAGGATTAATCCCGTAAGGGAAGCATCAGATGACAACACCTCGTAATTGTGAACCTCGGTAAGATGACGAAGCAAGACCTGAGCTGGCACCCCTCAATCCAAACTTCCACAGCAACCCAATGTGAAGAATTTCGGCCTCGACAGATTTAAGGTGCACCAGCCGCCTCTACACTTACAAACATCCATGCCCGGACCCGGATTCGAAACAGGAACCTTCAGATCTAGAGGCTAACACCTTAACCACTATACCGGTAGGTCGGCTGAATATTTATAACCCATAGATCTTATTTCAGGTTAACCCAAAGTAACTAATCTTGAGTGTCTTAATATCATCGGGCACCTCCTTGATTGGTTGGATTGTTGTATTTCGAGCCGCAAGGGCTACATTTGGCCTAGAGAGGAATCAGACTTGCACTACTTACAACTTGGGGCAGGTCGCTAGAGCAGGGGTCAAACTCATTGAGTTACTTCCACACCCGAAATCTACATTAAGAAACACACCATAAATCTATATATATAATTCTCTTACGTTAAAAAAGCTTACTGCAAAAAAGACGTTATTTGTTATCGGGTTTTGGCAACACTGTACGATTGTTTGTTTACCGCGAGGCCTCGCGCCTCAATTGAATTTATAACGTTATCGAATAAAGTTTTATTGAAAAAAAAATTAAATTTAGTCGAATCTGTTGCAGCTTACATACGACATGCTGGGTATTCGATTTCCAAGTAAAAATTTGCTCAAAGTTTTCATTTGAATTCCAAATTGATAGAGTTTTGATTCCAGAGGTACTGTATAATTTTTCTGTAGAACAACAAATTTATGTTTGCAAAATATTTATTATTTTTTATTTTTGCATTATCATCTATATATATATATATATATATAATTCTCTTACGTGGCACGCAAAAAAGACGTTATTAGTAATCGCGTTTTGGCAACACTGTACGATTGTTTGTCTATCAAGAAGTCTCGCGCATCGATTGAATTTATAGCGTTATCGGATGAAATTTTATTGAAAAAAAAAAGGAAATTTTAATGAGCTGTTGCAGTTAGTTTATAATATAAATCAAAGAAAGCGGAGGATCTTTTCAGGGCCATTTAAAAAACGGTCCTTTTCAGGGCCAACAATTATAGTTCAACAAGACGCTTGCACTACAAGACGCTTGCACGGCAACAAACTCAATGAAAAAGTGTGGATCGTTTGAGTGCTGGGAAAATGTACACACAAACAACATGCTGGGTATTCAATTTCCAAAGCAACGCTCACATTTCGAGTCAAAATTTGCACAAAGTTTTTATTTGAATTCTGATTTTAGAGATACTGTGTATATGTTTTTTCTGTAATACAGCAAATTTTGATTTGAAAAACATTGTTTTGGTAACATATTTTGTAAACAATCCCTTCTGCTAGGACACATGTCTTCATTGAGGCGAGCGAAGCGAGCATAGGCTCGCGCAGCGAACCAATGAGGATTGTGAAGCAATCCTCCGGGGGTTGGCGAGCGTTAGCGAGCAGGGGGCAGGCCCCCTAGTATTTTATAAACAACGTCTTCATTTGATGCGAGCAAAGAGAGTAAGGTTCGTGCAGGGAAGTAATGAGGATTACACAGCAATCCTTCGGCGGTTGGCGAGCGTCAGCGAGCAGGGGGCGAGTCCCCTAGTTATCTGAATTTATCGACGAAAATCTTTCTTCCTGTACCTGCCCACCCAAATCCCCAGACTTACTATTAATTATAAACCGCCTCAAGGGTGACTCGGATTTCAGTTCCATCCTTAAATTTTAATCAATTCAGAAAAGCTAAAAAGCTCACACTCTCGAGAGGATATTAATTTGTCAATGCAAAATCTCAAGAGAATTATGCGCTAAAGGGATACTTCAATGAAATAAATACGATAAAACCAACCTGAATCATCAAGCATGTCTCCCAGCAAGCTACCTCCTCCGATTTGCGACACACAAATATTTCACTGTGGGGATCTACATCTAATGTAGGTGCAACGTTGACTTTGATGGAGACATCCGTTTTGTTTAGGGGAGAAGTTTAGGGGATACCTGACGATTCATTTATTCTAGCGTCAGTTTGGAACTTGCGAGGTATTTATCTAAGGGAAATTGATGTTTTAGCAGGATCTAGTGGTTGCAGTTGCGGAGTCAAGCTTTGCTTGAGATTACGCGTCTGGGAAGTTTAATTCGAGTTTGGCGCTTTTGTGTGTAAACTGTGTGGATAAGGTTGTAATTAACGATTAAATCAGCTCGTATTTGGAGAGTTGAATAAAATCCAGCTTTCGCCATCCAAGGACGATGTTTGCGCACGTATGCCAAATAATTATCGTTTGCGCACGTGTATTTAAATCTTCGCTTGTGGAGAGAGTTAAGGTTTGTGTATTTAAATTAATTTTGTTTTATTCGCGTACATGAGTTGTTTTAATAGTTAGTTTGCATTTTAATTAACTTGTTTCATTCTTTAACCGACGGTTATGGTAATAGCCAGTTTAAATTTTAATTAATTTGTTCTATTCTTTAAACGCCTGGTCTGACAATAGTCAGTTTAGATTTTAATTAATTTGTTTCATTCTTTAGACGCTACTTGTGGCAATAGTTTGTATTTTAATTTATTTTGTTTTATTCTTTAGATGCCAGTTTTGTGGCAATAGTCAGTTTTAATTTTAATTAATTTGTTCTATTCTTTAAATGCCTAGTCTGGCAATTGTCAGTTTAAATTTTAATTAATTTGCTCTATTCTTTAAATGCCTAGTCTGGCAATTGTCAGTTTAAATTTTAATTAATTTGTTTCATTCTTTAGACGCCACTTGTGGCAATAGTTTGTATTTTAATTTATTTTGTTTTATTATTTAGATGCCAGTTTTGTGGCAATAGTCAGTTTTAATTTTAATTAATTTGTTCTATTCTTTAAATGCCTAGTCTGGCAATTGTCAGTTTAAATTTTAATTAATTTGCTCTATTCTTTAAATGCCTAGTCTGGCAATTGTCAGTTTAAATTTTAATTAATATGTTTCATTCTTTAGACGCCACTTGTGGCAATAGTTTGTATTTTAATTTATTTTGTTTTATTCTTTAGATGCCAGTTTTGTGGCAATAGTCAGTTTTAATTTTAATTAATTTGTTCTATTCTTTAAATGCCTAGTCTGGCAATTGTCAGTTTAAATTTTAATTAATTTGCTCTATTCTTTAAATGCCTAGTCTGGCAATTGTCAGTTTAAATTTTAATTAATTTGCTCTATTCTTTAAATGCCTAGTCTGGCAATTGTCAGTTTAAATTTTAATTAATTTGTTCTATTATTTAAACGCCTGGTCTGGCAATTGTCAGTTTAGATTTTAATTAATTTGTTTCATTCTTTAGACGCCACTTGTGGCAATAGTTTGTATTTTAATTTATTTTGTTTTATTCTTTAGATGCCAGTTTTGTGGCAATAATCAGTTTTAACTTTAATTAATTTGTTCTATTATTTAAACGCGTGGTCTGGCAATAGTCAGTTTAGATTTTAATTAATTTGTTTCATTCTTTAGACGCCACTGGTGGCAATAGTTTGTATTTTAATTTATTTTGTTTTATTATTTAGATGCCAGTTTTGTGGCAATAGTCGGTTTTAATTCTAATTAATTTGTTCTATTATTTAAATGCCTAGTCTGGAAACTGTCAGTTTAAATTTTAATTAATTTGCTCTATTCTTTAAACATCTGGTCTGTCAATAAACAGTTAAGATTTTAATTAATTTGTTTCATTCTTTAGACGCCAGTTGTGACAATAATTTGTCTTTTAATTTATTTTATTTTATTCTTTAGATGCCAGTTGTGTGGCAATAGTGAGTTTTAATTTTAATTAATTTGTTTCATTCTCTAAACGCTGGTTGTGGAAATATTCGTTTTGAGTTTTAATTCATTTTTTTTCATTCTTTAGACGCCAGTTGTGGCTATAGTTGGTATGCATTTTAATTAATTTTGTTTTATTCTTTAGACGCCAGTTGTGTCAATAGTTAATTTGTATTTTAATCAATTGTTCTTTATTTTTAGACATTAGTTGTGAAAACATTAAAAAAAAATCTTATTAACTTTTTTTTTTTTTTTGTTATCGTAAGTTGAAATTAGATTGTCGTCAGTAGAAATTAGCAAGATTTACGCCGACTTCTATGCTTTAGCGCAAGTTGTTTATATGGTTACATGGAAACAATATTTTAAAGCCATGATTTCTTTTGATGTATATAAATTTGTTGTAAATAAATACCTTCTAATCATGCGAACCATTTACTTGTACCAATTACCATCGCTTGGATAGGGAATAATCTATTTTAATCGTTCGTCTTACAAAAATTTCTAATGAGAAAACAGTTCATATAATTTTCAAATATTCATCAAATGATTTAAATCACCATGGGTAGTATACATCATGCCTTAAACCTTCGTATTCAACTTAATATTATATTATCCTTTCCTATGCATTCTCATTTGAATAAGAATGTGTCAGAGCAGAAAGTTTTTATGAAACGTGTAATATATAACGTCCTTTTAAATTTTGACATTTTTACGAAAACTACAGACTTAATTAAGGAAAATACTGAATTCGTATCAAGCAAGGTTACTTAATTTAAAGCCAATAGAGCATACATGGGATGCTCTCGGACGTCACACTGCAGCATACATAACAGCACCAAAACCAGGACGTGTTTTAGTACGCAAATGGGACTCCTTTCCACAGGAACTCTTGGTCTGCCTCATGGAAAAAATGCTTGAACGTTGTGATGCCTGCATTAAGATGCTTTTAAAAGAGCAAGAAGTGTTTCCTTCGAAATGACTAAAACCTATACAATGTGTTCACCTTTCATTTATTTAGTTGGCAGTATCACCACGATGCTATGTGAGTGTTCTTGTTTTATTCCAAATAGCTTGTGCAATATTAATTTGTAATTTAAAGGTACTTCAGTGCATGTACTTTCACCAACTAAGCGAAAAATTTCATCAAGTAAAATAAATAGGGTATTGTCTAAGACAATTAGTGTTAACGTGTTTCCTTAACTCATATCTGCATTGACCTGTATTTCGAACATTATTTTTGTATCATCGAATCACAAATTAACGCTACGAACACAAAGTAAAACATTTCCTAAGTAGCACTTTAAAATAAGATGACGAAAGTAATTTCAAAAGTGATAACTTAAAATTAAATTTTTTAAGATAAATACTAAATAGTTTCTATATTAAAATTGTTGTAATGAGTTTCCGGTGAGTTTAATTTGTAGTGTTCACATTTGGAAACATAGATAATTGAAAAAGGTTTGTTTAAAAAATATAATTAAGTCTTCCCTCTTCAATTTAGATAAATATGTTTAGAAAAATTACAAGATTCCATTCCTTCAGTAAAAAGTTCTTTAGAAAAGAAATATTTAATGTAATAAGTATTATTTAATTGAAAGGCTAATATAAAGTTATTTCAATAAATGAAATTTAAAATAAAACTACCCAATAAATTATAATTGGAGACACTTAAAAAATTCTCAGTTTTAAGTCAGTCTTCGTAATACTTTTATTTGTTCGAATAAGTTGTAATGAGTAATTATATTCGTATAGAAGTGATAATATAATAGCTTTAGGAGTATTAGACGTTTTTGCTGTCAAGGTAACGAAAGTGACGAGGGGGGGGGTGTTACTGTGGCAGAACGGGTTTTCTTTACGTGACGGACAATTAGTTGGTTTGCTAAAACATAATTTCAACAAGTCGCTAGTAAAATTCCAAATTGATATTAGGTTGTTTGATATATCAATGACAGCAAGACTTAATGCTGAAGGTCGCCAAGAAAACGACAAACCATTTATTTTACTGTAGTCACGATTTGTAATATGCGGGAACTTTTGGTTGGTTAAAATACCTTTAACGTCATACAGTTGCAACACAACGAGCAATTCTTCGAACTAAAACACCACGGCAACGTGAAGACGTTTGAGCCCATGACAGATTTAACGTGCACAACCCCCTTTGTACACGGTGGTCTTTCGTTGGATTTAAACTAACAACCCTCCGGTTGCTAATCCGTAACACTTCCAACCTGTCTACCCTAGTCCCATAGTTTATAGACAGCGAATTAAAATATTTCATTTCCACCTGTTTCGGTTGTGCTGATAATCCCGTTCAAGAATCCGGTCTGATGGTTCAGGTGTTAGTATCTAGATAGGAAAGTTCCTGGTTCGAATCCAGGTAGTGCATGGATGGTTGTAAGGGTATGGTGTAGAAGCGGCTAGCGCACCTTAAATCTGTCGTGGCCGAAAGAGCTCACGTTGGGTTAGTGAGGAAGTTTGGAGAGTGGGGTGTTAGAGAGCTCAGGTGTTGACTCGTCATCTGACCGTGGTTCAAAATTACGTGGTGGTGTTATCGGATCTTTCCCTTAAGGGACTGATCCCGGACCGTCGTCAATAGCCCGTTGTGTTGCTCTAGTACGACGTTAACTAAAAATTACCAATTACCGGATCTTTCACTTAAAGGATTGATCCTGGATCGTCGTCAATAGACCGTTGTGTTGCTCTAGTACGACTTTAATTAAAAATTACCAACTACCAATCGTAAAATGATCAGAAAATGAATCCAACCTAACTCTTATTTATTAAAAACCAAAATTCGTCACAAACATTTGTTACGATTTTCGACCTCAAATGTACTCAAGAACAAAGTAATCACAAAAACGTTAACTAAAAATTACCAATTTTTTTTCCCACAAAACAATAACGAAGGGCTTCAGTAACCCAATTGAAAGAATAGCATATTAGCAACCCGAGGGTTGCGAGTTCGAAACTAGGTAAAATCAAAGACCGTCGTGTGCGTGGGGGATGGTGCACGTTAAGCATCTCGTGGCCTCAACTGTACTCACGTTGGTGTGGTGTGGAAGCTTCGAAAGGTGGTGTCCAACTAGGGCGTTCTCTTCATCTGTGCTTGATTCAAAAAATTTCGAGACGTTGGCCTCGTTTCTTTCCCTTTGGGATTCGTCCCGGACCGTCACCAATAGCCCGTTGTGTTGCTCTAGTGCGACGTTAATTAACAGTACGTCAGATGTGACCCTATCATTTGACAGTGTCTAGATAGGAAGGTCCTGGTTCGAATCCGGGTCCGGGCATGGATGATTGTAAACGTATGGTGTAGAGGCGGCTGGTGCACCTTAAATCTGTGGTGGCCGAAAGTTGGGTTGGCGTGGAAGTTTGGAGAGTGGGGTGCCAGCTCAGGTGTTGCTTCCTCATCTGACCGTGGTTCAAAATTACGAGGTGTTGTCCTCGAATCTTTCCCTTACGGAACTGATCCCGGACCGTCGTCAATAGCCCGTTGTGTTGCTCTAGTACGACGTTAACTAAAAAATTACCAAATTACCTTGCGTTATCGTAAAATTTAACTAAACAATTAACACAAATTATTACAGAAATTAAAAAGGTAACTTGTAACTTTTAATTAAAGTCGTACTAGAGCAACACAACGGGCTATTGACGACGGTCCGGTATCAATTCCCTATTTGAAAGATTCGAGGACAACACCACGTAATTTCGAACCACGGTCAGATGACGAAGCAACACATGAATTGGCTCCCCACTCTCCAATCTTCCACATTAACCCAACGTGGACTTTCAGCCAATACATATTTAATATGCACCAGCTTCCTCAACACCATACGCTCACAAATATCCATGCACTGACTCGGATTCGAACCAGAAACCTTCCGATCTAGAGGCTGACACCTTAACCACCACACCGGTTGGTCGGCCGGTAATTAATTGGTATTTGGTAATTTCAATTAACGTCGTATTTGAGCAACACAATGGGCTATTGACGACTGTCCGGGATCAGTTCCTTAAGGGAAAGATCCGAGGACAACACCTCGTAATTTCGAACCACGGTCAGATGACGAAGTAACACCCGAGCTGGCACTCCCCTCTCCAAACTTCCACACCAACCCAACGTGAGGACTTTCGGACACGACAGATTTGAGGTGTGCCAGCCGCCTCTACACCATACGCTTACAAACATCCATGCACGTACACGGATCCAATCAGGAACCTTCCGATCTAGAGGCTAACACCTTAACCCGGATATGATTGATTAACCCGGATATGATTGAACTAAGAGCTTTATTCGTAACACCACACTAACATTTTTTTCTACCGATATTTTACGGTCTCAAAAGCTTGACTTAGATATTCAACTGCACTTTTTACACGCTCCCCCAAACTATTATCCCTTACGTATACATACCCTCATGCATTTACATAGGTTCATCGAAATATTACATACCACAATTATGGCTGAGCTGTGCAAGGGTTGGTGCGGCTCCGTCATGCCCACCTGTTGCTGATCCGAAGTGCTCGAAATATTAATAACCGCGATTAATGTTCCATGTGGGTGAGGAGGGTCGCCACGTTACAAGGAAGAAATTATTCTAAATAATATAAATGTGGTATTAGGGACCGTTCTAGAGTTGAATCGTCATCACGCCGGTTACTGGATTGACGAAACCAGTCTAGTAGTGGAAATGATTACAAAATTGGACGGACGTAATTCTAGTCTCGTAATGTAAAATAAATTCATTATAACCACTATTAACTGGATTGTCGAAAAACATTTGGTTATGAGAGGAATTATATATACTAGTGGTAACAAAGTAAATGAATAAAATTAGCCACAATGTAAATTAAATTCGTTCTATAAAATCGTCAAAACCACGATTAACTTGGTTAATGGTAATTTTAATTAACGTCGTATTAGAGCAACACATCGGGCTATTGACGACGACACACGATTACATTGGATAGACTAAAAACTTCTAGTAATGAGAAGTACTTCTTTTAATAACAGAGCCGACCAACCGTTATAGTGGTTAAGGTGTTAGCCTCTAGATCGGAAGCTTCCTGGTTTTAATCCAAGTCCGGGCATGGATGTTTGTAAGCGTAGGTGTAGAGGCGGCTGGTGCACTTTAAATCTGTGGTGGCCGAAAGTCCTCACGTTGGGTTGGTATGGAAGTTTGGAGAGTGGGTGGTAGCTCGGGTGTTGCTTCGTCATCTGACCGAGGTTCAAAATTACGAGATGTTGTCCTCGGATCTTTCTTTTAAGGGATTGATCCCGGACCTTTTTCAATAACCCATTGTGTTGCTCTGGTACGACGTGAACTAAAAATTACCAAATTATTTTAAATTAGTTTCATAAAAAAGTATGTAGGTAGTAGAATTTGCATCGCACTGGAGCACGACAAAGGGCTATTGGCGACGGTTTTTTTTAGGTAGGTAATTAATTAGTAATTTTTTAGTCAACGTCGTACTAGAGCAACACAACGGGCTATTGACGACGGTCCGGGATCAGTCCCTCAAGGAAAAGATCCGAGGACAACACCTCGCAAATTTGAACCTTGGTCAGATGACGAAGCAACACCTGAGCTGGCACCCCACTCTCGAAACTTCCACGCCAACCCAACGTGAGGACTTTCGGCCACGACAGATTTAAGGTGCACCAGCCGCCTCTACACCATACGTTTACAAACATCCATGCCCGGAGCCGTATCCGAACCAGGAACCTTCCGATCTAGAGGCTAACGCCTTAACTTTTATACAGGTTGTACGGCGTCTTGCCAAAGAATGATAACTCAATATTACTATTTCCCTACTTATTATAAGTGAGGATAAGGTATATAGGAGGTAAGTCAAAAACACGATAGAAATCAAAATAAGGAGATGTCGATGGAATAAAATATTGCTCCAAGTAAATGTGTCTATAAAAATATTTACGATATAAAAAAGTAAACAATTAATTGATTAAATACACGTTTGTTTATGAAAACCTCATCTGTGTTTTCCGCAACATAATCAATACAGTTCATTCCCACGTCGAAAAAAAAACAATGGTACCTTTTGATGAATTAATATTTCAGTTCTTCGGATGCAATTCTATAACACATCATTTGCATCAACGAGAAGTTGAGGTAGACAACTCCATTGCCATTCATTCAAAGACGTTGTTAACAATCGACAACAACACGCAGGTCTCGCATTCTGGGTTCGAGAAGACTCGCGTGAGCGACAAGTAACTTTTCGTGGCGAATAATTTTACGACGTTTTTCCCCAATGGGGAATAACGTGTCACGGTAGGAGCATTTTGACCTCGAGTGCCCCTGAGTTTCTTTGTGTTGTGTCTTTCTCGAGACCTTTGTGAAAAATAGGTCGAGCGAAAGTTTGACGAGCTCTCTGGGGAATTTCGTGGTGTTTGGGGGAATGTTTGAATGAATAATTAAGAGGGTGTTAGAAATGATTAAATAAAAATGGGAACGTTCTCAGCTTGATGGTTGTTTTGATGTAACAAAAATATTGCATCGAGTCCGAAGTTTGCACATCAGAAAGTCGCACGTTCAAATCAATTTAATTCCATTTCAAATTATATTTTTTAACATCCATTTATTAACAATGACAGGATACTAACACCATGACAAGAAAACAAAGAGAATAGGCAGGTCCATTCCAGCGTGGTCTTCCTTCGGCCACATTCCAAATCAATCTGGTGGATTCCCCATCGGGTAGGGAAGATGCCAGTTTCAAATTCCTTATCGTAGGGATTATCACAAGATCTGTGGCTAAGTTGCCACAGTTGTTTGGGTCAATCCAAAAGACGAACGCGACATACACGAGATTAAGAGCCTATTTGGTGTCCGTATTGGGTCATCACAAACGCACTCTGAAACCCGTTTTTCTATCGTGTGTGTGATAAACTTGCTCGTAAAACCGTATCTGATCGACGAGTGTGATAAATGCAATCGGAGGACCACATTTGTTCTGTAGATGTGATAATCCTGCCTCGAGAGCTGTATCTGGTGATCGGGCTTGATGAACATATTCGTTCAGCCGTGTTTGTTCCGTGTGCTTGATAAACCTGCTAGAAGAGCCATTTCTGGTCTTCGAGTGTGATAAATCTACTTGGAGAGTCATATTGTTCCGTGGACGCGATAAACTTGCTCGGAGAGCCGTATTTGGTTATCGGGCTTCTTAGGCGTTCAGCCGTGTTTGTTACGTGTGCTTGATAAACCTGCTAGGAGAGCCATTTCTGGTCTTCGAGTGTGATAAATCTACTTGGAGAGTCATATTGTTCCGTGGACGCGATAAACTTGCTCGGAGAGCCGTATTTGGTTATCGGGCTTCTTAGGCGTTCAGCCGTGTTTGTTCCGTGTGCTTGATAAACCTGCTAGGAGAGCCATTTCTGGTCTTCGAGTGTGATAAATCTACTTGGAGAGTCATATTGTTCCGTGGACGCGATAAACTTGCTCGGAGAGCCGTATTTGGTTATCGGGCTTCTTAGGCGTTCAGCCGTGTTTGTTCCGTGTGCTTGATAAACCTGCTAGGAGAGCCATTTCTGGTCTTCGAGTGTGATAAATCTACTTGGAGAGTCATATTGTTCCGTGGACGCGATAAACTTGCTCGGAGAGCCGTATTTGGTTATCGGGCTTCTTAGGCGTTCAGCCGTGTTTGTTCCGTGTGCTTGATAAACCTGCTAGGAGAGCCATTTCTGGTCTTCGAGTGTGATAAATCTACTTGGAGAGCCATATTGTTCCGTGGACGCGATAAACTTGCTCGGAGAGCCGTATTTGGTTATCGGGCTTCTTAACTTAGGCGTTCAGCCGTGTTTGTTCCGTGTGCTTTATAAACCTGCTAGGAGAGCCATTTCTGGTCTTCGAGCGTGATAAATCTACTTGGAGAGCCATATTGTTCCGTGGACGCGATAAACTTGCTCGGATAGCTGTATTTGGTTATCGGGCTTTTTAACTTAGGCGTTCAGCCGTGTTTGTTCCTTTTGCTGGATAAACATGCTAGGAGAGCCATTTCTGGTCTTCGAGTGTGATAAATCTACTTGGAGAGCCATATTGTTTCGTGGACGCGATAAACTTGCTCGGAGAGCCGTATTCGGTTATCGGGCTTCTTAACTTAGGCGTTCAGCCGTGTTTGTTCGGTGGACGTGACGAACCAGTTAGGAGAGCCGTGTCTGGTCTCCGTGTATATTAAATGTACTTGAACCACATTTGTTTTGTGGACGCAATAAATCTGCTCGGAGAGCCTTATCTGTGGACGATATAAACGTTCTCGGAGAGCCTTGTCTGTGGTCATCGAGCTTGATAAATTTAGTCGTTCATCCGTGTTTGTTCTGTGGACATAATGAACCTGCTCGGAGAACCGTATTTGGTCTACAGGTATTAAAAATCTATTCGGAAAGCTGCATTTGTTCTGTGGACGTGATAAACCTGCTCAGAGAGCCGTAACTGGTCCTAGGGCATGATAAAATTAGCCATTGAATCACATTAGTCTTGTGGGCGTGATAAATCGTGCTCGGAGAGAGCAGTATCTAGTCTTCGGATGTGAAAAACCGATTAGGAGGTCCATATACAGTCTCATTGTTAATCAATATCGCTGCGAAAGAGAGTAGTGATGAGGTACGCCCTACAACTCTCTATCAGATACGTACAGTCTTACAATAACTGGTTTTGAGGACACTAGCTGTCCCAGCTAGGACATCAGCTTTCTTGGAAGATAGCTAATATTAGAAACAGTGAAAAGAAACTCAAATTAGACGTAGAACTAGAGACCATATCTATAATGTAGCCTAGCCAGGATTTTATTTCGGGGGAAAAAGTAAAATTTATTATTTCATGTAATGTTATGCCCATCGTCTTTATTTATTAAAAGGTAAAAAGCAATTTTGCATCCGATGAAATAAATGGTAGTTTGTTCAGTAGGTTTTCCTTCCTTAAACACATAAAATGAAGACCCGACATAGTATTATTAGATGTGTGCCTATTATAAATAATCTATACTTATAATATTCTCTGTGGGAGCAGGATAAATGATGAATGTTATTTCTTTTTTAACCTTTCTGGGGGGGAGGGGAGGTTGTCTCCAAGAGGTACACTACGCTAATGCGACGGAAGTAAGCGGATTTGCATAAAATCCGACTGCTTATTTAAAGATATTTTTCGTGGCATGGCCTGTAACTTTTGCAGGTTGTTCCTGGTCAGTTAAACGACGACGCCTACATGAACATTTTGGACAATCAGGTTCTTCCTACCCTCTGGAAATTTTATGGAATAGGCGAATGTTACTTCCAGGACGACAACGATCCGTGTCATGTTGCAGCCTCTGTCAAGCAGTTGGCCGACCAACCGGTATAGTGGTTAAGGTGTTAGCCTCTAGATCGGAAGGTTCCTGGTTCGAATCCGGGTCCGGGCATGGATGTTTGTAAACGTATGGTGTAGAGGCGGCTGGTGCACCTTAAATCTGTCGTGGCCGAAAGACCTCACGTTGGGTTGGCGTGGAAGTTTGGAGAGTGGGGTGCCAGCTCAGGTGTTGCTTCGTCATCTGACCGTGGTTCAAAATTACGAGGTGTTGTCCTCGAATCTTTCCCTTAAGGGGACGCATTACCATTTTTAAAATTTTCTTCAATTTTAATATTAGAATTAAAATATTGTTGTTTGTCTATTGTTTTGTAAGCAATAAGTTGATTTTAGAAGAAAAAATCTTGTCAAATGAGCAATTTTTTTAAAAAAATCAATTTTTACAAATTTTTTTGAATTTTTTAAAAATGTTTCTACTCTTTCAATTTTTATTTTTTTGCTTCACATTTTTTTCTCAACTTTATTTTAAATATACTTAAGAAAACTGTGTATGGATTTTTAAATAAAAAACATAGTTAATTTTATACAATTTTTTAAAGCTAAAATGATACAAAAACCACCGAAAATAAAAATGTTTATATTTAACTATTTCTAAAAAAATAAATATAGCACTTAGATGTAAATCCATACACAGTTTTATTCTAAAGATATATAAAAATAAGTGTAAAAAGTTTGGAAACTTTTTCTGTGATACATAAAAAGCCTTAGTATTTTGAATCCCTTTAGTGCCAAAAAAACCAAAGCTGAGAAAAATGCTTTTAAAGTTTTAAAACCCGTATAAAAAATTATTTACAAAACTCAGAGCTATTTGGACTTAATATGTTGATTTCCATAACAATTAAAGCAATTCAAAACATTTTTCACTCAAATTTAAATCTATTTAACTAAAATATAACCCGTAAGGATAAGTTATTTTGTTGAAGTTTAAAAACATTTCGTTATCGACGTGAACTCAAAAATTCATCAATACATAATTTTTCAGTTTTGAATTTTAATTTTTTTAGTATCCAGTTTATAATAACTTTACACAAATTAAAAATATAATTGAAAAGGCATTAAACAGTGTGTATATTTAAAAGTAGCCAGTTTAATTCAAAATTCATTCTTTTTTTTAGTTGAATGTTTTGTCTTTGCAGCCGTGCAGTTTTAATTTCATTCTGAGCTAGTAAATATACTGCTGGTCTTCTTTCTGTTTCTTAACTATGTTCTACAATAGTCCTTATAGATAGCAAGATGTTTAGAATGCACACTAAATGAAAGATTGTTTTCTTTTTGAAAACCTTCTATATCTTTTAGAGTATCCACATTGAATTATGTGATAGCATTAAAAACAGCAATCGTAACACGTTGCAGTGATGCACAACTTTGCTTTGAGCACTTACTCCATATTGCACTGTGCATGCTTACATTAGAGTTTTGTGTGGTACACATTACAGAACGTTGTAACAGTTCAGTTGAAGCAAGCCTTTGGTAAATTGACAGTATTTTTGCAAAATGCGATTCGTTGATATATATTCGTTTAATATGCTTCATATGCGAACCAAGAGTTATACCAAGAGCCAATGCAGCTTGGTAAAAGCACCAGGAATCTTCGTTATATTCTTGCCAACACACTTTGAATTAAAATTTAAAATTTCGTCTCTGAAGGTCGCACACCTACTTCGAAGCGCGTAATTTTTATTGTGTCTTGGATCAGAAAAGTGTCTATAACTTTTTAATTAATGCAGTTACGAGTTTAAAATTTTGCACACTTATTTAGAAAGGTTATAGCTCTAATTTAAAGCAATAAAAAAAAATTCGATACTTTGAGTGATTTTTAGGTACTGCGTCCCCTTAAGGGACTGATTCCGGACCGTCGTCAATAGCCCGTTGTGTTGCTCTAGTACGACGTTAACTAAAATTACCATTACCATTACCATTACCTGTCAAGCAGTGGTTATCATGCAGTGGGCCTAGAAATTTGTAGGTAGGTATTTAAATTAACGTCACACTGCAGCAACGCAACGGGCTATTGGTGACAGCTTGGTCCAAACCCGAAGATTAATATCCAAGGACAACACCATATAATTTTGAACCAGTCAGCTGACCAGATCACAGTTGAGCTTGCACCCCACTCTCCAAACTTCCACACCAACTCGGCATGAAGACTTTCGGACACGACAGATTTAAGGTGCTACAGCCGCCTCTACACCAAACGTTTACAAACATTCATTCACTGACTTGTATTCGAACCAGGAATCTTAAGATGTAGAGGCTGACACCTTAACCACCAGACCTGTTGTTCGGCGATGATAGTCCGGGATCAATCTTTGAGCGAAATATGAGAAGATAACACCATGTAATTTTGAACCACGATTTGAGCAATGTCCTTGGATCTGTCCTTTCGCGGGCTGATCTTGTACCGACGCAAATAGCCTATTGTGCTGCTCCAGTGCGACGCTACCTCGGTTCGAATCCGGGTCCGGGTATGGATGTTTGTAATCGTATGGTGTAGAGGCGGCTGGTGCATCTAAATCTGTCGTGGCCGAAAGTCCTCACGTTGGGTTGGTGTTGAAGTTTAGAGACTGAGGTGCCAGCTCAGGTGTTACTTCGTCATCTGACCGTGGTTCAAAATTACGAGGTGTTGTCCTCGAATCTTTCCCTTAAGGGACTGATTCCGGACCGTCGTCAATAGCCCGTTGTGTTGCTCTAGTACGACGTTAACTAAAATTACCATTACCATTACTATTAATTTGGTAAATTTAGTTAACGTCGTACTAGAGCAACACAACGGGCTATTGATGACGGTCCGGGATCAGTCCTTTAAGGGAAAGGTCCGAAGATAACACCTCGTAATTTTGAACCACGGTCAGATGACGAAGAGATTTTGAGGAAGTAACCTTTAAAAATAATGGCGTTCCATACAATTTGAATTCCAGTGCAGTTTTGCGTGAAAGATCCCTACCGTGATTCAAAGAGTAAAAACTCCTTTCTTTGTCAATTCTATCTTCCATCGTAACGTGCATCAAAAGTCCACGAAGTTTCGTCATGAAAGACCCATTCTAAGAACAGCGATAACAGATAAATTTACTTTTAACTTCCCACGATAAAAATCGCTGCGTTTTTAACGTAGTGTGACCATGGTACTGAACCAACCAGGTATAAAATCCAGTTAACGCATTCACGAAGAGGATAAAAGAACGAGACTTCAGCAACAGGTTTCTGCCCTTTCAGCATGACAGGGATTTTCAATAATTTTACTCTCCTTGTAAAATGTGAAGATTTTATTCCGTAAGGACTTATTCATGTTATCAACTATCGTACATCGATTCGGTAAGTAGGTAGTTTAAATCGCACAGGAGGACAACAACGGGCTATTGGCGACGGTCCGGGATCAATACCTAACGGGAATATTCCAGGAGAACACCTGTCGACGAACCGATCTGGGGGTTAAGGTGTTTACCTCTGGATTGGAAGGTTCCTGATTCAAATCCGGGTCAGTGCATGGATGTTTGTAAACGAATACTGTACAGGCGGCTGGTGCAACGTAAATCTGTCATGGTAATAGCAATTTTAATTAACATCGTACTAGAAAAACACAACGGGCTATTGACGACGGTCCGGGATCAGTCCCTTAAGGGAAAGCTCCGAGGACAACACCACGTCATTTTGAACCACGGTCAGATGACGAAGCAACACCTTAAATGGCACCCCACTTTCCAAACTTCCACACCAACCCAATTTGAACACTTTCGGCCACGACTGATTTAAGGTGCTCCAGTCGGGGTCTCTACACCATACGCTTACAAACATCCATGCACTGACCCGGATTCGAACCAAGAACCTTCCGATCTAGAGGCTAACACCTTAACCACTATAGGTTGGTCGTTGAGAGGAAATATAAAAATAGTCAGCTATGGTAGTTTTTATGGTAATAATTGGTAATTTTTAGTTAACGTCGTACTAGAGCAACACAACGGGCTATTGACGACGGTCCGGGATCAGTCCCTTAAGGGAAAGATCCGAGGACAACACTTCGTAATTTTGAACCATGGTCAGATGACGAAGCAACACCTGAGCTGGCACCCCACTCTCCAAACTTCCACGCCAACCCAACGTGAGGACTTTCGGCCACGACAGATTTAAGGTGCACCAGCCGCCTCCACACCATACGCTTACAAACATCCATGCCCGAACCCGGATTCGAACCAGGAACCTTCCGATCTAGAGGTAGTTTTTATGTACCAGGGTCATATGACTTAAACAAGTATCACTTGACTGTTGGACTACTTTCGTCTGCTGGGTGGAAACGAGCGTTCATCACTTGAGTGGTCAATGGGACGAAAACAGGCTATCATCCTTGATGCATCATCTGATTGGTCCGCGAAACTGAGTTGTAGAGTTCGGCGATTTCACCATTCTTGTTGTCGCTCTTTAGAAATGCGCGTTCACTCATCTATACTATCAAGAGATGTTATATAGCCAAATGAGGCGATAAGGTGCCAAATCGGCCAACCAAGTCAACACTTCGCAATTTTGAACCACGGTCAGATGACGAGGCAACACCTGAACAGGCACCCCATTCTCCAAACTTCCACACCAACCTAACGTGAGGATTTTCGGCCAAAACAGATTTAAGGTGCACCAGCCGCCTCTACACCATACGGTTACAAACATACATGCAACGACACGGATTTGAACCAGGAACCTTCCGATTTAGAGGCTAACACCTTAACCACTATACCGGTTGGTTGGCAAATCTGTCGTGGCCGAAAGTGCTCACTTTGGGTTGGCGTGGAAGTTTGGAGAGTGGGGTGCCAGCTCAGGTGTTGCTTCGTCATCTGACCGTGGTTCAAAATTACGAAGTGTTGTCCTCGAATCTTTCCCTTAAGGGATTGATTCCGGACCGTCGTCAATAGCCCGTTGTGTTGCTCTAGTACGAAGTTAACTAAAATTACCATTACCATAAGCTTTTTGCAACGTTTTAAATGTTTAGCATAAATTGCATTACGAAAAAAAATTAAAGCATGTTCATTTTCAATTGGATTTGACATTTTGGAAAATCAACAAAGTGAAAATTCTTCTATTTTTAAAACAAATTTATTTTCATACGATAAAATTAAATGAATCCCTGATTGTTTCCACATGCTTAAATATAACTCGTAGAAGTATTTGACAAAAGTTTGCAGACGATATCTACTCTATATGTATTTTAAAGAAAGCATTCCGGAATTTCCAGATACTTTTTGATCACAGTAGTACGTAGGGTCTGATACACATTCCGTGGCCTCAAATATTGTCACGTTGGCGTTGTGTGGATGTTTGGAGGGTGTTTGACCGTGGTTCAAAATTACCAGGCTTTGTCCTTGGATATCTCCTTTCGAGATTGATACCAGACCGTCGCCAATAGCTCATAAAGTTGCTCTAGTGCAATGTAAATAAAATACCACACCGGTATTTTTATGTAATGGATTCGATTGATTGGATTTTGAATTTAATGGCTCAAGGTCCAATTGGTAATTGGTAATTTTAGTTAACGTCGTACTAGAGCAACACAACGGGCTATTGACGACGGTCCGGGATCAGTCCCTTAAGGGAAAGATCCGAGGACAACACCTCGTAATTTTGAACTACGGTCAGATGACGAAGCAACACCTGAGCTGGCACCCCACTCTCCAAACTTCCACGCCAACCCAACGTGAGGACTTTCGGCCACGACAGATTTAAGGTGCACCAGCCGCCTGTACACCATACGTTTACAAACATCCATGCCCGAACCCGGATTCGAACCAGGAACCTTCCGATCTAGAGGCTAACACCTTAACCACTATACCGGTTGGTCGGCGCTCAAGGTCCAAAGTAGGACAAGATGTACATTAAACAATCAATAGCAGCATAATGCTAAAGGCTAAAACTGAGAAATAAAGAGTTGAGACACAAGTATAAGAATTAAATTTTCACTTATAAAAATGTGTATGAAATTTACTGGGCCGCGGTAGCCAGGGTGGAAATATAACTGACTAGCAACTGGAGGGTTACGAGTTCGAATCCAACCATTGACGGTCGTGTACAAAGGGGACGGTGCACGTCAAGTCTGCCGTGGCCTCAAATGTTCTCACGTTGGCGTGGTGTGGAAGTTGGCAGAGTTGGGGTGCCAGCTCCGATGTGACCTAGTCATTTGACCGTGATTCAAAATTACGAGGCGTACTCCTTGGATACTTTTCTTCGGGACTGTTCACGGACCGTCGCCAATAGCACGTTATTTTGCTCCATTTAAACGTTAATTAACTACCTATCCACCGAATTTTGTGATGTATCTATCAGTTTAGAGCATTACAAGTGAAATACGTAAATGTTTTAGAGCTTATTCAGCATCTACTGATTGCTTTATTTTATTCCACTACTACTGCGGATTTCAAGGGAGTATTTTTTTACTGTATCACAATTCGTCTTATTAAACTTTCGTACGAAAATTAAGAATAATTTTTTTTATACGAATTTGATCCTACCATTTTGTTTAGTTAAAGCTTAGGCAGATATTTCCAGATGGCGTACAAAAAACTCTTATTAAACTGAAGGTTGTTAAGCAAAAAACATTAGGGAGACTATGTTCTAGACGCTTGTGAACTCTATAATGCTAATACAAATTAAAGAGATAATTCAAGATAATGCTCGTCACCCCAGAGCTCTAATACTGGAATAAAACCGTCAAGATAAAATATCATATTTCATCGAGTGATCAACTTGATCTCCCGATCGTAATCCCTACAATGCTTTCTTTAAGCATTTTTCCCGATTCAACATGCAACCAAGAAAATCTTGTAATTGCTTTTCAGAAGCAATGCCCCTTTCTAAAAGTTACCCGATTGACAATAATATAAACCATCATGAAATAACATTGCTTGCCGATTTGCTATGTAGTGCAATAACTCTATACCAAACAATTTTAATGCAATAACACTCTATCACACGCATTCCCTCCATTGCATATTGTGCATTTATTAATTTTCTGCAGACAATTGTTTCACATATAATAACTACATAAGATGTTTAGGCAGATTCGATTGCTGTAACTTATCCTGTGTGTATTTCTCTCTTCTGTATCAGTAAAACATAGCGAGTTATGTCCGAAACTTGTAGTTACATGTTTTGTATTTGGCGCAGCTTGGCGGCCAATATGGCTACTCTGCCCCATACAACAAACCCAACCAATATCAATCTATGTAATACTGTATACCATGCAAAACTTTGCACACACAGTTGCAATTCTTACTTTACTAGATTATTTTAAGTTGCATTGTGTTTATTATGAATTATTTTAATGGATGGAACCATATACGTGTACTTTTCACGTCAAAATACCAGCTTGCAAGATCAATACGGGCAAAAAAATTCGGCTTAATCTATTTCTTAAATTGACTGATCGCGTACTGCTGTTATAATTAAATGCAATGAAATCAGAAAACCCTACAAAGTAATCCCTTTAAACTATCTGCACCAAGCATTAACACAAAATTATATATGACTTCAAATAAAGTACAGTGTTTGTTTTTAACTTTTCAGTTTGACCTCCATTTGAGAATGTTAGTTCCTTCAATTAATCCGTTGCATCCTTAAATTAAGGAACTAAGATTTTGCTTCTGAGAAAAGTATATTATTCGAGTGTAATAAAGCCAAAATACGTCATTGATTTTCACTTTAAAAATATTTCTTATAGGAAATACTTCATTTAATAACTGTACAGAAATATAACATCCAACAAAGTTTACCAGCATTAATCTAGAATTTGATAATTTGACACAAATAAACCGTTTAGGCATTATTAACACAAAATATATTGGTTTGCTGCAGTTTCTAAATAACAACACTATGTAGTAATTCCCAAGAACATTCAACAAAATGCAATGTTTTCCACACATAAAAACTACACCCATCACTTGCATATCAAGAAAAGTAAATACTGGACACATTTTCCTGCAGTGACATGTTACCAGAGAGTTGCACATTGCATGCAGGATAATATAACTGCACAGATAATTGCGGATCATATTTCGGCACGAAAAAATAACCGAGTGCAATTGTTAATTTAAGAGAGCAGAGTCATGCAATAAAGTGCTCAAAACATGCAACTTTCTCCTCTGTATGCACAGAGGGAAAGGTAAATAGAATAGCACATTTCCCCGCAATGTCAAAGTTGCACATTTCCACGCGGCATTGCATGCAACACATTTATCAACAGGTGACATGGTGCAGCTGGGTGGTCAGTGGGCATGAAAGAAATGCAAGGACTCACCGGTCACTGTGGCCCCTTTGTGCAGTGTTGACCCGGGAGCCTCGTTTAATCCGGAGCTCCTGTTTTTCGTGACAGCCATTTCGAACGATCCCTCTCCCGTTTTCTCCTGACGTAGTGCCCCCGTCTCGCCTATTTATCGAATAAAGACGCGAGCCCTAACAGCGGTGCTGCCATCTGTCGGCAGTTACGGACACTGCTGCTCTACCGGTCAGCGCTGTTTGATGCCCGCGGATCGTGGAGCGCGCTCTTAAAGGCAATTTCAGGATTGGATCTTGAATGGGCGCTCAGAGATCTGTTGTTGATTCCTGTTGAAAACTATTTTCAACATGATTCAATGACATCGCTCCTAGGTATTCAGAAGTGCGTGGTTTTGAAGAAGTCTATCAAATAAGCCGACCAGCCTGGTGGTTAAGGTGTTAGCCTTTAGATTGGAAGGTTACTGGTTCGAATCCGGGTTCGGGCATGGATGTTTGTAAGCGTATGGTGTAGAGGCGGCTGGTGCGTCTTAAATCTGTCGTGGCCAAAAGTCCTCACGCTGGTTTGGCGTGGAAGTTTGGAGAGTGGGGTGCCAGCTCAGGTGTTGCCTCGTCATCTGACCGTAGTTCAAAATTACGTAGTGCTGTCCTAGGATCTTTCCCTTATGGGATTGATCCCGGAGCGTCGTCAATAGCCCGTTGCGGTGCTCCAGTTGGACGTTAATTAAAATACCTACCTACATATATGTTAAATAAGGACTGGTCTGCGGTTAAGATGTTAGACTCAGATCGAAAGGTTCCTGGTTTGAATCCGGGATGGATGTTTGTAAGCGTATGGTGTAGAGGAGGCTGGTGCACCTTAAAGCTGTCGTGGCCCAAAGTCCTCAGGTTGGGTTGGTGTGGAAGTTTGGAGAGTGGGGCGCTAGCTCAGGTGTTGCCTCGTCATCTGACCGTTGTAAAAAATGACGTGGTGTTGTCCATGTATCTTTCCCTTAGGAGATTGATTCCGGACCGTCGTCGTCGCCGACCAACCGGTATAGTGGTTAAGGTGTTAGCCACTAGATCGGAAGGTTCCTGGTTCGAATCCGGGTCCGGATATGGATGTTTGTAAGCGTATGGTGTAGAGGCGGCTGGTGCACCTTAAATCTGTCGTGGCCGAAAGTCCTCACGTTGGGTTGGCGTGGAAGTTTGGAGAGTGGGGTGCCAGCTCAGGTGTTGCTTCGTCATCTGACCGTGTCTCAAAATTACGAGGTTTTGTCCTCGGATCTTTCCTTTAAAGGATTGATCCCGGACCGTCGTCAATAGCCAGTTGTGTTGCTCTAGTACGACGTTAATTAAATATTACCAATTGCTGATTGTTTTTTGACATTTTTAATGCTTAGAAATTTTTTAAAAACAACCAAATAACGCAATTTTTTCTCAAGTACTCACTGATATTCCTTCTGTTAAACAACACTTTAAACCAAACAAAACTTCAACATTTCAACAACGCAAACAAAACCACGCGTGTGAAATAGACAACACACTTCGGTCCAGACATGCGATGCAATCTAGTACCCCAAAAACGGGACGAACTTTTGCATCATACACAATTGTCCGTGAAGACCATACTGTGATTCTACGGACATGGAGGGGTGGTACAGCGTCCTTAAGCATACATATTTTGTATAGGAATGTATGGTCGGAAGTGACGCGTGGAGGCACGAACACAAAAAAATGAGACACGAACAGAAAAACATTGTTTATTCACAACATACATGCAAAGTGCTTCTTTACAGCAATGTTTACAATAAATGCTCCAAATTGCGACCATCAACAGTAATACAAACTCTGCAGCTATGATTGACTGGTAATGCTCTGGGTAGAGGGCAGTAGTGTGCCTGGTCATCCGTGATCTGCTACATCTGTGTTAAAACGTCACTTGCAACTGTGTTGTCGCCGTGATTGGAGATTTTACACCTACTGAAAATGCGGACATGCATATGATGTACGGTACTGCTAATGGGAACGGCAGAACAGCACTACCGCTGTACCGGGAACGTTTTCCGAACAGGCGTATTCTGAACCACAAAAGTGTTTGAGCGGTCGCATCGGTACCTTTGTGAAAACGGTTCATTCATTTCCAGCTCTTACGGAAGAACTGAACCAAGAAGTGTACCATCTTGAGCATTGTGAATGAAACACCCCACACAAGTTGTTGTTTCTCATGCCTACACTGGCAGACCAGAGGAGTGCCAGGTCCGTCGAAGACGGCTAGTGGCGAGTGGGTGCGCCTTCCATGTTATTGAGCCCTATTGGGAGGAAGTCCGACTTTGCTCGACATACATGACACATCCGTTTTACAGGAAGGTCCCTTTCATACATCCATTCACTCACACATATCGTAATTTAGATCCAATCAGAGGCCGATAACCCCCTGATCAGTTACCCCCAGAGGTATTGATTTGGTATGGGAACATGGGGGACTTTGTGACCACGACCTATTTAACGTGCCCCAGTCACCATTAGTGAACACGACGGTCTTTAGCCAGGTTCAAGCGCCGATCTCGCAATCATCAGAATTGCAGGCTCCGCAGAGGACAGAACCCACAACCCTTCTGATGCGAGCCCGACGCTCTACTGACTGAGCTACCGCGGCTCACCCCATACATGTACAAGAGCTATTGCACGTCTTGTACGTGAGAGTCAACCCGCCGTTTGGAGAGTCTTAAATGAAGAACGTTTACACCCATTTCAGAGAGTGGACCATATTCAGAGAGTGGAAGCGTTGTAGGCATGTGATTACCTGCTGCGCGTAGAATTCTGCCTATGGTTCTTGCAGCAGTGTGCGTTGCAGCCGGATTTCCCAGATTCTGTGCTATCCACAGATGAAGCGACTTTTACACAGGAAGGTGTTTTTAATGTGCACAGTACTCATGTGTGGGCAACTGAAAAATCCAACACACTACACGTCCACGTGTATTCCAAACACGCTTCTCTGTGAATGTTTGGGCGGTTGTTGTGAACGATTTCCTCATAGGCCCATATCTCCTATGAGACTAAATAGCTCTCAATGTCGTATATTTCTGGTAGAGGTTTCACCAGAATTGCTGTAAGTTGTTCCGACCTGTCATTCAAGTGTCAAGACTGTAATCACGTGAGATTCCAGCATGGTGGTGCACCAGCTCATTTCAACTTGGTTGTCCACAATTACCTGGATACCAGTTCTGCGGGCGAGGGATTGAGGGTGTTGAACAAATCTGATGGCCTCCCCGATTGCCAAATTTATCGAGCATCTATTACTTCTTATGGGGGCATCTGAAGACAATCGTTTATTGGACTCCAGGTGTCTCAATTTAAGACCTGGTTACTCGACTATCCATTCCGGCTGCATATTTGGAACTGTTCGCAAATCATTCCTTCGACGCTACCAAGCATGTATTACCGTTGGTGGTCGCAATTTTGAGCATTTATTGTAAACATTGATGTAAAGAAACACTTTGGAAGGATGTTGTAAACAAAGTTTTTCTGTGTTCATGTCTCATTTTCTGTGTTCATGTCTCATTTTCTGTGTTCGTGCCTCCCGCTTCACTTCCGACCCTACATTCCTGTACGAAAAATGTATGTTTTAGTAAGCTGTACCACCCCTCCAAGTTTTTTCCATGACCAAAGAATTATCCTGTATTTATACATAATTTTTCGCTTACACATTTGAAAGTCATCATAGTGTGCTTGACAAGATATGGTCTTTGTGCCATTAAACTCCAAACCAAACCAAACCTAATTATTAAATAAGTACTTACGTATTGTCGATTATTCAAATTCACTTAGTCTTTTTAATTTTCTATATTTTGTGAGACGTTGTCCCCTGGAATTGCATATCATTTCGAAGGAGTTAAAAATCTATCGTTTAATCTGTCTATCGTTTAATAGTACTTATCAAATTACCCATTTGTGTTTGAAATTATCACTAAAAGTATTTCCTTATATCGCAACAATCAGTATATCTGGATTATAAGGAAACGGATGAGCTTGGGCGATAGTATTCCATTAATTATTCGCATATTCCCATTGCATCTATGCCACGGTCTAATTGGCTCTATGTAACGTTGTTTATTCACTATAATGAGCGTAATGGCTCAGTAGTTAGATAATTTACCCATCCACTATACTCGTCACTATTACTAGATGGTTCATTACTAGGGTTAAGCTTCCTGCGCCTATTTGAATCTTATCTCTCGGTAGCATTTCAGATTCCAGCTCTAATTTAGAAAATGTTATTTGAAATACCTGTTTACGACGCTGATGTTTATATCAATGGTATTTAAGTGATAAGGTGATATTAAATTTACTAAATTTACTAAAACATCCACATTTCTCTGCATATATTTAAGCTTTGGTTACTACAGATAAAAACAGAAATGTTGCATTTGTGTAGAACTGGAAACTATCATGAATCGTCCAGGTGTGGTTCTCTCGAAAACATATTTCGTCAGACTAACAAAACTGATAGGATTTTGATGGACGAGGTATCACGTCAGAATAACAAAACTGACAGTCAGATTAACAAAACTGATAAAATCTTGATGGACGACGTATCTCGTCAGACTAACAAAACTGGCAAGATCTTGATGGACGACGTATCCTGTCAGACTAACAAAACTGACAAGATCTTGTTGAACGAGGTATCACGTCAGTCTAACAAAACTGACAGTCAGATTAACAAAACTGATAAGATCTTGATGGACGAGGTAACTTGTCAGATTAACAAAACTGACAAGATCTTGATGTACGAGGTATCTCGTCAGACTAACAAAACTGACAAGATCTTGATGTACGAGGTATCACGTCAGCCTAACAAAACTGACAGTCAGATTAACAAAACTGATAAGATCTTGATGGATGACGTCTGTCGTCAGATTAACAAAACTGATAAGATCTTGATGGGCGAGGTAACTTGTCAGACTAACAAAACTGACAAGATCTTGACGTACGAGGTATCTCGTCAGACTAACAAAACTGACAAGATCTTGATGTACGAGGTATCTCGACTGACTAACAAAACTGACAAGATCTTGATGTACGAGGTATCTCGTCAGACTAACAAAACTGACAAGATCTTGATGTACGAGGTATCTCGTCAGTTTAACAAAACTGACAAGATCTTGATGTACGAGGTATCTCGCCAGACTAACAAAACTAACAAGATCTTGATGGACGAGATATCTCGTCAAGACCTCTTGGAAGGTTGATTTTAATATATTTCTTGTAATACACCTCACACACACACAACCCTCTGAGTGAATGCTTTAATAAGGTATAGCGTCATTATCAAAACTGGTCAGATATCGCTGGACGAGACATCTCGCCATAAGCAGAAAAACGACCAGATCGTGATCTCGTCATCATAGAAACATCGACACTATCTTGATGACGAGGTAAGTTAATTTTAAATAACGTCGTACTAGAGCAACACAACTATTGACGACGGTCTGTGATTAATCTACCAAGGGAAATATCCGAGGGTAACACCACGAGATTTTAAACCACGGTCGGATGACGAGGTAACACCTGAGCTGGCATCCCACTCTCCAAACCTCCACCCATCCCAACGTAAGGACTTTCGGCCCCGACAGATTTAAGGTTCAGCAACCGCCTCTACACCATACGCTTACAAATATCCATGCACTGACATTCGAATCAGGAACCTTCCGATCGAGAGGCTAACACACCTTAACCACCAGACCGGTTGGTCGGATCAACATCAGGTAATGGAATGGAAATGGTAGTTAATTAACATCGCACTGTAGCAACACAACGGGTTATTAGCGATGTTCCAAGATCAGTCCCCAAGATCTTATGAGAACATAACTTAATTTTTATCCGCGTTCAGATGTCGCGGTCAACACGACTCACTCTCCAAACCACTCTCCAAACTTCCACATCACACCAACGTTGGGACACTTAATGGACTCATCCCGGACCGTCGTCAATAGCCCGTTGTGTTGCTCTAGTACGACGTTAACTAAAATTACCATTATTATTACCGCCGTCCAAACAGTATAGTGGTTAAGGTGTTAGCCTCTAGATCGGAAAGTTCCTGGTTCGAATACGGGTCAGGGCATGGGTGTTTGTAAGCGTATGGTATAGAGGCGGCTGGTGCACCTTAAATCTGTCGTGGCCGAAAGTCCTCACGTTGGGTTGGCGTGGAAGTTTGGAGCGTGGGGTGCCAGCTCATGTGTTGTCTCGTCATCTGACCATGGTTCAAAATTACGAGGTGTTATCCTCGGATCTTTCCCTTAAGGGATTCATCCCGGACTGTGTTGCTCTAGTACGACGTTAACTAAAAATTATCAATTACCATTACTGTTATCATTACCATTACCAACGTTAGAACATAATAGGACACGACAGATTTCAGATGCACCAGACCCCACGTTACACGACGGCCTTTGGACCCACCAAGTTACGAACTCAAAACCCTCCGATTGCTAATCCTTTACTCTTTCTATCAGATACCCCGACCCAATTAATATCAGATAATTGGTAAGTAGTAATTTTTAATTAACGTCGTACTAAAGCAGCACAACGGGTTATAGACGACGGTCAGGGATCAATTCCCGAGGACAACACCCCGTAATTTTCAACCACATTAGGTAAACGAAGAAGGTAAAGCGTCGTTCAAGAAAAGAAACTGCAATTTAGAAAAGTTTGAAGTTACCCAACGATTTCATCACCTATCCAATGACAAATAACTCCAAAACTCGCAAAAAAGAAATACGATCAATCTGATGACCGATAACCTCTCCTGCGAAGTGAAATTCCCATGAATCCCCAGCAAGAGACGGCCTCACAATACCGTTCTGAGCCCCTCCAAAGGGCCTTCATTCAGGCCTCCGCCACAGATGCCGTCGGGGGAGCTTATTAAAGGCTCAGTTAACTCGGCTGCGATGTCACACCCCGTCAGCGGAGTTTTATTAAATGCCCTTATGGGCCTCATTATGGGCCAGTTTATCATCGGATACCATTAATAAAGCCATTCAATCCCGAGGGTGGACGCATCACGAACGGCAGCCTTTCAGATTCGGTGTCGTCTTGGCCGGTGGTTGGAGTGGACGATTAGAATAAGCGGGGGGAGGATTGATTTATGAGTATTGACATTGGTGTCCGTGAGTTTAGCATAATGGTTGTTGTCCTGGAGAAAGGGTCGGTGGAACAATAATTTTTAATAATTATGATCCTCATAGGGTGGTTTCCAGAAAGAGGTTTCTCATACCCAGCAAATCTGATAAATTTTTTGATAGACGAGATATCTCGGATTTAGCAAAGTTGATCAGGACGAGATATTTCGTCGTTTCACTTTGTTTACTGCAGAAGACAATTTTCAGCATCGCAAACAGATGTCATTGCATGAGACCTGGATTATAGAAGGGAATGTATTCACGATAAGTTTTGGTAGGTATAAAGTAGACGGTTCACTGAATAAACACACCGGGCTATTGGATAGTTCGGTATCAATCTGGAAGCGGTCAACACCATGTAATTTTTAACCATAGCCAGATGAAGAGGTAACACTTGGGCCGACACCCCACTCTCCAAACATCCACACCACTCCAACGTGAATACATTTTAGGCTACGACAGATTTAATGTGCACTAGCCGCGTGTACACAACAGTCTCTGGTTGGACCGAGTTCCGAACTCACAACCCACCTGTTGCTAATCGCCTACTCTTACAACCGGTGATTGATGTGTTAGCCTCTTGATCGCAAGGCTCCTGTATAGAATTCAGGTCAGTACATGTATGTTTGTAAGCGTATGGTGCACAAGCAATTGGTGCACCTCAAATCTGTCGTGGCCAAACATAATCATGTTGGGTTGGTGTGGAAGTTTGGTGAGTGAGGTGCAAGCTCAGAAGTTGCCTCGTCATCTGACCGTGGTTCAAAATAATGTGGTGTATCCTCGGATCTTTCTCTTGGGGGTTTGATACCGAATGACGTCAATAGCCCGCTGTGTTGCTCCAGTACAACGTTAAATAACAATTACCAACTACCGAAAGTCCTCACGTTCGGTTGGTGTGGAAGTTTGGAGAGTGGGGTTCCAGCTCATGTGTTGCCTCATCATCTGACCGTGGTTAAAAATAACGAGCTGGTCTCCTGGCACTTAAAAACCCCAAGCCGCATAGTCCACAGGCACAAAAAATACAACAACACTTATTATACAACAACAAGTAAATTTGCCTAGGATGGATTAAAGCCCATGCGGGTCACGACGGAAACGAAGTAGCAGATAGATTAGCAAAAGAGGCAACAACAATGTAATGCGTAGATAAAGGGATGAAATGGCCAAAAAGCCTTTACAGAAACGAAACCACTAGCTGTCTACTTGATAATGGCAGAATGAATGGGACGAAGGAGAAACAGGCAGGACGGTGCACGATGTGTTACCAAAAGTGTCACTACAATCATCAAGTTGGACCAAGGAAGATATACTTTTCTTCACAGGGCACGGCCCATTCTCATCCTACCTAACGAGGTTTAAGAAAATCAAGTCCGAAAACTGCTCCTGTGGTGAAATTGGCACACCTCTACATTACATCACAGTTTGCCCCCTTACTGCCTCATGGCATATGAGAACACCTGCCGACCACCTTAAAATTGCATGGCTCAGGAACATTGCATGCAACAAGGGCTCGAGGGTTAAAATTATTAACATGGGGAGATTCATTGCAAATCACCAGAACTTGATTATCCTAAGAGACTAAGAAAAACGAACTTTTTTCTCACCTTGCATGATGTATATATATATTTATAACGTAACCTAGTATAATGATTAATGTATTTACTGTATAGATGTCAGGATGTATAAATGTAATGTAATGTACTCTAACATTCTGGGTAGACATATCACCTTGGTGGCATGCTCTACTCATCCAACCACACTTATTTAAACTGGTACAGTGTCTCGCGACACTAGGCACGGGAGTATGTGTTGGTGTTAGTTAGTTAGGTTCCAAATAACGTGGTGTTATCCTCGGATCTTTTCCTTGGGGGATTGATCCCGGACTATCGTCAATAGGCGGTTATATTGCTCTAGTACGACGTTAGTTAAAAAATACCGAATTACCGATTGTCGGGCTATCGCGGCTCGAGTTTTTTAGTAATAGTAATGGTGATTGGTAATTATTTTAATTAACGTCGTACTAGAGCAACACAACAGGGTATTGACGACTGTCCGGGGATCAATCCCCTACGGAAAAGATCCGAGGACGCCACCACGTAATTTCGAACCACGGTCAGATGAAAATAGAGTTTTTCAGAGGAACCTGCCGAAAAAAAGTGTCATCAAAATGGATTCGTTGAGCTAAAATAGCTTGCGAACTGTAGCTCGCAGTGCAAATCCCACTCATATTTGGCTTTCGTTACGCGATTGATGGATAAGCATTGCAGTCACCCAACGCTCTGATCTATAGCTCTAGTTCATCCCGAATGAAAACTCCATAAACGTTGCGCAAACAGGAGAAATGTTTTCCTCATTCCACATTGATACGATGCATCCTGGGAACAACCGTATCCAGGAATAACAGCTACACGTGTGGTCGTTCCCATATCCCACACTTAGGAATAGAAACGGAGTTCAACATTTAGAAATACACATAGAAAAGAACCGTTTATACACCAACTAAAAAAAACTGCAGGTTCCTCTGAAAATAAATCTTTCAAACATTTTCCCAGAAATGTGTTTTCTGGGTCTAAGAATAGAAAGTTCTTTTCAAAACCACGAACTCTCCTTTCAAAGTAACGACTGCGGTTCCTTATATTAGCAAAGGGATAGAAAGGTTCAGAATTATATTTGCAAGTATTTCAAAATATTGTCTTGATATAAAGTGTGGGATATATGAGGGATACTCAGTGTAAAGAAACCAATCAGACGGCCTGTGAAAATTTTATATACGCTGTACAAATCCTTGCGGATGATACACGTAGGGGCTAAACCTAAAGTGTAGTTTATCGCTGATTTGGCGACTTTTGGCGTTTAATCTAATTGGTGCTGATCAACCAACTGCCGCATACGCTATATGGACAAAGGGTATTTGGACGCTGCAGAAATTCGGAGGAGGATCCATCTTAGTGTGGGGTTGTTTTTTTCCTGCTTAGGTCTCAGCTCAATGCTTTATGTACCTGATGAACGCTGACATGTACAGCCATAAAAAAAAAACGACTCAACCAATAGCAATTGCACAATTTACATCACAGCACAATACGGAAGTTCGCAATCCGATAGGGATTAATTGTTTTCTACAAATATAAATACTTAAAATTTGTCAAAGGGGACGTCTTCATATTATATTGGGTGCTTGCTCCGATGATTTGAATCCCATATCGTTTATCACAAATTTGGATTCTTTCAGGCGGATAAACCAGACATAATGTAAAACGGAGTAAAATTGACCGAGAAAATCCCTTAAAACCATTGAGGGAGCGTATAAATGTTCGGAATTCAATCACATTCGCATAGTGGCCGTCACAGTCTATGAACTGTTGCAGGCGCCTTGGTATGGAATCCATTTAGATGGTGACAAAGTCAGAATTCATTCTGATTGAATCCCAGGATCTGTTGGCAGAAATTTCTGTTTTCACTTTGTGAACAATCCTTAATAACTATAATAGTCATCGAATTTTGCAAAAAGTCTCACTGCGCTACTAATTATGCACGTAATGATCTGAAGAATTTGGAATTCCAATGTTTTAGTAACAGTTGAATCACATGGTGTCAAAATTTTCCCGTTTCTATTCATAATTTTTATGAATACTAATTTCACAATTGATAAAAATAGTACATTTTAGTTTCATAATAAAATGTTTATAGATTGTGTTTGTGTTTTTAGGTAGCAAAGGATGAAAGAACAATTTCCAAGAAAAATTAATGTTTGTACCAAATATAACAAAAATCGTGAATTCTAATTTTCAAACACTTTCAAATCGGTGAAAAATCCAATAAAATTGAAGAACTTTTTTTTTTATTTCTGCTTGAAATTGTGTGTAGAATCCAAATTTGTGATACAAGATGAGGGTTCGTATTGAAATTATCGGAACGAGCACACAATTTAATAAGAAGACGGCCCCTTAGACAAATTTTAAGTATTAATACTTGTAGAAAACAGTAATCCCTATCAATTGCTAGTTTCCGTTACGTTCTGTGATGTAAATTGTGCAACTGCGATCGGGCGAGTTGGTTTTTTTTAACGACTGTACCTATACATTCTGGATAATTCAGCCCTTCCTGCACTGTGGGAATACTACGGTGATGGTGGTTGTGTCTTCCAACAGCATCGAGCTCCATGTCATACTGCAAAACGTGTGCAGAACTGGTTTCTTGAAAATGAGGTAAATTTGCTTGACTGGCCTGCTCAGAGTCCCGATCTCAATCCGATCGAGCACTTGTGGGACAAACTAGAGCGACGAGCACGACACCGCCACGAACGCACATCTTTTTTACAACAATCTCTTCACACAGCCTTGCAAAAGGCATGGCGAACTATACCTGCCCATACTTACAAAGAACTTGAGGAAAGATGCCTCAACGTGTTATAGCTATAATACAAGCAAAAGACGGGCCTACCTGTTGCTAAATAGAATAATAAAGCACTTTTTTCTGAAAAGCATGCAGCGTCCAAATACTTTTGTTTATATAATGCTTCATTTCGGATTTATATTTTGAAATACAATTACTATAGAAATTCCTGTTTATAGAGGGTGATTTCTATAACTAATATTAATTCTGAGACCTGTATAAATGAAATTTGGAGAAGTGGTACATCTGCGTTGGAGATGCAAAAGATCAAAAGTTCAGAAGAGTTTGAGCATTTGCCATGCGCAGGGCAGCTCTCCAACACGCTGCATACCGGGGCATAAAAGGACATCCAGTAGCACAGCAGATTCATTCCGACTCATGTGGTTGCTTTGGTTACATCGTTTCTCATTGAGTTATGCCTCGGAAAAAAGTTTGCAAGCAATTTAAGCAAGTGGCAGATTTTAGCAGAGGCTGAGAAATTGGACTCCGAAAAGGTGGATGGTCTAATCGACGGATTGAGCAACATATTGGCTGTAGTGATGTTACTGTTGCACGCTGTTGACAGCGGTGGATACAACGAGGCACTTGACAGCATCAACGAGGCTCAGGAAGGCCTAGAGAAACCTGACCGAGAGAAGATTGACGTGTAGTAAGACATACGAGTACTGATTCAACAGCCATTGTTGCAGATATTCGACGGATGTTGGGAACATCTCTCGATCATCCATCCATCTCTCAATAAGTGATAGCACCATTTCTCGATGACTTCACGACGTGGGACAAAACTCACGTAGACCGTTACGAAGAATGCCTTTTACAGCATTGCATCGCCGTCAAAGACTGGACTGGAGTCGTGCCAGATGGACATGGAGTGTCGAATGGCCTCTACATTACACACCTCTACATTACATCACAGTTTGCTCTCTTACAGCCTCATGGCATAATAGATTACCTACGTGACAGTGTTCAAATAGCATGGGAGACTGTCACAGGACTTCATAAAGAGTCTATATGACTCACTGCCAATGCGCTTGGAATGCTGCATTAGCAATAATGGCGGTCATACGTCAAACTGATTTATACCACTTTTTTGAATTTTTCACAATAAAATTTACGCATTTCAGCCTCAAATTTGAATCATTTACTCATTCATAAGCACTTTACCAACCTTGTAAATTTCATTGCATTCTGACAGTTCCTTCTAGGTGCTACTTTTTTTTGTCTCAGTGTAAAACGATTCCTTTTCTTGGATGTAGAGTGAGGATTATTTTAAATAAATAGTAAGCACATACACGTTCTTGTCTTAGTAGTTTGTTGTAGTAACATTACTTAATCATTTGTAACTCTACAATAGTTTGTTGCTTAGAGGTCGTAAGTCATGTTCTATTATTTTACATAGTTTTAGGAAAACCTTTCATAATTATTCGATTGATTTATTGACAAGGGCAAATATTTGATGTGGGGCTTTTACTAATTTTATTCATATTCTCTATTATAAAAGGAAGTGTTTGTGTGGGTCTGGCGTTAACAGACGAATCTTACCACTTATAGTCCTGAAATTTGGCACACCGGTAGTCCTTAAGGAAGCCCTAATTTTAAAATTTAACCTAGAACAATTTTTAATAAATTTATTAGTTTTTCTTCTCCATCGTTCCTTTACTCGCTCAGCTGACATCTCAGTTCCTCGATTGAAGAAAGCAAATAATTTTGCGTATTTCGTCCTTTGGAACTGTGCCATGTTGTGACGTCACTTGCTGAGCTGACGTCACAGCTACTCAATTGAAGAAAGCGTGTTTTTATTTATGTTGTAAATAGCATAACATTCTTGCCAGCGATTTTAACTCTGTCACGGGCACTAATTTAGGTTTTCTATCTCTGCGATTGTTAATGATAGAATGAAAATTTCAACGGATTTGAAATCTGCGGACACTTTTTCACCAGATCGATATCTTAAATACAATTTTCTTTAAATAAATAATTTTGTTATTGTAACCCGTATCATGACGTGTGGAGCTCATTCTTATAATTATTGTTTTTTCTTTGTTTCAGTATCTTTTCTTATGTTTTCGGTATCAGTAAGGACACGGAAAGAACAGTCACGGGCAACGCCTTGCTGGCCTTCTAGTCCTGTATGAAATAAATGAAAATGATTTGTAACTTGAGGAGACCTGATACTTTTGCGATCAATTATATATAAATTAAGTATAGATTCAAAAATTCTACGGCTCAAAATCGACTTATACAACTCGAAAAAACTCTTAAGACTCATTCACAAATAAAAGAAATCCTTTACAGTTCTATAAGAAAAGTACCATTTTAATAACAAAAATATATTTGCTACGAAACAAAATGCAACGAACTAGCAAACGCAGTTTAAAGTGTGGTATAGACTATTCTAATTATTACTGCGCTTAAAGGCTACGTGCTCAGCGAATCTCGAAATTTCCCCTACGGTAAGTATTTTAGCCGTGGAAAACAGGACACAAAAACGCAGAAAAAAGCAGAAACTGTTTAATTAGAAAAAAAGAAACAGAGTTGATTGGAAATTGTTCTGCCCAGCACGCGGACAAAAGAAAGAAAAAATTTCCTTACAAAGACAAAGTAGATAAAATCGATTGGTTTGGGGAAAGTTATTTTTTCTTATATTCTAGGAACGCAATATTTCAGAACTTCTTATCAAGATTAAGAATTCCGGCGTTTCAGAGAATAAATTCAGTTTCGAAACGGGCGTTAATTTAATGAACTGAGAACCGGGTTTCGAGAAGTTTTAACAAAAAAGTGTTTCTTTTTCAAACCTCCTTACTTTCCATAGAAAAAGAGAGTTTTACCAACGATTATCGTATTCTTTAAAAGTTACAGTTCTTAAATGAGACCGAATTAAAGTAACAATCTAAGACAAATAATTGAGTTAAATCGAGAGAAAATTACTAGCATTTTATTTTTGTTTTACGAAAGGCATTTTCTATTAAGTTCAGCATAAGTGATGATAGTGTTTCGAATTCAATGTGTATTTACAGTGCGTATTGTAAACGCGATATCGTTTGCTTCATAGAAGAAAGATGAAAAAAAAAATAGATTATGTGAGAGAGAGCCATGATAACATTTTTATGTGCACATGAATCATATGACCAAATATAGCAGTGGCCTAACCCTTAAACTGCTTTCTTCTGCCGGGTGGAACCTAACATTCATCATCTAATTGGTACACGGGACGGGAGAAGACGCCTATCCATTAATTCGTCATTTGATTGGTTCATTGATGGATCATATGATAGTTATAGTGGCAATATCACCGTTTTTGTTGCCAGTCTATAGAAATAATCATTCACACGCATATACGCCTGTCATAAGATGGTATCTCACCAAACAAGACGACAAATATATATTCCAAAAAATAAATCCTAAATTGATGTATGATGGTTGATTGGTGAACGCCAAACAGACTAAACGTCAAACACTCCCCCAAAACAACGATAAACTGAATTTGGAAGTAACCTCCTGTAAGTATCCTTCTATGGCATTTTGGAAAACAGAATTAAAATCTTCGTATCCAGTCTGATTTGTTTGTTTACTCTAAAATCCCTCTCATTCTTTAGCTGAGCATGCAAACGATTAATAATTAAAAGCAATTTAATTTTGCAACTTAACTTTAACTGTAGAATAAATTGATATTATTACGCATCGTTTGCTTAGTTTGATAGTTCGCATATTCGTTATCAGATTCCTACTAAATTTCTGATAATAAAGGTTTACAATGGAAAATGAAATTTAAAAATATCAATTACAATCAATTAAAACAAAAATTGCATGAAACATTTTGAAATAAGAAGAATGTCAAAATAACTCAATAGGAGAAATACGCTTTTACGTACTAGGCTTACTATATTTATCTACTGGATGTTTTATGTTGTCGAATATGTAACTCCATTAAAATGATCGTATTGGAAAAAGGATCTTTGTTATCAATAGACTTTAATATGAATAAATTTTTAACGATGAAATTAAAACATCGAACTTTCAAAATAGTTTATATTTTGAAAGTTCAGTTCCCTTAACAGTTATGAAATTTAAATTATATTTATTTGATAATGGATTACGAAAAATGTGTTTCTTGTGACCTACGCAATTCTTTTTCAATGCTAGTAGAATAACAGTTGAAAGTATGTTTATAGATGTCGAAAGTACTTTTAATAAGATAAAATTCCCCAGACAATCCAGAATATTGAAGTATTACACGATTCAAGGTTCGAGGAAAATCGCACGAAAGACCAATTTAATGGTCAAAAAATAAAATAAAAGCAGTCTTGTTAAGTAAGAGTAATATTTAATACACATATGTTTCAGAATTTAAAGTTTATTTAATATTTTCTTTGCCAAATCTTTCAAGAAAATTTAAAATTTAGAGTAAGCGTTCAAAATAGCCTTTTAAATATACCATTCCAAAGGTCTGCAAAACTCGGTAACATCGCTTACGAAAGTATTTTAGGTATGCAGAGATTTTGTTTCGATAGAAAACAATTCTGTAATTTTTTTAAAGAAAACAATTCAGTTGATTTCTATAGCGAAAACGAGTTCTAATTCCTTAGAAATGTATTTCTTTAGAGTGCTAAAGAAAAGTATAGTCGTGAAACAAAAGATATTAGTTCATACAGAATTCTACTAAGGTTATTAGACATTATATAAATATTTGTATAGAGGTTACTTTATAGAGCTTATAGAGATCACATTGTATAGATATTTTTGTAGAGTTCTATAGAAATGTTTTGTAAGGGATATTTTGTGAAAGTGCTCCTTTTTTAAAATAATCTAAACAAAAATTTACTTAACACTTTGCGAACGCTTTAACAATTAATCAACGAATATTCCGTTGACTTAAACTAAACTCCGTTTTGCATTTAAACCGACATTTCATTGTATTTTATTTGAATTGAATATTCATGTAACGATATCATATTTCCATAACAGTTAATCACCGAAACTACATAATACTTTGAGGATAATTGTATAAACTCTGAGAACACACACATTACAATCACATTTGCTGGAAATAATTGTAAAAACTCAAATATTTCAATACATGATTAACAAAGCTAAATAAAAAACGAAATGAGTAAATTTTAAAAATTGCCTAGTACTTTTCATTATATGACTTTTCTAATCATAATTTATATGTCTAGATCCTATTAGTTCATATTTTAACGCATCAATTTTAGGATGTTTTTTACTTTTATATTTCTTTAAAATAGGAAACGTATAATAAAAACACCATTGTATTCCCAACAATCATTTCAAGAAAGTAAAGAATATCTCTCGTCTTTTCGAAGAAAGAAACATTTATGTGATTTATAATTTAATTTTGCAATGTGCCAAACCGCTTCTAGTATTTTAATAATCTGCTAAATGTATTTTAATCTATTCTTTAACTGAAACTTTAATGAAACATTAAGTATTTTAAATTTTGAATGCAGAACATAGTCGTTTGCTGTTGCGTTGTTCGTTTATATGTTTTCCACTAAGTTTCTAGTTAAAGCCAGGTGCACACATCCGATTTTTCAACGTGCAGCGCCACTGCGGAACCGAAGCCCAACTATGCACACATAACCGTGAAATGACGCACGAACTCATTTCGTGCCATTTGCGACAAATATTTTATCGAATAAAACCTATTTATTTCAATTACTTGGTGTAAAAAAGTATATTTTGAAACAAAATAGACTCCTACTGGATACAACCATTTACTAATTATTATTTATATTCCATTTGTTTATGAAAAAACAATGTACTTCAGAACGGAGACTCATGTGCGGCGACTGTGCGGCGCCGTGGGGAACTGCGGTACAAGTTGCACGCAAGTTGAACGTGCGTAGCCCCAGAGGCGCTGGAGGCATGTGTGCACTGCTCCATTGGATGTAATGTATCTCAGACCGAGACCGCACTTGCGTTGCGGCAGCGGTGCCGCACGTTGAAAAACCGGATGCGTGCACCGGGCCTAAGATAGTTCTGTGTGATCCATCTAGAATATTCGACGTAAAATGAACGGTGTAGTTGTTAAATAAGCATAATAGCACAATAATATTGGTTTTCAAAACCTACAACTCCGAGAAACGCCCCACAAAACATAACTTATTTTGACATGTTAAAGACTAAGTTAATCAATAAGTTAACAAGAGTAAATGGAAAAATAGAACAAAATTCTGATAGTCACCTATCGCTTTCCTATGTCAGTCTCTACCTTCATTTTAATTCAGAAATAAGGAATTAGAAATTGCCTTTATTTTCAAAAGGAAATGCATTTAAAAATTACGTGTGAAAAAGAAACCGAAAGAAAAATAAGACACAAAATCTATGTTACAAATCGTCTGAATGGAATTTAGAACAGAACACACAAATAAAACCTTCTGAAATCAGTTTAAAGTTTTTCCTTCCGGCTTTTCAAAGATCAACAAAATCGAATGGGCAAAAAAAATGGCAAACGATTTTCACTGCCCTGATGACAAGACGCCACTCCACTTTGCATTATCGCTGCGCAGATTATCCACCCCGAGATCTAGAATCTCAGCCTTAAGTGGAAATCTATTTAAATAGGAATCAGAAATAGGCAAACGACACCATAAAAACTGTTCGTTCGACGGTGGTGATTTTTTCCACAGCAAAGAACATATAAAAAAAAAGAAGAATGGTCGCATCGAATACATCGAATGTAGGCAGCTGATTTGACTCATAAAAAAAGAATGTTCTTTGATGTTCTGAAGACGACGCTAGCAGTCAGACAAAATGTGAAAAGTACTCGTTAGCAAGGGCGAATCAAACATTGGATCAACGACCTTTCATGAATAGCGAATAAGTTCATGGATATCTAAGAATACATCTAAAAGAAGACATGCTTTTTTTGGGATGTATTTTATTATTACTACTACAATCAGGAAGACAGCGTACCATATAAAAATGTGTATTAATTAAAGAGTCGGTATATGTATGGAAAGTAGAGTTGGCAATGCTACTGCAATCGTTCTTAAGTGAAGGTGGTACAAAAAAATCCTTTAAAAAATTGACTTTTTAATTTTACTTTTAAACGATAGAGGGCGATCTTCTGATTCCAGTGATGCAGGGTTTATGGTTTTAGATATTTATTTTAAAAATATATGTATTAGCTATTTTTAGATATTTATTTAGCTTTAAAAAGCCAAAAAAGTTACAAAAGTTAACAAAAATACCACGCCCAGTTTTAGAGCTGTCAAAATTTCTAAACGTTGCAATTTATTTTTATAAACTACTTTTATAAGTTAAACGTTTAGTTAACGTTAACGTTTTACTGCTGAAATATTTACTTATTACAAGTCGTTTATTTTTATTGACCTTAATCATGGTATTGGAGAGCTTTCTACTTCAATATAGGTGCGATTACACCTCTATCTTATGTGTCAGTAAAACCGTCTTTGTGTGTACATTTATTTTGAATTACATTATGGACAAAGAATGGGCCTTGAGTCATAAAACACCAGAAACCATCCACTTCGAAATAAACTAGATCAGTATGGTGAAGCGATCAATCGTATTATTTATTCTCTTTTCCCGATTTCAGGGAAATATCGTGGAGAAGATAGCCTATGAATTAAACTCAACTCTAAGCAATGAAATCATCTAAGAGTAAAATATATGTGTAGGTCCAACAAGAAACGTTTCCTTGTTTCCAAGTCGTCAAGAATGGAATTGGATTTAAATGGTACCTTCAGTCCAGGTAGTGAGTTTAAAACAATAAATTTGGTTTCACGAAATAATTCTTTTTTATGTAGTCACATCGGAAAACGCTTTCTCAGTGCCGAAGAGGATGTCCCTTTCAAGTCCTCGCTCAACAAGATATTAATTTAACTAAAAAAAAAATGGTGTATCTTTAACCCTTTTGGAGGTTTCCTTCTCGTCGAAAACTGCCCTGAATTTCTTACCTGGATCTTCATTCCCCTAGGGCAGTTATTTATCGACGTCCCACCCGAAGTCTTACTATACTCTGTTTCACCTTAACTTGTCAGTAGAGTAAAGGCTACGTTGACCGCATCACAGCCGTTGTCGTAGAAACTAGGGTTACAATGTCAGAAGAAGTCAGCTATAAGCGAGGAAATTCGCCCTTTTTGGCAAGGAGAGATAAAATGCACGTGGAAATTCTATACGTTTCACAGATCTTTAATTTCTAATGGCTCTTGCATTACATTTGTTAATTAAACAAAAAGCTACTCTATGTTAATATAAATGCGTTTTGATTTTTCTAAATGAGTATTATTTTTAGTTATTTAAAAATATATATATTTAAAATTTTTTTACAATAAATGTTGTTTAAAAAAACAGTCTATTTAAAGATGTGATGAACCATAAAATTCATTTTTTGAATTTACTTACCTGAAAGCTAAACACCTTGATTAATACTTCTTTTTTCAATTTTAATAATTTTATTAAAGGAAATTAATCCAATTTAATTACTCCTTTGGTCTTACATTTGGTTGGACAAGGTAGGGGAGAGTGCGTCGTCTGCTAAAATATGTGTTTTTCTTAACAGCAAAATATAGTCTCCAAATTAAATCAAATTTATTCTGATATTAAAGAAAGTAAATAACAAATAAAAATACATATAACATAGAGGATATAAAATACATTCACAATAAATAAATAGAATATAAAAAATACAAATATAGTGAATACACATACAATAATAAAAAAAATGAAACCATTTTAAAAATTAGAGTTAAAAAAAATAAACCTTATATGTGTGAAACATATTCTGAAACTCGCGGAACGGTGTCGGGTTGATTAGTAGTAAATTATTAATTTTATGAATAATTTAAAATAGTTTACAAGAAAGTGTACAGAAGAAACCAATCTCTTTCATGAATAGTAGTTACAATGAGAAAACTATATTTACGTTTTACTTATTCATCACATGCATTTATACATCATCAATATATGTAAAACATAGCAAACATCATAACAAATCTATTTACATTATAATATACTTATTCATCACATGAATTTACACATCATCATCACTTAACATTTCCGAATCGCTATCAGACTCACTATTAAAAGAAATTACCAAGTTCTTACTTTCCCAAATATCATCCACAAGTCCATCTACTTCCCACATGTATTTCTCTTTTTCAGTAACATGGTTCTTTTTCCAACGGCATAAGGTCGTTTTTTTCCTGGAGTACTCAAAGGACTTGTCGTCTTCTTTTCTTTTTTCAAACGAAAAACAGTTCTTTTGGAAACACCAGTTAGTTGAGACACCTTTCCGACGATTTGGTTAATGGAATCACTATGGTTTTCTTCTCGAAGTCTAGAATAAACATTCAATATGTTCCTGCGAGCTCCACTACCAATTGATTTTCCTTGCTTTGATGGCGTATACAGCTTGGATGGTGACGTTCCTTTTTCAGCCATGTTCAGAGTATCAAACACACTCCAATAAAATAGCACAAGAGAGATATGAACGTAAATACACACGCTAGCAAAGACGCAGAGCGAAATGGCGCAGACTTGGCCGGAAAGCGTATTTAGCTCGCCAGAAATGTTACCATGGAAACCGGTTTAGAATTCCGTTTCGGATATATTCATTCGCTTCGGTCAAAAAAAAAATGCTTTTTACAAATAAATAACCGATTATAAAGGTTCAAAAATCACTCCTTCATTGTAGGACAATTTTTACACGTTTATATGCATTTTCTTTATTTTAAATTCCAAATCAAGTTGGAATTATTTTTCATGCGGATGAACATCATTTCTGCCTTTCCCAATACTGACAAGTTAAGGTGAAACAGAGTATAGTTGCCTCATCGTGGCGGAAGGTTGTCACTGAACGGAATAGGTGAGGGAGTTTACTCCAGATAGGGTCACCCTAGGCGTGAAGGCCATTCCATATGCTTAGCTAAAATCAGTACGCGAAGTAGCCAAGACAGTTTACTACCTCCTGGTGCTCCGGTCTTTGGACTAACAGAAGCTGCATATTCCCTCCTCCTTATGACTTCATCAACTCATGAGGTCACATCAAGAGCCTCTCATTCATAGAGGGCAGGAAGTTATACGCCACTTGCACCAAGTGCCTCAACCATCAGGCTTCTGCAGAGCACCTGATGAATTGCATGGGCCTCTCCAGGGAGGACATCTCTCACGACCCACTTCTTGTGCTCGACTTGTTGCGAGTCAACGGTCTTATGAATCTTGTCTGACTTCGTCAGACACTGGAGGATAAGCAACAGCAACAACAACAGTTATTTATCGACGTCCCTCCCTAAGTCCTACTAGTTGCCTCATCGTGGCGGGAGGTTGTCACTGAACGGAATGGGTGAGGGAGTTTACTCCAGATAGGGTCACCCTAGGCGTGAAGGCCATTCCATATGCTTAGCTAAAATCAGTAGGCGAAGTAGCCAAGACAGTCTTCTACCTCCTGGTGCTCCGGTATTTGGACTAACAGAAGCTGCCCATTTCCTCTTCCTTATGATTTCGTCGACTCATGAGGTCACGTTAAGAGCCTCTCATTCATCGAGAGCAGGAAGTTATACGCCACTTGCACCAAGTGCCTCAACCATCAGGCTTCTGCAGAGCACCTGATGAATTGCATGGGCCTCTCCAGGGAGTACATCTCTCACGACCCACTTCTTGTGCTCGACTTGTTGCGAGTCAACGGTCTTATGGATCTTGTCTGACTTCGTCAGACACTGGAGGATAAGCAACAGCAACAACAACAGTTATTTATCGACGTCCCTCCCTAAGTCCTACTAGTTGCCTCATCGTGGCGGGAGGTTGTCACTGAACGGAATGGGTGAGGGAGTTTACTCCAGATAGGGTCACCCTAGGCGTGAAGGCCATTCCATATGCTTAGCTAAAATCAGTAGGCGAAGTAGCCAAGACAGTCTTCTACCTCCTGGTGCTCCGGTATTTGGACTAACAGAAGCTGCCCATTTCCTCTTCCTTATGACTTCGTCGACTCATGAGGTTGTAGTATTCACCCAGTAGATGGCGCTCCACTCTGCCGTAGCGCAGAGTTGTATATAAAGTCGGTCTTTGAATACTAACACCAGCAGACGCACTCGTACTGAAGTGCTTCCTTTCTGCAACCATATACCGATCCCAACAAGGTCACGTCAAGAGCCTCTCATTCATCGAGAGCAGGAAGTTATACGCCACTTGCACCAAGTGCCTCAACCATCAGGCTTCTGCAGAGCACCTGATGAATTGCATGGGCCTCTCCAGGGAGTTCATCTCTCACGACCCACTTCTTGTGCTCGACTTGTTGCGAGTCAACGGTCTTATGAATCATGTCTGACTTCGTCAGACACTGGAGGATAAGCAACAACAACAACAACAGTTATTTATCGATGTGATATCTCAGCCTCTGCTAACTTGACCAGATCGTGGACGAAATATATCTTTGAAACACTTAGGACCAGTGCACACATCCGGTTTTTCGACGTGCAGTGCCGCTGCGGCACCGTAACCCAATTATGCATACATAACCGAGAAATGACGCAAGTACTCATTTCGCGCCATTTGCGATAAATATTCTATCGAAGTAAACGAGTTTATTTCGCTTACTTGGTGTAAAAAAAGTATATTTTGAAACAAAATAGAAGTTACTGGATACAATCATTTATTAATTATTACTTATATTCCATTTATTTATGAAAACAAGGTACTTCAGACCGGAGAAGCGTGTGCGACGAGCTGCGGCGCCGTGGGGAACTGCGGTATAAATTGCACACAAGTTGGACGTGCGTCACCGCAGAGGTGATGTGTGCACTACTCCATTGGATCTAATGTATCTCAGACTGCACTTGCGTTGCCGCAGCGGCGCCGCACTTTGAAAAACCGGATGTGTGCACCGGGCTTTAGACGGCTTCAATTTACTAAACACCTAATTTAACAACACACTTTTTAATAATAATTTGAGGATTAACTAGAACAATTTAAAATTACTTAGTGTTGAGCTCAACCAAATTTTTGAAAAGAAAAACGATAATTCTAATTTAAATGAATTTTACAGTGAACTTTTAAATGGTCCGCGCATATTAGTAATGTAGTTGTAGTTTATGACGGTACTTGTAGGAAAGCCCTTACAGCAAATGCAGAATTATTGATTCGTAAAACTCTAGCTTCGTTTTTTTATTCACTACAGGTGAGCTCTTGGTCACAAAGCAAATATTCTGAGAGTTTATGACAATATTCTCAAATTTTGGGACCTTTTTGACATAATTCTTTAAATCCAATGTAATTGAATTTTCATTGTTGTGTGAAAATATTTCTTGTGTCCAATAAGTAAGACTATTTTGATGTGTTGTTATTTTGAAACTGTTGTTTTTAAACTGATGTTTTAAACGGTTGTTTTAAACTGAAGTTTTAAAACGTTGTTTTTAAACTGTTGTTTTAAACTGTTGTTTTCTAAACAGTTGTTTTTAAACTGTTGGTTTAAACTGCTGTTTTTAAACTGTTGTTTTAAAACTGTTGGTTTAAACTGCTTTTTTTTAAACTGTTGTTTAAAACTGTTGATTTAAAACTGTTGTTTTAAAACTGTTGTTTTAAAACTGTTGTTTTAAAACTGTTGATTTAAAACTGTTGTTTTAAAACTGTTGTTTTAAAACTGTTGTTTTTAAACTGTTGGTTTAAACTGCTGTTTTTAAACTGTTGTTTTAAAACTGTTGTTTTAAAACTGTTGTTTAAAAACTGTTGTTTTTAAACTATCATTTTGAAACTACTGTTATTTTTTAAATTCTAGCATTCCAGCAGTTTGTTCTTCTATTAAAAGAAAGACACTGTCCATCAGAGTAAGTGCTTATGACCACAACATAAAGGCTACGTTGAAGTCGAAACTAATGTGCATAATATTGAACCAGTGAATGTAGTTTTTCGAGGTTATGTCGTATCGATTACTTCAAAGTACAGCGAACTGTCACGCAATTTATCTGTGGTCCTGAAAGCAATTAACGAAAGCAATAAATCATAACGGTAAGTGAAGGGATGACACTTGTGTCTTTAAATAAGAACAGACTTCACAAATCACTTAGCATTCTATTGCTGTTCAACCGTTATGTTGTGACTAACTAAAACAATTCTGGGGCATTTAGTTTCATTCATCAAAACAGAAACGGTAAAAATATGACACTTCAGTCATGTCGTTATGTTCAAATTCACATTACATAAAAATTTAGTTGGTCGAAAACAGTAATTTTACGATGTGTCTATAAGTAGGTTCTTAATGTTAACCAAGGTATTTGGTATTTTGAATTAACAACATATTGCATCAACACGAAGAACTATTCGTGACGGTCCGGGATCAATCCCCGATTAGAAAGATCCAAGAGTTACACCACGTAATATTTAACCATGGTCATATGACGAGGTCAAACCTGATCTGGCACCCTACTCTCCAAAATTTCCACAACACGCCAGCGTGAAATGTTAACCAACATTTGACGCTGTAGAAAATCGAAATTTATGGTGGATGAATATTTTACCCAGAGAAGCCAAAAGACTTAATATTTGGGACATACGAAGTGTAAGAGTTCGAATTTATTCAGACTTTGGAGAGTTAAGTTGCAGCTTCGAAGATCATCGACATGAATATTGACGACAACTCGCATTCTACTCTATCTATTATGCGCGCCGTATCGAAGAAACTAGTTTGTTATATGTTAATTTATACCACAGATTTTGAAACATTCAAGAATAATGTGGAACTTTGTGGTCACATCCATCAGAGTTTTCTGGATACAAAAATACTTCTCTCGATTGTAGTAGTGACAATGCAGTCAACTCGAGAAGTCGTCCTGGAGGCGCTCTACTCTTTGAAGGCCATATAAGTCAGCAGACTTGTATTTCACGTTTTGCCAGTGGACACTTGAGGAGTCTCTCCTACGAACAGGGCCAGAAGGGTTTCAGGACTTGTTCCAAGTGCGGAGCTGATAAGGCTTCGCCAGCTCATATTTTATATATATATTGACTTTACAATGGACAAGCATTTTTCGGAACCTCTACTTTTTTTCGACTTTTTGGGGGTTTATAGACTCGTGGACTTGGTCTAATTTAAAGAGACCATGTCGGGGATTAGTAACAACAACAACACAATGCAGTCAACCAAACGGCCCACATTGATGAAGTCGCTGGCGATTCTAATTTGAAATCATCTCCTACAAGTCGCTTAGCATTTGGTATATTTAATTAACCTCACACTGGAGCAGCACAATGGGTTACTGGTGACGGTCCGGGATCAACCGGCGAAGGGAAATATCCGAGGACAGCACCACGTAATTTTGAACCATGTAAGTTGCTTATGGGCAACCATCAAGTTGAGGAATGTCACAATAAAAACGATTTCATGGACGACAGTAAGATGAGTAATTAAAATGGAAGGCATTCGAGAGGAAATTGCAACTCTTACTAAGCGACATAGAGGGATTTAACACATTTGGGTTTGGTAGAAGAAAGCGTTGCGTGTTCAGGTGTTATTGCCGATGTGTAATCTAAACCTTGAAAAAGTTTAACATCTGGAATTGATTAAAAGGTTGAAGTGACATCCAATCGCAATCCGTTGACCTACCAAGTATGGAAACGATGACTCCTTGCCTCAAATTCTTAAGTACAAAATATATTTTGACTGAAATAATAATTTGTATTTTGCTTTTAGCATTTAGTTGATTATTCAGAGCCACTTTGGTCGATACCTTTCTTATTAATTTTGTTTTCACTCTAGTACATTGTATTTTTTTCTACAATGAATAAAGGCACTTTGCAGAGCTTCTGCATTGCCATATTTCGCCAAAACTATTCTGAATGTACATTTAAGAGCAATTTAATTAGGGATAGCTGGCATTATGCAAATTTGGAGCTGTGCGCAGGCCTGAAAACGGTTTGCAAAGGACGTAAGCAGTTGTATGACAATATAAGGAGTGCTGTTCACGATATCGGTAATAGTCAAAAGCAGTATGGGTAAGAGTGTGGATCTAAGCGCATTTAATCGTTGGTTTGCAGTCGGAGTATCGGAAGTACTGCAGACACTCGGATTTCCATGCAACACTGTGTCAAGGATGTTCCGTGAGTACGTCGATTTCGGTAAAACCATCTCTACCAGGATGAACTGCAGCGGACAACAAGGTGTGGATGAACGAGATCATAGTCGGCTAGACAACATTGTTACAGCGAATAGGCGAGCCGCAGTGCAAGAGATCACCCGTCGATTTAACGCTTGTGCCCAAAAACGTATAAGCTGCCACACCATTCATTATCACCATAGCATTATCCGCAATTGCTACACTTTCCCGAGATCACTTTGCCCCCAAGTTAGTATTTGCTACTGCAACAATGTCAGGCAACATAAGTCCCTGTTGAGTAAATTTTTTCAATGTTAGAGAAATTACTGGCCAAGGATCGTCCATTCAACCACATCAACATTCTTCTGTATTTACTGTTGCATTATAATACTGTTGCACACAACTAAAAGTGTCAGTAATTTTTTCATTTTTTACAAATAATTTATTTTTGATTTTAGTGTATCAAATTAAATGCAACTTTATTTCCATAAATTCAACTTTAGGGAATGATAAATGCAATTTTATTTCCATAAATGCAACTTTTCCCAGTCTTACTGCAACAAAAATGTTGCACTACTGATTAGTTTAAAAGTTTTTAAAAGAGTGAATTAATGACTAAAACAAAATAAGTTTTTGAAACTAAATATATTGTTAATAAGCTTGCATAAAATTTGATTTAATTCATGTGAGATAAGATAAAATTTGTGAATCATTATGAGGCAAAGTTAATTTTTTCTCGTCAAAATATATATGTAAATAGTATGTAATAAATTTAAAAAAAAAAGAAACTGAAGTGTAAATTGTAAAATAATCGAAAAGAAAGTAAGCTTTAAAATTAAATGTAGGTAACTAAGGTAGCTAAAAAAAGGTAAAAACTAAGGTAGCTATAAAACTTAACGCAAAGTGGACTCAAATATTATATCGCTTTGCATCAAATATTCATAATAGATCAGTTTTTCTATTTTCTGACTCAATTAATTTTAATTTTATTCTATAAATTATGTATTGGTATATTATACATAACTGTTAAAAGCTTTAAATGGACTAAAATAACCAAGGGGTTTTTATGTTGATCATTAGTTTCTTTTTTCAAAGTTCTTTTATGGTTTAAAAGATTGTTTTCTGTAGTTTTCTTCTGTGTCCACAAAAATATCAATTCCTCTTTTTTTATATAAAATCTACAAAGTTTAAGATCAGTTCTTAAAAACTTTCTCTCTCTCTCTCTCTCTCTCTCAACCTAACAAAAGATAAATAAACAACTGAAATATAATCTTCGGTTTGTGACGTCATAATACCGTACGGAGGCTTTGTATAGAGTCCGTGTTGGCTAGACAAACGTAAACATTACGTCATGATGTTTTGAGGTCATGTACTTTTGGCGTTCTTTTCGGTAATTTAAAACTTGAGATTTTAATTGAGTCTATTTTGTGGGTTTTAATTGTCGTTTTTGAACATTTTGACGATCATCGAACATTTTGATATTAATAAAACACAGAAATGAGCATTTTCCTCACTGATGCAAGTTCCTCATTGTGGGAGATGGTTCAAGAGTCTTGGATACGTATGGCTTCCCATCGCATCCAGTGTCTTGCCGAGTCCATTCCAAGCCGAATCGCCTCCGTCATCAAGGCGAAAGTTGGTTCTACGCGCTATTAGACAGGCATCCCTAATTCAATTGCTCTTCAGTGCATATTCTCCGAGAGTTGTGGTTGATTTGGAGAGTTGTGAGTCAGAATCCAACCAACGTCGTGTATATGGGAGGCTGATGCATGTTAAATTTGTCGTGGACTCAAATGTATTCACGTTGGCATGGTGTGGAAGTTTGAAGAGTGGGGTATTACATCGTCATGTGACCGTGGTTCAAAATTACGTGGCGTTGTCCTCGAATGTTTTCCTTCAGGATCAATACCGGACAGTCGCCAATAGGCAATTGTGTTGCTCCAGTGCGATGTTAATTAAAAATACCTACCGATTGGTTTGGACGACAGTGGTTTGACGGAATATCACATCATCAAGATATTGCCGATTTCTTGATGATGGCGCCGACCAACCGGTCTGGTGATTAAGGTGTGCCTTTAGATCGGAAGGTTCTTGGATCGAATCCGGGTCAGGGCATGGATATTTGTAAGCGTATGGTGTAGGGACCGAGTGAGGCACCTTAAATCAGTTGTTGCAGAAAGTCCTCACGTTGGTTTGGTGTGGAAGTTTGGAGAATGGGGTGCCAGATCTGGTGTTGCCTCGTCATCTGACCGTCGCTCAAATTTATGTGGTGTTGTCCTCGTATCCTGCCCTTAGGGGATTGATGCCGGACAGTCGCCAATAGTGCGTTGTGTTGCTCCAGTTCAATTACCTTCATTACCTTGATGATGGCCAGTCATGAGGAGCACACCGTCTATTTAGATTTGATCGGTTTCATTAATGACCAGACACTTCACCGAGACAACCGCCAGGACGGTTGACATTCAGATGTCTCATCAACAATAGCTTGGGTTATGTACGAGCTTATTTCTCCGAAAAATAAACAAATAAACACGCATTACTTTCAACAGAAGGCAATCGCAGCAATTGATTTCGAATCTGGCTGAAATGGCAGCATTCACTGCTGTGGGCAAGGAGCCAGGTCACTTTTTAGAAACTGCCTCCGCTGTTCACATTCCTAGAAATCTTCTTAATTCACCCTCCGAGTATTCACGTGTAAATAAATTCTGGATATTTACAAAAGAGAACGTCTCGGCGAAGTGGAACACGGTATTTGTTCCGAGAAGGGTCCATGAACGGCTTCGATTCGAGGAATTTAATCGTAATTACAGTGCCCCTTCTTTGTTCTTCTGTTTCGGCAATTGTGAAGTGTCTCGGGACGGAAATATTTGTTTGTGTCAATAGATGCCCTTCATCTTGACACTAAAGTTTCATTTTGATGCGTTCGCAGCTTTCGGAAATTGGGAACAGTGTGAATTGTGTCTGGAGGCAATTACAGCGCTTGATCAAGTTCGAGGGATATCGAGCTTCATTCCCGAAGTTTGAAGACACTGAAGTGAGAGCGATGTTGCCAGATGTTGACAAGAAAAAAAGCGATCGATGCCGCAATTGGAAAAACTAGAAAAGTTTCTAATTTTTTTATCAGGAAAAAGTTATTTGTTTATGAGATATTTTAAGTGCGCATAAGCAAAAGACCCGAAGACTAAGACAACTTTGCCAGTCCAGTACCGAATCGATTGATCGGCGATGTTTAGACGATATTTACGCGCTCCTTTCGTTTTGGGGATTGATCCCGGACCGTCGCCAATAGCCCGCCGTGTTTCTCCAGTGCGACGTTATTTAATTACAATTACCTCCAATACTGAAATTCGTGCGAAACGATTAGTGACTCCATGAAGCAGCAGTCATTTAGAACACGTATTGTGCTTTTAAATGAAATAATTAGACTTTTAATTAAAAAGTAAACTAAACGAATTTCAGTAGTACATTCTATGAGAGGGATTTTCAGTAGAAACAAACAAACCAGACGCAATGCAAATATTTTGTTTCTGTTAAAAAATATGCACTCACATAACTCATATTGAGGTAACTTTGAAGTGTAGCTTATCACCAAACTCGAAGGGAAAGAGTCGAGGACAACACCACGTCATTTTGTACCGCGGTCAGATGACAAACCTTATATATAGGGGAACCTTAAACTTAAAATCTCTCACTTTCAGAGCACTCTGCAGTTTTAAATAATTAGCCGATTGATATCGAAACGTGTTGCAGGGATTTTCGGTAGAAAAACAGACAAATCAGACAGAGGGTGAAGATGAGGACTTCTCGTTATTCAGATGACCTCGTATGATACATATCGGGGGGAGCCATAAAATGTTTATCACATTTTTGGTGACGCCTGAAGATAAGTCTAGTTTACGTTGACCTATCAACTATTCTATATCGATTCTATATAGGTAATTTAGTTAACGTCACGATGGAGCAACACAACCGGCTATTCTGCATAAATTAGAAATTCATTCTTTGGGATTTCTATTGGTGACGTGATGGAAACATTCGAAAGACGAGCCAAGTCAGATTGGGAATATGCACAGACAGCACGTTTCGTCACAAAAACACTAGTACCTATATTTGGTTTGACTTAAAAATGCCCCTCATAGATTGTTCAAAAGATTAAAAAAGTTTAATAAATATCGGCTAGGGGCGGTTTACACATTCGATGGTTGATTTTTGTGGATTAATGAGGGGGAGATGAGTCTTCAAAATTCTGATGCGCTTTGTTTGCAAAATATTTTGTTTACGGTACCATTTAAAGAGGCACCGTAGGGCATGTTCAGACTCGGATGTCTCCCATTTTAGATGTGAAACATCTCGTCGTTGGTAGTCTTAGTAGATACCATACTTGTGATCGTATGCCAAAAAAGAACTAAAAAAGTTCGTCAGCAGAAGAATAGAAGTGGAATAATTCCTTTGCATTTATTCTTCTACTGAAGTCTACTTATATCGCTAACTTTATCCGTGATTAAAATCCTATAATTGCTTCTAAAACACGGTGGTTTGATTTTTTTAATGCAAAACTGCATATTGTACCTCGGTTGCAATATATATATTTATGCGTAGAAAGACTAAATGTATGGATCTGCTTGTTGTAAACCTTCCAGTACTGTAGTTCCAGTAGACAGAAGTTGAAGCTTTAGTAGTGGACAGTGTAAAAATCCAATACATATTTCTGAATATTGCAAAACTGTTGCAACTGCAAAACTATTACAACTGTAAAACTGTTACAACTGTATATTCCAATATCAGGAAATTGAAGCTCCAGTAGAAGGCAGTGTAAAAACCCAATACATGTTTCTGTATGCTGCTAAACTGTTACAACTTAATAATCCAGTACAAGGAAGTTGAGGCTAAAGTAGAGAGCAGAATAGAAAATCCAAGTTTCTGCATGCTACAAAACTGTTACAACTGTATATTCCAGTACAAGGCAGTCGAGGCTCCAGTAAAGAGCAGTATAGAAAACCCGTTTCTGCATGCTGAATAAATTAGAACTGTATATTCCAGTATAAGGGGGTTGAGTTTCCAGTAGAGAGCAGTATAGAAAACCCAAGTTTTTGTATACTGCAAGACTTTTACAACTGTATATTCAAGTACAAATCCGTTGAGACTCAAGTAGAGAGCAGTATAGAAAACCCAATTTTCTGCATGCTGAAAAACTGTTACAACTGTATATTCCGGTACAAGGCAGTTGAGGTTCCAGTAGAGAGCAGTATAGAAAACCCGTTTCTGCATGCTGAATAAATTAGAACTGTATATTCCGGTACAAGGCAGTTGAGGCTCCAGTAGAGAGCAGTATAGAAAACCCGTTCCTGCATGCTGAAAAACTGTTACAACTGTATATTCCAGTACAAGTCAGTTGAGGCTCCAGTAGAGAGCAGTATATGAAGACTACAAAATTGCCACAATTGTAGATTCGAAAGTAGATGCCACGACTGAGGCTAGAATAGAGGAAAGTTTAGCAAAACTGAATACTTGCTTGTGACATCTGAAAAGTGGAAAGCTGCTGCAGCTGTAGGTTCCAGTGGAAAGCTGCTGCAGCTGTAGGTTCCAGTGGAAAGCTGCTGCAGCTGTAGGTTCCAGTGGAAAGCTGCTGCAACTGTAGGTTCCAGTGGAATGCAGCTGAGTCTCCAGTAGAGAAACTTGTGGAAGCTTTAAGGCATGCGAAAACATGTATTTACAGTATTTCTACAAGAAAAATTTTGTTTTTGTCTTTCTATGAGTTATGTATTGCAACTGAGGAATGGTATCTATGTGTGTATAATACTGTGTCATTCAAAGCATGAAGAAGCAGGCTTTAATGGGTGTGAGAAAAATTAAATTTCGAAGTAGCATAATATTATGGTGTCTTATACTATTTAGGAAACGGTTCTGATGTTTATGAGCTACCAGAAATGCATAAAGTTGCATTATTTAAAACACTTTTAATTGGTATAAAATCTTTACTTACATAAAATACTAAAGGGTTTACATTAATTTTAAGTGTGTAAATTTTAAATTATACCAAAACATTTTAATCTGTATAAACGTTTCCTTTAACGTATCCCTATATTCATTAGAAAATTATCTATCTCATTAATCATCTCCAAAGTAGTGTTACAATGCTTGAGAAACATATATTCTTACATCCATACATCTTGTTAAATTACATGTAGCAATGGTGATCATGAATCAAAATTGCAATTTCCCTTAAGGAGAAAGTATGTAAATCTAAAAGTAGAAAATATTCAATACTTTCTACGACACAAGGAAGCATCTGTACGAGCCTAAATTAGTTTTAGTCGATGCTTTAATTATTCAGTGCAGTTCTCCTTTACAATAGCAATGCTAAAGTGCCTTTGCAGAAATAACCCCGCAAAATCAATACTTTAATCGATTCATAACAATTGAAAGCAATACTGAAGCCCCTAAATAAGTCGATAAAACAATTTACTTCTCCATTCCAAATTTACCATTCATTGCATACCCGAGATTTGAATCTAACAGTAGTCATGGAAGCGGTTGTAATTACACCAGTCATTATGCTTTGTTATGAAACCAAAAAAAGACCATTTAGAATTGAAACTTATTAACAATCCAGAAAGGCAATCAGCAATGCTGGACAAACAGTTTTTCATGTACACTATATGGACAAAAGTACTTGGACACTGCAGAAATTCGGAAGAGGACACATCTTAGTGTAGGATTGTTTTTACAGGTTATGACTCGGCCCATTGCTTTATGTACCTTGTACCATGAATGCTGGACCTTGACGTTCTGGATGATTCGGCCTTGCCTACACTATGAAAATACTACGGCGATGATGGTTGTTTCTTCCAACAGGATCGAGCTCCATGTCATACTGTAAAACGTGTACTGGACTGGTTTCCTGAAAATGAGGTGAATTTTCTTGGTTGGCCTGTTTAGAGCCCCGATCTCGATCCGATCGAGCATTTGTGGGACGAACTGGAGCGCCGAGTGCGACACCGCCACACACGCCCATCTTCATAACAATCTCTTCTCACAGCCTTGCAAGAGACACATGACACGCTATTTCTGCTCAGACTTACAGAGAACTTGTGGAAAGTATGTCTCAACGTGTTGCAGCTGTAATACAAGCAAAAAGAGGGCCCCTACCCGTTACGAAATAGAATAATAAATCACTTTTTCTGAAAAACATGCCGTGTCCAAATATTTTTGTCCATATAGTGCATATAAAAACCTAACATTCCAACAGCAATAGCTAATAATACAATATAGACAGGTATAAACATAAAATTCATCATATGATTGGTCCATGGGACGAAAATAGACGCCCATCCATTGATTTATTATCTGATTGGTTCATGGATTGATCGTCTGAAAGTAGTAGATTTAGGCTATTTCACCACTTTTGTCGACATCCCCAAACGAGGAAATTTTTCAGAGAGCTGTCACGTGACTACTTGTCGACATGTTCGTCCCTTTTTGAAACTACTCACAACAACAAAGATGAGTCCACTTATATTTTCCATCGACGTCACCACCCTGACCACTAAACGGATTTGTCAGCGCATGAAAGAAACAAGGAACAATTTTAGGATTGACTAGGATAAATGGCTCGCCCTACGACTGGTGCATAACGAAATTTATTTATATATATTTTGATCAAACTTCATTTATATATTTTTTAAAACCTGACACTGTGTGATAATTTGCAGTGTATAAACCTTTTCTCGCCCCTATCTGGCAACTTTTGTTGATCACTTGCTATTTATAAACCTTTTCCCACCACTATCTGTCAACTTGCCTCTTTTTCGCGTGATGTTGTTTTTTTTAGCAATACTGGAAAAAACGATATTATTGGAAAACTTAATTTTTTTTATCAACACGCGTAGAACAATGAGCTGTGTACTGCAATCGTTTTTTTCTCAATGTTATTTCCATGGCGATTTTGAATAGAATTTTTTATATTTCGTATCTCGTTTCGTTCGTAAAACAATCAAAACAATTAGAAACTCCGCCTACTCGTGACGTCACACAACTAATCAAAACTTTAATAGTCACGGAAACACAGGAGAATCTAGCATCTATATATATATATATATAATAACAACATAAAATATACAAAATAACATAACACACACAAATTAACAAAAAATAACCAAACAGCCGGGGTGCATTAACCAGAAATCGAAACTCGAAACTACCCATGCAAGCGCGCTGAAGCTGCAGACATAGCATGGTAAGCAATATAATTTCAAGAACACAAGAATTTCTAAAAAAAAATGTAACAAAAGTCTTAAAAAATAATAATAAATGAAGAAATGTTGGTGGATCAGGGTGTCATCAGGGAGGAGCCTGACCCAAACAACATAAAATGGTGTTTTCTACATATGAGCAGCATTAGGCTGAAAAAATTGCTCATATACTCCCCCAAACACCACCAAAAATCAAGTAAAACAAAAACAGAACAAAATACCAAAACAGAGCAGGAACAGAACGAAATGAAACCCGAAGCCGCAGCTGGGATATCATCAACAACAAGCCTAAAAATTACCACCAAATGCCATCAATTACAGTCTAACTTATATGCTAACATCATACCTCCGATGCGACAAGTCCAAAAAAAATAATAATATGAAAATCCCCAGCCCCTTATCAAAAATATATTCATAAAAAGTAAAAAAATAAAAATAAAATTGAAAAGCAATTCCCATGGCTCTGGGTAAATTACGAAAAATAATTATTCATGTGTTGTGTAGGTGTTGATATTAATAAATCTTTCAAAAATATTTTTAAAGAATGAAAACGGGTATTTGTTATTGAGAAGTGTGTTTTTTAGATATTTACATTGTAATAAAAAGTTAGCATCAGAATTACAAATTTTGTTGAAACGTACCAATTGACCAGCTATCGTGTTGTAGTATATTCTTTTAGAGATATTGGAGTCCCAAAATATTAATTTAATGACTGTAAATTTAAAATCGCTGCGTTTATCATATACATTAATGTCAACTTTGCCGGATGAAACAGAAATTTTTATGTCTAGAAAATCAGTATTATTGTTATCCAGATTGGTTTTAATTAAAGAAAGTTCGTCTGGATAGATGGATTTCCAAATATTAGCAAAGTTGCTATTATTAAAAACAATTAAATCATCAATAAATCTAAAAGCAGTATTTATCCCCTTACTCGTTTACGCTCGACAACCCCCGGGGATACTACGCAATATAATTTGGTTTGCTTCCCAAACCTACACTCTTTTCACACATTCCTTTCGCAGAGTGAATCTCCTGGACAGCGAAACTATCTTAATATTTCGTGTAAACCTGATTTGACTTTCCGGTCCATGACGTCATAGCGAGGGTGTCGCCTCCTAAACGCCCGTTGGTATCCCGTTTGGTTTGCTTGGCAAACCAATACTCCTTTCGCAAGTGATTTCAATTATTTTTTTTTAACACTTAATGCAATCTAAGCTAATAGCCGCATCAGTAAAAAACCCCCTGCGTCTTGTTCGATGTACTATTTTAAGTAAACCGTGGTTATCTCCTAACTTCACGATCTGTACTTCGTACTTTTTCGGTAAACCGTCTGTGAACAGAGTGAAAAAAAGCGATCCTTTTTCCTCGCTAAATAAAAAGAAATCGTTTTTATGGCAACTGTTGCTACGATAAATTTGATATCTATCAAACACGATAATCAAAAATACAAACCTACCTGCGTGATAAACTTGGTTCCGCGAAATAAAAATACGAAATTTGTGTGACCAACTTTTGATTGCATCGAATTAATTTATGAACCAATTTCAAAAATAATTGTACCGTAAGAAAGAGTTGCTCAAAGTGTTCATTTGAATTCGAAATTGTTCGAGTTCAGATTCCAGAGGTACCGTTTAAGTTTTCTGAAAAAAAGAACACATTTATAACTGAAAAATAAGTTTTTGGTACATCATATTTTGTAAGCAATCCCTTCTGCTAGGACACATGTCCTTTTGGTGCGAGCTAAGCTAGTAAGGTTCGCGCAGTGAACCAATAAGGATTGGAAATCAATCCTCTTGGTTTAGCAAGCATCAGCGAGCAGAGGGCGAGCCCCCTAGTTTTATGTAATAAGATTATCTTGATGAAATATCTGAGTGAAGTTTGATCCGTGTATGGGCCGGGATAATTTCAAGCGACAAACAAAGCGATCCGAGTCTAAGAAGCATCCTGAAAGTCTATGTCAACAATTAAAAAAAAACATAAATTTCGAGAACCGCAGCTACCCGGAAGACAATCTCGTAGACCAGTTGAAATTCCATCCTCATTGCCACACCAGCCTCCCAAAACCACTCAAAGAGAGATAAATAATTGACATCCCATTTTTTATTTCATTCCATAAGCCCAATACAAGGAACAATGAACATAATTATGATTGAATATTTTCATGAAACAATAGGATTGAATATTTTCATGATACAATAGGATTGAATATTTTCATGAAATAATAGGATTGAATATTTTCATGAAACAATATGATTGAAGTTTATCGATGGTACAGACTAATTATTTTCACTGACAAACAAAGCGATTCAAGCTTTAGAAGTATCCATGATATATATGTCGACAATTAAACAAAACAAAAATTTCCACATACGCAGAAATAGAAGGACAATCTCGAAGATAGTTGAAATTCCATCCTCAATACCCCACCAGTCGCACAAAAACTACTCAAAGAGAGATAAATAATTGCCCTCCAATCTTTCATTTCATTCCATAAGCCCCATACAAAGAACAATGAACATATTTATGATGGAATATCTTCATGAAACAATATGATTGAAGTTTCTCGGTTGTACAGATTCTAATTATTTTCAACGGCAAACAAAGCGATTCAATCCTCAGGAGTATCCATGAAGTCCATGTCGACAATTAAACAAAACAAAAATTCCGACATCCGCAGAAACAGAAAGACAATCACGAAGACAGTTGAAAATCCATCCTCACTACCACACCAACCTCACAAAACCACTCAAAGAGGAAGAAATGACTGGCTTCCAATTTTTCATTTCATTCCATACGCCCCAGAAGGAACCGTGGAACAGACACAGGAGGCATTCTGCGCTAAATACTTGGACATCTCGCGTGATCTCAGCGTAATTGCTTTCCCAGAACAAGCGACAGCGCGAGAGATTAGGATGTCCAGGACATAAGTAAAAAAGAATAGGCTAGTGAAAAAATAATTCCGTCTGTACTCGGGGAGGTATCGATCGCTTGGTGGCGGTATGATAGAGCAACAGGCTGTCGGAAGAAGGACTGTTGCGTGTCCAAACATGTCGTCAGTGTGGGTACTTAGCAAGGAAGTGGATCAAAGTGACACTATCAAATAGTGTCTCGTCTTACGTGAGCAAACACATCGTGAGTGTAGGGAGGTCTACGAACAAAGAGGTTAGGTAGGCATACATATGAGGAATTTATGTTCCATATATTTGTCGAGATTGTAACCATGGTATAATTTTTTTCTATGAATAATGACAGATATACAGCAATCTATTCTGCAATATTCGATCTGTTATTATCGCAGGAATAATGACAGATCAAAGCACTGAGTTCTCAAATGTTTAGAAAGGCATCAGAAATATAAATATTAAAATAGTAAATCATTAAATATCAGACCCATATAGAAATAGAAATCGAGAAGATAATTCTATAGAAAATAGAATCTTAAAATTATTTAAGGAGACAGTAGACTTTCAAAACACTCAATTTCAACCAAAATATCGAATTTTTGAATGCGTTGTATTATTTAACTAGACAATAATTGCTACAACTGTGAAAAATAATTTTTCACTTTTGACTCTTTTCAACTGAGTTATTTGTCCATTATATTGTTTTTTTTTTAAATTTATTTGTTTGCTAAAAATTGAGTTTTCTCACATTTGAAATTTTCATGCATTTTAGGTATTCGAAATGTTCTACGCGCAATTCTAATCCTCGTATTCAACTAAAAATCTGCATTTTCTCCAGTCTTAGTAAAGTTAAAAACAAAATTTACCCAAAATGTATGCTATATCTATATTATTTATATGAATTTGGATTAGAAATTTAATAAATATTAAATTTTGGATTGAAAATTATGTTTTGCTAGGATAATTTTGGTAATTTTTTTGTTAACGTCGTACTAGAGCAACACAACGGGCTATTGACGACGGTCCGGGATCAGTCCCTTAAGGGAAAGATCGAGGACAACACCTCGTAATTTTGAACCACGGTCAGATGACGAAGCAACACCTGAGCTGGCACCCCACTCTCCAAACTTCCACGCCAACCCAACGTGAGGACTTTCGGCCACGACAGATTTAAGGTGCACCAGCCGGCCCCCTTAAGGACAATGGAAGTTCGTCATACAGACAAGCATGTTTTCCATTAACTACTCAATTGGGTAAGAGTAAGATTAAGGGAACTTAGTAAATATTGTCGTGTACAAGGAGGCTGGCACACGTTAATTCTGTCGTAGCCTCAAACGTCTTTACGTTGCCATGGTTGACCTCGTCATCTAACCAGGTTAAAAATTATTCAAACCAATTCGCGAATAGCCCTTTGTGCTGACCCAGTGAGACGTTAACTAAAATACCAACATACCACCTCTTGGGTGTATTTCACTGTACCAGTACATCCATTTACTTAACGGTGGTTGAACATTACTTGGTTTTGACCTTGGACCTTTTCTATCGGGTTTGATCCCGGACCATCACGAATTGTATTGCTCCAGTTATTGTTGTTGTTGTCGTGCGGGCCATATATAGCCCAATTGGGGGTACCATTGCCCAGGAAGGTTGGACTTCTTCATACATGACATATCCATTTTACAGGAAGGTCCCTTTCACACATCCATTCACTCACACATATCGTAATTTAGATCCCAATCAGAGGCCGATAACCCCCTGATTGCTCCCAGTGCCGACATTAATTAAATATCAAACCAAACTTAACCATTTTACCTGAAGGAAAATGGTCGAGGTAAACCGATTGGCAGAGTATCGGATTAGCAAACGGAGAGTTGCGAGTTCAAAGAGGGATGGTGCACGTCAATCCTGTAGTGGCCACATTGACGGGGTGTGGAAGTTTGGAGTGCAGGGTGCCAGATATGATTGTGGCTCAAATTAGGTGGTGGTGGAATCGGGTATTTCCCTTTCGGATTCGTCGACCAACCGGTCTGGTGGTTAAGGTGTTAGCCTCCATATCGGAAGGTTCTTGGTTCAAATCCATGTCAGTGCATGGATGTTTGTAATCGTATGGTGTAGAGCCGGCTGGTGCATCTTAAATCTGTCGAGTTCGAAAGTCCTCACGTTGGTAATTGGTTTGGGAGTTTGGAGAGTGGGGTGCCAACTCAGATGTTACCTCATCATGTGACCGTGGTTCACAATTACGTGGTGTTGTCCTCGGATCTTTCCCCTGAGGGGAAACTTCCGAGGACGACCGATTGATGCATCTTAATGGTGCATCTTAATCTGTCGAGTCCGAAAGTCCTCACGTTGGTAATTGGTTCGGGAGTTTGGAGAGTGGGGTGCCAGCTCAGATGTTGCCTCATCATGTGACCGTGGTTCGCAATTACGTGGTGTTGTCCTCGGATCTTTCCCCTGGGGGGTCGATCCCGGACCGTCGTGCTTTCGTTTACACCAGCAGCATGATATAGATTTGTGTACTGTGGATGTTATTGCCCTTTTAAGTGACAGCTGGCATCGACCACCATTTACAAGCTGTCAGCGACTGACCATCTAGAGGGCCCCTCCTTTTGTTCGATGCCCCCCTATCCTGCCTACCGTGAGGTGTGAACGTTTTGGGAAGGGCAAAAAGTCGATACGATGGAAAGTATCTTTATTTTTTACTTTTATAGCCCGAAAAGGTAAAATAAAAAAAATTTCAAGTTCGTACTATTTACTTAATCTCACAAACGATAGTTTTCCTACGCCGCTTCTTGTATGCACTATGACGGTTTGTTTACTTTTATAGCGACGATGAAATAGCAAGCGGTATTTCTTTCTTGTTGAGGTGAAAAGGATTTGTATAAAACCGAATAAGATTTCGAAATGTGTACTATTGGATAACCATCTTTTAAATATTGTTTATTTGTTTGCTGCACAAATACAACGATTACAGCACCGGATTAGTGTTTTCTTAGCATAAACAAACAACACAAAATATCAAGAAAAAATTTTTTGAATTGATTGTTTAAAAAATAAAAGAGCAAGCAATATGAAATTTCAACGCGTTAGACAAAGGTAAACATTACATCGTGGAGCACAATGTCGTCAAACCAATCACGTAGCGTTTTGAGGTCATGTGTTTTTTCCGTAATTTAAAACTTGAAATTTTTTTATTAAGTTCATTTTATGGGTTTCAATTATCGTTTTCGAACATTTTGACGATCAATCTATATAAATAAGAATGGAGTGTTTGTTTGTACATTCAATATTTTCGACCCATTTCAAGTTTTCTATCCGTTTTGGATCCTTCTGATGCCGAATCTTTTACGTTCTTTTACGTTGGTGTCTCTCTGTCTGTCTGTCTGTCTGTCTGTATACATGTATGTTGTGCCCTATACACGTCCACACGGTTTAATACATTTTCATGAAAATTTGCATACAGTGAGTGCTTATCTTCATTTAGTAAGTGGAATTGGTTGCTTACGTCTGTCTGTCCGTCTTTCTGTTCTATGTTCGATTTTGTGTTTGTGTGTTTGTGTAGGCATCACATGAATTGTTTTCCAGATATTGATTGTAATGTAGTTTATTTTATACATTATCTATTAGTTAAGTGAATGCAATATTAAACATTTCTTTATTGTTATATTTAGTTGAGTTTCATGCTAAAACACCTGAGTAAGTATCTTTACATCAACCATAATTTGGTAGTATTGGAAAAATTGGAATGTATATTGAATATTACGATTACTTCGATTCAATTACCAGTACTGCTAAAAATGTAATTATTCTTCAAAAAATTATTTTTTTATAGAATTTCAGCTCTGATATTTCATTTATTTCGAGACATTTTTGTTCTTTGCGCAATGAAAACGATTTACGAATATTTGGGACAAACGATATTTTTCAACGAACGGGAATGAACAAGATCGCGCGAGCAGTGATATTTTCTGTTTCTTTCGCTCTGAATTAATTTCACATTTCTAAATTTTGTGCACTTTTAGTTGTAAGTTGTGGCAACTGTGCGAGATCAAGAGATAAAAATGAATCACAAATTAATATCTTTAGAATAATTTTTTCCGACATCTTTTATTTTGTTTTATTTCGCTGTTTTCTGTTTTAAATATTTATTATTTTAATAAACGTGTTTTACTTTTCATGACACGCAACAGCACCACAAAGTATTCGACATAAAAATGGCAGGTAAGTCAGAATAAATTTTCAGTAAATTTTAAATGTAGTTATGCCATTATTGAAAGAATAATGCCGTTATTGAAAGAAAAATGCCGTTATTTAAAGAATAATGGCGGTTTTGAAAGAATAAATATGTTTAAAAAATCCGAACTAGAACTTTTCAAACATTAAAAAATTCGTTGTCATAATGACAGGAGAAGATTGCAAAATTTCACTTCGCCACATACCGGATGCAAGAGTGCCACAAGTAAAAAAATATTGTTTCGTTGACAAGTAAAAAAATATTGTTTCGTTGACAAGTAAAAAAATATTGTTTCGTTGACTACGAGTGCGAGAGAGCTCGCCGTTAATCATAATTTTTATTAATTGAGTTGAACATGAAAAGAACTTAAGAAAGGGAATTCCAAATCTCCCTCAAAATCGTCTTTTGTAGTAGTAACCTTAGTGTCACCTTTCGTCATTTTGTAGCTTTGTCATACAGCAAGGGTGCGATGTAAGTGAAATGTATTACATTAATGGATATGCATGTGTAGGATTTGTGTCCTAAGTAAGTTGTAGAAATTATAAAGATGGCGCAAGGTTTTCAAATAAATTTTTATTCTACAAAAAAACGTAAGTCATTATATATTTTAATTATCTCTTCAATTTAGAGTAAACCAATTCAAACCGAGTAAGGTCGGGTATTTTGCTAGTCTATTAATAATCTAATTCCTAATTGTGCAAAATAGATTGAATATTATTAAGAAAATACGTTTTTTTTGTTCCACGTTTTTTTAAAAGACAAACGATATATAAAATGTGTTAAACGTTTATACATAAAGAGGGCTACAAAAAAGGCTTACGATATCGCGCTAAGGTTTTGGTCTGGAATTGTTTATTCATCCATTGAGTAAAACATATTCCAAAACGAATTGGCTACTTACTGAAATAAAAATAATATTTCTATATTGATGTTTGTTTAGTGTTTTCAAAATTTATTGAATTTTTCAGCGCAAAGAATAATGGAGTCTGAAGTTGAAGATTAATGCGATCGATTTTGTCAATAAATTCCTTCAGTTATAATTATTGATTTCTTTTATTTAATTATCGTTAAATTCCGCATCAGCTACCTTTAAAATCCCGAGAAACTAATTTTCAAAGGAAAAACCTATTTTTTAATATTTTTGTCCGCCATTTTGTGTTTTGCAAAAATCTTACCAAAATTAAAATCAACAGCCACGAAAATCCCAAGAAATTCATTTTCAAGGAAAAATAATTGCCTTTTAATATTTTTGGCAGCCATTTCTATTTTTTGGCAAAAATATTGCCAAAATTAAAATCAGCGGCCTCGGAAACCTGAAGTACGAAGTTTCGGAAGAAAATAATGACGTTGAAGACTTTTGTTCAGATTTTTGACGTTTTTGACCATGCATTCCCACAAGTAGAAACTTCGAAAAGTACGAAAACATAACAACATAAGATAAATTGTATACATATGTATACCTTCACGGTAGTTTCTTTTAAACATAGTATCGAGTTATCCAAGAAAGTCTGAGGCAACTGTTTTATTTTCGTTCCAAAAATATTACCTTCACACACCTGAAAATATGTGTATAAACTGCAAGATACATTTTAAGTAATCAAAAATATTCTAGATACACCCGTCTAGCTTTTATTTTTTAACTCATTTCTGTCAAAAGTAACTTGTTTAGGTCCTTTAAAACTTTCCTTTGGGAACTTTCTTGCAATTTTAGCAGCTAAATGTTCGGAATGTCATCAATATTTGTAAATTTTTCGTGTGGGGAAGTTTTTTCTTGTAGATTTTCCTTCGAAAGCATATGTTTGAATAGCCAAATAATCGCAAAGAACTAGGAATAGGATGGACAGTGGGGGATGGAATGTTAGATGCGAGTTTTCATAAAATATTTTGCGAAAATATTTTCTATTTTACATCTCTTTGATACTGTATTCCCAACTGAATTAAAGAATTGAAAACAAATTAGACTGAGGTAAATAAAAACTCATTCAAAGCTAATTCCATTTCTTACCTGCAATTGAAGTAGACGGAGAGTGTATCGCAAGATCTCGAAAGTGAGGTCACGTGTACTTGGGAATCGACTTGGACAGATCGACTATAAAAAATAGTTGCACCTGGAAGGAAAAGACGGGTATAAATAAAACTTGTAGGAGTGTAGTATGGAGTGGTACATCTGCGTTGAAGATGCAAATGATCAAATTTTCAGAATCGTTCGAGCATGCGCCATTTGCAGGGTAGCTCTCAAACACGCTGCATACCGGGACATAAAATGATATCCAGCAAATTCATTTCGACTCATGCTGTTGTGTAGGTTAAGTCGTTTCTCCTTGAGTTATGCCTCGGAAAAAGCCGACCAACCGGTATAGTGGTTAAGGTGTTAGCCTCTAGATCGGAAGGTTCCTGGTTAGAATCCGGCTCCGGATATGGATGTTTGTAAGCGTATGGTGTAGAGGCGGTTGGTGCGCCTTAAATCTGTCGTGGCCGAAAGTCCTCACGTTGGGTTGGTGTGGAAGTTTGGAGAGTGGGGTGCCAGCTCAGATGTTGCTTCGTCATCTGACCGTGGTTCAAAATTACGAGGTGTAGTCCTCAGATCTTTTCCGTAACGGATTGATCCCGGACAGTCGTCAATAGCCCGTTATGTTGTTCTAGTACGACGTTAAGTAATAACTACCAATGCCTCGAAAAACATTTCGCAAGCAATTTAAGCAACTAGGACGGTGTGACAGAGGCCGAGTGATTGGCCTCCGAGAAGGTGGATGGTTAAATCGACGGGTTGCGCAACAGATTGTTTTTTAAACCCTCCCTGGATCCACTCACCGCAAGGTTTAGAGTGTATTAGTGGTCGGTCCAGGGGGAAAGGGTGGGGACGTATTCCACAGCATAAAGGAGGCCCAGGATTACCCACGCCGGACGATCGATCATTTTTTTTTTAAAGATTACATTTGTGGTTGTTTTATCCCTAAGGGAGATTTATAATGGCTCGGTAACATTCCGGCCTTATGTTAAAAATTACAATAATCATCCGGGAGTCCCGGGAAACCAAGAATGCAAAACCCATTCTACTGCTGGTAAAATTACATTTAATACACCGGTGGCATACCGGGAAATGTAACTTAAACGCAGAACAAGAAACATAAATAAACACAAAACATAAAACACAAACACAAAACAAAAAGACGTTAGAATACAAAAATGGTAATGGTAATTTTAGTTAACGTCGTACTAGAGCAACACAACGGGCTATTGACGACGGTCCGGGATCAGTCCGGCCTTATGTTAAAAATTACAATAATCACATCCGGGAGTCCCGGGAAACCAAGAATGCAAAACCCATTCTACTGCTGGTAAAATTACATTTAATACACCGGTGGCATACCGGGAAATGTAACTTAAACGCAGAACAAGAAACATAAATAAACACAAAACATAAAACACAAACACAAAACAAAAAGACGTTAGAATACAAAAATGGTAATGGTAATTTTAGTTAACGTCGTACTAGAGCAACACAACGGGCTATTGACGACGGTCCGGGATCAGTCCCTTACAATACAAAAAGAGGTTATAGTACAAAAAGAAGAAATACAAACATCAAGAGTTTAATTAAAAGCAACACATTGGTTGTAGTGATGTTACTGCTGCACGCTGTTGACAGCGGTTGATGTAACAAGGCACATATCAGCGTCAACCAGGCTCAGGAAGGCCCAGGGAAACCGGACCGTGTTAAAAGACAAACGTGTACTGATCCAACAGCCACTGTCGCAGACATCCAACGGGCAGAGGGAATCTCTATCGATCATCCAATAAATGATCGCACCATTTGTCGACGGCTTCACGACGTGGGACTAAACTCATGTAGACCTTTGCGACGACTGCCCTTAACAGTATCGCATGGTCGATATAAAATGGAATGGTGTCGTGTCAGACGGATATGAGGCGTCGAAGACATCGAGTGGTCTTTTCACTGACGAATCCCGCTTCTGTCTGGATGGAGACAACAATCGAATCCGTGTGTGAAGGCAACGAGGTTAGTGACAAGATTGACGGCTTGTTGTTCAGCGTCACATGTGCAGAAGATATGGTTTCATGGTGTGGAGTGCAATTGCGTATGTTGCCAAATCACCTTTGGTATTCGTTGCGGACTCATTGACAGACCAGAATATTTTACAGCTAGTTACGCTCTCATTCCTGAACTCCCAGATTCACTAGCTTTTTCTACAAAACAAGGCTCGACCCCGTACTACTACCGTCTCTAGAGCTTGTCTAGGACACAACGATATCTTACAATAGCCGTATGCTCTCCATACCTGTCCCCGATCGAGAATGTAAGTGACGCCATTGGACAAGATGTCACCACTCTACCCGTAACGCGTAATCTGCTGGGTTCAAGTAAGCACCATGGGATGGAATGTCGCAGGTAATAATTGGTAATTTTTTGTTTACGTCGTACTAGAGCAACACAACGGGCTATTGACGACGGTCCGGGATCAGTCCCTTAAGCGAAAGATCAGAGGACAACACCTCGTAATTTTGAACCACGGTCAGATGACGAGGCAACACCTGAGCTGGCACCCCACTTAGGAATGTCGCAGGACTTCATGAAGAGTCTATATGACTCACTACCAAGGCACTTGGCATGCTGCTTTAGGAATAATGGCGGTCATACGCCATACTGATTGGTAATTGGTAATTTTAGTTAACGTCATACTAGAGCAACACAACGGGCTATTGACGACGGTCCGGGAACAGTCCCTTAAGCGAAAGATCAGAGGACAACACCTCGTAATTTTGAGCCACGGTCAGATGACGAAGCAACACCTGAGCTGGCACCCCACTCTCCAAACTTCCACGCAACCCAACGTGAGGACTTTCGGCCACGACAGATTTAAGGTGCACCAGCCGCCTCAACACCATACGCTTACAAACATCCATGCCCGGACCCGGATTTGAACCAGGAACCTTCCGATCTAGAGGCTAACACCTTAACCACTATACCGGTTGGTCGGCTTGAACCAAAGAAGATCTACGTTTAACGATCCTTTTTATGTGATCTGTAGATCAATGAAATTCTAAATCAGATTTCCAGCTTTGTATGGGAACAGTAGCTATAGTTAGATTAAATTTGATTGAATTGATTGGGTTGATTATTAGGTTTATGGTGTAAGGTCCAAAAGCTGCGCCAAATACCAGGAAAGAGTGTAACCTAATAAAGTGCTTTAAGCTTAATTTTCTAACCAACAATAAATGGAAGATTAAAAAATACAACACTCAAAATCCATTATATGTGAAAATAAAAATAAATATTCACGAGAAGATTAAACAGGAAAATATGAGATAACCGTCACCATCAATACAAAAATAATGACTGATAGTTTTAGGACTGATAATAATTTATGAGAGATAAAGAGATTATGTAAAATTAAAAAATTTTATGGCTTGTAAAAATTAAAAAATATTTGCGAAGGGATTTTCTCCACTCAAATCCTGCAGGTTTAAATTGATTACTTGAAAACGTAATGACGGTGAGGATTAAAAACAGGTCAATGCACTAAAATAGGGCGAGCAGTAAAAGGGGGATCACACAAAGACGCAATCTCTCACTCTTAATAAAGCCGACCAACCGGTGTAGTGGTTAAGGTGTTAGCCTATAGATCGAAAAGTTCCAAGTTCGAATCCGGGTCCGGGCATGGATGTTTGTAAGCGTATGGTGTAGAGGCGGCTGGCGCACCTTAAATCTGTCGTGGCCGAAAGTCCTCACGTTGGGTTGGCGTGGAAGTTTGGAGAGTGGGGTGCCAGCTCAGGTGTTGCTTCGTCATCTGACCGTGGTTCAAAATTACGAGGTGTTGTCCTCGAATCTTTCCCTTGAGGGACTGTTCCCGGACCGTCCTCAATAGCTCATTGTGTTGCTCTAATACGACGTTAACTAAAATTAGCATTACTTCCCTTAAGGGCTGATCCCGGTTCGTCGTCAATAGCCCGTTGTGTTGCTTTAGTACGACGTTAACTAAAATTACCATTACCATTTCCACTCTTAATAAAATATTTCTGTAAACGGGGACAAGGTATCCTGGTTGCAAGAGTTGTGGATTAGCATCCGAAAGGGATGCGAGTTCGAATCCAACCAAATACCATCGTGTACAACGGGCTTGTGCGAGTTTAGAGAGTAGGCAACCAGCTAAGGCGTGATCTCGTCATTAATTCAAAATTACGTGTTGTCATCGGTTCTGTCCCTTCGGATTTGTTCCAGGACTGTCGCATATAGCCCTTTGTGTTGTTAAAGCACGACGTTTATTAAAATATCTACCAATCCTGTAACACGTGTGTCGGATTCTATTAAAAAGATTAAAATTACATCTGAGCGAGTACATCTGTGACAAGCTAGCGTTACGTACAATAAATTTTAATAGCCAGTTCCGCTCCCATTCCTGAACACCCAAGTTCACCCGCTTTTCAACAAGACAATGCTCAACAACATATTACTGCCAACTCTAGAGCCTGTCTACGATACAACGATATCTTACCGTGGCAAGCATACTCACCGGACATCATCTGACCATGGTTCAAAATTACGAGGTGTTGTCCTTGGATCTTTCCCTTAAGGGACTGATCCCGGACCGTTAACTAAAATTACCATTGCCATAATCACCGGACAAGGTAATTTTTTGGTAATTTTTAGTTAACGTCGTACTAGGGCAACACAACGGGCTATTGACGACGGTCCGGGATCAGTCCCTTAAGGGAAAGATCCGAGGACAACACCTCGTAATTTTGAACCACGGTCAGATGACGAAGCAACACCTGAGCTGGCACCCCACTCTCCAAACTTCCACGCCAACCCAACGTGAGGACTTTCGGGCACGACAGATTTAAGGTGCACCAGCCGCCTCTACACCATACGCTTACAAACATCCATGCCCGGACCCGGATTCGAACCAGGAACCTTCCGATCTAGAGGCTAACACCTTAACCACTATACCGGTTGGTCGACCACCGGAGAAGGAATTGCAATCAGTACAATTTTCAATCTGGCTGGATCTGACCGGATTTGTACTTTGTTAATAAGTCTATCTAACCAGTATGTATTTTTCCAAAATCGGCTGAGTGAAATTACGTAAAAAGGATATTATTCAAAATTGACGAACAAAACATTTATTTTAGCATTAGAAAATGAACTTAATTAATACTTATCTATAGGTAGGAAAACAATCACCAATAATTAATTATAGTAACTACTAGTACTACTAGTAGTAAGTATTAAACGATTGATGATGATAAGAGCTACTAGTTCTCCATCTCTAATGTCGTTGAGCATATGATAGATAAATTGTACCTAACCTTGTCTCATACAAACTTAAAAATCTAATCTGTGGCAGTTTTTGGTCAACATAATGACCAAGGGAACCCTTAATTCTTCTTAATTGATTAAATCGAAGTTATATAGTAATGAAAATAACTTTTGAGTTTGAAAGAGCGATCTAAGGAAACAAATCGTATTAAATGTGTCATCCCCAATCTACTTCTCAATGAATTGCAAATATAATTAGCGGCCGAGAAGGCCCTCTCAGCTTCGACACTAGTTGGTTTAACCGTCTTTAAGGCTACACAGTACCCTTTTTCAAAAAAAATTTCCACATACAGTAAGATTAAAAATAATTAATGACTTTTTTTCGGCTTATATTATTTAACTAAATCCAATAAACAAAAGTTAGTTTAGCAATCACCATTATTTTAAAATAAAAAAAAATGGAAAATTTTGAAGTTTTTTTAAACTCTTATAAAATATTTAATTAATAATATTTTTTAGTTATTTCAAGTGATTTATATTTCTTACATAATTGTGTGTGTGTGTGTGTGTGGGAACAAAAGCTAGTATGAAATTGACCATCAGTCTCATTGTTGAATTTTAATAATTATTTTTGTATAGCTCCTCTCTCTCTCTCTCTCTCTCTCTATAAACTTGAAAAAAACATAAAAATTCTAAAATTATTAACTCTCTCTCTCTCTCTCTTTGACATTTTTACAAAAAAATACTAGAACTCTCAGGCCTTAATCCATACTAGCTTTTATAGTACATATATATGAAAGTATCTACAAAACATTTCTAGACTGTATCTTGTACAGAAAAAAAGCCTTAGGGATTTTAAAACACTTGCATCCACAAAAATAAAAGTCTGAGAAAAATGCATTTTAAGTTTTTGAAGTCATAAAACATAAACTAATAATGCTTGTAGAGCTCTAACTTTTTAATATGTGATTTACCAACTTATAAAATGCACTAAAACACTAATTTAACTCAATGTGATTGAATATATTTTTTTTAATTCAAAATATTATGTTTTCATATGATGAAAAAAATTTGATACGGCAGCGACAAATTATTTATCTAAATCCTAACTAAATATCTTCGAACCAAATATTTACCAAATTTTGATTATAATGTATTATATATAACAGTCGTAATCAAATATTGGTTTTGAAAAAGACCTTTTTACCAATATTGGTTAGCTAGTAATGAGACTCAGAAGAGAACGCAGAACATAAACTAACAGATACGATTTTAGTAGTGAAAGTTGAAGATAATAGCCATTTCACCTAAGGAATTGATTTTATTAAAAAATATTTTTAATTAATTGTAAGAATGTGAAATTACATCAAAACAAAAACAAATTTAACCACGCCCCCTTCTCTGTGCTGTCAAATTTTGAAACTCAGTAAACTTCAAAAATCTTTAAAACTAATTGGATATCAGATCTAAAATTTTGAGGCAAGCTTCCCAACTGTATGGGCCATCGAAAAATGCAAAAAAAATTTTTTCGATATTTTTGTCATTTTTAGGGTACTGTGTAGCCTTAAGTAGTCGTACATAAGAGACAAATATTTTACTTTGACTCCATTTCATATATCTGAAGCCATTTCTTTCTTCAGTATTTTCTCAAAAACTGTTTGTTTTCTAAAGTTTGTCTTCTTGCAATAGTCTTCATTTTCTTGCAGAGTTTGCTTTTCTAGTTCCTCTTCATTAAAAAAATAGTATTCATCATTTAATTTATTATTTTTGCTAGAAAACTGAACCAACTAATTTTAAAAAATATAAAATCAATTAATCCACAATCGATTGCTTAATAAACGATTTTGAGATTTTAAAATTGGGTTTGAACAATCGATTATTTAATTTTTTAAAAATTCGGTTTTAAAGGATCCGGACCGGATCTGATCGATCTTGCTGAATGCGGTAGGTAGCCAAAGGATGCCGGATCCGCCGGATTACCGGATCCGCCGGATCGGATTGCAATACCTACACCGGACATGTCCCCGAGGTAACGTAGGCACCACTGAGATGTTTGGACGGATTCTATAGTGCTTGTTATCGCTGTGTGCTACAGTGGCGCCTTCCCAAACGGTAGCGTGAAAACAGTATTAATCGTACACAAATCGAAGATAACCAACATCTAAGGTAATGGTAATGGTAATTTTAGTTAACGTCGTACTAGAGCAACACAACGGGCTATTGACGACGGTCCGGGATCAGTCCCATAAGGGAAAGAACCGAGGACAACAACTCGTAATTTTGAACCACGGTCAGATGACGAAGCAACACCTGAGCTGGCACCCCACTCTCCAAACTTCCACGCCAACCCAACGTGAGGACTTTCGGCCACGACAGATTTAAGGTGCACCAGCCGCCTCTACACCATACGCTTACAAACATCCATGCCCGGACCCGGATTCGAACCATGAACCTTCCGATCTAGAGGCTAACACCTTAACCACTATACCGGTTGGTCGGCTCCAACATCTAAGATTTCTAAGTTCTTATTATTCGAATAACGTAAGAATATGTACGGTATTTACATTATCGCAATTAATATCATTACACAATTACATATCAGTATTTTTTCTCAGTCCAGCGTAGTCACTAGGGATGCGACATCGATGTCGATGTTTTCAAAACATCGATGTTTTTTTAAAAAACATCGATGTATTTAACATCGATGTATTGGTGTCGATGTTTTGGTAACATCGATGCTTATACTTGTCGATGTTTTTACGTTGTCGATGTTTTATTTTTAAATGAAAAAAATACCGTTATGAAAATTTTAAAAATAACAACGTAGAATAATTTTCATAATCAGCAAATTGAACATACTTTTAGACCAAAGTGACCAAGTATGAAGGGTCTTTAAAGTAGGGATGCGACATCGATGTCGATGTTTTCTAAACATTGATGTTTTAGAAAAAAAACGTCGATGTATTGGAGCCGATGTCGCATCACTAGCTGCTAAACCAGTTTTAAGAAATGGGGAAACAAGTTTAAATACACTGAATTTTAAAAACATCGATGGTTTGAGGAAAATGTATTATCAACATCGATGTTTTGCTGTCGATGTAGCATCACAAGTTGCTAAACCAATTTTAAGAAATGGGGGAAAAAAGTTTAAATACACTGAATTTTAAAACATTGATGTTTTTGTGTCGATGTATTATCAACATCGATGTTTTAATTTTGAGCATCGATGTTTCAAAACATCGATGTTTTGCTATCGATGTCGCATCCCTAGCAGTCACAGTGTCACATTCTGAAGCCCGCGCTCTCTGTCGTATCTCTCCTTCTCTTTAACCGTCGTTTTTACGCAGTTCCAAAAGAATCCAACGGTCAAAGTCGAGATCCAATCAGAGATCTTCTGGACAAGCACCACCTGTTCTTCTCAAGTCGTTGTAAAGCGGCTAATGAAAGAACAGTTGCTGAGCAAAAGAACAACCAGTCAGTATATATTTGGCATTCCCACAGGTGTTAAAAATTCCGACAGGTGTGAGAAATTCCGACAAGTGTGAGTTTTCTGTGCGTCCCAGTCCTTCTTCAAATCGTTCCACACGATGTCTACGGCAACATGTCGGAGATCACCGTAAGATTGAATTTGAAATTTAGTTTGCAACTGCATTGCGAATGAGTAATGACTCATTCTTATATTCTGGGTATTTTGGATACTTGGATTAAAAACCTACCATGGCTCATTCCATACAAAATTCATTTTCAAACTTTTTCGGCCCAGATAATCAACAATACCAGAATCTATAATATATAAGATAGATTGTATCAGATTATCAGACACACAACAAAGGAGAATATGGTTAGTCATATCAGAAGATATACCGGGGATATACCTTTGTACTTTGGACCGAGGATAATTTTATGTAAATCGATGAATATACACCCATTGCCATAAAAATTTGCGCACCAAGAAAAATTTGTCAAAATGAAACGAAATTTTACACATGTAAGTACTACTTTAATATAAGTGATTAGAAAATCAAAGAAAAAGGATAATTTATTGCAGAAAAAAGTACAAATGAACGGAAGTTTTAGTACTCTGTTGGACCCCCTCTAGCGCGAATGCACGATGCGATATGAGCGGGCATTGAGGCATACAGGTTCCGTATGATGTCCTGAGACATCTCGTTCCACAGTTGCTGTAAACACGCCTCTAGTTCGGCCAAACTCGTACGGTGTCCAACTTTCCGTCCCACATGATCCCAGATTTGCTCGATTGGTGACAAATTTGGGGATCGAGCAGGCCAGGGAAGGGTGGTAATGTGGCGGAGGCAGTCTTGTGACATCCTTGCTGTGTGTGACCGAGCATTGTCTTGTTGAAAAATGGCTCCTGGGAGACCTGCCATGAGTGCTATCACATGTGGCTGAAGGATGTCATGGACGTACCGCTGGGCTGTCATTGTGCCATGGATCAATATTAGGGGTGACCGTGTATCGTAAGCAATGGCACCCCATACCATCACACTAGCTGTGGAAGCAGTGTGACGCTGTAAAGCGAAGTCAGGATTGAGGCGTTCACCACGGGGCCTCTACACACGAACACGATTGTCATTTCTGCTCAAATTGAATCTAGATTTGTCGCTGAAGACGACCTGGTTCCATTCCGTTGCAGTCTAATCCCGTCGTGCGCAACATCACTCCAAACGGAGACGTCGGTGGGTGGGTGTCATTGGCAGCACACGTAATGGGCGCCGCGATACCAGATGTCCTTCAGCCAGACGCCTTGCGATGGTTCGGGAAGACACAGGTTTCCGTAGTGAAGGTGCTGCCTGTGTCTGGATAGCTGCCAATGAGGCAGTTGGCTCTACGCGTGTGGTTCGTATGATGTGACCGTCTTGACAAGTGGTCTGTCGAGGGCGTCCTGAGCCTGGTCGCCGTGTAAACGACGTCTCTTCTGTCCACTGGTCCCAACACCTCCTCACAGTAAAATCAGAACGGCCCACTTGACTAGCTACTCGCCGAGCTGACCACCCAGCTTCCATCATCCCGATGATTATTCCCCTTACGAACTGTGACAGCTGCTCATATTGTCTTCAATGGCGGCGTAACGGCATGTCTACCTCAGCGTTTCCTTCGCAAAAGATTAAGTACACTCAAACAAGCTCTGCTTACCTGTTTTATACTCCAAGGAGAACGAAGTTCAACGCCCTCTAGTGGCATTATGCAATGTGCAATCACGCTGCATTTCTAATCACTTGCATATCTGGCCGACATGTACCTTCATGCCAAGTTTCGTTACAATCCCACAATTATTTCTTGGTGCGAAAATTTTTATGGCAATGAGTGTATATCAGATTGGCATACTCGACTAGAGTATAGAGAGGAACTAGATGATATTAGATTGAGCTAATACCAAATGATAGACCCAAAAAGTATAGATTACCACATTACTTATCTGAATTATTTGTTTGTCTGTTGTTTATTTATGGTGAAAGGGTCAAATCTGACCATGCTGCGCCTAGCACAACGCCAAGTAATTAAAACCAAACTCCTGATTTATTGTTTTTATGTTGATAATATGATTTATCAGTAATGCATTGTTAAATTTACTTTAAAAATTCAAATAAACCGTGAAAAAATCCGTTTCAGAGTAATCCATTATTTAAATGCATACTGAGTGCATATAGTGAAAGATGTGTGAGTGGCCAGTGAAATATTCATTTAAAACCTTATTCTCTTCCACAACTCGTAACTTTATTCATCGTATTAATTCTCCACGCATTAGAACATTACCGTCTCCGAAATTTTCTATCCTTTGAAACTAATGCCGCCAGCTCTGAATGACATGTTAGACGGGTTTCACCATTGCATTGCGTTAAGCCTAATATACGTCATTCGTAAGTCACCTGTAGACTTGTGTTTCCGGCCAAGAATGCGGAGGTCAGTGGTAGAAAATTAAACAAGCGAGGATGGAAGACGTAAATATCTGCGGACTAATGAGATTAGGCACTTGCCTGAAAGGTTTGAATAAATCTTGGAATCTCTAGAGGGGTTGTCCTATTCAGACTGGATTTCTGTGGGCATATTTGAAGCCCAAGGATTCGCAATATTCCAAACCTTTTAACTATGTTGTAAACTCGACAATCTCGCTACGCTATTAAACTCACAATTAATGCTGTGTACAGTGATTCAAAAAGGTATTAGTGCGTAAGAAATATTTAAATACTAGGGGGCCTGCCCCCTGCTCGCTAACGCTCGCCAACCCCCGGAGGATTGCTTCGCAATCCTCATTGGTTCGCTGCGCGAACCTATGCTCGCTTCGCTCGCCTCAATGAAGAAATGTGTCCTAGCAGAACGGATTGTTTACAAAATATGTTACCAAAAAAAATGTTTTTCAAATCTAAATTTGCTGTATTACAGAAAAAAATATACAGTATCTCTAAAATCAGAATTCAAATGAAAACTTTGTGCAAATTTTGACTCGAAATGTGAGCGTTGCTTTGGAAATTGAATACTTAGCATGTTGTTTGTGTATACATTTTCCCAGCACTCAAACGACCCACACTTTTTCATTGAGTCTGTTGCCGAAAGTTGTAGTGCAAACGTCTTGTTGAACTATAATTGTTGGCCCTGAAAAGGACCGTTTTTTAAATGGCCCTGAAAAGATCCTCCGCTTTCTTTGATTTCTATTATAAACTAACTGCAACAGCTCATTCAAATTTCCTTTTTTTTTTCAATAAAATTTCATCCGATAACGCTATAAATTCAATCGATGCGCGAGACTTCGCGATAAACAAACAATCGTACAGTGTTGCCAAAACGCGATTACAAATAACGTCTTTTTCGTGAGCCACGTAAGAGAATTATATATATAGATTGCATCCTCCGTGCGTCTCCATATTTGAAAGTAGTGAAGTGATGCTTTTACCGCAAGTAACCACATCCATCTAACAAAAATTCATGAATTATAGGGAATATTGTATTCGTCCTTTCCTGAGATTACAATCCTTTGGAAGGATTCTATAGTTACTTTCCTTTGACTATAATCCTTGGGAAAGAGATTCTTTGGTTTATTTTCTTTTAATAGAAGCTTTTTTTTGGAAACATTTTAGGACATCTTACTTTAGAATAGAGTCCTTTGGAAAGATTCCATTGCCCTTTCCTTAGAATATAATTCATGGAAAAATTTTTATTTGTCCTCAGAGGGGTTTGTAGCACAAATGAAATCACGAATTGTATTACGACTGTGGAATATATCAACAAAAATTTGGATTGAAGCCAACGACAAAACGTGAGAATTATGCAGAACTAAAAGAATCTACAGAATCTTCGAATATAATAATTTGGAATGATTCTGCTGACCAATAAGCTCAAAACTGGTTAGAGGTTGTAAAGAGGATACTTCCATGGTTGCAAGATAGAATTATACATGTGTACCACACAGAGGGTTACCTTAAAATCAGTTAAATTTCACCAAAACGAAGTGCTTTTTAAATTTTGTTTAGTATCTTAGGAGTATACTAAATTGAGTGTAAAGCTTAAAATTAAATTAAAATAATGAACAAATAAAATATTGATGTTTAAAGTTTTGATGTTGTTTATGAAATAGATTATATGGAATTTAAAAATTTTATGTCTGATAAAAATTAAAAACGATTTGTGTGAGGATTTTCCCCAATAAAATACAGCAGGTTAAAAATTGATTTATTGAAAAAGTATTGACAGTGAGGCCGGACAATGGACCAAAATATGGAGGGCAGTAAAAGGGAATACTCACAGGCATCCTCTCTCACACTTTATAAAAGATTCCTGCTAGCCTGGTTGTAAGAGTTAGCAACCGGAGGTTTGCGAGTTCGAATCCAACGAAAGACCATCGTGTACAAAGGGACTTGTGCAAGCTACATCTGTCGTGGCCTCAAATGTACTCCTTGTCGTTGAGTTGGTTTAGACCAGGGGTGGTCAACCTTTTACACACAATGCGTCAATTTTTTTCACATACGGGTTCAGATGCGCCATACAACGCGGATACCTTTTCTACCTTCAAACTTTCATTGGGTGGGGTTGGAAAATAGGGATATGGGGTAGGATCTCCTTCGCTTAGGGGAGGAAGAGAAATAACTCAGTCACGCCGACTAAATTAATTAATATACGACAGTTCAAAAGATACACATTTATTGGAGCACTAATCTACAAAAGTAAGAGATCTCTTGAACGAGAGGGAGATCGTTGTCTTGGACCCCACTGATGGTGGTACAGCTGTGCCGGAGAGTCTCAATTGGTGTAGACTGTATGAATTGAACTGGGAGCACTCTGGTGTTGAAAATATGGAGATCGGTTCAGTTATGGCGCTTATTTCAAAAGAGAACGTAGGAGCAATGCGCCGCTTGTAATCATCCAATGCGCCACATTTGGCGCATGCGCCACAGGTTGGCCACCCCTGGTTTAGACATTTGGAGAATGGTGTGCTTTCTCAGGTGTGACCTCGTCATCAAACCATGGTTCAAAATTACTTGGTGCTATCTTTGGATCTTTCTTTCGGGGATTTATTCTGCATCATCGCCAATAGCTTGTTGTATACTCCAGTACGACGTTAATGCACTGCCTACCCAGAGTGAAGGAAAATCGCAAAGGGACCTACATTAATCACCTTCGAGAATTCTGTACTGAATCTGAAATTCGATATTTTCTAGCCCAATACTGAACATGACCTGAAGCCTATTCGCACAATTAGACGCGATAATAGTATAGATCTTGGGCTGTATTAGTGCTCTCTTGGGGTTAGAATTGACATTTGACTGCCGGTAAAGGAGTCAAATTTGCGTATTTAAGCTTTTTGAAAGAAAGGTTTGTGATTGATCATCTCGTCGAAAACTGTCCAGTACTAAATTGTCATCAGTTCTGGGGAAGAGACAATTTGTTTTTCTTTCTTGGATCTTCATTCACTCTTAAAAAACAGTTTTGTCTCGACGAGATATCTCGTCCTTAGCAAAATAAACCAGATCTTGTACGAGATATCTCGTTCTTAGCAAAATAGACCAGATCTTGGACGAGATATCTCGTTCTTAGCAAAATAAACCAGATCTTGTACGAGATATCTCGTTCTTAGCAAAATAGACCAGATCTTGGACGAGATATCTCGCTCTTAGCAAAATAAACTAGATCTTGCACGAGATATCTCGTCATTAGCCAAATAAATTAGATCGTGCACGAGATAACTCGTCATTAGCAAAATAAATTAGATCGTGCGCGAGATATCTCGTCATTAGCAAAATAGGTCAGATATTAGAAGATATATCTCACCTTTAGCAAAATAGACTAGATCTTTGACGAGTAATCTCGTCCTTAGAAAAATAAACTAAATATTAGTCTAGATATCTCATCCTTAGCAAATTAGACCGGATCTTGGACGTAATATCTCGTCCTTAGCTAATTAGACCAAATCTTGGACAAGATATCTCGTCCTTATCAAAATAGACCAGATCTTGAATGAGATATCTCGTCGAAACACTTGGAGGGTTGAGAAAATGAGGTTATTGTCACATTTTCAACCTTTATACGGCTAACGATCCGTTGTATGACGTTATTTATATTTGTAGGTTATTAAAACCTCTCCAATCCTGTTGAAAACACGCGTGATGATTTTCTGTATAGAATTAATGCATACAAAATTAGTTATGCAACTTCACATTGATAATACTTTCTTGCAGAATGGGGTAGAATAGTACCAATAATTTGTGAAAACCGTTTAAAAGAAACAACAATTACATTGAGAGATCACCAAACGTAAATTAGGTACAAAGGTATTAATTTCTTTATCAGCGCTTTAAAAACTAATTCAATCCTAATTGTCCCAATACTTTTTTGCCTTTATTTTCGTTATGAACGCACAAGATATGCATATAATATACTTTTCCCTAACTATTATTTTTCTTTAATACTTTGCTTGGGTCTTGTTTTGTCCTAAGATGTATAACAAATACAACGAAAAAAATTTACTTGTAAAATTGAGCGTATTTATTTGTTAAATTCATCTACAGCTTGTTGTGCCCCAATAATTTTTTGAGTGACTATACTAGATTGCAAGCAAGTTTTTACTTTTCAACAAACAAAGCTACACGGTGTTTTACACTTCTGGCTAAAACTGAAAGAAAAGTGAAAGTTTTGTAAGAACTAACAATAAAATGAAACTGATAGAACGTGGTTTGTTTTCAGTTTGTATCGTCCGCTTTGTTGTTTCTCTTTTGAAGCTAGAGGCTTTTTCTATGCTGCTCTGTTGTTTTGATGTTGAAGAGCTTCTTGTGACGCAACTCATCTCTGAGTAAACAAGGCTTTTCTGGAAATGTATAGCTTTTGTTTATTCTCAAAACATGTCCTCAAATGGTAGAACCATTGAAGGCATTGCATTTTTAGTGTTACGTAAAAGGTTGTTGGGGAAGATATACTTGTAGAATCTTAATAGTATTATATAAGTTGTGTATGTTAACAATATTGTTGCATGCAAAACTAACATGTTTTAAATTTGTGAGAGTTTCTTATGCACTCAAATAATAGATTCACCTTGTTGTTGGGAAACCATCCGAATGGTAGAACCATTGGGAATCGTTCAAATGGTAGAACCTTTGAAGGCATTGGATTTTGAGCGTTACATCAAAAATTGTTGGGGAAGACATATTTGTAGAATCTTGATACAATTATAAAAGTAGTGCATCTTAACAATATTTTTTCATGTAAACTAACATGTTTTCAACCTCTTGTGAGTTCCTATAGCCCTCAAGTAATAGATGCACCTTGAATAATTAAAATACAGGCATATAAATAATAATGAATAGGCAGAGCAAGAAACGCAAGCTACTGTTTTTAATAACGCTCGATAATCGCATATCGACTCGTCAATAATAATTCCAACCAAAAGATTCGGACTTTATCCCAATATCACGTGACTTATATTCAAACTTTACGATCCGGAAAATTCAGTCCATTATAGAAGATAAATAGATCTTAGTGGTTTTGGACGAGTCTATTTTTTAAATTTGGTGATAGTTTTAGCAGTTAAAAAAAGGCTTTTCACAACTGGCGTCTTTGGCGCAGGTTCTCATTCTTCGTTTAGCACACCGATGCCGAAAGCGATTGCAGTGATAACGAGTTAACGGAGAGAAATACATCCATGGCGACCGCCATTCCTGCTCTGGCATCTGGCGGTCCTTCTCCTATGGGTCCTTACACACCTATTAGAAAATCGACTGGCCCAAGGTCGACTGCCTTCTCATCAGAACCGCAATATGTCTGCTTCGTGTCGTCTTGACTATCGAAGCGCAAGCTAATGTTTTTCATCAGGCTCGCCAACTAGTCTCACATTAAGAATTGTGCTTTATTCCAACAGGCCAAGTGACCTTCAAACCGAACCGATCAGGTGAAATAATACGAATTTGCACGCGCTTGCTCCGTCTATTTCATTAAAAAGTTGATGTATCCGATGCATTGACCTTATAATGGGACTAAATCTGTGAACGTAATATACGTATCGACTTGACCAGATTGGCTATCAAAGAGGAAGATAATGTCTTTCATATCGCTCACTAACTAGTCTTACAATAAGAATCGCTCACGAACTAGTCTTACATTAAGAATCAATCACGAGCTAGTCTTACATTAAGAATTGATCACGAGCTAGTCTTACATTAAGAATCGATCACGATCTAGTCTTACATTAAGAATCACTCACGAACTAGTCTTACATTAAGAATCACTCACGAATTAGTCTTACATTAAGAATCACTCACGAACTAGTCTTACATTAAGAATCACTCACGAATTAGTCTTACATTAAGAATCACTCACGAATTAGTCTTACATTAAGAATCACTCACGAACTAGTCTTACATTAAGAATCACTCACGAACTAGTCTTACATTAAGAATCACTCACGAACTAGTCTTACATTAAGAATCACTCACGAACTAGTCTTACATTAAGAATCGATCACGAGCTAGTCTTACATTAATAATCGCTCACGAATTAGTCTTACATTAAGAATCACTCACGAATTAGTCTTACATTAAGAATCACTCACGAATTAGTCTTACATTAAGAATCACTCACGAACTAGTCTTACATTAAGAATCGCTCACGAACTAGTCTTACATTAAGAATCGCTCACGAATTAGTCTTACATTAAGAATCACTCACGAACTAGTCTTACATTAAGAATCACTCACGAACTAGTCTTTCTTTAAGAATCACTCACGAACTAGTCTTACATTAAGAATCGCTAAAGAACTAGTCTTACATTAAGAATCACTCACGAACTAGTCTTACATTAAGAATCGATCACGAGCTAGTCTTACATTAAAAATCGATCAAGATCTAGTCTTACATTAAGAATCGATCACGAGCTAGTCTTACATTAATAATCACTCACGAACTAGTCTTACATTAAGAATCACTCACGAACTAGTCTTACATTAAGAATCGCTCAAGATCTAGTCTTACATTAAGAATGCAATATACATGTGTGACTAAATATATGACTCAATATGTGAGTCGCAATATACATATCTTCTGGGGGTACCTGATCAGGGGGTTATCGGCCTCTGATTGGGATCTAATTTACGATATGTGTGAGTGAATGGATGTGTGAAAGGGACCTTCCTGTAAAACGGATGTATCATGTATGAAGAAGTCCAACCCTCCGGGGCAATGGCACCCCCAAATGGGCTATATATGGCCCGCACAACAACAACAACAATAATATACATATCTTCGTCGTATCAACTTGACCAGATTGGATATCAAAGCGCAAGCTAATGAATTTCGTCACGCTCGCCAGTAATGGTGGCTTCACACCAACGGCGACAGCGACAAAATACATGTTTCTTCGCTATTGCGCATGCGCATTACAAACAAATTTTGTTTCTTCCTGTTTGTCTCTGTCGCTGCGCTTTCAAGTCTTGGAAGAAGTTCAACTTTTGTCTCTGTCACTATGCCAAAGCCAATCAGAATAAAGACTGTGACTCTCGCTACCAGCGTTTTTGTTTTTGTTGACGTTCTAGCTAAGCCTTCTCTATAGCTTTGGTATCAGCGAACTATTTCAGTGAAATATACGGAAATACTATGGAAGAAATTTTAATTTCTTTGGCAATCGTCTTCGCTGTAAAAGGAGTTTTGTTAAATGCGGAAGTGATCTGTCAGCCATCTTGCAAGAAGAAGAAATAATCAAATAAATATTTTGCTTTCGAAAAAGATTATGCGCATGCGCAAATAAATTCTTGTCGCTCGCAGTGTGAAGGTTTTTTTAACAGCGACAGGTAATTTTTGGTAATTTTAGTTAACGTCGTACTAGAGCAACACAACGGGCTATTGACGACGGTCCGGAATCAGTCCCTTAAGGGAAAGATTCGAGGACAACACCTCGTAATTTTGAACCACGGTCAGATGACGAAGCAACACCTGAGCTGGCACCCCACTCTCCAAACTTCCACGCCAACCCAACGTGAGGACTTTCGGCCACGACAGATTTAAGGTGCACCAGCCGCCTCTACACCATACGTTTACAAACATCCATGCCCGTACCCGGATTCGAACCAGGAACCTTCCGATCCAGAGGCTAACACCTTAACCACTATACCGGTTGGTCGGCTAACAGCGACAGAGACAAGCAACAAAATGTTACCTGTCTTTGTTGCTGTCGCCGTTGGTGTGGAGCCACCACTAGTCTTACATTAGGAATCTCGCTCTCTTGAAACGGTCTACGTGACCTTCAAACCGAGCGATCGGGTAGAATAACATGAATTTGCGCTCGCTTGCTCCGTCTATTTCAATAGAAGGTCGATGTGTCCGATTGACTGACCTTAAAATGTGACTAAATATGTGAACGTATTCGGTTTCGTAAGATCTCAGAAGGGTAAATGCCTTGGGTTTTCAAATCGGCTAAGATCTATTGGCTATAAAACCGCAGACTAGTGTACCTTATCGTGGTCTACCTTGGTCCTTGAAGACTGAACAAACTGTTGGTCCGATTTAAAAGAGACTAACTAGGCAACAGCACCTAACTTTCCAATCAAGAGTCATATTTTCTGGGCTTTGAGGCTAACACCTTAACCACCACACCGGTTGGTCGGCTCAAATAGCACTAGATAATCACTTTAACCAATCAATAATTAGTGCCACATTCGGTATTCATGCTTTTTTCCTCAATCGATCTGCAAACCGAGAGACAGGAAGAAATAGGGTACAGCTTCAATTTACGTTTATAGCGGTGGCAACGGTCTTGTTCTTTTTCTTTTTGGCGCATTTCTAGTAGCGAGTTATGGCAGATTAAGGCAACCTCTTTGTATAATGGTTATTGCGCTTTTTTATGACAACTTAAGAAAGCTTAAAGTTTAAATTTTTATTTTGAATACATTCCAGAAAATTCTTTCAAAATCCGTTAAACACTGTCATTTTATTTCATTGATTCATTTGAAATAATTCTATCCTTGGCGACTTTGGAAGTGCACGCAAAAAAAAAAGCGCCAAGGCAGTTGCCACCGCTATAAACGTAGACTGAAGCTGTACCAGAAATAGTGGAAAGCTGCACGTACATGCTCCACAAACTTCATTAGAATTTCGATCTGCCTGATGTTCTGACCAATCTAGATTGATACAAGTGTGATGAAAGCCAAAGCTGAAAAGGCAAAATCCATACCACCTTCAAGAACAAGCTGCGAATAAACAAACCTCACAGCTTAGCTATTTCAAAAACGGTCACATTCACAAGCATTGAAAAAAAATTTCATACCAGGAAACCTAGCTCTTAGATTTCACAGGACGAAATCCCACAGAGATCATAAAATACGATTTCGCCAAGAAAATCCACTCTAAGTGAGTTTTAAATCCAACATTTTCCACTTGTGCAGATATTAACATACCTTTCCAGGCACCTATTCCGGTTTTCCCGGAACCAGGAAAAGGCGTAATCGATCGACCAGCATCGTTTACTTGTCAGATGTGATAGATGAATATATTCTTCCCGGAAAAATATCCAGGGGGGTGAAAAAAACGCTCTTTTTTATCATACCGAGAGCACACAAAAAATCCGGAGAGTTATTCAAGTGCCACATTTTATCCCGCCGCTATTTGTTCCTTAAAAAGTGTCGGGAAAAAAACGGGAAAGGGTATTTATTCTCACGTCCAAAGAATTAAGTGCAGTGTGCATTATGTAAATTCGGGAATGCACCAGAGGAAACAGGAGTTCCTGTCTTATGGGATTTTACTAGATTACTTTCTCCGTATCGAACTTTTTCCAGGATGAAATACCGGAGTTTTTAGTTCCCTACCTGACCTTTCCCGGTTTATTGCGCCGAGTGGCAAGGAGTGTAAAAAGGAGTGTTTGAGTTCCAGGTCCATCCATATTTTAGAAGTTAATAAAAGAAGACAATGACATCGAGGAAACTTTCAGAAAGGGACGGGGTAAAATTCAAATAGAACGGAAATAAGTGCACCGGGCAGAAGCCATATCGGGGATTGCAACGAAATTGCTTTCGTGGAATTAGATCGTATAACCCGTATAAGTTGAAATCGGGTAGAAAACTTTGGAAATTGTTAGTCTGAAACAAAAGTTCTACATAGTTAAGCTTCCAAAAGCTTTGACGAGAAATCCTGTCCATCAAAACCAATCCAATTTTGCTAATGACGAATTATCTTGTCCATCAAAATTTGAAGATATGCAGTAGCCGGGATAGAATTCAACTAAACTCATGTCCATAAATTAAGGATAATGCCAGCTCCGGCAAATAAAGGTTCAGAAACAAAACAAACGTGACTTATTCATAAAGCCCATTTATTAAACAAAAGATAAAGAACAAAAAAGATGGTGTATGTATGATACCATTCATAAAAACTACGATTTTTGCTCACTGGAGCAATTACAAAAAATATCGACCTTACAAAAACTTAACAAGGTATGGTTGGTATGATGGTTAATACATTGTATGTCTCCCAGACGATGAAATACAGTCCGTACAACGCATGCTGAGGATCAAATTATCGAACTGATCTTTGGGAAGATCACTCCACTCAGCAAGCAATGCTCTAGGAAGTTCCTGTACACATGTAGGAGGTGGTTGATGGGCTGAAACTCGTCGGCCAAGCATGTTCCACACAATGCTGGCCATTCCTTACGGGTTATATCCTCAGATTCAAGGCATTCATTTGAAATGTTTGCACGGTGAGGACGGGCGTTGTCATCCATAGACACAAATTCTGCTCTCATGGCACTCCTAAACAAACGTACTTGTTGTTCCAGAATGATGTCCCGATAAATTTGGCCTCTCATGGTTCCGATTTGAACATGTATATCTATTCTAGAGTCCAGTGTAATTCCACCCCTAAGAGCAATCCTGCACCACCGTAACGGTTTTCGTTCAATGATGTTGTCTCGGTGGTAGCGGGTACCTGGCGTTCCCCCGCCGTGAATCAGATTGCAAACTAAACCTGGACTTGTCGGAAAGCATCACACAAGCCCACTGTTACGATGTCCACATTGCATGTTCTCTACTCCAGGCTAACCGCTGGCGACAGTGAGTTGCCGTGAGTGGAACACATCTGACAGGCATACGAGCATATAGACCATCATGTCCCAAACGTCTGTAAACGGTTTGCCTTGAAACTGTCGTACCCGTGGCTAAAGATAGCTAACGAGAAAGGTCGGATGCTGTGCTCCGTCTGCTTCTTTTTGCAGTTACCGCCAAATACCGGCCGTCATTCGGCGTTGTAATTCGTGGGCGACCTGTACTGCAACATCTACTGACATTTCCATCATTTTGGAATCGTTGCCAAAGCCTAGAGATAACACTTTGGGCGATTCCAAGTTCCACTGTAACTTCAGTCTGAGTACGCCCACATTCCAGGCGGCCGATAATTCTACCACGTAAAGAATCATCGACATGCGTCCTCTGTGCCTTAATTATTCGGTTGTGGCACTGAGCGGCTTACAGAACGCTTGTGAACTATTTTACTTTGCTACCATTCCTTATATACACCTCTCTTACACTCTCGTCATTGTGACGTACTATCGGAGTCATGTGAAGGCTTCCTGTAATTTGGATATTATTCTTGAAGACGTGTGCGATAATTATACAGGTGAAATTTTTTTTTACTTTAGAGTTCTGTGTGATTCTGAATTATCCTTAATTTATGGACATGAGTGTAGTTACCACCGTCCCAGCCTAAGCCATTCGGTGTATTGCCACGTAAATTTGAGCCAATGTCAGATGACGAGACAACATATGAGCTGGCACCCCACTCTCCAAACTTCCACACTAACCCAATGTGAGGACTTTCAACCACGATAGATTTAAGGTAAACCAGCCTCCTCTACACCATATGCTTGCAAACATCCATGCCCTGACCCGGATTCGAACCAGGAAACTTCCGATTTATAGGCAAACACCCTAATCTCAGGTCGCACTTGCGTTGCGGCAGCTGCGCCGCACGTTGAAAAACTGGATATGTGCACCGGGCCAAAGGCAATCCTTCTGTATTGCGGTTTTTATGGCAACCTCGGCAAGAGGAAAGTTTAAATTTTCATTTTGAATATACTAGATAGTTCTTTCAATATCCGTTAAATTGTCGTTTGATTTCATTCGATCACTTGAAATAATTATTTCCTTCGCGTCTTTAGAAGTGCGCCGACCAACCGGTATAGTGTTTAAGGTGTTAGCCTCTAGATCGGAAGGTTCCTGGTTCGAATCCGGGTCCGGGCATGGATGTTTGTAAACGTATGGTGTAATTGCGGCTGGTGCACATTAAATCTGTCGTGGCCAAAAGTCCTCCCGTTGGGTTGGCGTGGATGTTTGGATAGTGGGGTGCCAGCTCAGGTGTTGCTTTGTCATCTGACCGTGGTTCAAAATTACGAGGTGTTGTCCTTGGATCTTTCCCTTAAGGGACTGATCCCGGACCGTCGTCAATAGCCCGTTGTGTTGCTCTAGTACGACGTAAACTAAAATTACCATTACCATTACCATCTTTAGAAGTGCGCCAAAAAAAGTGCCAAGACCGTTACCATAACTATAAACGTAGACTGAAGCTGTTCCCAGCCAAAGACCGTTGTGTACTCGAGGACTGGTGCATCTTAAATCTGTCGTGGTTGCAAATGTATTGCATTTAGCAGAGTAAGGTGGTAACTAAGGCGTTGTTCTCGTCACCTGACCGTCAAAAACAAGATAAATCACCAATGCGTTGTCCTTTGATCTTTTAATTCGAGATTCGACGCCAACAGCTCGTTGGGTTGTTCCAGTATGACGTTGATTAACTACTTCCCTACCTACGTTGAAATCGGCTAGAAAACGATAGAGGTTGTTAGTCTGAAACAAAAATTATTGATTGTTAACCTACCAAGGGGTTTCGACGAGAGATCGCTCTATCAGGTTCGGACCAATTTTGATTATGACGAGAAATTTTGTCATCAAGATACTGTCAACGAGATTTACATCGATCTTCCAATGAACTAGTTTAACAGTCCAAAATTCGACAGACACGTTTGTGTTTCAATAGCCAATCGGGTCAAGACGATAACCCATACCCACATGGACAACACTTCTGAGATCTTATGACAGCGATTCTGTCGGTGTGTTACGTGTCTATCTTCAGGTCGATGCATTCCAGTTACGGAGTTCACTACGACAATCAGATTCTACATTCACTTTACTTAAATTTCTTTTTTACGTATATTTTATAAGAATATTACAGGCACAATCGGAGGCATTCTTAGACGAAGCAAGCAGTCAAGGACGCTGAAAAAAGATCTCGGTTGTGTAAACAGTGCCGTAACTAGGCAGGTGCAACAGGTGCGCCCGCATAGGGCGCAATTGGAAGGGGGCCCAAAAGAGAAAGAGAGAGAGAGACAACCTCCCCAAAGAGAAGAGAGTCAAGATAATGGAAATAAATGAAACACCAGATGAAGGAAGTAACTTCACACCCGAAGAATTATTTAAAATACAAATTTACAATGTTCTTGATACACTATTGTCTCAAATAGATTGGAATTATCAAAAAATTAAAACTGTGTTTTGTCAATGGCGTGCTCTGGACACTATCCTTGGACACTACAAGGCAAGAAGTGATGGTCACTTGGAGTACCCAGTGGGTGGATCATCATAGCCGCTAACAAAGGAAAGCACAATTATCCATGCCCTGACCATGGATTCAAACCAGGAACCTTCAGATCCAGAGGCCAACACTTTGACCACTAGACCGGTTGGTCGGCAAAAAAAAAAAGCCGAAGCAAAATAATGAAAACTATCTTTGACGATTTTTGCTATATGTATGGCTTGTCTCTACCATACACGAGTGTCGCCAATTAAAAAAAAATGGCTGCAGATCTTGCTATATTAAATATTATATATAAAAGATTTTAAAAAGTACGAATTCACATGTGAAATTGGAAGTTCTAAGTTTCCAGTAACGACTCTTATACACAATATAGAAACTGCATCTCCGTTTAACAATTCTAAAGGCCCTTCTGATTTTGGTTTAATTGAGTTTTACTCAAATATCAATGTCGCTCTTCGAATATTTCCAACTCTTCCAGTTTCTATTGCTTCGTTTTAGCAAGTTGAAATTAAGAAAAAATTATTTAAGATCAACTATCGGACACGAACGATTATCCAATCGATCTATTATTTTAACAGAAAGTATCGTTAAAAATATTAACTATGATGATGTAATTAATGAATTTGCTGAAATACTACCTAATTAAAAGATAAAGGGACCTAAATGCAAATTCTTGCGCAGTACACAGGAATGGCTATTTACGGGACTGTGTGTAGGACACGATGGATTAGGAATGGACTTGAGCAGATCAGCAATCGAAGCCATCTTGTTCTTCAATTCGTCCTACAGTCCTCACGTTGGGTTGGTGTGGAAATTTGGAGAGTGGGGTGCCGGCTCAGGTGTTGCTTCGTCATCTGACCATGGTTCAAAATTACGAGGTGTTGTCATCGGATCTTTCCCTTATGGGACTGATCCCGGATCGTCATCAATACCCCGTTGTGTTGCTCTAGTACGACTAGTTAATTGCTCTAGTCAACTAAAAATTACCAATTACTTCCAATATCACGTTAACCACCACTCGGTGTACCTAGGTATTTTAATTAACGTCCTACTGGAGCAAAACAACAGGTCATTGACGACTTTCCTGCATGAATCGCGAAGGGTAATTGGAAATTTTTAATTATCGTCGTACTAGAGCCAACACAACGGGTTTTTGACGACGGTCCGGGATTAATCCCCTAAGGGAAAGATCCGAGGACAACACCACGTAATTTTTAACCACGGTCATTTGACGAGGCAACACCTGAGCAAGTACCCGACTCTCCGAACTTTCACACCAACCCAACATGAGGACTTTCGGCCACGACAGATTTAATGTACACCAGTCGCCTCTACTCCATACGCTTACAAACATCCATTCACTGACGACCTGGATTCGAACCAGGAATCTTCTGATTTGGAGTCTAACACCTTACCACCATACCGGTTGATCGGTGAATCCAGAAGGGATATATCTGATTACAACACTACCTAATTTTGAGCCACGATCAGGAGTCTGGCAACACTCTCATCAAACTTCCACACCACATCAATGTGAGGACATTTCAGGCCAGGACGGTTTTAACGTGCACCAGCCCCCTTTGTACACAAAGGTCTTTGGTTTTATTCGAATTCCCGACCCTCCTGCTAATTAGACGATCTTCTAACCGGTCTTCCCAACAGTCGGAGGTCTTCAAACCGAACGATCGGGAGAAATAATATGGAGCTACGCGCATGTGCTCCGCCTATATTATTATCTGTCTTACATCGCGATGGGGTATCTCGTCATTTCCAAAACTGACCAGATCTTGATGATTCGTCATTAGAAAAAATGTGCAGATCTTCTTCTTGTTCTCGTTATTGAAATCGACGGTACAGATTCAGTCTAAATTTATAGCTGTAGCAACGGTCTTGCCGCTTTATTGGCGCACTTCTAGTAGCGAGTTATGGCAGGTTAAGGCAACCCATCAGTATTGCGGTTTTTATGGAAACCTCGGCAAGTGGAAAGTTTAAATTTTGTTTGAATATACTAGAGAGTTCTTTCAAAATCCGTTAAACTGTCGTTTGATTTCATTGATTCATTTGAAATAATTCTTTCCTAGGTGACTTTAAGTGCGCCAAAAAAAGCTAAAATACTGTTGCCATCGCCATAAACGCTTGTTTTTGGCGCTCTTCTAGTAACGAGTTATGACAGGTTAAGGCAATCCATCTGTATTTCGGTTATTGTGGTTCTTATGGCAACCTCGGAAACAAGCGGAAAGTTTACGTTTCCCATTGTGAATATTCCAGAAAGTTCTTTCAAAAAAATCCGTTAAACTGTGGTTTGAATTCATACGTTCATTTGAAATAATTATTTCCTTGGCGACTTTAAAAAGTGCGCCCCCCCAAAAAAGCGCCAATCTATAAACGTAGACTGTAACTGTACCAAATCGACAGTAACTTGATGACGAGATATCTCGTCACTAGCAAAATTTTTCAGACCTTCAGGGAGGGATGTCGATTAACAGAGTCGAAGATCTTCGCAACTTGTGCAACAAAAGCACATACAATGCCTCGTAATCGATACTGAATAGAAACAAATCAGTTTAAAGTAACAGATTCTATAGTTAATTTGCCATTTAACGGAGCGTGTAGTTTTGTAAAAAATGAAAAACTCAATTTACCACGTAAGAAGAATATCTCAAGAAAAGTTTCGTGGTGCGTCTTCGAGTTTGATTTTAAAGAAACGAGACTTTCAGAAATAATTTATGCGTGTCGAAGGGGAAGATTAGATTAAGGATAGAAAAACACGAGATAAAACACAAAGAAAAGGCAAATTAATAATTAATCATACTTTGCCTTTTTTGCGGTGTGCCCTCACTTATGATTGAAAAATCTCCTTAAGGCACTTTGAATGAAATATATACACTTCTTTAATCACATTCTTTTTAAGTAAAAAAATTGTGATTAAAATTTTGAGCCCGGTTATTATTTTTGGTATAGTTCTTTAGTATAAAATCTCCTCGTCGTTGCTCTGTTGCAGCGGTTGTAGAGAAAGACAATGGAAATTAAGTTCACCAAATAATTACTCCCTGGATGAAATTCGGCATACTTCCATTTCATATTACGCTGGTCTCTGTTAATTAAGTTGCTTAAAATAGTAAGAACTACACTACCCTGCAATAATGGACCGTTCTGCAAGATGTGATGGTATAAAGGAAATAATACATGCTTTAATAGAGGGATGGTCCCCCACGTGTTGCAATTACACTAGCAACCCTTCTGGGCATACTTTCAACAAGGTTTTGATACACAGCTATGGGTATTTGTATCTATAACGCGTCCCACAAATTGTCGATGGGGTTTAGGTCGGGACTCCGAGCAGGCCAGGGAAGACGTTTTACATCCATATCTTGATACCATTGCTAGACAGCTGCTGCAATATTCGAAGCAGGAACCTTCTGATCCAGAGGCTAACACAGATCGGTAAGTCGGCAAAGAAGACAGGAATACATCCAAGTTAAGTTACAGGAATCGAAACTGTGCCACCCATCATGTTTGTTTGTCGCAACTATAAAAATATTAGGGATACGATACACTACCCTACAATAAGGGACCGGACAGCAACATGTTATTGGTACAAGGGAAATAATACATGCTTTTTTTAGGGGGATGGTCCCCCACGTGTTACAATTACACTAGCAACCCTTCTGGGCATACTTTCGACAAGGTTTTAATGCACAGCTTTGGGTATTTGTGTTCTTTCCTGCTGCAAGAATATCGCCAGCCCAGTTGTAGATTTCGGACGTGGTTCCTTGGTTCGTAAGCGTCGTTCTAACTCGTCCCACAATTATTCTATGCGGTTTAGATCGGGAATATGAGCAGGCCAGGGAAGACGTTTAGCATCCATATCTCGATACCACTGCTAGACAGAGGCTGTAACATGACACGGAGCCCTTGTCGTCCTGGAGGTAACATTCGTCCATTCCATAAAATTGCCAGAGCGTAGGAAAAACCCGATTGTCCAAAATGTTGATGAAGGCGTTCAATTGACCAGGAACAACATGCAAAGGTCCCAGGCCATACCACGAAAAACACCTCCAAACAAGGAGTCGGATTTTATGCAAATCCGCTAGAGTCTGGTCCATTATTGTAGGGTAGTGTGTAATGTCAAGTAATAGACATAAGCAATGAAAGCGTTGCTGACACAGAACAGAGAAGTGTACCCAGCAAGGAATGTACCTGAAAGGAGTCGAAACTGCGCCGACTACAACTTTAAGGTTGATACTGCAGTCGGCATACCCATTGAGCTCTCAGATTACCGGTCCATTATTGTAGGGTAGTGTATATTATATGGTACACATACAAGAGGAGGTTTGCTTTATCGCGATTTCCGATGCCTTTTGGGTGGTTCGTGAAAGTGTAGAATATGAACCGAATTCAGAATGACTTCATCAGCTAAAAAAAAATGTGACAAAAGTGAAGGATTTCGTGATGTCTGATTGAGGTTTGACGGCAAGATTGATTAGTAGTGCGATTTATTTGAATCGTCATGCTGTTTATGAAATTTTGAATCGGCATTTGGCCTTGCGCAAAGTCTGCTCAAAGTTGGTCTCAAAAAGTATCATCGTGAAACTATAGATCTCCGCTGGCATCTGGTCCATTATTGTAGGGTAGTGTATATAAAGAGTGTACATCTGGTTCGTCGGGGTTCCGTGTGTATGTCCACTGCGCTTACTACCTGTGAGTTATAGGCTGCACAGATTTGACTCTTATCTGGGTATATTTATCTCATTTGTGTTAGTGATACATTCCTTGTATGTGTATGTTTTTCCTTTGAAGTTGTATGTCTTGTATTTATTTGGCACAGCTTTATAGCCCTTGTAGACTAACAAACAAAACCTAGTGTACTTCCGAATCATGCAATGCATTTTGGGATCGTTTGACAGCCCTCTGTTGTCTTTTGCAGCCGAGGAAGTGCCAAACATCCTGTCAAATGCGATTGAGCATTAACGAAGAGTGAAGCCGTAGTAGGAGTAGAAGTATTCGGACAGTAGTTGGAATTGATAGCTTCGTTATGACAGTTCAACTGCTCATTGCAAACATAACTAACACCATCACACACTCACATGCCCAGTATCGTGAGACACAGTATTAGTATGCATAAGTGTGGTTTGGATGAATACAGCATGCCACCGACATTCCGTGTATATCAGGAATATAAGAGTATATTGATTAAATCTATATTATTACATAACATCTATGCATTATTACATTGTCATATCTATAAAGTAATTATATCAGTGCATCGTTACATTCATACCGTAATTACATCTGTACATTGTTCATTACATCTGTACATTGTCATATCTATAAAGTAATTATATCAGTGCATCGTTACATTCATACCGTAATTACATCTGTACATTGTTCATTACATCTGTACATTGTTCATTATATCTGTACATTGTTCATTACATCTGTACATAGTTCATTACATCTGTACATTGTTCATTACATCTGTACATAGTTCATTACATCTGTACATTGTTCATTACATCTGTACATAGTTCATTACATCTGTACATAGTTCATTACATCTGTACATAGTTCATTACATCTGTACATAGTCATTACATCTGTACATTGTTCATTGTTGTTGTCGTGCGGGCCATATATGGCCCAATTGGGGGTGACATTGCCCCGGAGGGTTGGACTTCTTCATACATGACACATCCGTTTTACAGGAAGGTCCCGTTCACACATCCATTCACTCACACATATCGTAATCTAGATCCCAATCAGAGGCCGATAACCCCCTGATCAGGTACCCCCAGAGGTATTTGTTTGGTATGAGAACATGGGGGACTTTGTGACCACGACCTATTTGACGTGCCCCAGCCACCATTAGCGAACACGACGGTCTTTAGCCAGGTCTAAGGGCCGATCTCGCAACCATCAGAATTGCAGGCTCCGTCGAGGACAGGACCCACAACCCTTCCTATGCGAGCCCGACGCTCTACTGACTGAGCTACCGCGGCTCACATTGTTCATTACATCTGTACATTTTTCATTACACCTGTACATTGTTCATTACATCTGTACATTTTTCATTACACCTGTACATTGTTCATTACATCTGTACATTTTTCATTACACCTGTACATTGTTCATTACATCTGTACATTGTTACATCTCTAGAAAAATTACATCTGTACATTGTTACGTCTATAGAAAAATTACATCTGTACATTGTTACACCTATAGAAAAATTACATCTTTACATCGTTACATCTATACAGTAATTACGTCTGCACATTACCTAAGCATTCTTTCTCAACTTTTTCTCTTCTCACCCCTTTCTTTTCACATTTACTTGACATTGTCGGTCTTGTATTTGGAGTAGCTTTGTGAAATATTTCCCTTGTGCCATAAAATCCTAAACCAACCAACTCTTGGTATAATCTTCTGATGAGTCTATAATTATCACCATGCCAATGATTTTACTCTTCGAGCTCTTGTTAGAAACAATGTTCCTGAGCCGTGCGATTTCAAGGTGGTTGGCAAGTGTCCATGTACCATGATATTGTAGCTCATTGCGAACCAGCCATGGTAGTGTGTGACAATTCTAACGAGGCAATTTATTCTGGCTTTTCAAAATCATGTCTGCTGGTCACCGATGTAGCAGAGCGTGGTAAGGAAGTGCAATTTCAGTCTACCAAAACGAACTTCAAGGTTAAAATCTTTTCTATTCTTCATTACTGTAAGTTAAGCATTGTAGTTTTGACTTAGTTCATCACCTGTTTTCACTATCTAAAAATAATTTAATTTTACACAAAATTTCAGATCAAAGATTAAAGAAGTTGTTCCGAGAAAAATAAAATAAAAAATTAAACCGATTCAGCTGAGAAAATCAAAAGTCAAATCATGACTGAGAAACATCTGTTCAGTACCCCGCTGTGCAAGATGCTTTTCCAACACAACATAGTGTCCAGTGATGGCTATGTCAAAGCTAATGATGAAGATATGATGCGATTCAGCACCTTTTTGATGCGCCAAGCCAGAGAGAAAACTGCTGAAATATACAAAATGAGGGTAAGAATCTTTTAACTAAGAACTTTTGGGTAAGCCTCTGCTTTGTCCAGCATGAGTCTTAGGGCGTGTATTATTGTGCATGAGTATTAGGGTGGTCACAAAAAATCTATTTTCGAATTTCTACAGGGGCACTCCCCCTAAAAGTTGCCAATAGGCTAGAAAATGTGATTGGCAAAGTTTTAGCTCATTCTGATAATATTAACCCGTGCCTCATTAAGAGTAAAGTTAGGAAAAACAGCGATTTTTAGTAAAAAATCGTAGTTTTTACTCCTTAAAATCGAAACTATTCGTCCTAGAAACCTGGTTCTTGTCATATTTCATAGGAAATTTTATTGACTTGAAGTTTGATCTCATCCACTTTTTTTGCTAAAATTGATAGAATGGTATTTAGCATATTTCAGTAGTGGATATCCTCAAAAGTGAATTTTAATGCAAAGCCCTAAAAGCATTACAATATTCAATTAAATCTGCTTTCCAGATTTTGCTTTTTGTATTTTTCATTTTGTACAATAAAAAGGTTTTTGTTAGAGGTATTTTCTAAAATAAATCCAACAACATTCAAATTCAAAATGAAGGAATTTGGGGTAAAGAAGAGGAAGCAAAGAGTAAAAATGACAACAATTAGTGTTCAAATGTATTTACTAATTATATTGTTGAATTATACATCATTACATTATTATTATTTAAATATACAAATTACATGGTAATTACAAATTAAGGTGGTGATGTCTTAGATATTGTAGCTTTTAAAGAGTCTTGAAAAATGTGTCTACATTCAGATACAACTTGTAAAAGTACTTCAGATACAACTAGTGAGTGGTATTTAGCATTTTTCAGGCATTAGGTCACGACCTACAGAATTTAATTCTAGGTAGAAGTGTCATACGACTCCGCAACTGATCTCATCAAAAATAGATTTAGAAATTCCTATTTAGAGGGAGCTGTTGTGCACTGGGATAAGAAATTGCTTCCAGATTTGTTTAGTGAAGAAAATGTGGAGCAGATAGCGATTTTGATTACTTGTGGCGATGAAGAACAGTTGATAGGTGTTCCAATACTTGAAAATAGTGCGAGGATAATTCAGGCAAAATCTGTATTATCAGCAGTTGAGCAATGGGGGGCAGTGGAGAAAATCCAGGCAATGTGTTTTGATACCACGGCAGTAAATACTAGTCGCCTTGGGGGAACCTGCGTTTTGCTAGAGCAGTTATTAGAGGAAAACCTTCTGAATTTAGCATGTCGCCACCATATTTTACAAGTTGCTTACAGAGCAGTTTTTAATTGCAAAATGGGCACATCCACTGGTCCTCAGCCAGATATTTTTCGAAAATTCCAGACTGGGTGATCTAAGCTAGACAAGAAGAAATACAAACAGATATAGAAGATGAAAATATTAGAAATAAAAAAGTTATCCAGACCAAATTTCAAGTTTTCTTTTTGAACAATTTTTGAACAATGATTATAAAGAATTCATCCAACTTTGCTTAGTTCATTTAGGGCGTCTTCCTCAAAAAGACATTACTTTTAGAGCACCTGGTGCTATTCATCACGCAAGATGGATGGCAATTGCCATTTATTCTCTTAAAATGCATATTTTCATAGATCAATTTTCGTTAACTGATTTAGAGAGAAAAGGTATTGCAGATATTTGTTTATTTATAGTCAATATATTTATGTAAAAGCGGGGTTCAATGCCCAGAAACCTATTTTGGCCCCAACCTAGATCTACAATTATTAAAATCTTTAGCTAGATACAGGAAAATTGATAAAGAGGTTGCATACAAGGCCCTGTGTAAAATAATAAACCATCTGCGGAATCTGATCTCGGAGCAAGTTCCATTTTCATTTTTCGATGATACTTTGTAAAATATGTCAAAACAAACATCCTGGTAAAATGTAAAAAGCTTGGTGTTATCTGTGAACGTGTAACGGTAGTGTTATTTCTGTTTCATATTTGTATACGAACAAAGAAAAGAACTTCATACACAAATACAATCAATGCATTGGAAAATAATTTTTTTCTTCATTTCAGTAAGCAGTTGTTTTGAATTAGGCTTCATTGTTATTGATTTGATACGAGAAATTACTGAAAAATTGAAATCTGGGATATAATTTTTACTGGGTTGAATTAAATTTTATTGTTCAAGGGCCCTATTTGGCCAAGCTGAGCCAAACAGCGTCCAGTAAATGGACAACCACTCAAGAAGAGAATACACATCGAACACACGAAAAGTTTACACTAATAAATCAAATAAAAAGAAACCACAAACATTCTATCTTTTATCCGACAGGGTAATCTTGTAGATGTTCTTGCCACCAACTATATATTTTCATGATTAACTACACTATATGGACAAAAGTATCTGGACACAACATGTTTTTCAGAAAAAGTGCGTTATTGTTCTATTTAGTAACGGGTAGGGGCCCTCCTTTTGCTTTTATTACAGTTGCAACACGTCGACTTTCCACAAGTTCTCTGTAAATATGGGCAGGAAAAGCTCGCCGTGCCTCTTGCAAGGCTGTGAGATTAAATTGTTGAGAAGATGGGCTTGCGTGGAGGTGTACTCGTCGCTGACAGTATGTCCCACAAATGCTCGATCGGATTGAGATCGGGTCTCTGAACAGGCCAGTCAAGGAAGTTCACCTTATTTTCAGGAAACCAGTCCAGCAGACATTTTGCAGTATGACATGGAGCTAGATACTGATGGAAGAAACAGTCATCATCGCCGTAGTATTGCCATAGTGTTGACAAGGCTGAATTAGCCAGAACTTCGAGGTACACGCCAGCGTTCATGGTACAGGTACATAAAGCAATGGGCCGAAACCTAACCAAGAAAAAGAACCCCATACTAAGATGGATCGTTCTTCGAATTTCTGCAGTGTACAAATACTTTTGTCCATATAGTGTATTCAATAATTTTTTCTAATTTGAAATGAAGCATAATTTTGTGGACAAAGCCTACTGGAGATGTGAAAATCTTGGCGTGTTCTTTAAATCAATCTGTATATTTTGAAAAGCCTTCTTTATTTTTGTAAACGTCGAATAAAAATTACAACTATAGGTCTTCAAACTCTGTATGTGGCATTTTACCCATTGGTGTTTGTCTCGACGAGGTATCTCGTCAAAAGCAAAACTGACCCGTTTTTTCACCAGTCATTTTCATATCTTTCTTCTAGTATCCCCAAGTGCACAAAACCTACTCACCTCAAATACTGTGTTCCGTCAGAAAAGCTTTTAAGTTGGATTTTCAAGTTAATAATTTATCTCCGACTTTATAAACAGGCAATTTCATTCCAATTTAACTGAAAACTAAATTGTACAAATCGAGTTTTACTGAAATTGCGACACCACCACTAATTTAATTAGTTTTGAATTTATTCATGAGTATTCATTCCTCTCTCAATTGCAAATTCCTTAATTAGATAAAATGGACCGTACGGTAAATGATGTGATTTTTTTTCTGCATAATAGCCTACCTTTTATAATTAAATAGACAGTGGTGAATAAGCGGATTCCGTATATTTTCGTCAACTGCGATTCAATTTTAATGACTTGTTTACATGGTGCAATGCTGTTCACTAATTCTAACGTTCTAAAAATCGCGTTCCGAGCGAAATTACGCTTTTAGTGACTGGTGTAATTGATTTGCGACCACTTTGCTTTCGTGTTGCTCTTTTAGTGAAAGGTTTTAAGAACGCTTCAGTTCGTATATTTTGCTTAATCTTTAAATTAGTCTTTAATATAAATACTTTCTTGTGGTAACGATTTTCGCCTGCTTTTTTTTAGCGAGTTGTGGCAAGCCAGAGGATCTTTACTTTATTAGGTTTATGGTCGTAATGATTAGAATATTTTATATTAATTTTTGTAAACCATCATCATTTTTTATTTCACCATTCCCCCAAAAAACTCTAGTTTGTTAAGGGGTATGGGACTCAAAATATGAAAAATAGTCCAATTCTTTTTATTATCTTAAAAAATAATATACTTCTGAATAAAATGTTACCTAAATTTTGTTTCTAGCATAAGTAGTACGGGAAATATTCAACTTTTTATAAACATGACAGCTGCAAATCAAACAAGCCTTCATAATTTGTAACGCTCTTTTTCTTCTTTTGTGTTAAATGGGATTTCAATAGTGAAAAATGGATACACATAACATTTTTTTTGTCATTAATGAATGAATTTTTCTACATTTACTTTTCAAATATATTTCTCTAATTTGTCTTCAGCAACTGTGGATATATATTTTTTTTCTACAATTTTTCGAACTTTGTATACTATGTGTTTTATGAATTTTTTGAACAAAATATATTTTTAAAATTTTTTTCTAATTGCTTTAACCAGAAATCAAGATAATAATTGGTAATTTTTTAGTTAACGTCGTACTAGAGCAACACAACGGGCTATTGACGACGGTCCGGAATCAGTCCTTTAAGGGAAAGATTCGAGGACAACACCTCGTAATTTTGAACCACGGTCAGATGACGAAGCAACACCTGAGCTGGCACCCCACTCTCCAAACCCAGAAATCAAGAAGACAGTCTATAGTATGAACTTTTAGCAGTTAATTAATAAAATTGATGTGATTTGTGATAAAATATTTTAAGAACATCCATTTGTCCCAACGTCAAAATTTTGGCATTTTTAAATTATAAAAAATTTTTAAAGTTTTGAAAATATAAAATAGTTATTATAATTGCAAAATACAATGTATGTTTACAGAAAAATTTCAGAACAAAAACTTTAACGGATTTTATAATTTTGTGTCGCGGACCCCCTTAAAATTAATATGAACTTATGTAACATTCAAATGAAACTACTTATTTAACTTGGACAAACTTCTGCTACAATAATTCGGGAAGTAAAGATTTTTTTTCATTAAAGTTAATGCTTACCCAGAAGCAGTATCAATAATCATTTAAGGGTTTTTCTATTTCTAAAATTATTTTCTTTTTTTAAATTGTTCTCCACTAAGCATAAAACGGTGTTTTTTCTAAGACATTCTTCCTTGGCGACATAAAAAGCACTCCAAAAACTGCGCCGAAGGCGTTGCCACAAAAAGTCTATATCAAAGCTGTAACATTTTAGATAGAAGAGTGGAGAACCACACGAACGCAAGCAAAAGTTATTGTTTCAATACACCTATAAATCTGCAAGTTGATGTGAAATTTATTTTGAAAACATAAAACATAAAAACAATGAATTCTACAAAATAAGTTATAAGAAGGAAGAAATCAAAACATCCCTTTTGCGTGGTATTACCCAATCTATAGGGAAATTTTACACATTGTTAAAAATAATGATAGACTGTAAAATCTTCCTAACGTTGTATTTGTCCCAATTGAAGACTCAGTACAGAATTATTGACAGTAAGCTGCACAGTTACGTTTTGAACATTTTGGTGTTAAAATCTGTTTTGCATGCCTTGAGGATTCTATAGAAGACGGTAGAGACAGAATACTGGCATTAAGACCTCAGAAGTGTGCTTCATTTCAATTTTGAACTTATTCCAGAAATTGTAGTACAATTAATCAGGAACGTGCATATAAGATGCCAACGTTCATGGTTCCTTTTCGTAGGACTTATTAGGGTAAATCTCGTGTTCAACTGTATTCTACCCCAGACTTTCACCAATAGCCCGCTGTGTTGCTCCAGTACGACGTTAATAAAAATACCTACCTGTATTCTACCCTAGAAACTAAATGTTAATTCATTTCTTCAATTAGATTGAAATGAAGCATGAATCAGAACAACTGCCTATTGTCATAAAAATAGTTTTTAGTGCATTTAGTTGTCTTTGTAGACTGTTTTCTGTTTGTTCTCATTCGAAACACAAAATATATGTTGCTCCAGTACGACGTTAATCAAAATACCTACCTGTATTCTACCCTAGAAACTAAATGTTAATTCATTTCTTCAATTAGATTGAAATGAAGCATGAATCAGAACAACTGCCTATTGTCATAAAAATAGTTTTTAGTGCATTTAGTTGTCTTTGTAGACTGTTTTCTGTTTGTTCTCATTCGAAACACAAAATATATGTTGCTCCAGTACGACGTTAATCAAAATACCTACCTGTATTCTACCCTAGAAACTAAATGTTAATTCATTTCTTCAATTAGATTGAAATGAAGCATGAATCAGAACAACTGCCTATTGTCATAAAAATAGTTTTTAGTGCATTTAGTTGTCTTTGTAGACTGTTTCTGTTTGTTCCCAGTCGAAACACAAAATATATAGAAAATACCACATATCTCCGCATTTTTCCTCTCTCCCCTATAAATTAAAATACTTAATTCGTGTTTTAGAAATCCATGGTTGATGAAGTCTTGCAGCTAATCAAAGACGTCAATCTTACCTCAAAAGGAATGAAAAGGATCAAGTTGTTGTTACAAGAGTATGTCTGTATCTCCTACATTTAAACCGTCTACCTGTTCCAAAATATTCAATAACCAAAGTGTTTTAACATTATGAGAGTTGTGGTTTCGAGTAGAGTAGTTGCGATTACCTTAACCTCAACACCACCTCACATTTATCACTGCAGTACAAATTGTGTGCAGTTGTTACATTTTTTGTCAAAACAGAACGTGATGAATAACAATGCATTATGCTCGGGCGTTGAAATTGATTATTGTATCGTAATCAAAGGGGATAAATGTTTATTGACACAACAATTACGTCACTCAAAACGTGAAAGTGAAATGATTAAGTATATCAATCGATACGATATACAGTCCTTGTGACAGGCATTTTAACTGTTCCGTTGCATTTTTTCTTATTCTCTTTTTGCAACAGGCTAGTTCCATGTGTGACTCACACTACAAGTGAGCTAAACTTGAATCTTAAAGCTACCATAAGAAAATTAATATTACAATAAAATTAGATTTGCAACTTGTTTTACTTTATAGTAAAGGTTTAATTTATACATATTAGCTACTAAATTTCATTTATCTTACTGGGTATTCTCTGTACATGGGGAAAACTGAGCTGTGACTCACACTACATGAAAGGCAAGTGATACTTTGATTAAGTACAAAAACTCTTGTTTCTTCCTCTGTTGATTACCAAAACATTTTGTTTTAAAATTATTGTTACTTCAAATAATTGTACTTTAATAGCAGATTATTAATAGATTAATTAAATACATAATTAATTTATAACAAAACATTTTTTTGTGACTCACACTACATGGCAAATGTGACCCACACTACACTTCACAAAAACATTTTTACTGACAATTGAAACACTAAGAAAACATACATTAGAAACATTTTTATTGACAGTTGATACACTAAGAAAACATACATTAGAAACATTTTTCTTAATCTTGCATAGTAAAATATAGAAAACATATTATCCCATGTTTAAGTCATTGAACTTAACATTTAAAAATATATAGTGCATTCGTTTATCAAATGCTGGTTCAGTGAGTCTATTTTCTGAATGATCACTAAAATCAATTTCAGATATGTCCTCTGTTTTAGGCCAAGAAAATTTTAAAGTGTCTTTATCAAAGCGCAAAAATTTAATTGTTAGTGTGATTGATATGAACGCACTTTCTTCCATGTGGATATAAACTCTACTTTTGATTCCGGGTATTGCCAAATTCTAAAACATAAACTTTGTGTCCATTTTTGAATACAGAAGTTTGACCTATTAAGTACATAATTTTTTAGAAAAAATGAATGAAAATCTAATTTTAAAATTCTGTGTTATGGTGTACTTTGGCATGGAATTAGCCAACACAGAATTTTGCTAGAAAAATCTTTTTTTTTTGGATAAAGGACAGAAAAATCTGTTCTTGATTAACCACGAAAACCTATTTGAATGTGCTGTAATAATGGAAATAGTTTTTTTAAATACATATACAGGGTATCCTAAAAGTACCCGTACTGACGACTCGTGAATTTATCATACAAAATCAACAAACTTTAAAAAAAATTATTTTTATGCTAATGGTAAAAAGAAATTTTAACCTAACGTAGGAAAACAATCTGGACTGACATTTATAATAAATGTTAAAAATTTTCGCCATTTTCTTGGGGGCAAAGCTGAAGTCTTTTACGCATATTTGTAGAAACATGTTTCAAGATGCTGGGAGTGACTTCTTGTATACTTTGAGTAATGACAATTTTCAGATCACCTATTGTTAGTTAATTATCTTCATAAACTTTGTTCTTCAAATATCCCCACAGAAAAAAAGTCAGGGATGCGCAGATAGTCTCGTTCATTCACTTCTATTAATGCAAGAAATTGTTAAATAATTTGATATAGCGTATCTTTACTCGGTATTGCATCATTTGATATTTATGTCGCCAAATTCTTTACATCCTTCATATGATTTACATTCAAAATAAGCCTCAAACAGCGCAATTCTCTAAATGCATGATAAATTCTTCATGCAATGAAGAACAAAATGACGTGGAACTTTATTATCGCACAACTTGAGTGCGAAGAAAAACAAACGATAAAAATTAAAGAGTTGATAAAACTATAAGCAGACGATAAAATTCAATAATTAAAAAAACACGGGCAATAAATATTTTTAAAGTTGGAGTACGGGAACTTTTAGGACACCCTATATAAACTACTGTTTGTGAAAATTGCACCACCTTGAAGGAATCATGCAAATTAAACGAAACTTGCAGGAAATACAAAACAGGCTAAGATATGCAAATCACAAAGCGATCACGCATGTGTCGGTCGAGAAACACACTCTTAACGTCCCGGTGAGCCGTGTATAAAAAGCATTGAAAAGATGCAGATGTGTTGAAGTATGTGTATCGTCAATTGACTGCTGTAAATGATTGATTATAAGTCGATAAGCCTCTGCAAACACGCAATGTCACAACAGTGATATGTGTGTGGAAGAGATGAACCGTGGAGAACCAGACCAGTCAAAACCCCGGTAATGTGCCACGCAATATGACGTCCCCACAAGACGACAGGCACCTCATCCGTATGGCAGTGACGGACCGTACAGCGTCCTCTCGTGCATTGGAGCTCGTTTCGTTCACGTGTGCTGCGTCATGGGCTACGTGCAAGGATTCCTTTGTGCAGGATTCCCTTGACACTGAGCCATCAACGCCTACGGCTGCAATGGGCTCGCCAACACAGCCCATAGCGTGTCGATGTTCCGCTACTATTTGGACTATAACAATGAACACGAACTCGTCAGACGCTATAGATATGAATGCCTTCTCCCGGAGTGTTATTTAGCGTCATACTGTACGAACGCCTGGCGTTATGGTCTGGAGCGCTATCGGATATCATGGGCGAGATCTCGCCTAATGCAAATTGTTGGGACCTTGAACAGCGGACGCTACATGAGATGTTGTGGAGCCCGAGGTCCTACCTCTGCTGCAACGCATTTCCGGAGCTGTATTTCAGCTAGACAGTGCCCGTTCATATTGTTACTTGAAAAAACAAACCCTTTTCAGTGCACGTCAGGTTCCGCTTCTTTCATGGCCTCCACGTTCCCCGGATAAGTCACACATTGAGCATGTCTGGAATTACATCGTTCGACGACTCGCTCGTACCGCTCGTTAGGCAGAGAGTACGGCAGAACTTTCTCATCAGATAGAGGCCATCTGGAATGCCATTTCTCGCCATAACATTCAGAATCTGTAAGATTCGATGCCACGACGTATACAGGCTCTTATTGCTGTGCGTTGCCGCTGCCCAAGATATTGATTTTCGGCATTATTTTTGTTTTATGGCTCTGTAAATTTGCTCGTTCATTTAAACCACTATAAGTAATACGTAAATAAATTCCATTTATTTCTGATGATTCTTTCATAGTGTTGGGATTTTCACAAACAGTAGTGTATTTGAACCATGATCACAAGAAATGAATGATTCATATGCGCTTCATGGTCAATCTATCTCTCTCTCTCCTAATCTATTCTACTCTTAAACAACGGTAATGTCTGCTGTGATCCACGAACCGTACTTATTTACCCACTATTAGTTAACACTAGTATACTGCTGTTTGTAAAAAATGCAACATCATGAAGGAGTCGTCAGAATTAAATTAAATTTAATACACAAACGGCTTGAATTAGTACAAATAAATGAATAAATTAAAAAAAAAATTAAGTGTCCGAAATCAGTATTTGGTGTAGCCACCACGCGCTGCAATAAGTGCTGCTATACGACGTGGCATGGAGTGAAACAGATGTTGAATGTCTGCTTGTGGAAGAGAATTCCATATTGCTTGTATGCGCACCCAAAGTTCGTCTTTTGAATCTGTAGGACGCGGTAATGGTAATTGGTAATTTTTAGTTAACGTCGTACTAGAGCAACACAACGGGCTATTTACGACGGTCCGGGATCAGTCCCTTAAGGGAAAGATCCGAGGACGACACCTCGTAATTTTGAACCACGGTCAGATGACGAAGCAACACCTGAGCTGGCACCCCACTCTCCAAACTTCCACGCCAACCCAACCTGTAGGACGCGTATCACGAGTGAGACGCCGACCAACCAAATCCCACACATGCTCAATAGGCGACATATCCGGCGAACAAGCAGGCCAAGGAAGAAGTTGCATGTGTTGGGCTGAAAAGTAGTCGCGAACATTCCTTGCAACATGGGGGCGTGCATTATCCTGTTTAAATATAGCTCCAGGGATGGCTTGAAGCAAGGGAACTACTTCGGGCTCTAGTACTTCACGGACGAACCTGTTGCTATTCAGATTACCCTCAATTTGTAGCAGCTGAGATTGTCCATGATAAGAAATCGCACCCCAGACCATAACTCCGGGTGATCGGTCACTATGACTTTCGATAACGCACTTTGGAAGGCAGCGTTCACCGGCATAGCGTCTAACACGAATGCGGCTATCATGGTTCCACAAATTAAAGCGGCATTTGTCAGAAAAGACAACTTGTTGCCAATCAGCTCGCCATGCTCTGTGCTCATGAGCCCATTGCAGACATTGAAGGAAAAACTACAATTTATCTTTGCCTTTTGTCCAATTTTGTAGGTTTTGGGTCATAATTGCATTTTTTCAAGCATTTTCCAACAATTGTCAGGTCATCCAAATCCAACCCATAGTGATTAGAAATACGATCTGAATGTTTAGGATATTGCTGCTTAAATGAAATTGTTCACTTCCTCCGAAGTAATTTCCCTGATACTTCCTGATTCTGAACTGCGTCTAAATGAATTTTTATGCTTAGATTGGAGTTGGAAATCGCTGATGATGGTACTTTGAGGGAAATGGAGACATCAAAAAGCAGGAACGCATACTTGGGTCCTTCGGAACCGAATCAAAGCTACTGGGAACCGAATCAAAGCTACTGGGAACGACGGTTTGTCGCCGAAAGTAAGAGGCTAAAGGTATAAAAATTCTATTACATAATACTATTACACTATTATATTACATAATTCTATTATATAATACTGTTAAAACTATTCTATAACAAATTCTGTTACTTAATTCTATAATATTATTCCATTACATTATTCTATTACATAATTCTATTACACAATTTTGTTATATAATTCCATTATATAATTCTATCACGTAATTCTATTACATTATTCTATTACATAATTTTGTTATATAATTCCATTATATAATTCTATCACATAATTCTATTACATTATTCTATTATATAATTCTATCACATAATTCTATTACATTATTCTATTACATAATTCTATTACATAATTTTTTACATAATTTTGTTATATAATTCCATTATATAATTCTATCACATAATTCCATGACATAATTCTATTACATAATTCTGTTATATAATTCTATCACATAATTCCATGACATAATTCTATTAGATAATTCTGTTATATAATTTTATCACATAATTCTATGACATAATTTTGCTCAGTAGTTCGAGATGAGATGAAAAGATGTCGCCACCTAAATATGGAGCTGGGATGTTTTTACTATTTATTCAACAAATCATGTTATTCGTTATTCGTATAATGTTAATTGCAAGATATGAAATGGAATTTATTTTCAAAAGATCCTGTGCGCAGATATTTCTCATACAACAATACAATGCAATTTTATTACGTGAGGAACTTTTGGTCCCGTCTTCAATGATCCATCCCCGGGCAATCGGCATGGCGCTGTTCCGGTGACAACTGGGCACGAATTCCTTGCTGACCACCTGCACAGGATCCACGTGTTGCCCTCCCCACAATGTCTGTTATGTAGTCAGGACGTCATAGATGCTGCCCACATGCATCAGTGTCAGGCTTTGAACCAAGAATAAGATGAGGAAGCATTCCCGTCCCTGCTGGTCGGCATGCCACCCAATGGCCTAAGAGCCCAGGGTAGGCGTTGGAACCTCAAGCTCTTCAATGTAGTTTTAGTAACATTAGGCCGCGTTTAAACCGAAGTTGCAAATATTTTTCTCCCTCTTTTTGTGGGGAGGACGTTTTACGTTCACCTATGCTGATCCCTTTTCGACCCACTCTGGTGTAAACGCTTTGTCGAATTATTGGCAGAGCCAAGGAGTGAGCACTCTTTTCACCCCCTTGTAGAGAAGAGTGATCGCCATTCCTCACGCCGTTTTAATCGAATAGGTCACTCACTGACAGTTTGGCGGTAGATGTGGTCAAGGCAAGCGATGAGGTCAAAATGTCACAGAGAGCGAACACAAGACGGCGTGAGAGTGAACGAAGGGCAAAGGGGAAGCGGTTATTGTCGATGATTTTGAATGGGGGGGGGGAGCATTTCCATCCCAAATTTCGTCTCGGAGAAACGTTTCCCAAAAGTTGCAATCCTTTTATCTTTGTCAACTCCTGGCGGAACACAAAATTGGAGTTGCAAACTCGACAAATCGTCACCCCGACACGAGATCTTGACAATACAATTATTGCCGTTTCTCAAAATAGCTTCGATGGACTACGGACTATGGCCAAGCCTCCTCATGTCACCGAAGACCCCCCTCCGTCAGTTGTGTTTAGTAGGGCCTCCCAATGACGGTCTGCACAATGCTGTAAATCAAGAGTGCTTGTACTCCTCACTTATCCGTGGGCGACCTTGTCAATTTTCAACATAACATATGTCGGGAGGTAAGTAGGTGACCTGCGGTGAGAAAAATGTTTAGAGCAATCAGCCAAATTGGAGAATAAATAATGTACCGCCAAATTTAAATTGCTTATATAGATATCCGTTTGATTGTCATTCTGCAGTAGACCAATAGCTTCGATTTCTGGCCCAACTGCGTTAGTGGAATATATAGAGATGTTCTTGTTCTCTGCAGATTTTATTCCACTTTAAATAATCTCGGTTGACAAAAAATACAAGAGTACTGATTACACTGCATTCATCAGATTCTGAAACGAGATCTCAAAGAGCTGGATTCCTGGATGAGAGAGATATCGAAGCCTGAAGCCAAAGTTATAAGAACCCCCACCAAACTTCCCGCCGAATCGAGTACAGATGAGCAAAAGCACCAAGAAGTAAAAGCAAGTAAGTCCCAAAGTTTACAATAGCGATTTTTAATCAGTCAGTCTTCCCATAAAGTCCTGAAATGGTATAGGACTGGTTTTGTATAGGTTCTTAGATTAGATCTTCAATTAGATCTCCACGCAATGAACACTCCAAGCGATTTTTACAATTTGTCTCATCCACCACGACCTGACCAATTATGCTAACAATTAATTATCTCCTCCACAACGACCTGACCAATTATGCTAATAATGAATTATCTCGTCCACCACGACCTGGCCAATTATGCTAATAACGAGTCGTCTTGTCCACCACGACCTGACCAGTTATGTTAATAACGAGTCGTCTCGTCCACCACGGCCTGACCAATTATGTTAATAACGAGTCGTCTCGTCCACCACGGCCTGACATATTATGTTAATAACGAGTCGTCTCGTCCACCACGACCTGGCCAATTATGCTAATAATGAATTATCTCGTCCACCACGACCTGGCCAATTATGCTAATAACGAGTCGTCTTGTCCACCACGACCTGACCAATTATGTTAATAACGAGTCGTCACGTCCACCACGGCCTGACCAATTATGTTAATAACGAGTCTTCTCGTCCACCACGACCTGGCCAATTATGCTAATAATGAATTATCTCGTCCACCACTATCTGGCCAATTATGCTAATAACGAGTCGTCTTGTCCACCACGACCTAACCAATTATGCTAATAACGAGTCGTCTTGTCCACCACGACCTGACCAATTATGTTAATAACGAGTCGTCTCGTCCACCACGGCCTGACATATTATGTTAATAACGAGTCGTCTCGTCCACCACGACCTGGCCAATTATGATAATAATGAATTATCTCGTCCACCACGACCTGGCCAATTATGCTAATAACGAGTCGTCTTGTCCACCACGACCTGACCAATTATGTTAATAACGAGTAGTCTCGTCCACCACGGCCTGACCAATTATGTTAATAACGAGTCTTCTCGTCCACCACGACCTAGCCAATTATGCTAATAATGAATTATCTCGTCCACCACGACCTGGCCAATTATGCTAATAACGAATCGTCTTGTCCACCACGACCTGACATATTATGTTAATAATGAATTATCTCGTCCACCACGACCTGGCCAATTATGCTAATAATGAATTATCTCATCCACCACGACCTGGCCAATTATGCTAATAACGAGTCGTCTTGTCCACCACGACCTAACCAATTATGTTAATAACGAGTCGTCTCGTCCACCACGGCCTGACATATTATGCTAATAATGAATTATCTCGTCCACCACGACCTGGCCAATTATATTAATAATGAATTATCTCGTCCACCACGACCTGGCTAATTATGCTAATAATGAATTATCTCGTCCACCACGACCTGGCCAATTATGCTAATAACGAGTCGTCTTGTCCACCACGACCTGACCAATTATGTTACTAACGAGTCGTCTCGTTCACCACGGCCTGACATATTATGTTAATAATGAATTATCTCGTCCACCACGACCTGGCCAATTATGCTAATAATGAATTATCTCGTCCACCACGACCTGGCCAATTATGCTAATAACGAGTCGTCTTGTCCGCCACGACCTGACCAATTATGTTAATAACGAGTCGTCTCGTCCACCAGGCCTGACACATTATGTTAATAATGTATTATCTCGTCCACCACGACCTGGCCAATTATGCTAATAATGAATTATCTCGTCCACCACGACCTGGCCAATTATGCTAATAATGAATTATCTCGTCCACCACGACCTGGCCAATTATGCTAATAACGAGTCGTCTTGTACGCCACGACCTGACCAATTATGTTAATAATGAGTCGGCTCGTCCACCACGGCCTGACATATTATGTTAATAATGAATTATCTCTTCCACCACGACCTGGCCAATTATGCTAATAATGAATTATCTCTTCCACCACGACCTGGCCAATTATGCTAATAACGAGTCGTCTTGTCCACCACGACCTGACCAATTATGTTACTAACGAGTCGTCTCGTTCACCACGGCCTGACATATTATGTTAATAATGAATTATCTCGTCCACCACGACCTGGCCAATTATGCTAATAATGAATTATCTCGTCCACCACGACCTGACGAATTATGCTAATAATGGGTTGTCTTGTCCACCACGACCTGACCAATTATGTTAATAACGAGTCGTCTCGTCCACCACGACCTGACATATTATGTTAATAATCAATTATCTCGTCCACCACGACCTGGCCAATTATGCTAATAATGAATTATCTCGTCCACCACGACCTGGCCAATTATGCTAATAACGAGTCGTCTTGTCCGCCACGACCTGACAAATTATGTTAATAACGAGTCGTCTCGTCCACCACGGCCTGACACATTATGTTAATAATGAATTATCTCGTCCACCACGACCTGGCCAATTATGCTAATAATGAATTATCTCGTCCATCACGACCTGCCCAATTATGCTAATAACGAGTCGTCTTGTCCACCACGACCTGACCAATTATGTTACTAACGAGTCGTCTCGTTCACCACGGCCTGACATATTATGTTAATAATGAATTATCTCGTCCACCACGACCTGGCCAATTATGCTAATAATGAATTATCTCGTCCACCACGACCTGGCCAATTATGCTAATAACGAGTCGTCTTGTCCGCCACGACCTGACCAATTATGTTAATAATGAGTCGGCTCGTCCACCACGGCCTGACATATTATGTTAATAATGAATTATCTCTTCCACCACGACCTGGCCAATTATGCTAATAATGAATTATCTCTTCCACCACGACCTGGCCAATTATGCTAATAACGAGTCGTCTTGTCCACCACGACCTGACCAATTATGTTACTAACGAGTCGTCTCGTTCACCACGGCCTGACATATTATGTTAATAATGAATTATCTCGTCCACCACGACCTGGCCAATTATGCTAATAATGAATTATCTCGTCCACCACGACCTGACGAATTATGCTAATAATGGGTTGTCTTGTCCACCACGACCTGACCAATTATGTTAATAACGAGTCGTCTCGTCCACCACGACCTGACATATTATGTTAATAATCAATTATCTCGTCCACCACGACCTGGCCAATTATGCTAATAATGAATTATCTCGTCCACCACGACCTGGCCAATTATGCTAATAACGAGTCGTCTTGTCCGCCACGACCTGACAAATTATGTTAATAACGAGTCGTCTCGTCCACCACGGCCTGACACATTATGTTAATAATGAATTATCTCGTCCACCACGACCTGGCCAATTATGCTAATAATGAATTATCTCGTCCATCACGACCTGCCCAATTATGCTAATAACGAGTCGTCTTGTCCACCACGACCTGACCAATTATGTTACTAACGAGTCGTCTCGTTCACCACGGCCTGACATATTATGTTAATAATGAATTATCTCGTCCACCACGACCTGGCCAATTATGCTAATAATGAATTATCTCGTCCACCACGACCTGGCCAATTATGCTAATAACGAGTCGTCTTGTCCGCCACGACCTGACCAATTATGTTAATAATGAGTCGGCTCGTCCACCACGGCCTGACATATTATGTTAATAATGAATTATCTCTTCCACCACGACCTGGCCAATTATGCTAATAATGAATTATCTCTTCCACCACGACCTGGCCAATTATGCTAATAACGAGTCGTCTTGTCCACCACGACCTGACCAATTATGTTACTAACGAGTCGTCTCGTTCACCACGGCCTGACATATTATGTTAATAATGAATTATCTCGTCCACCACGACCTGGCCAATTATGCTAATAATGAATTATCTCGTCCACCACGACCTGACGAATTATGCTAATAATGGGTTGTCTTGTCCACCACGACCTGACCAATTATGTTAATAACGAGTCGTCTCGTCCACCACGACCTGACATATTATGTTAATAATGAATTATCTCGTCCACCACGACCTGGCCAATTATGCTATTAATGAATTATCTCGTCCACCACGACCTGGCCAACTATGCTAATAACGAGTCGTATTGTCCACCACGACCTGACCAATTATGTTAATAACGAGTCGTCTCGTCCACCACGGCCTGACATATTATGTTAATAATGAAGTATCTCGTCCACCACGACCTGGCCAATTATGCTAATAATGAATTATCTAGTCCACCAAGACCTGGCCAATTATGCTAATAACGAGTCGTCTTGTCCGCCACGACCTGACCAATTATGTTAATAATGCGTCGTCTCGTCCACCACGGCCTGACATATTATGTTAATAATGAATTATCTCGTCCACCACGACCTGGCCAATTATGCTAATAATGAATTATCTCGTCCACCACGACCTGGCCAATTATGCTAATAACGAGTCGTCTTGTCCACCATGACCTGACCAATTATGTTAATAACGAGTCGTCTCGTCCACCACGGCCTGACCAATTATGTTAATAACGAGTCGTCTCGTCCACCACGACCTGGCCAATTATGGTAATAATGAATTATCTCGTCCACCTGGACCTGGCCAATTATGCTAATAACGAGTCGTCATGTCCGCCACGACCTGACCAATTATGTTAATAATGAGTCGTCTTGTCCACCACGGCCTGACATATTATGTTAATAATGAATTATCTCGTCCACCACGACCTGGCCAATTATGCTAATAATGAATTATCTCGTCCACCACTATCTGGCCAATTATGCTAATAACGAGTCGTCTTGTCCAGCACGACCTGACCAATTATGTTAATAACGAGTCGTCTCGTCCACCACGGCCTGACATATTATGTTAATAATGAATTATCTCGTCTACCACGACCTGGCCAATTATGCTAATAATGAATTATTTCGTCCACCACGACCTGGCCAATTATGCTGAAAACGAGTCGTCTTGTCCACCACGACCTGACCAATTATGTTAATAACGAGTCGTCTCGTCCACCACGGCCTGACATATTATGTTAATAATGAATTATCTCGTCTACCACGACCTGGCCAATTATGCTAATAATGAATTATTTCGTCCACCACGACCTGGCCAATTATGCTAAAAACGAGTCGTCTTGTCCACCACGACCTGACCAATTATGTTAATAACGAGTCGTCTCGTCCACCAAGGCCTGACATATTATGCTAATAATGAATTATCTCGTCCACCACGACCTGGCTAATAATGAATTATCTCGTCCACCACGACCTGGCCAATTATGCTAATAACGAGTCGTCTTGTCCATAAAGACCTGACCAATTATGCTAATAATGAATTATCTCTTCCACCACGACCTGAACAATTATACTAATTACAAGTTACTTCGTCCATCAAGATGTGACCAATTTTACTTTAATGTTACATCGCAACGATTACTTTTGATTTCGCAATATGCTCTCTTAGAACTTAATAACCTGTAATTAAACGTAATAGGTTACGGTCGGTAGTTGAATCAATGTTGCACTGGAGCTACACAATGGGCTATCGGCGACAGTCCGGTATCAAACCCGAATGAATTATTAGTTTGTGGAGTCTAGTGAGAATTACCATCACCGAAATATCACGAGATCCAGTAAGAAGGCGGTCGATCTGCGGTCAGTTTAATTTTGAATGGGTGTGAAAGGCATTGTCTCGGATAAGAGTTGCCAGGGTAAAAAAAACAGTAGTAACGTGATCCTTAGACTACTTTCGTCTGCTGGGTAGAACTTAACATTTATCATATGATTAGTCCACGGAACGGAAGAAGACTCCACCCATTGATTCAACACCTGATTGGTCCATTGATTGATCATCTGATAGTAGTAGACGTGGTTACTTTAAATTGTACTTATTTTATTGATATTACTTTCTAATAACAATAAACAGTCTAGTATATTTTTGTGCAACTTATTTCTTGTTATTTTATTTTATAAATATCTTGAAATTTCAGTTTCTAAGTTGCTTTTATTTTCAAATTAGCTTTATCAAATTTTCAAATTTTTACACAGCAATATATAAATATTTCGATGAAATTTAAATAATATAGGCACGGCTCTACATTTACAATTCATTAATCGTTGAGAGTATTAGAGTCTGGTGCCGAAGTAGATTGTCTTCGAAAAGAAAACGTTGATCCAAAACATCTTAGGAAGCTATGATTTCGACGATGAATCGTACTATTTTTACTTATATCGGGACTATTTAAACCATTAATTTCTGCAGGGTGATTCCGAAGACAGCAATAAAATATTAACCTTAGCTCGCCAAAAGCGAGGCAATGATAACGAAGTCAAAACGAAAAGTAATTTATGAAACTTGGAAAGTGATTAACTGAAACGCTACAAAAGTGAAACAAAATTTCTGATTATCCTGCCCTAATATCTTCAATATTATACAATTTTCATAACTAAACATTTACACAAGCTTCGACGAAACACATAAAAAGTTGACTGTTAGTGGAGCAAAAATATTCCAGACGGTACCTTTGGAAATCAATAACATTTGCATAGCTTTAAGTATATAATATGCATAGCATCATTTTTCTCGCAAACAGATATGGTAAAAAAATGTACTCAGCGTATTCCTTCATGAAATCGAAGATACTATATCCTATAATATATATCGCTTTTGGTCTTGTATTATTTTTAAATGTTAATTTATGATCAACAGTAAAACCATTTTCTTTGGGAGAAAGCGAATTTTTTAAACCAACAAAACACTTATGTCTAGACGGTCGGTAAGAAGAAAGGTAGCCTCCAGTTCCCGTTTTCATCCTATGCACCTTAAGTTTCATCACTAACTATGAATAAATCCTGCGTTTGACGGATATTAATCCCTCTTTTCTCACCCAAAGGCAGTCATCCGAGCGTTTAATAATTCTAAACCGAATATATAATCCCAATATTAATGTTTTTTTTAACAAAGCCAATAAATATTTAAACAAACGGAAGAATAATTCAGAAGTGGTTTCCAGATCTCAAGACTTGAGGGCCTTTACTTGTTTTCTACGTTTCTACGAGAACAATGATCCAGCTGACGTAATTAAACTTAAACTGAAACGTTTAAAGCATGTTCTTAGACTTAAACAGAAATATTTAAGATATGCTCTTTTCATCACTTAATATAATCCCAGTAGAATGTTTCTTTTAACAAAGCCAATGAAGAATTAAACAAACGGAAGAACAATTCAGAAGTGGTTTCCAGACCTCAAGACTTGAGGACCTTTACTTGTTTTCTGCGTTTCTACGAGAACAATGTTCCAGCTGATGTACGTAATTCAGCTTAAACTGAAGCATTTAAAGGATGTTCTTTTCATCATTGAAAACGTACGAGGGGGAAGTTTCAGAAACATTCTTGTAGTCGAGAAGCTGTTTTGGTTTCCACTTGTGCAATTTGGAACGTGTGGTGGAACTAAAATTTTATGGTGATCGAATTAATTAAATACAAGTGTTGTGGGGTGCCGCAAAGATACTACACCCGCTTATGTATTTAAGCAAAGAGAAGGTAACCAACGATATTTATTCAGTACATGCCGTAGAAACTTAATTATCCGAGATGCGATTAACCGAGCGTCCATGTTATCAGAGCCAAATTTGATAGATGATTTCCAAGCTTCCAATGGGGTACCGCGGTAGCTCAGTTAGTAGTCGCTAATCTGATTAGGGTTACGAGTTTGAAACTGTATCCAACCAACATATGTACGTGTGGGCTGGTAAACGACAAATCTGGCGTGATCTCAAACTTTCTCACGTTGACGTGATGAGGAAGTTTGCAGAACGGGGTGTAAACTCGGGTGTCGACCTCGTCATCTAACCGTGGCTCAAAATTTGGTGTTGCTCTCGAAATTTTCCCTTCGGGAGACTCATACCGGATCGTCGCCAATAACCCGTTGTACCAGTTCAGTGTGATGTAAATATAGCTATCTACCTACTAAGCACAAAATTAAGCTTCGAGCCAGAGTGTGCACTTTGTCCTTGACTGCTCTAAGTTCGCTAGTAGACCGCTGTCTGTTCCAACGTTAGATCACTGCAGTCCTTGCTTAATGATATTTGGTATTTTTTAATTAACGCCACGCTGGAGCAACACAACGGGCGATTGGCGATGGTACAGGTTCAACCTCCTGAGGGAAAGACCCGATGACAACACCGTCATTTTGAACCACGATCAGACGACGCGGTCACACCTGAGTCTGAAACCCCACTCTCCAAACTCCCACACCACGCCAACGAGAGGACATTTGAGACCACGACAAATTTAACGTGCACCAGCACCCTTTGTACACGACAGTCTTTGGCTGGATTCAAACTCGCAAGATTCCGCCTTGCTCAATGAATCTTTCAGTAGCGGTAGCATCAACAGGTAGTGCAGTGAATTGTTTCTGGTTTCCGGGTAGACTGTGTTGTGTTACCACGTCCGTATGATCCGAGTTTCTGATGTTATCCGAGGAGACTTCGGTTAACCATTTCCGCGGATAATAAAGGTACAACGGGACACGCAGCTTGGCCAGGGTCAAAATGCTTATGTAAAGCTACACTACGCACTACTTGTATAGAGTTTTTTACTGTTATCAGAGGTGTCCAAATCGTGAGGGTTTCGCATCAGCTCTTCTTGTATACAAACAATAACAGTTGGTTGGTTATCGGTCTGATGGCACAAGGAATCATGTTTGTCCATGATGAGCCAGACACAAGATAATAACATCAAGTAATAGCAGATAACATCAAGTAATAGCAGATAACATCAAGTAATAGCAGATAACCAAGTAATAGCAGATAACATCAAGTAATAGCAGATAACATCAAGTAATAGCAGATAACATCATGTAATAGCAGATAACATCAAGTAATAGCAGATAACATCAAGTAATAGCAGATAACCAAGTAATAGCGGATAACATCAAGTAATAGCAGATAACATCATGTAATAGCAGATAACATCAAGTAATTGCAGATAACATCAAGTAATAGCAGATAACCAAGTAATAGCAGATAACATCAAGTAATAGCAGATAACATCATGTAATAGCATTTAACATCAAGTAATAGCATATAACATCAAGTAATAGCAGATAACCAAGTAATACCAGATAACCAAGTAATAGCAGATAACCAAGTAATAGCAGGTAACATCAAGTAATAGCAGATAACCAAGTAATAGCAGATAACATCAAGTAATAGCAGATAACATCATGTAATAGCATTTAACATCAAGTAATAGCATATAACATCAAGTAATAGCAGATAACATCAAGTAATAGCAGATAACCAAGTAATAGCAGGTAACATCAAGTAATAGCAGGTAACATCAAATAATAGCAGATAACATCAAGTAATAGACACACAAAGGATAGGATAGTTGAATTAGCGTCGCACTGGACCAACACAACGGGTTCTTGGCGACAGTTCTGGGTTCATTCCGTAAGGGAAAGGTCCGAGGACAACACCTCGTCATTTTGAACCACGCTCAGATTACGAGGTCAACATCTGTGCTGGCTCCCCACTTTCCAAACTTCCACACCACTCCAGCGTGAATCCATTTGAGGTCAGGTCTGATTTAACGCGAACCAACCTCCGCGTACACGACGATGTTTGGTTGAACCGAATTCGTAAACCTCCGGATGCAAATTCGCGAATCTTCCAGCCAGGTTATCGTGTTCCTCACACACACAAGATAAGTTTTACAAATACAGGAAAGATACATATACCCAAGGAGGTAACGTAACGGACATGAATCGAGCCTGCACCGATGGCAACTTGCAGTGTGATACCGCAATGGACATACCCGCTCGCTCACGACGGCCCCAAAATGTAACAGATCTACCCAACAATTTTAGTTCAGATTACTTACGAACATAGATTAAAGATAAAAGAAAAGTTTTTGATTTATAAATATAATACACTGCTGACCACCCAAATTGCAACACCAAGAAAGACAAGAGATATCACAACAAAATTTATTTTGTAGATAACATGTTGACCAAGTATCAGATGATTAAATTTATAGACTTCTGTGAAGTGTGGTTCCTGCCAAAATCAGTAGCCAGAGTAGCCGCCATTGTTGGAGATCACCGCTGCCACACGCCTCGGCATTGATTCAAAGAGACTTTGGATGTGTTCTGGGGGTACAGCAGACCAAGCAGCTTCCACGCGTTGCCAAAGTTGATCTGGTGTGGCAGCTGGGGATGTAATCTGGGTCAATCGTTGAGCAACCATCAACCACATGTTTTGTATCGGCGAAAGATCCGGAGAGCGAGCTGGCCAGGGAAGAAATTCAATCTGGCGATTGACGAAGAACCCTTGGACAGTGCGTGTCACGTGTGGTCGCGCATTATGCTGTTGAAATATGGCTGTGGGCAAGCCCTGAAGGTAAGGAAGGACAACTGGCTCCAACACCTCGGAGATGTAGCGCTGGCTGTTTAAAGTAACGGCAATGCGTACTAGAGGAGTGCGAGAGTGATATCCAATACCGCCCCATACCAAAATACCCGGTGCAGGATAAGTGTGGCTGTGCATAACGCATCTGTTCAGCATCCTCTCTCCACGGTGTCTCCAGACTCGAATCCGACCATCGTGGTGTTGCAGACAGAAGCGCGACTCGTCAGTAAAGACAATTTCATTCCATTCTGCCGTCCACATCCTTCTTTCATCGCATCATTGGCGGCGGAGACGTCTGTGGTTCTGCGTCAAGGGTAGACGAAGCAATGGACGTCTTGCGGACAGACCACTCTGCTGTAAAACGCGTCGAATGGTACGCGCATACACTGGATGATGCGTTACAGACTGAATGAGCTGTGCTATGTTTCGTGATATGGCTGAGCGATCCGTCACTGCCATACGCATAATATGCCTGTCATCACGTGAAGTGCTGCACTAAGGTAAATGCAATCGAACACGTCGGTCCGTCGTACCCTCCTGCATCCAACGATCACATATCCACATTACAGTTGTTTGGTTTCGTCCAACACGACTTCCGATTTCCCTGAAAGATAATCCACAATCTCTGTAGGCCACTATCTTTCCTCTGTCGAACTCGGATACTTGATCAAAAGATGATCGCTGTTTTCTACGAGGCGTAATTGATCGTTTTGTTTTTAAACACAATTGCCGTACTTGAAATTGTCGAAATCTCCAAGCCTTAAATAGCGCTTTGAAGTGGCGCCACAGGCGCGCGTGATGTGCGTCTGCGCTGAAATTCTAATCATTTACATATCTCACCTCCGCTAATGCATGTTGTAAATTTCATATTATTTGCATGCTTCCTTCAGGGTGTTGCATTTACGGTGGCCAGCAGTGTAAATAAAGATAGATTTTCATGATTAAATTATGTGATTTTCCTATCCGTGACAGTAGAGCACCTCTATTGTGTTGTCAAATAGGTTTCATGTAGTTTCTCGTTATCCTCACACTTCTAGCACAATGTATGAGCCATTGAAATCCAAACACAGAAAGAAATAACCCAGACACGAAGTTGGAAAACGAACCTCAAAAATAACCTAGACAATAAGCTGTAAAACTAACCTTACAAATAATCCAGACAAAAAGCTGAAAAGCGAACCTTAAAACAAATCCAGACAAGAAACTGGAAAGCAAACCTTAAAAAAACAATTCAGACAAAAAACTTGAAAACAAGCCTTAAAAATAATACAGACGAGAAGCTGGAAAACAAACCTTACAAATAATTCAGACAAAAAACTGGAAAGCAAACCTTGAAAATAATCCAGACAAGAAACTGGAAAACAAACCTTTAAAACAATCCATACGAGAAGCTGAAAAACAAACCTAAAAAATAATTCAGACAAGAAACTTGAAAACAAACCTAAAAAATAAACCAGACGAGAAGCTGAAAAACAAACCTTACAAATAATCAAGACAAAAAACTGGAAAACAAACCTTACAAATAATCCAAACAAAAAACTGGAAAACAAAACTAAAAAAATATTCAGACAAGAAGCTGGCAAACAAGTCTTAAAAATAACCTAGACGAGAAGCTGGGACATAAACCTTAAAAATAATCCAGACGACAATCTGGAAAACAAATCTTAAAAATAATCCAAACGAGAAGCTGGAAAACAATAATTCCAATCCACTTAAAGATCTTTCCCTCAACTCTTCAAACCCAGAATATTCCACATTCCATTCCGTCAGATGAAAACACTCCGTTAAATATTGTGTTCTATCCGTTTTCTTTTAGGGTGCAATTCTGGGGCGGTTAAGGCCCTCATCGACGCGTATCACGTCGACAACACCAAAAAGTTGAAGCACGCCCCGGCCCCCGAGGGCCACCCAGGCGGAATCCAGCGAGCCACCCATGGGCCAGATAAAGAAACACCAAGGGACTCGGAGGACGACTCCTTTGTGACAGCAACCTCAGACCTGAACGAAAGTGGCAGAAGCGAGGAGGACGTGTCCTCTAGAAAAGAGGACAATAAAGAAGGAGGAAAAGAAGATGCAATGCCAGAAGAATAAAAGGAGGTCCGAATTGGATTACGGAGAGTGACGGTGTACAGAAGAAGGTACAATAAATGGAAGTGAAAGTATGGCTTTTAGGGTGAATGACTATGGCAGGTTTGGGATTATAGTGGTGCTATGTGTTGCATTGTACTGATGAAATTAATTTTACGGTTCCTATTACCAAGAGTAATCAGGGAATCGATAAAAAACATACTCAAAATATTTTGTTGTTTTTTGATTTATGGTCTGACAATGGATAAGAAAGCAAAATGAAATAAAACGCATCAAAACCTAAAAAATAAAAAACATGCAGCCATTGCAACTATAAACATTAGATTAAAAGGATGTTTGTTCACGAATAAATAGTCTAATATAGCTTTAAGCAAGTTTTAAAATAAATGTGTTTCCATTGTACAATTAAGAACTGCACCACCGTTCGCAAGAAAGGGTTGTATGTCTTCCGCGTCAGGGTAAGAGGGGTTTAATCGAAATAGCTATTTCTAAGATTCGTAAGTTTAATTCTTTTTCATAGTGTTCTGGAAGAAAAAGAAGCATGCCGTGTGTGATACAGATAATTGTAATTTATACTTTTAGTCGATTTTAAATATATTATATTATTAAATTATAATGCTTTTAACTCCTTTGGATCCTTCAAATCTCAGACTTCATCCATTTTGCCCTGATATGGAAGATGCATACTCTTTAATGGGTGGCAGGGGAATGAAAATCGGAATTATGTGGTAAGGAGAACAAGGTCATTACAGCCACATAGTGGTGAGGGTTGTTAGGAATATCTTACATGTATGTTTAGATGAAAATAAAAATAAAGGTAGGTAGTTGGTCAAAAAACGTCTTACTGGAGCAACACAACATGCTACTAGTGACTGTCAGGGATCAATCCCGATGGCCAAGGTCAACGCCTCGTAATTTTGAATCACGGTCAGATGACGAGAACAACATTTCAACTGGTATTCACTTTACAAACTTCCACACCATGCTAAAAATAAAAGTAAAATATTTCAAATCCAAACGTGAAAACAATAACAGATGATTTAAAAGTTGTTATTACAACAAATAACAGTTATTCCTTATGGTGATTGTCTTGTTGAGGTATCCCTCGGCGCGTTAGCAGAACTGACTAGGTCTTGATGGGACGAGATATCTCGTAATTAGAAAAACTGATAAGATCTTGATCTTGTCACCATCAAAAAATGGCACAAATCATAATGATTGTCTCATGTGGCACAGCTTATATCCATCTTTGGAACAATTAGAAATTAAACAGGTATTATGACTTAACTACACATGAAAACGTTCATACCTAATTGTACTCTCAAGTATTTCTGAAAGAAATAAGACTCCTGAATGTAGCATCCAAGGACAAGATGTTTGATGCACTTTCAAATGATTCAAAGATGTAAACCTTATATATTTCAATACAGCATTATTCTAGCTTTCTATTTATTGATGAAAATTAATCCATTAATTAATTTATTAATAATAATGTTATCTCTGCAGGTTCCGTTGATGTAATTCATTTGGTAACACCAAGTTATTCAAAATTGTAGATCGTCATCTGACCGTGGTTCTAAATTACGAGGTGTTGTCCTTGGTAGGTAGGTATTGATCGTTGACCGTCATCAATAGCCTGTTGTGTTACTCCAGTGCGACATAAATTAACTACCAATCTACTAAAATTGTTGAACTATATTTTAATAAGTGGTTACATTTTTTATTAAGATTTCGCCAATGATCATATCAATCTCAATCTATGAAAAAGGGTTGCCAGAGCCTCGGAAGAGGTTGGACTTCTGCCTGTTGGTCCGCGGAGAGTATTTTAATTCCTCTCTACCACCCATTGGAAACCAATGGAGGCGTTCCCCTATCCGCCACCAGGGGACGCGCCCTGTAGGAGTTGCAGGCTCCCCCAAGGGAGACAAGACGGGACAAGGACTTACTGCCTCTGCAAAAACTGCCCAGACATAGAACTAACCCCCAAACATCTTTTCACCTGTCCCGCTATTTTGGCGCAATTTCAGCAAATAAGTGATAATCCGCGGGAGGACTTATATGAAGAAAATTGCCTTCAAATCGCAGATACGGGACCTTTGGTCCTATCTAAATTTATTTTCTATTCATGACACGACACAAACCAACTATCATATCAATCTGTTTGTCTAAAGTAGATAAAAATTCTGAAACACCGAGATTTGGCGTCACGAAATTTGCAGTTTATTCTGTCCGGAGTTTCTGGGTAAACCATTTTCAGCTAGTTAAGTAAAATTAATAACAGTAATAAACCAGAAATAAAATTTTATATTGAGCATTACGCCAAACAGTAACCTAGTAAAACACAGGCAAGCTAATAGGAACAAAACTCGAAAAGCTGTTCTAATAAAGCAACGAAACTGCTGAGTTAAGAGAGACGCAACTTGGTTTGTCTGAAACAGCAAAACTTTTCGGGCGAAGTTGGGTAGTAATTCTAATGCAATATAAAATCATCTTACTTTTTTCTAAACTTTTAACCCAAACGTGATACAAAATATTTCCCGCAATCGAAATTCTTGATTATCCATGGACCCTTATAATCACAATACCTGTATCCGTAAGTATATGCCTACGTATGCGACCTGTATAGCTGCATTTATACTTCATGATTGGGAAGTCAACTATAAAGTGTTATGGGTAAATGGGTCGGTCCAATAGAAGTTGGTGCGACTGATATATAGGACATACAATGTAAACAATCATGTACCTTCACCCTGTATAGTTGGATACCTATTATCTCTATATTTGTTGCATTTATCCCTCGTGATTGGGAGAAAAGCTATCAAATGTTAGCAGTTAAGGGTGGGTCTAAGAGTTGGCAGACTTTTTTCTGATATACAGGATATATAGATCAAGTTAGATCTCGTCAACATTTATGTTTGGCTACAGATTATAACTGAATATTTGTTGCATTTATCCCTCTTTTTTGGGATGGTTATTTGGAATGGGTTTTATGGAACAAAAACGATATTTGGTCCAAGCTGCTTCAAACAAAATGCAACGTGTAGCAAAAGACATGCGCACAAGATTTACTCGTAGAAGAAATATAAAAAGGATTGACATTTTTAATTGACCATGATCATACGACCAAAACTAATAGTAACGGGACCCTTTGACAAATTTCGTCTGCTGGGTGGTATTTACTTATTGGTTCAGGAATAGTGGTAGACGCCCATCCACTGATTCATCATCTGATTGGTCCATTCAGTGATCGTCTGACAAAAGTAGACTGACGATTTAACCATCTTTGTCGCGACTCTATAGAAATGCGTATTCACACATATATCACATAAGATGTTATATCGCCACACGAGGTGAAGAGATGACGGATGGGACAAGCAAATCCAGTTTTCATAGATCAGTCACGTGACAACTAGTCCATATGTTGATCGCGCGTTTCGAAGCTCCTTTCAATAGCGGTGCTTAACCTGTTTATATTTCACGTCTATGTGGTTTTAGTAACAAGATGATAGGATAGTCATTTAATTAACGTCGCACTAGAGCAACACAACGGGCTATTGGCGACGATCCGGGATCAACCCCTAATGGAAAGATCCGAGGACAGCGCCACGTCATTTTGAACCGCGGTCAGGTGACGAGGTCAAGCCTTAGTTTACACCCCACTCTCTAAACTCCTACGCCACGCCAACGTGAGGACATTGGAGACCACGACAGATGTAACGTGCAACGGCCCACTTCGTACACGACGGTCATTGGTTGTATTCGAACTCACAACGTTCCGCTTGCAGGTTGCAATACTCTTCCAACCGGGCTACCGTGGTCCACACGGAAGATAGGACATTTGTTAAATTTTCATTAACGTCACACTAGAGCAACACAACGGGCTATTGACGACGGTTCGCTTTCCCAAATGGAAACAACATGGTACAACACCACGTAATTTTGAACCACGGTCAGATGACGAAGCAGCATTTGAACTCACACCCCACTCTCCAAATTTCCAAACCAATCCAACGTGAGAACTTTCAGCCACGACAGTTTAAGATGCAACAACTGCCTCTACACCATACGCTTACAAACATCCATGCACCGACCCGGATTCGAACCTGGAACCTTCTGATCCAGAGGCTAACACATTCACCACCAGACCAGTAGGTCGGCACAGAAGACAAGTATACAGTTAATTAGTTAATAAGGTACAGGAATCGAAACTGTGCCACCCATCCTGTTTGTTTGTCGCAACTATAAAAGCATTAGGGATACGATACACTACCTTACAATAAGGGACCGGCCAGCAACATATTGTTGTTATAAGGGAAATAATGCATGCTTTAATAGGGGGATGGTTCCCCACCGGCTGCAATTACACTAGCAGCCCTTCTGGGCATACTTTCAACAAGGTTTTGATACACAGCTGTGGGTATTCGTGTCTATGTCTGCTGCAAGAATGTCGCTAGCTCAACTGTAGATTTCGGACGTGGTTTCCTGGTCCGTAACCGTCGCTCTAACTCGTCCCACAAATCTTCTATGGGGTTTAGGTCGGGACTTCATATCAGAGAAGACGTCTTTCATTCATATCTCGATACCTCTGCTTGACAGAGGCTGCAACATGACACGGAGAGTTGCCGTCCTGGTAGTAACATTCGTCCATTCAATAAAATTGCCAGAGCGTAGGAAATACCTCATTGTCCAAAATGTTTGCTTAAGCGTCGGCGTTCAATTGACCAGGAACAACATGCAAAGGTCCCAGGTCATGCCACGAAAACCACCCCCTAACAAGTAGTCGGATTTTATGCAAATCCGCTGGCGTCCGGTCCATTATTGTAGGGTACACTATATACACTAGTATATAGGTTATTTGAGTGTGTTTGGATTTCATTACGCAAAGGCTGTATTTGGCCAAGCTGCGCCAAGCACAGGACAAGCGGAAGATTAGAAAAACCGAAGGATAGGCGACTATGAAGCTGAAAGGAGGGATCAGCTCACTCGGTTACCTTGGGATTGCAATGCCCGTTCACACCTGAAGTTGTGTCATGATCCCAAGGAATCGGCACTCAATAGTAATCGACATCCACGGATCAATTCTCTCAATCCGTACAAAGCTGATGAAAGAGAACGGCCATCCAAAAAGCCCACTGCCGTACAATTCACCAGAGCAGAGTGCGGAAGAAAATGAGCGATAAGAAAACTCCTTAAGAAAGGAAGAATTTATCGCGAAAAGAAGGAGTACCGGCACGAATATATCTTTTATTTATTACTCTCCTGGCCGAAATGCGGTGGACTCAATAAAATAGCTTTACAGGTGTCTGCCTCTCCCCCAGGCCAGCCTCTGTTTTGCTTCTTCACTTCGTTAGTTCCACCCTTCAAACCTCCTCCCGTGACAGGTGGGATGTGTGCGGGCCGTGAAAGTTATGGCCGCTGGCAGCACCGAATTTCCGATATTTTGTTGCTCCCTTCCGTCGCTGTAGGTCGGCCTCATTTATTTGGGTGGGAAGGACCTAAAGTGATGTTTGTTAGCTTCTGCTTGCGTATGTGCGACCACCTGTAAACTGTCGTTTTTCATAAGGGTTGTTTCTGTCACAGTAGAGACTGTCAGCGCACTCTTCTGCCTTCCCCTTAACGCCCCAAGTGTTTCGACGAGATATCGCGTCCAAGAACTGGGCAATTTTGTTAATGACGAGGTATCTCGTCCAAGTACTGGTCAATTGTTTTAATGACTTGATTTCCTATCCAACACCAGATCAATTTTGCTAATGACAAGAAATCTCGTCCAAGACCTAGTCAATTTTGAAATAACGAGATATTTCGTCCAAGAAATGGTCAACTGTTAATGACGAGTTATTTCGTCCAAGTACAAGTCAATTTTGTTAATGACGAGATATCTCGTCCAAGAACTGGTCAATTGTTTTAATGACTTGATTTCCTATCCAACACCAGGTCAATTTTGTTAATGACAAGAAATCTCGTCCAAGACCTGGTCAATTTTGTTAATGACGAGATATCTCGTCCGAGAACTGGTCAATTGTTTTAATGACTTGATTTCCTATCCAACACTAGGTCAATTTTGTTAATGACAAGAAATCTCGTCCAAGACCTGGTCAATTTTGTTAATGACGAGACATCTCGTCCAAGAACTGGTCAATTGTTTTAATGACTTGATTTCCTATCCAACACCAGGTCAATTTTGTTAATGACAAGAAATCTCGTCCAAGACCTGGTCAATTTTGTTAATGACGAGATATCTCGTCCAAGAACTGGTCAATTGTTTTAATGACTTGATTTCCTATCCAACACTAGGTCAATTTTGTTAATGACAAGAAATCTCGTCCAAGACTTGGTCAATTTTGTTAATAACTAGATATTTCGTCCAAGAAATGGTCAATTTTGTAAATGACGAGTTATTTCGTCCAAGAACAAGTCAATTTTGTTAATGACGAGATATCTCGTCCAAAAACTGGTCAATATTTTAATGACGTGATTTCCTATCCAACACCAGGTCAATTTTGTTAATGACAGAAATCTCGTCCAAGAACTAGTCAATTTTGTTAATGACGAGTTATTTTGTCCAAGAACTAGTCAATTTTGTTAATGACGTGATATCTCGTCCAAAAACTAGTCAATTTTTTAATGACGTGATTTCCTATCCAACACCAGGTCAATTTTGTTAATGACAAGAAATCTCGTCCAAGACCTGGTCAATTTTGTTAATGACGAGATATCTCGTTGAGACGAAGACACACTATTACTCCAAGACGATTGGACTTTCGACAACCCGCATTACCCTCGTGGAGCTTGGAGTGGTAGGGAATAGCCATTCAGAACGGTTGAGACATTTGTCCATCAACGCGTCGAATAGCAAATCTGAGGGCCGCCATGTCTCTTGCCTAGGCTCGACCCGCCCTTGATGACATCCTACGGAGAAGGCCCGGCCTCACATAAAGCATATCTGAAAAGGCAAATCGAACACCAAAGATCAGGGACTTGCAACTGGAACTTGGACTCTGTTGGACTTCATCCGAACGCCCTATTCGGAAGCGCAAGCCCAGAAGCCTCAAGCGGAGACAGACTTTGCCGTTAGCGGCATATAGGCGCAGATCCTTCGCGCCCTATATTTTACTGTAGACACACAGTCCTGTGCTACCAGACCACCATCACGGTCAGACTTATCACGTCCGTCCTACGTGTATCCAATATTGGCAGATAGGCGCAGTTCCTTCGCGGCCTATATTTTACGGTAGACACTGAGTCCTGTGCTACCAGACCACCATCCCGGTCAGACTTAGCACGTCCATCCTATGTTTAGCCGATATTGTCTGATAGGTGCAGATCCTTCGCGGCCTATATTTTACGGTAGACACTGAGTTCTGTGCTACCAGACCACCATCCCGGTCAGACTTAGCACGTCGGTCCTATTTGTAGCCAATATTGGCAGATAGGCACAGATCTAGTGCATCCTAGAATCGCATACAATGATACCAACAAATCTAGTGTAATATCAAGTTCTGTATGTCAGCGTCACCAGTACACTAGACGTTTTATCCTAATAGGAAACCACAGTTATATCTTGCCCCAGAACTGACAGATCACGATATTACGGAAGAGGTTCTTTCAATAAAGTTGGAAAGTAAAAACATTATAGTGCGTGGCGGGGTTCAGTGTTGAGTGGAAGCGATTTAGAATGGTTCTGAGCTTCTTTTTTCTAAGGGACTCGTGAAAAAAGGAATAAGTAAAAATGAACGAGCTAGGGTGATGAGAATTGAAAGAAAGTTTACTAAACCACGGGATCTATCAAGAAAGTTCGTTGGCAAAAAGTTGGTTCTTTGAAATAACTTGCATCTTTGCTCTGGAGTTCCCGTGATTGGAGCCAAATTATTCTTAGAATTGAATGTACACAACGATGCATTTTGTGCATGGTCTGCCTCTTACAGAGTCCACAAGCGATGCGCATCCCAAAAGATGGATATGTTTCAACTCTCAGTAGAGTTTTGATCCAAAACACACTAAATCTGAGACATTGATATGAAATTGAATGAACCGATTAAATGGTAAGGTATGAGATGTATAATAATACTTTGATTCATTCCTAGATGTTTCTTCCTTGAGTTGTCAACTAAATCTGTTTGGAATAGAAGTCGAAAATAAATGGTTTTCTGTGCGATTTGAATGATTAACTCAAAATTCTTCCTTAAAATTCTTCGAAGAAATATTCATCTGCTTAAACGTTCGTATTCCTTTAAGTAGATAATTCCAGAAAATATATCTAGACTACAAAATCATATCAACATGCAGACAGAGCGTGAAAACCAGCCTGCGATAATGTTAATTTTTTTTGCGCTAGACTTCGTAATGCTTAGACTTGTCCCGAATCCCCAAACAAAGGCTATGTGAGAGACCTGAACATTACCCAGATTGTTGAAGAAATCACGGCGGAAATATTTGGGCAGGTATGTAAATATGTTAACATACTTGCTTTCGTATGTTTCTGGACCTTACCATAATCACTCTAGCGTATCTGCATGTCGCGTGCTAGTATTCACCCCTTAGTGAATACTGTTTCATTTTGTCTTCTCTTTCTCTCCTTGGGGTCGAGGTGACTCAGTGGGTTCGCTCACTACACTATATCAATCATAGACGAGAAATATTAGAGGATTGAGTATTGCTATTGAAGAGAGCATCAAACTGTGTGACCAATATATCGAATAGTAGTAACGTGAGTGCTCTGTGAAAAATTGACTTGGTCAGCCGATTTGGCACTTTATCACCTCGTTTGGCGTTAAAACATCTTATGACAGGGTAGGTGTGTAAATTTGCGTTTCTGTAGAGGCAGTAAAAATGATGAAATCATCAAATTCTACAACAGAGTGTCCTAAAAGTTCCCGTATTGACGATTCGTGAATTTATTATACAAAAGCAACAAACTTTAATAACAATTATTTTTATGCTTTTGGTTGTTGTTGTTGTCTTGTCCATGGATAGAACACTTCAAATAAGGCCATGCACGGTCCACACAATCTCAGCTATTTTAAGGCAATTGTCCGAGTACAGGTCCTCCTAGGGAGAGTCACTAATTTGTTGAATGCTCGCCAAGATGGCCGGGCAAGAGAGGACGTGTTCGGGACTTAATTCTGTATCACAGCTTTTACAGCTGGGATATGTTCTTGTTCCATCCGGCTGAATTTTCATTCCCCTAAAGTGTCCAGTTCTCAGTCTTACTATGGTTTTGGCAAGTGATCTGCTTGTAGTTAGTTCACAGATCTGATGTTTCAACTTGATGGTCTTGTCCTTGAATTTTGATTTTGCCACTGCATTTATGTCATTAAGGGTGACAAGGGGGAAATTATCTTCATTGAGGTCTCTCGCTTCCTTTGCCAGTACATCGGCTGACTCGTTCCCTTCTTTACCGACGTGTGCAGGTATCCATTGTAGGATACATTGTTTGTCCATAGCATGGAGTCTGACCAGGACTCTGTGAATGTTGACTATTTGCTTGGTGTAACCCTTTTTTGAATAGCCTGGTGGGCAGCTTTACAATCGCTGAAGATTATTAATCCTCCAGTTCTCTCAGATTCCTGGAAACAGGAATGTATATTTAGGGCTTCTTGGATGGCTAGGAGTTCACATGTGTAGTTGGATGCAATTTTACCAGCACCAAGTTTAAACTGCTTAGCAGTACCGTCTGGGAAAATAAACTTGATACCCGCACCTCCATTTTCCAAAGTTTCGTCTGACGATCCGTATGCTTTTGGTAAAAAGCACTTTTAACCTAAAGCAGGAAAAAAATGTGAACTTTCATTTATAAAAACAGTTTAAAATTTCCTCCCTTTTCTTGGAGGCAAAGTTGAAGTCGTTAGTGTATATTTTTAGAAACGAGTTTCAAGATGTTGGGACTGACTTCTTCTATACTTTGAGTAATGACAATTTTCAAATCACCTATTGTTTGGTGATTATCTTCATTAACTTTGTTCTTTAAACATCCCCACAGAAAAGAGTCAGTGATGCTCAGATCAGGGGAATGAGGTGGCCAAAGGTTTCTAGAGATAAGTCAATCGCAATACCATCGGCAATAATAAAGCCACTTCTCCTTGTCCGGTGGCTTTAGCTCCTGTAACATTTTTAAAACGATAAGCTCCAAAAGGCAAAGCTCTTAAAGCCTTGTTTATCGATCCCCTGTGATGTGCCCGTTTGTTGCGATAAACGCCTCATGGATTGATGAGGCGATTGCAATATCCTCCGTTCAGTTTCTTGCACAAAGTCTGGTGTAATGATTTAGGTCTTCCACTCCTGTGTTTTGTGTTCCATCGAACCTGTCTCACGAAATCGCCGAACGAGTTGATATAGCGTATCATTACTCGGTACTGCCTCATTTAGATATTTATGTCGCCAAAATTCTTTACATCTTTCATATGATTTGCATTCAAAATCAGCCTCCAACAGGAATGCGTGATAAACACATCTTGCAATGAAGAACAAAATGACTTGGAACTTTATTATCGCACAACTTGAGCGTGATGAAAACCAAACGATAAATATTAAGACTCGATAAAACCATAAGCAGTCGATAAAATTCAATAATTCAATAAAAAAAAATCACGGGCGATAATTTTTTAAGTTGGACTACGGGTTGACACTCTGTACTATGACACACGGACCAATGAGACGGAGAATCAGTGGATGGGCGTCATCTTCCGTCAGCCAATTATAAAGAGGCACATTTTTTAGACGATTTTGGTTAGCGGTAATAAAAAATCGTTTGCTTCAAAAGAAATAATTCCAGTTGTACTATGTTTTTAAAAGTCAAAATTATCGTCTACCGCTTGAGAGGTTTCTTTTTATTCAAAATGGCGTTTTTAACGAAGCAGTGGTTCGAAGGCTATATTTATGCTCTTTCCGAAGAGAAATATTCATATTCCGTTATCCAAAAACGATGTGAGAGTCATGGTTTTGTGATATCTAAAGCGTCGATAGGTAATATCGTCAACAAGAAAGGAAAAAAAACGTCAAATTGGAGCCTCAAGTGGGACAAAAATTCCAAACAAGTATCCAAGAAAGAAACGGACATCTTCGACTATTGCAAAGGTACGTTGTCTAATGTTAAAAGAAAATCCCCCTAGTCAAAGAACAGTTGCAAAATCATTAAAATGGTAGGTGTCCACTGTAAACAAAATGATAAACGTTGATTTAAATCTTAAGAAAGCGAAAAAACGCAATGTGCATCGTCTTTCTCCAAAGCATATTGCTGAACGCAGGACACGCTGCCGAATTCTATATGAAAAACACTTATCCAAAGAAAAATGGAAAAAAAATTGTCACAATAGATGAATCATGGGTGTATTTAATGATTACAGCAAAAAAAGAGCCATTTATTATCATAAAAGGGGAGAAAAAAAATTTAAGTACATGGTTCACAGAATCGAAAGAAAGTTTTTCTAAGGGATTCATGATTGTTGCTGGTTTTTCATATAATGGCAAGTTAAAAATAAAGAGAGTGGAAAAAAATGTCAAGATTAACTCCAAATACTATCAGGAACATATTTTATCGCCAATTTTTCTGAATGAAATACCATCGCTTTACCCACAGTGCCATCAATCTTTGGAACTCCATCAAGACAAAGCTAGCAGTCACACATCAAAATCCACAGTAAATTTCCTAAAAGAAATTAAACAAAAAACCGGTGTATCAAGGCCATACCCTTCACTGATATCCCTACTAAATCTCCCGATGTATCACCTATGGATTTTTGTGCTTTCGTACTTTTAAAATCTGCATTATCCAAACGTCGTCCCACAACCCTTACAGGACTCTACTATAGAAAGCTGTTCAGGAAGAATGAGACAGAATACCTCTTCTGACACTTCAAAAGGCATTATTATTCTGGAAATTACCGTGTCGAAAGATAGTTCAGAATAAGGGCTAACAAATAAAACATTTAAAACACAAGAATTTTATGTAATTTAGTTTTGGGAATACAATATACATTGTCTAAAAATGTGTGAACAGCCTCTGCATAATGAAGGTTTGTTTCGTTCGGGAGACGAAAGTAGGCAAAGAAAGAGCCACGTTACGACAGGTTTTGGTCACATGATTCTGTGAACTTCATAGGATAACCATTACTCGCTCACTTTTATATTTCCTCTATGCTTGCAACCTGAGAGTTGTAGACGGCACATAATTGATTCCTTCAGGGTGTTTTTGTGTCAGTATAGCTTTTATTTCGTGTGTATGTATTCATCAACTTGATATTGATTTGCACACACACACACACACACACACACACAGCTAGGTCAAAATATAGCACTTGCCAAACCAATCCTATCTCACCTTAAAATTTGTATAGCAAATTTTAGAAAACTAAATTCAAAACAGACACCTAACTGGCATAGTGATCATGGTACATAATAGGTCCCGGGTTCGAATCTCGGTTTGTAATGGATGTTGGTGACGGTCCATGTTGGTAGTAACTGCGACATACCCATTGGGTTCTCCGTTCCAAATAGCCAACAGTTCGCTCCTTGAAGTGCCGAATACTGAAGAGATCATACATTAAAAATGAAACAAATGAATTTAAAGTACAACATAATTTACTTTGGCAGAAGAGAATTTGATCGTATGAATAATACACTCTCGGTAATTTTCCTTCCAAGCTGTTGGAATAAAATTTTTCTTTAAGTGAAAAAAACTTGTTATAATTCTCTCTCGCTCTCTCTCGGCATAAATACATGCATCGTTTTTTTTTCATATTCCCACACTTATATCAGAAGAAACAAGCGACATCTGACGTAAAAAAATAGAATGCTGACATTTATTCCACAGTGCTTTTCGTTTTAAGTACCGCTCATCATTATTCATCAGCTTCCAGAAAACAATGGAATTAAAAATTAATTTCATTTTGCTTCAACAATAATTCTTCATTAGCAAAGAGGTTTTCGCAAAACAAATGTAAGACACCCCGCCCTAAGATTAATACTACTACTAAAACGTCAACCATTTTAGCTCCATAAGGCAATCAAATAATTAAATGCATGTAGAATAATTTGTGTTTGGAATACGTCATGATGACTCCCTAAGTAAATGAGACTTTTCGCATTTGCTTTGTAAATGCCGTCTCATTCAATAGAAAATATTATCTCCATTCTTCTTATAAACAACCTTTACAGATGCTGACAATGAATGCTAATATATAATTCATCCAATATATACATAATTCATCCCTCTCGCTCGTCTTATTGATTTTCAGATTGTTATTCAACTGCGAATCGTAATCTTTTAAAGAGCGTCGGAGTAGAACGAGACAGACATTGGAATTGATTATGTAATTTTAAATAAGTTGGCGATCATCGAACAACATAATTTTGTTTGGTTGTCTTTAAGGAGCAAGGGCCATATTTGACCAAGATGTGTCTCATACCTGTCCAGTTTGTCCCAGATGTGCTCGATACATACTAGGAAAGTTTTACTGTCGCAAGAGAGATATACACTCCGGGGAATCGAACCTGAACCTCTTACATCTAGGTTACTCCCACTGCGCCACGGCGACGAAAGTGTAATGCACCTTTCTGTAGAAACTAAGTGGTAATTTTTAATTAACGTCGTACTACAGCAACACAACAGGCTATTGACAACGGTCCAGGATCAACCCCCTAAGGGAAAGATTTGAGGACAACACCACGTAATTTTGAACTAGAGTCAGATGACGAGACAACATCTGACCAAACTTCCACACCAACCCAAACTGAGGACTTTCGGCCACGACAGATTTAAAGTGCACCAGCCGACTCTACACCATACGCTTGCAAATAACCATAAACTGACCCGGATTCGAACCAGAAACCTTCCTATCTAGAGACTAACACCATAACCACCAGTTCGGTTGGTCGGCGCCATCATCAAGGAATCGTCTATATCTTGATGGCGAAATATTTAGTCAAACACTATCTTCCAAACCTTTTGAGCCGACCAACCGGTATAAGGTGTTAGCCTCTAGATCGGAAGGTTCCTGGTCCGGGCATGGATGTTTGTAGGCGTATGGTGTAGAGGCGGCTGGTGCACCTTCAATCTGTCGTGGCCGAAAGTCCTCACGTTGGGTTGGCATGGAAGTTTGGAGAGTGGGGTGCCTGCTCAAGTGTTGCTTCGTCATCTGACCGTGGTTCAAAATTACGAGGCGTTGTCCTCGGATCTTTCCCTTAAGGTACTGATCCCGGACCGTCGTCAATAGCCCGTTGTGTTTCTCTAGTATGACGTTAACTAAAATTACCATTACCAAATCTTCTGGTCAGTATTTTTAATTGCATCGCACTGGAGCAACACAATGGGCTATTGGCGACTGTCCGGGATCAATCCTCAAAGAAAACATCCGAGGACAACGCCACGTAATTTTGAACCACGGTCACATGACGATGTAACACCCGACCTTTACCACCAGACCGGTTGGTTGCAACTAACTGCATCGGCCTCTGATTGGGATATAAATTACGGTATGTGTGAAAGGGACCTTCCTGTAAAACGGATGTGTCATGTATGAAGAAGTCCAACCCTCCGGAGCAATGGCACCCACAATGTCACCATCAATGGTAAATATTTAGTTGCCCGACTATTTTTCTTAATTTTTTAATGTGGTACTTTTTTTTCATTCAAAAATAAAACATCGACAACGTAAAAACATCGACCATGTTAAAACATCAGCTCCAATAAATCAACGTTAAATACAGGGTTATGCAAAATCAATCATCCGATTTCAAAATTCCATATTTTCAAAAATAAACGAGACAAGATGGTAAGTAATACATGAGTACAAAGGGAAAATATGAAAGTTTTGTACTGTGAAGAGTAGATGGCGCTCGTGAGTTCTTCGTGAAACTATTTCATAAAAGCTGTTTTAAAAGCATTTCAGCGGCAGAAGTGATAATAGCGTCCACGGAGTAGCAAGTTTTTTGTACCGAATTAAAAATACCGTTTCTGTGCCGTAAAAAACCGTGCGTGCGTTTTTTGTCCGTATCAAAGATTTACGGACCATTCTTTTTTGTGGAAAAGAACATTCACTTGCAGTACCTATTTGGATTTGTTGCAAATCTTGCTTTTTCTTCTGAGTGATAAGAGAAGATCTCTTCAACTTTGTTTTCCAACGAAATGGGACATCACTACACTGGGTTACAGAGGTTCATCGTTTCCTTAACACGGAGCTACCACGCAGTTGGATTGGTCGCAGTGGACCAGATGACTTGATGTTACACAGCTGGCCATCTAGGTCACCTGATTTAACCCCATGCGATTTCTTCCTTTGGGGGTTTGTAAAAGATAAAGTGTATGTGCCACCAATAGCCACAAATTTATGTGAACTTAAACAACGGATATCTGCTGCTGTACTACCAATTACCACTGAAACTTTGCAACGTGTTTGGAAGGAATTTACATACCGTCAAGACATTACACGTAACATCTCTAAAGAAAGTTATACCGAACATTTGTAAAAACAATTTCCATATTTTTCCTATGTATTCATGCATTACTTATCATTCTGTGTCGTTTTTTTTATAAAAATATAGCATTTTAAAATCGGTTTATTTATTTTGAATAACCCTGTATATCGATGTTTTATAAAAACATATCGATATATTTTTTTTTATAAAAACATCCATGTTTTGAAAACATCGATGTCGTAACCCTCCGGTTGCTAATCCACTACTCCTCTAACCGTGATTACCCCGAGGCCCGAAATAAAAGTCTGAATTTCCATTCTTACCACATTTCAAAATATCAGAGCGATTAGTTCCAAAATAAAACAGACAATAAAGCGATGTCTAATGGGAAAACATGTTTTCAAACGCTTTTGAAAAATATATCTCTAAATAGAATCACACTGTAGCTTATAGCACTAAATTTAGACTAAACACGAAAGCTTGCTTTGTGTTTATAATTGGACTATTGATGGAGCGTTAGATTAAAGTAAACACTATTCATAACCAATCTCGTAATGTTAAAATGTAATGTCTTGTGACAGTAATTCAAAATGCAACAGCGACAACCAAATTTAAAAACGTGTAATCACATTTTTAAGAACCATAAAACGTACTTACTTTATCATGGAATAAAAATGATTGGAGATCCTAAATAAAAAAATCCATAATCGTTTCTAATACCCATTAATCTGTTAAGAGTCTTACCTCCTTTGTTCAGTTTCATTACATCACAAATTGTAGGACTGTTAGCTTTATAAGAATCGTTTAATTTTAAATCTATGAAGCATATATTCTTTTATGCAAGATATACATGCTCCAGTCGAGGCAGAATATCTGCACTGGAAATTCTAAGGCTTGCATCTGTTAATAGTATCTCATCTTCTCTAATATTATAAAAGAAAGTGTTTGCTTGTTTTTTTGTTGCACTCAAAGTCCTGACGAATCTCTGGCTCTTACAGTGATGGGAATTGGCACACAGGTAGTCCGAATTTCTTGCAATTTTAAAGTCGCGGCGAATTTTAAAATTCAATCTAGAACATTTTAAAATGAATTGAATGAAATTTAACTATATTGCTTTCTTTGGAATGGTAACAGCATAAAGATATGTCAGATTCCAAATTTATTTTTTCTGTTTTCATTTTGCGCAGAGAAATGATTTTCCAACAGACGATAAAAAAGAAAGTTTTAACTTTAGTTGTGTAATTTTTTTTTATATCTTATAGACCGTTAAAGATAGAGTAAAAATTTCAACGGATTTGAAATCTGCGGAAAAAAATCTCATTATATCGATACCTAAATATATGATTTTCTTTAAATAAATTAAATTTTTAAATTGAATATCTTTATATTTTCTGAAGAGAATGTGACGTCACGCTAACATTGTTGTTCCAAAAATAAACAGATTACATTTCTAGTCCTCTTACAATTTCAGCGAAAGAAAGCAGAAATAAATAAAAAAACATTATTCTGGCATTATTTAGTTCTTTTTTGTAAAATCGGGATCGTTAAAGATAGATTAAAAATTTCAACGGATTTGTAATCTGCGGAAAATTTGACACCAGTTGGATACCTTATACGTTTGATTTTCTTTTAATAAATAATATTTCAATTAAATATTAATAATTTTTGGTTTGCGATACAAACCACCATGTGACTCCCTCGAAAAGTACTGCCACGGGCAACTCCGTTATGGCTGTTATCCAATAGGCTACGAACTCCACACACAATTTGGTTTGGGAAGCAAACCAATAAAACCTACAAAAGCAACTGTCACGCAGTGGCTAGTCGCCTATATAAATCAGTTATGGATGTAATTTAAGGTATCCGACTAAGTTTAAAACGTAATTTGACCAAAATTCAGACATTTTTTTTTCTTCTCTCTCATATTGAAGCCCAGTTTCTTAAGTTTCAGAATCTGTAATTGTTTTAAGTCTACGATAAATAGAAATAAAATTATAGCAATTTTAGTATTACTGAACGACAGAAATCGAAACCGGAAGTACGATTGAAATTATCGGAAATTTTGATGTTTTCCGCTAATTTTTCAAGAATAAAAATAATTTTAAACATAAATTTATTGAAATTATTTTCTACAATCACGCCTCAACATTTTACATCAAGTTTCGATGAATTTGTGCGAAGAATACAAAGGTAAACATTGAATGCTTTTTCTGAAAAACACAATTTTAAGCAAATATTGCACACGCGTAACATGATTTCTCAAAAGGTTGCAGAGATATCTCTACGATATTATAAAAATTATTACTTATTAACATGTTGTAATGCCAATATACTATAGGTTTAGTTGTACAATGCACACTTTTTAATTTATAGTTGTTTAATTTAAACGACAAGTAGACATTTTGTAAAATTAAAATTTTAGCTACATATAACAAGCGATACTTTTTAAAATTTCAATACATCTCTTTGACTGTAGTATATTGTCGTCACTAATATCATAGATATATGGTGCTGCAAGGAAATTAAAATTATTTTATTTCATGATTTCAAAACATTATCTAGTATGAAAAATGTTTAAATTGTGATTTAAGAGTCGTTTTCAAAAATATTGTTCCGAACATAGTCGGATACCTTAAATCAATCAATTTGGATTGCATTGTTGTAATTTTGTTTCATGTTAGGAAACATTATTTGTGTGAAAGCAATTTTTATTCATGACTAGCCTCTGCGTAGCCAGTACGGCGTTGACCGTGACAGTTCTTTTCGTGGAGTCAGATGTGACCACTGCCCACTTACGCTCGCTAACCCCCGGTGATTGCTATGTATTCCTACTTGGTTTGCTTCGGAAAGGCCTCGAGGGGGCTGTTATGAACAAAGTATATCAAAACACGCTGGAATCGGAAAATTTGGCATGGTTCCAAAGGCCATTCGGACAGAAAACTCTTGTGACGTCAGCGGTTAAAAAATCGCAAAATCGGCTCGCTTCTTCTTTCTGACGTCACATTTCGGAGAAAAGTAAGAATGGTGAAAAAACTAATAAATTAATTTTAAAAAGTTCTAAATAAAATTTTAAAATGTTTTAAATGAAATTTTAAAATGTTCTAAATAAAATTTTAAAATGTTTAAATGAAATTTTAAAATGTTCTAAATGAAATTTTAAAATGTTCTAAATGAAATTTTAAAATGTTTTAAATGAAATTTTAAAATGTTCTAAATGAAATTTTAAAATTCAGGCGCTATAGAAAAATCGAAAAAAATTTGGACTACCTGTGGGCCAAATTTTATTATTATAAGTGCCATCAAGTCGTCAGAACACTACACTCCTTTTATAATAGTATAGATTAATGATTTTTAAATCACCAAACAGTTTTTCATAATGTTTAGACAAAATACCTACATTCAGATGACTAAATTTAGTTGAATTTGTGAAAATACATGCTGACAATATTAAGAATAATTGTCCAGCAAATATTTCTTAAAACTCACACAATAACGAAATTAAACTAGAATGGTTTTTCTAAACATATAAAAAAAGAGTTACAAAATTGAGTATTATTAAAAATTATTGAAACTGCATCAAGTCATAACATGAAAGTAACCATTCGTGTATAAATATTATAATATCTATAAGCTCATGTATATATAGACATGCCACCTATCGCAAATACAATTCTAACGGATTCAAGCATGTTTTCGATTTGTTTTCATATTTTTCATAGTGAAATAAACACCTCAATGGATTTTACCCCTACGTTAGCAACCAGCGAGTTGTAGGCGGAACAAGTACGATTAATGCAATTTACCTCGTGATAAATTTCGCTCTCCTGTGTCATAAAAACTGCCTGGTGTGAGTATGTCCACTACTTGTCGATCTCTGTTAACACGAATTTGGTGTAGTTTGACAAATATGGCTATTGCGCCATAAAACCCCATCCAACACAAACCTCACGTTAAAATATATTAAAAAATTTTATAAATATTACACGTATGTTTATTCATGTGTTTTAGGAATAGTATGTCAAATAGCATGACAAAATGTGCACAAAACAGTCATGGTTTCAAAAAAATGCTCTTGAATAACCTCCAATCCGAATCATATTCATTTTTTCGAAGTCTATACATATATTACCCTACAATAATGGACCGGACAGCAAGATGTGATGGTATAAGGGAAAGAATACATGCTTTAATAGAGGGATGGTCCCCCTCGTGCTAGAATTACACTACCAACCCTTATGGGCATACTTTCAAGAAGGTTTCGATACACAGCTGTGGGTATTGATGTCCATTCCTGCTGCAGGAATGTCATGGGCTCAGCTGTAGATTTCGGACGTGGTTCCCTGGTCCGTAATCGTCGCTCAAACGCGTCCCACAAGAGTTCTATGGGCTTAGGTTGGGACACTGAGCAGGACAGGGAAGACGTTTTACATCCATATCGTGATACCATTGATTGACAGAGACTGCAACATGACATGGTCTTCCTGGAAGTAACATTCGTCCGTTCCATAAAATTGCCAGATTGTAGGAAGAACCTGACTGTTCAAAATGTTCATGTAGGTGTCGGCGTACAATTGACCAGGAACAACATACAAAGGTCCCAGGCCATACCTCTAAAAACATTCCAAAGAAGTAGTCTGATTTTATGCAATTCCGTTAGCGTCCGGTCGATTATTGTAGGGCTGTGTATCTTTCTACCGTAGGGTTGAGTGCCAGATTCGAACTAAAAATCGTCGTGTACGAAGGGGGTTGGTTTACATTAAATCTGTCGTAGCTGTGGTGTGGAAGTTTGGAACTCAGGTGTGACCGCTGTCTTACCTAGTTTCAAAATTACGTGGTGTCGTCCTCGGATCTTTCCTAGTTGGTATTGATCCCGGACCGTCAGCAATAGCCCGTTGTATTGTTGCTGTGCGACGGTAATTAAATACCTACCTACTTATCAACCGTCTTAGAGTTTTGCTTAAATCTTCTGTTCCGCAATCTCTGTCTTTGCTGAATAGTTTAACCACTCAGGTTATTTATCATCTGACCGTGGTTTAAAATTAAGAGGTGTCCTCGATCTTTCCCTTTGTGTTTGAGCAAGGACCGTCGCCAATTGTCCGTTGTGTTTTTCCAGTGCAACGTTAATTAAATTCCTGCCTGCCTATCTACTTGTAGCAAAAATGCATTATAATTCTTAAAACTCAATGTTGAAATGAGAAATTACACACCAAAATTTAGTTAGAAATAAGTATTTATAGAATCAAAATTATTAAATCTATACATATATACAATTGATTACAATTGAATGAAAGAAGTAAAGGAAAACATAATTTCATAATTTTGTACAGGACTTTACTGGGTATTTCCTGTAAACCGAATTCATGTTTATTGAGACGTTGGTAGAGCATCGAATATAAAATGATAATTGGTAATTTTTAGTTAACGTCGAACATGATCAATACGACGGGTTATTGACGATGGTACGGGATCAATTCCTTAAGGGAAAGATCCTAAGGCAACACCTCGTAATTTTGAACCACGGTCAGATGACGAGGCAACACCTGAGCTACTCTCTCTCCAAACTTCCACACCAAACCAACGTGAGGACTTTCGGCCACGACAGATTAAAGATGCGCCAGCTGCCTCTACACCATACGCTTACAAACATCCATGCCCGGACCCGCATTCGAACCAGGAACCTTGCGATCTAGAGGCTAACACCTTAACCGCTATGCAGGTTGGTCGTCAAATATAAAATGGAAAAAAAAATTCGAAATTCGATTCAAACGAAAACCGTCGTGTGCGTGGAGACTGGTGAAAATGTTAAATTTTTAAAGGCCTCATTTTATGTTCTCACGTTGGCGTGGTGTGGACTTTTGGAGATTTCGGATGAAAGCCAACTCACGTTCTAAGTTATTAATCTCGGCATCTGACCATGGTTCAATATCTATATGTATGGTACTTAACGTCTCACTGGAGCAATACAGTGAGCTATTGACCATGTTAAGGGAACCCATCTGACAGGCCTGCGAGCATTTAGACCAATATGTTCCAAACGTCTGTAAACGGTTTGCCTTGAAACTGTCGTACCTGTGGCTGAAGATAGCTGACGAGAAAGGTCGGATGCTGTGTTCCGTTTGCTTCTTTTTGCAGTTACTGCCAAATGCTGGTCGTCATTCGGCGTTGTAACTCAGGGGTGACCTGTACTGTAACGTCTACTGACATTTCCATGATTTTGGAATAGTTGCCAAAGCCTAGAGATGACACTTTGTGCGATTCCAAGTTTCACTGAAATTTCCGTCTGAGCACGCCCACATTCCAGGCGGCCGATAATTCTACCACGTAAAAAATCATCGACATGCGTCCTCCTTGCCATAATTATTCGGTTGTGGCACTGAGCGGCTTACAGAACGCTTGTGAACAATTTTACTTCTTTACTACCATTCCTTATATACACCTCTCTTACACTCTCGTCATTTTGACGTACTATCGGAGTCATCTGATGGCTTCCTGTAGTTTGGATATTATTCTTGAAGATGTGTGCGATAATTCTACAGGTGAAATTTTTGCTTTACACTTCGATTTCCGTGTGATTCTGAATTATTCTTAATTTATGGACATGTGTGTAGTTATGCTTCTGCTACAGCAAATGTGAGGTATGGGATATGCAATAAAGAAGACTGTTCTGTCAGCCATGTGAAAAGAGGGATGCGCAACCAAAGCAATTATTGAGTCGACCACTTCACCCTAGCAACAACGTATTTACTATCAGCAAGCCAGTTATTGGATGACACTAATCCGGAGTCATCCAGCGCTCGTTATGAAACATACGCAGATGGAGAAGAGATTAGATCATGGAATCAAGGAAGGTAGGAAATTTTAATTAACGTCGTACTAGAGCAACACAACGGGCTATTGACGACGGTCCTGGATCAATCCCTTAATGGAAAGATCCGAGGACAACACCTCGTAATTTTGAACCACGGTCAGATGACGAGGCAACGCCTGAGCTGGCACTCCACTCTCCAAACTTCCACAGCAACCCAACGTGAGGACTTTCTGCCACGACAGATTTAAGGTGCACCAGCCGCCTCTACACCATACGCTTACAAATATCCATGCCCGGACCCGGATTCGAACCAGGAACCTTCCTATCTAGAGGTTAATACCTTAACCACTATACCGGTTGGACGGCTGAAGTTCAGTGAAGTAAGCATCTAGGGATGAAAATTAACACAATTTATTTACAATTCCACAAATTACGAGAAAACATTCACTAGGTAATAAGACCAGGTTCACAGCGTGGTTGATCACCTAGAAGGAACCGACAGAACTTTTCTTTTCACAGGTAAGCAAAGGGTTATCAGTTCGATAACGCAATTGGCATCGTTCCAAAAAAGGGTTGACAGTTTTATGGTGAAATTAGCAATGCGTCAATAGATCAGTTGCCTATCAACACGCCAATAGTTCAGGTTGCTCTCAATAGTTTGATTTGTTACAGTTGTTACTTCTTTTCCATTTGTAAATTAGTAGTCTTCATCTGTAAATTGTTTGATATCAACAACTGAAATCGTATAAAATAATGAGAGCACGTGTCTCCGTTTCTTCAATAGCAATAAACGTGGAAACTCGCCCGTAATACATAAATAATAATCGAAAATACTTCGAGCTACCAAATGCAATTTAAAGTCGACACTTATGATTTCCCGTCGGCTTGAATTCTCATCAATGCCGCTGCTGTATCCATAAAGTTAAAGAAAGACGCAAACAGTAGAAATAAACGAGTTCCGAGTTCGAAAGGATTTGCCCGTTTTTTCTCTTTGTTTCGTATTCACCTACCAGCGTTGTGTGTTTTGTTTCACCTTCCGCGGAGAATGTGAAGCACATGCAAAACGGAAGGCACCTAAAAGAAAACGAAAGCATTGTTCTTCCTCTGTTGAGAAGCCATTACTAGATGAAATATCCACGCGAGTCATATCAAACTCTTCCCGAAATCGATATTCGCGTTTTTCTCGCCTTAGTGCGTTGATTGTTGCTGGAATCTGAAGGAAAAATATGTGTTGTATCAGTAAATCCGTGAAAATGGTTGATCTACAACTAGGGGTGGCCAACCTTTTACATAATATGCGTCAATTGTTTTCACGTACGAGTTCAGATACACCTTAGGATGCGATGAGTTTACTATAATCTAATATTACATTTTCTAGGCATGCTTTTTTACTCTTACAAAATATGTCTACTCCTCTTGCTTAACCATGCAATGACTCCAGACTGGCAAGTTCTTGAAAAGACATTAAAATTATACACAATCCAGTCACATTAATGTGACCACCACCTACTTTCGACGTCAACGTGAAATAACCAATCACAAAAGGCAGGTGGCAGAACATTGCAGTGAAGTGTATATAAAGGATGTCCTAGGGCATCGGAAAGCATTTCAATCGTTGGCGTAATGCAGAAACGTAGCAATTTATCCGACGTCCAAAAGGGCATGATTATTGGCTTTCGGGCCAAGGGTGGAAGCATTTCGGAAACGGCTAAATTTGTGAACTGTTCGCGTGTCGCCGTGGTAAAAGTATACCGTGCATGGCAAAATGGCACTATACAAAATCAGCGACACACGTGGTGCACCACGGGCTATAGATTACAGAGGCAAACGAAGGCTGCGGAGATGCGTTCGGGCGAATAGACGTGCAACTGTTGAGCAACTGACCGCCCAGATGAACCAAGGGGCTACCAAGAGTGTATCCTCAACAACGGTTCAGCGAACGTTGCTGCGCATGGGCCTTCGCAGCAGACGCCTGGTTAATGCACCTATGCTAACTGCTGTTCATCTGTGACGAAGGCTGGAATTAGTACGCCAATACCGCAACTGGACTTCCACAGAGTGGCGACAGGTGGCTTTTTCCGATGAATCACGTTTTATGCACCATCGGACAGATGGATGTTGGCGTATACGGCGTCAAACGTCTGAAAGCAAACACCCTGCAACAATTGCCGGAGGGATCCAGGCTGGAGAAGGGAGCATTATGGTCTGGGGCATGTTTTCTTGGCATTCACTGGGTGCACTCATCATCAGAAACCTAATTGACTCTCATCCTGCACGTCTCGCAGCGGTCCGCTTTGCCAAAGGTGGTTATTCTGGCTTTTGACAGGTGGTTACATTAATGTGATTGGACTGTGTAATTAATTCCTCTTATAAAAAATTTTAACCCTGCTACATCACATGTCCGTTGATTAATCCAAAAGCTATCGAAAAGAAAATACAAGAATGGACGAGGACAGTTGCTGAGATACATCCCGAGAGAACTCCTCGATACATCTGGTAAACGTTCGCCTTCCTATTTCGTCTGCTTCCCTTTAAATACCTTTATTACCAAGATGGGGTGCACATACTTCGACACAGAGCGTAACAATTTCTGAATTCTGAACAATCGAACCGAGAGCACTCTGGTGTTCAAAATATGAAGATGGATTCAGTAATGGCACCTACTTCAAACGAATAAGTAAGCGCGAGGATGCAGTGGGCCTCTTGTAATCATCCAATGCGCCACGTTTGGCGCATGCGCCACAGGTTGGCCACCCCTGGTCTACAGTATCTACCTAGAAATTGCTACAAGATATGGTCTTTTTTTATTTCTCTCGCGCACTAGCAGACCACTGCATAGCATACGAGTATCTTAAACCCCTTTGGTGGCTGTTTCGACGAGGTATCTCGTCATTAGCAAAAGTGATCAGATCTTGATGGACGAGATATCTCGTCATTAGAAACAAAAATGGACGGGGCTGTGTCGGGTCACGGCCGCTAAGTTTAAGACGTCAGTGAGGCCATATGGTGATTTGAGAGTGAAAGAAATTAGTACTAGACTGTTTTAATTTCACACATCAAATGTCCATCACTCCATCCATATGTCACAATTGGTGCATTCGCTGTGGATGTTGAAGGTTGAGTCTCATTACCGACCTCCATGGGTTGAACTCCATCATCTATATATATATTTCTCTTACGTGGCACGCAAAAAAGACGTTATTTGTTACCGCGTTTTGGCAACATTGTGCGATTGTTTGTTTACTAGGTGCCTCGCGAGTCATTTGAATCTATAGCGTTATCGGATGAAATTTTATTGAAAAAAAATGAATTTTAGACGAGCTGTTGCGGTTTGTAATAGAAATCTAAGAAAGCGGAGGATCTTTTCAGGGCTATTTAAAAAACGGTCCTTTTCAAGGCTAACAATTATAGTACAACAAGACGCGTGCACTACAACTTTCGACAACAAACTCAGTCAAAAAGTGTATGGGTGGCTCGAGTACTGGGGAAATGTACACACAAACAACGTGCTGGGTATTCAATTTCCAAAGCAGCGCTCACATTGCGAGTAAAAATTTGCTCAAAGTTTTCATCTAAATTCTGATTCCAGAGGTACTGTATGTATCTTTTATGTAATACAACAAATTTAGATTTGAAAATTATTTTTTTGGAATATATTTTGTAATCAATCCCTTCTGCTAGGACACGTGTCTTCATTGATGCGAGCGAAGCGAGCATAGGTTCGCGCAGCGAACCAATGAGAATTGCGAAGCAATCCTCCGGGGGTTGGCGGGCGTTAGCGAGCAGGGGGCGGGCCCCCTAGTTCGATTATAAAATGTTTGTGTCACCAGATAAGCTATTTGCGTCTAACTGAGCGGGATAGGTACATGGCGCACTCGAGTCAGTCATTTTTCACCTTGAAGGTGCGACGCCTGTACTTTCAAGAACTGCCTCCGAGCCCGTTGACACTCAGCATAAGATGTTCGGATCCTCTTAGCTCTCGATCTTTCTTGTTAATGTTTCCTTATTCTTATGGTGTTTATTATGCATATAGTTGGACATTTTGGAAGTTCTACGATTTTCCACATGTCGAAGTCCGATATCGGAATAAGTATTAAATATTTATTTTTTATTTCCATCATCTCTACTATTATAAAAAGAAGTGTTTGTCTGTTTGCGCGCAAAATCCTGACGATTCTATGTCACTTACAGCAATGAGATTTTACAGCAATGAGATGATTTTTGGGTCGCGGCGAATTTTAAAATTTAATCTAGAACATTTTAAAATGAATTTAATCATTATTGAATGCTACAGCATAGAAGAGATCACAGATTCTAAATTTATTTTTTCGTTTCCGGCGTGCAGATGAATAATCTTTCTGCCCAGACGATAAATACAAACAATCTTTTAACTGGAGTCAAATAGTTCTTTTTATATCTCCTAGACCGTTAAAGATAAGAGTAAAAATTTCAGAGGATTTTAAATCTGCGAAAATTTCACTTTAGATCCATACCTAAACATATGATTTTCTTTACATACATAACTTTTAAATTGAATGTATCTTTTATATTTTCGCACGAGATTGTGACGTCACGGTAACTTTCCCTTTCCAAAAAATAAACAGATTGCATTTCGCGCCCTTCGCGTTAAAAAAAAAAAAAGCAGATTACATTTCCTGCCTTTTTCAGTGGAGAGAGCAAAAAATAAAAAACATTTTGAGAGGCATTGTTTAGTTCTTTTTCGTAAAAGCGGATTCGTTATAGAAAGATTAAAAATTTCAAGGGATTTGAAACATGCGGAAAATTTTACACCATAATAATACATTATATCACGGGCACGGGCAACGCCGGGTCTCCAATATTATAAAAGGGAGTGTTTGTTTGTTTGGGGCCGCAAAATCCTGATGATTCTACGGCATTTACAGCAATGAGATTTGGCACACAGGTTATCCAAATTATTTACAATTTTTGGTTCGCGGCGAATTTTAAAATTCAATGTAGAAGATTTTTAAATGAATTTAATAGTTTTATTCTCCATTGCTTTTTCAAACGCGGAGACATTTTCTACCCGTGTGGCCTTGCAATCAGGGTTTGGAAACATGCCATATTTTTTGTTCATCCGCAGAACGCGGAAAAAAATATTTTTTTCATTTCCGCTTTGATTTTGCGCGGACGAATGCATTTCCAGCCAGACGATAAACCTTTTTACTGAAGTCAGTTCTTTTTTCTATCTCCAAAACCGTTAAAGATAAAGTAAAAATTTCAACAGATTTGAAATCTGCGGAAAATTTTACACCAGATTAATACCTTACATCGCGGCGTTGCCACGCAGTGGCTAGTTATATATGAATTGCAAAGAGAAGAGACAAATCACACCTCAAACGTCGTGCTCACATGAAGGAGGTCAGCGCTAGACTAAATTAATGTAAGCGGCAGTGCACATTTTCGCGACACAACATTGCGCTGCGATTGCATGAACCGATGTCGTCAGCGTACGATCAACGAGCATTTATACAGTTCTTTGTTTAATGTTCTTCTGAAGTCGATATCGTCCATTTAAGTAAAATGTTTATTTTCCAAGTTATTAAATATTTCGCACTTACGCTTTTTTGTGTTGTAGTACCATGGTTTCAAAAGGTAAGACGCATTCTATGTCAAAACTGACCAGTTCTCTATCTCATCATAAACAAATCGGCAATATCTTGATGCCGTGATATCTCGTCATTAGCAAAATTAGTTAGATCTTTATGGACAATATATATCGTCGAAACCACTTGGTGGAACAAGATCTTATATCTCTTGGTGGAAGTGTCTTTCCTCTCTTTATACCTAATTGAAATCCATTTTAGTAAGCTTCGATAAGCACAGGATTTCCAAATGAAATTAAATTAGTCAAAAGTTGAATATTAAATTTCATATTCTTACTGGATTATGTAATTACAATACAGTGCCTGACAAAAGAAATGCCCACCTCAGTCATGTTACCACAATTAGCTTCATTTTAAAGGTTGTAACACATTCAACCGATTAAACTTGACTATTCTATTCGATATTCTATTCGATATTCTATTCGATATTCTATAATTATATTATACTCTATAATTATCTTCTACTCTATAATTCTATTCTATATTCTATTCTATATTCTATTCTATATTCTATTCGATATTCTATAATTATATTCTACTCTATAATTCTATTCTATATTCTATTCTATATTCTATTCTATATTCTATAATTCTATTCTATAATTCTATTCTATAATTCTATTCTATAATTCTATTCTATAATTCTATTCTATATTCTATATTTCTATTCTATAATTCTATTCTATATTCTATATTTCTATTCTATATTCTATATTTCTATTCTATATTTCTATATTTCTATTCTATATTTCTATATTTCTATTCTATATTCTATAATTCTATTATATTCTATAATTCTATTCTATAATTCTATTCTATTCTATAATTCTATTCTATTCTATAATTCTATTCTACTCTATAATTATCTTCTATAATTCTATTCTATTTTATAATTATCTTCTATAATTCTATTCTATTCTATAATTCTCGTCTATACTAAGATTCTATAATTCTATATTCTTTTACTTCACACCTTATTTTCGGCGCTCGTTCTCATTCTGTTTTTTTGTTCAGATTTCTATTCTTCCAGCTATTCATTGCCGTATTGGTCAGATTTCTGAATAATGTGTGTAGCTTCTCCGTTTAGTTTTAGCTACATTATGCTTTTCAATAACTCTTATCAAGCATATCTAAACAAAAGGTATTCTTGATGAACGAATCCGATAGGGATTAATCTTATTTTGTTTATATCCGCTTGTTGTCAATCGTCTATTTACAAATAATATCGATTTTTATGCGACGTACATAGTAGTAGTAGTAAATAGTGAGATAGTAAAAAATAATTTATCATTAAATCCTGATAGATGTCGAGAAAAGTAATAACTATATCGTACGTGTAAAGGATAACTGACAACCTACACCTCAACTCAAGAAAGTAAATTCCAACATCCAAAAATATTCTAAATAAAATCTATTAAAAATTGTATTTCCAATTCTTGGTTCACCCATATCACTGGTTTTGTATGAGAATATCCAAATATGTTAGAATACCACAAAATGCCATTATGAACCGGATTTGTACGAACTAATTTTTTTTCTCTCTCACTGAATTATTTTCTACAATCTGAAGACTTATTACTTTCAATAATAGATACACGGACTATGAAGATGCCAAGGAATAAGAGGATCAGGACAGTCGGACCAACTACATTGTGCAAGATAGTGGATATACGTTGCAAAACTGTTCCCAAAGATGTTACCAGTAGAGCCAATGCAACCAACTACATTGTGTAGCACAGAGGGTAATCGGTTCGGGGATGCTCTTAGGGACCAACTAATTTGTGCGACATAATGTGTATACGGATCAGATATGTTCCCTAGCCTAGTGGGACCAACTATATTGTTCAGCGCAACTGGTATACGGTTTAGAAATAAGTCCCAAAATTGTTCCCAAGGAAGATCTGACTAGTGGAACCAACTTAATTGTACAGTATAGTGATTAAGCGGTCCGGGGATGTTCTCAAGGACCAACTACTTTGTGCGGCATACTTTGTACACGGTATAGAAATGCTCCCAAGACTAGTGGAACCAACTAAATTGTGCAGCATAGTGATTTAGCTGTCCGAGGATGCTCTCAAGGACCAACTACTTTGTGCAGCATAGTTTGTTCACGGTCTAGAAATGTTCCCAAGACTAGTGAAACCAACTTAATTGTGCAGCATAGTGATTAAGCGGTCCGGGTATGACCTCAAGGACCAACTGCTTTGTGCTGCATAGTGATTAAGCGGTTCGAGTATGCTCTCAAGGACCAATTACTTTGTTTTGCATAGTGATTAAGCGGTTCGAGGATGCTCTCAAAGACCAACTACTTTGTGCAGCATAATGATGAAGCCGTCCAGGGATGACCTCAAGGACCAATTACTTTGTGTTGCATAGTGATTAAGCGGTTCGAGGATGCTCTCAACGACCAACTACCTTGTGCAGCATAGTGATCAAGCGGTGAGGGAGATGCTTTCAAGGACCAACTACTTAGTGCAGCATAGTTTGTACATGGTCTAAAAATGTTCCCAAGACTAGTGTGACCAAGTATATTATGCAGCATAGTGAGTATAAGATCAGAAGTGTTCTCAAAGACCAATTAGACTGACAGCATTGTGCCAGTATGGCTCCAGTCATACTCTGAATGGCCAACTATTTTGTGCAGCATAGTGACATCATATCTATATTTAGTATGATTTTCTTAGATTATTGGCACTACCAATTATTCAATCGTCGTTATAGTAAAAGTATACATTTTTTTAAATTCTTAGTTACTTGTAAAAACATCTTGAGAAAGTAAATACACGTTATAGTTTATTAAGTAATTTTCGCTAGAAGTTTGAAGAGAGTACCAGTTACTACAGAAAAGTAAACTTTCACTTGAAGTTATTGAATTCAACTGTTGAATAAGAAACGAAACTGTGAAGTTCCTAATGATCAATTATTGAAGAAGTCGCAATGATTTTCTTTTTGGTAAAGTGGTTAAACAAAAAAGAACGCAGGCTTTACTTTGAATTATTTTCTAAAAGTAAAAGATAAGATAAAACTAATTAAAAAAATGTTAGGAAATATTTGTATTTATTTTGCTTAAATTCTGCAGGAATCTTTTCCTTTTAGCCCTCTACAATGCATTCCTTTCCTTAATGATTGCTCCAAATTTTTCGTTTCGACTTACTATAACAGGTAGTCATCCAAAAGGAATAGGTTTTGTAACGTTAAATAAGTAAAAAATATAGGAAAATTCTCAAAAACTTAACTCTCTGAGGGTTTTACACACATATATATCTGTTATGTAACCTGCAGTCCAGTCTTCACTCTGTATCTTCTAACCAGTTTTGAATAAAAAAGTCTTTCCCAAATAATTCTGTCAACCAATGGATGTGGTTATTTAGTCATCATATGTCGCACCCCGACAAGAAAAGTGACGCAACTCAAATTTGCAGAATTTGAGAAACATCTACTTAAAGGATAATATAAAACTTATAGTGAAATAGTATAAGCTTCTTTTAAATTTTAGGTAAGTATTTATGGTGGTAACTTTTATTATGTTCTATAGAATAGGAATATAACACGCTGGGGCACCTCATACATATTTTTCAATGACATAACATCAAAATTTGTATTTTTTGACTTGTGTCACTTTTCTTGCCGGGGTACGATGTGTAGTGCGATAAAAACAATACTACACTTATCAGAAATCTAGTGAGATGGTTAATTAAAGTAGCGTTTAACCCTTTCGATATCTCATCAATCAACACATGGTCAATTTTGCTAACAGTTATTTAGTCATCATATGTGTTGTGAGGCAAAAGCAGTACTACACTACTCGGAAATCTAGTAAAAGGGTTAATTAAAGTAGCGTTTAACCCTTTCAATATCTCATCCATCAACACATGGTCAATTTTGCTAACAGTTATTTAGTCATCATATGTATTGTGAGGCAAAGTCAGTACTACACTACTCTGAAATCTAGTAAAAGGGTTAATTAAAGTAGCGTTTAACCCTTTCAATATCTCATCCATCAACACATGGTCAATTTTGCTAACAGTTATTTAGTCATCATATGTGTTGTGAGGCAAAAGCAGTACTACACTACTCGTAAATCTAGTAAAAGGGTTAATTAAAGTAGCGTTTAACCCTTTCGGTATCTCATCCATCAACATATGGTCAATTTTGCTAGCAGTTATTTAGTTATCATATGTTTTGTGCCGTAAAAGCAATACTACACTACTCAGAAATCTAGTAAGAGGGTTAATTAAAGTAGCGTTTAACGCTTTCGATATCTCATCCATCAACACATGGTCAATTTTGCTAACAGTTATTTAGTCATCATATGTGTTGTGAGGCAAAAGCAGTACTACACTACTCTGAAATCTAGTAAAAGGGTTAATGCTCCATTGGATCTAATGAATCTCAGACCGCACTTGCATTGCGGCTGCGGCGCCGCACGTTGAAAAACCGGATGTGTGCTCCGGGCCTAAAGCGTACTTCGTCCCTTTTAAACTTAAATTAAAAAACCACAAACTATAAAATTCGAACTAAACCCCCTTGATTAATGATTCTCTTTATTTCTTCAAATTTTTAATTACACTTCCACAAGAGGATCGACATTGTAACTGAAGCCTCAATCAACAGAAAAATATACTCGACAGATTCCATCACAACGACTATCCGGCCTCTATGATGATTGCGGCTTAAGAAAAAACGCATCATCTTCTGGGGACGAAAACACAGAAAGCTTTAATATTCCATCATATTTCGAAGCGGGACACTTTTTGCCTGAACGCCCGAAAACGCCGAAATCCATCAAGTGCTTCGGGAGGCATGATGGATGGGCGTCGGGTGTGTCTTCAAACTATCCTTGTTCTCTGTGAATAAAATATCGCGGATAATAAATAAAGGTGGGGAGGAGAGATATTCAATCCGGGGATTGGCGGTGCAAACGGAGGTCGGGGATTTTCTTCCCGGGAAAGGGCACGGGAATTTGCATTTTCGGGACATAAGTCTGTTTGGAGTCATTGATCATGAAAATGCATACTTTCTCTGATGGGTGCCACGGTGGCCCGGTTCGAAGAGTAACGGAGTATTGAGGGAGTTTAGTTCGAATTAACCGGTTCGAAGAGTAAGCAAACGGAGGGTTGAGAGTTTGAATCCTACCGAAGACAAGTGGGCTGGTGCAAGTTAAATCTGTCATGGCCTCAAATGTCCTCACGTTGGCGTGATGTGGGAAGTAGGGAACCAGCTGAGGTGTGACCTCGTCATCTGACCGTGGCTCAAGATTAGGTGATGTTGTAATCGGGTGTGATCCCAGACCTTCGTCAATACCCTGTTGTGTTGCTCCAGTGCGAAGTTATTTCAATTACCAACCTATTTCAATGTCATAGATGTGAAATTAAAGTAGACTGCGTTGCTGTGGAGAGGAGCTTCCAAAAGCGTGATCAACGAGTCGACTAGTTGTCACGGGACCTTTGTGGAAAAACCGACTTAGCAGGGCAATTTTGGCATCTTCTTGCGGCGTTTGGAGGTGTAATATCTTATTACAGCGTAGATGCGTGAATGCGTTTTTCCGTAGAATGCCAGGAAATGGCGAAATCGCCAAACTCAACTACTATGTCGCGGGGAAAATTCCGATGATGAATCAATGGATGGTGTCTTTTTTCCATTCCGTGGATCAATCAGATGATGAATGTTCGCTTTCTCCGGGAGACGAGAGTGGTCCAAGAGTCTCTGCTAGTAGTACTGCTGGTTTTGGTCACATGATCCCGAACATATAAAAAGGTTGCCACTTTACTTTAATATGTTATCTTGCCCAAAGTCATCAAGGAAAACAGAGCGGTGGATGTAAAGTGGCCGATCTCCCTTGGTACCCCGGAGTTTCGTGAAGTCTGTCATGTTTTAGCAAAATAGGGCTTGGATTTTATATGATCCATTCATTGAAAAAAGAAGTTTTGAACAGAAACAATTGGAGTTTCTGATTCAGCATAGCAGAAGAGCACTTCGCGCTAGAAGATGGACATCGATGTCGATGTTTTATAAAAAAAACATCGATATATTGGAGCCGATGTTTTTTTTAACGTCGATATCTATACTCGTCGATGTTTTTACGTTGTCGAAGTTTTGTTTTATATGAACAAATACCTTTAAAAGTTTTTAAAAAATAACCAAGTAGCATAATTTTTATAATTAGTAAATTGAACATTCTTTCAGACCAAAGTGGCCAAGGGTGGAGGGTCTGAAAAGGACGAGAATAAAATGGGGAAAGGTGCCCCTAGCAACTAGACAATAGGGATGTGACATCGATGTTTTATTGTAGCGATGTTTGCCTAACATAGATGTTTTTACGCTGTAGATATTTTATTTTTGAACCAGTACTAAACCAGTTTTAAAAAATGGAGAAAAAAAGTTTAAATACATCGATGGTTTTGGGGAGATGTACTTTTAACATCGATGTTTGAATATTGAACATCGATGTTTTAATATTGAACATCGATGTTTTAATATTGAACATGGCTGTTTTAATATTGAACATTAATATGAAACATCGATGTTTTGTTGCCACTGTCGTATCCCTATTTCGCACTACCGCTTCCGAGGCAAAATTTGTCCGATGCGAGAACTTAATTTCATAACATTACTCAATCGTCGAAGAAAAAGACTCCCTCAGAGGTCATCGGAGTTCCCTCATAATCAAATGCACAATTACAGAGACATATTATTGGCGTGCGTATATACTAGAATATTATTTTTAATTTTGACTTAAAAAATCTATTTTTTATACCACAAGTAGTTGGTGTAGTCTTAAAATCATTTCAGTGAGAAAAATCAGTGCAAATAATTAATAATCTAATTAAGATATAATTAGCTAATTAGCATGTTTTTTTAATATGATATAGCAAATTCTAATTAGTTTGAAAGACGATTCCTGTTAGAAATTATTTCTAATATTATTCTTCGTGTTTTGAATCTCCATCAAGTTGTTGTTGTTGCACATCCCCCTGGTGTAGGAAAGCCTACACCAAGTCCAGAAGGCCCCGTCGTGCCAGATCCCCATATACCTGCAAAAAGTCCTGATCAACCAACAGCTGCTTATACGAAGCGCCAAGACAGAGAAGAAGGTGATCAGGACTGGCAGGTAGGGAACAGGAACAAGGAGGGAAAATTCTCTCCCCGTTCTGAAATTTGATACATTTAAGATGGCCACTTCGAAATCTGGCCATGGCCGATTGAAAAGGCCGAGGGCCACAGCATGTGATTGAGAGTCCAGGGTGATTGCCAGCATACCAATGGTGGGATGGCGTACGGCGCCACAAGGAAAGCAAACGTTGTTTTCCCAGGGAGTGGACCTCAGTGGGAGTGAGGCGATTCAAACAGTCCATAGGGAGATCACAGCCATTCTTGGCGAGTACATCGGCTGTCTCGTTGCCATACACCCCGATATGCGATGGAATCCATTGGAGGCTTATTGGTGTTTTCAGGCCAATCTCGCAGAGAAGCTTCAGAATATCCTGGTCTGGGATGTCAAATATTTGTGGCCAATTTTTAAAATACTGTATAGCACTCCTACTATCAGTCAAAATCCAAATACAATTTTTATCAGTGGACTGTGCATAATTAAGGGCTGCACCAATTGCTATGATCTCCGATCTAAAGACTGAACAATGGTCAGGGTTTCGGATGCTGCATTTGACCTTGTCCTCAGCGCTGTTGATGAAAACACCACTCCCGGTTCTACCGTCTTCAAGTTTGCTACCGTCCGTATAGATGACCAATGCATCAGATGGGATGCTATTGACAACCTCCAGGGCCAACTGTTTCAAAAGGTCTGGGTGATCCGTCTGTTTATTGGCATGAGTCTTCAGTTCATCATTAAAACAGACATTCTCAAGGGACACCGTCGGAGGCAAGCAGTTAAAAGTGGTCGAAGGAATAACCTCAAAATCAATAAAACCCTCCTTCCTCACAAATTCCATCGGGGTGTCTCTCTTTAAACGCTGATTACTCCTCCACTTCAAAGTGAATTCAGCAGTCCTGTTAAAATCACCAAGACTTGACAATTTATTAAAATATTTAAAAGAACCAATCCTATATCTCGTAGTCAGAGGTAAAATGTCAGCTTCGTATAGGACCACTTCACTAGGGCAGCTATTCCTTAACCCAGTGATTATTCTTGCTGCACTCAATTGTACTCTGTCCAAGATCTTTAAGTTAGAAGCAGAAGCCGTTTGAAATACCTGGTAACCATACTCAAGAATGGGACGCACGAGGGAACAAAAAGTAAGTCTGAGAGTGGAAGCATCAGCTCCCCAGTCTCTACCTGAAATATACTTCAAAATCTGTAGACGCTTTCTAGCTTTATCTGCTATTTTCTCTATATGTTTCCTACAGTTTATCTCAGGATCCAATGTAAAACCCAAGTAAATTGGATATTTGTCACAGTCCAGTAACTGATTAGAAAAGTACACTGCAGGAGAATAATTGTAGAGGTGTCTATTAGTGGTGAAGAAGCTACTAACTGATTTTGAGGGATTGAAGTTTAACCTGTGAGAGTTTGAGAAATCACGGACAGCTTCTAAGGATCCGTTTAGATTAGATTCCAGTTTTCCTATGTCTGAACCACTAGACCACAACACAATGTCATCTGCAAAGATGCCAATCTGGCATGGTGATACAATTTTTTCAATTCCTGCAATAAACATGGAAAACAGGGTAGGACTGAGTACGGAACCCTGAGGGATTCCCTGATACAACCTGTAAAATCCTGATTGCTTATTTTGAAAGTTTACGCAAAAATTTCTGTGATTTAGAAAGTTTGAGATCCATGGGAGAGCTCTACCTTTGATGTTAAAGTCATTGTAACACTTGTTAAGTAATTTATACTTCCAAACCCTGTCAAATGCCTTAGATAGATCTAGAAAAACCGCCAAAGTATGTTTTGTGGGTTTGCAATTTTGGGCATCTCTAACACTTTGACTGAAGAACAGAATCTGGTCCATTGTGCCATGGCCTCTTCTAAACGCATATTGCTCTGGTGGAATCAAGTTATTTGACAAAAGGTGGTGTGTCAATCTTCTCAAAATTATCCTTTCTATAAGTTTACATATAATACAGGTGAGAGAGATTGGACGGTAACTGTCAACAGAACTGGCTTTCTTGTTGGGTTTACGAATGGGGATGACTATGGCCGATTTCCATTGCCTTGGAAGTTTCCCAGTTGACCAAGACAAATTGAAGAGATGAAGCAGCCTACTTTTGCCTAGAAAACCCAGATGACTTAGGAATTGACCATGAATTCCATCCGGACCTGGTGACCTGGTCAGATTTTGGTGTTGAAGAGCGTAAGATAGTTCATCTGCTGTGAAATCATCATCAAATAAAGGGTTCTCTGTCCTCAAATCTCGGCAGGATTTCACTAGGTTTCTTGTAATTCTGGACAGCCTTTTGTCCGATCTACTGAATGTCACTCTGCTCGCCTTAGCATAATGCTTGGCCAAAGTCTCGGCTGCCTCTTGGTCGTTTACAGCAGTTGAACCGTCATCCCCAACGATAGTGTTGGTATCTTCATTATTGACCGGCATTTTATCAAGACATTTTGTCAATTTCCACAGCCTTGAATCTGGGGTTCTGTGGTCTAAGTTTCTACATGTGTCCTGCCAGTTAGTACGCTTTATCTCGACATAGCGTCTTTTGATTTCAGCATTTAATTTGTTTAGTTCAATCTTTTTGTCCATACGAGAACTCAGAGCTACCTCCCCATGAAGTTCCGATCTCCTTTGGATGAGCGATTGGACGGGGTCGCTCGCGTGAATAAATAAACGCTTCTTCCCTTTACACTTTCCACGAGGAATGGAGGCCTTTGCGACTTTTTTCATTATGAACTTAAGGCCAGACCATTCTCTCTCCAGGTCCTCTGATGGAGAGCTCTGAGCGAACATCTCCGTCGTAGTCTCCATCAAGTTACTACAAGAACCAGTTCTTTTTTCTTACAATTTTTTAATCAAGGAAGTGTAAAGAATCAATATTTTTTCTAGGAATTTCAACATTCAAATATCAATTAAAAATCCATTTATTGACTAAATACCTCGATTGAGGTTAAAACATCCAATGTATTGTATTCTAATATTATTCTTCATGTTTTGAATCTCCATCAAGTTGCTACTAGAAACAGTTTTCTTCTTACAATTTTTTAATCAAGGAAGCGTGAAGAATCAATATTTTTTCAGGAATTTCAACATTTAAATATAAATTAAAAATCCATTTCTTGACTAAATACCTTGATTGAGGTTAAAAACATCAACTGTATTATATAGATCATAATGATGCAAAAATAATTATAATAGATGAATTCATTGTGTATCACGCTTTGAACAAAGCCTCCTATTGCAAAAATACAGTTCTTCAGAAATTGAGTTTAAAGTTTTGGAATCATGTCTGTTCATGGTGACAGTACCTTACGAAAACCCTTGTAAGGCCCGGTGCACATGTCCGGTTTTTCAACGTGCGGCGCCGCTGCCGCAACGTAAGTGTGGTCTGAGATACATTAGATCCAATGGAGCAGTGCACACATGTCTCCAGCGCCAATGGCGCGACGTACGTCCAACTTGCGTGCAATTTCTACCTCAGTTCCACACGGCACCGCATGGTCGTCGCACATGAATCTCCGTTCTGAAGTATCTTGTTTTCATAAACAAATGGAATATAAATAATAATTAATAAATAGTTGCATCCAGTAACGTCTATTGTGTTTCAAAATATACTTTTTTTTTGCACCAAATAAGCGTAACAAAATAAATATTGAACACGTTTTCTTCGATAGAATATTTATCGCAAATGGCGCGAAATGAGTTCGTGCGTCATTTCACGGTGATGTGTGCATTGTTGGGATTCGGTACCGCAGTGGGGCCGCACGTTGAAAAACCGGATGTGTGCACTGGGAATAACTAGAAAACTATTTCGAATATTTCCAAAATCTTGCAATCGTTTGAAAACTGAGAAATTTAATAATATTTTGAATTAATAAAACAAATATTGATACTATGGTCGATATTCGTGATTTCTACTATATATATACACCTTAATCTTTCCTCTTTATGAATGCAAAATTTTAATCTGCATTCCTACTAATTAATCTGATTTTTAATTGCGTTCAGAAATGGCGACGCCAACTATACTGTAGTTGTTTAGAACTTTTCTTCAGAGAAGAACAACAGCGCCTAATCATAACTCTAGAACACGATTAAAATTATATTTATTCTAAGACCTTCAAAAATGGCTGAAGAAAACATGAATAGGTAATGAGACGCGATAAGGAAAATGTGATGCTGAAAAGAAGGACCGAAGAAAACATTCTTTTTAGAAGATTATTGAGTTCGAATAATAGGTTTTCTGCGTGATGGTTCTCTGATGGAAGAGAGAATGCGTTTTGTTCTTAACAGAAGATCGATGCTTAAGGGTATAATGGCGTGGAATGCATAATAAACTCTTATTGCTTTTTTTCTGTATTTGGAAGAGTTTTGTTGTTTTTCTAAAAGTGGAACAAACAGGGAATTTCAGATGTGATTCCATTTTTTTAATGTATGAAGGTTTTATTTATGACATTACGAATACTAATCCCTCATGGTTGTCTATCTTTTCCTAAAAAAAAGGAATTAACAGAAACAACACTTCTTTTGACGTCCTATCGAGTAAATGTTTTGATATCTGTTCACAGCTTTCATATGTTCAGAAATATTACTTGGAGGAATTGAATTCACTCTTAGGATAATTCAAATTTAGGTTTTCCAGAACATGTAATTGTGTGAACTGAAAACCATATCAAACAACATATTTTATGCTTGAATTTTGATAACGGCAGTATTTATTTCGGCGTCTCACATACCAAAAACTTTGAAATATTTTCAGTGCAAACAATCGAACTTGAGATAAAGTAAAGTGATTCTTCCGGTAACCAAATGCTCTAGCATGATCTTTATCGGGGTTTCCTGAAAATGTTGTTTATCACTCTGTTGGCAAAGTTTGGCTACCAACTTTCTTGGTGGTTGTCTCGACGAGGTATGTCGTCGTTGGAAAAATTGACCGGATCATAAAATCGGCAACTTATTGATGACGATCGGCAACTTCTTGAGATATCTCGTCAGCAAAACTGGTCAGATCTTGACTGATAACTCGTCAAAACAACACACACAACTAACTACTTCTACTACACTACTTGAAGGGTTGATTAACGTTGTCGAATGAACAAGCATCATAAATCTATTCGGAATTAATTCTTTGAAGTTTTTGTAGTGGAAGTACTGCAATCTCATTCGAAACACAGCTCAAGTGACATTCGGAATACGTAGAGGAATCACATCCATCAGAAGAAACACCACCGCAAATTTTACATGACAAAAAAAGCCTTTCACTCACCGCTTTCCGATCTTCAACATATTTTTGAAGGTAGGTAGGATTAGGTAGTTACTTAACAACGAACTGGAGCAACGAGCTATTCATGGCGGTCCTGAAGAGATTATTTCAATGAATAGGAATTCATTATAGCAATATTTAAAATTTAAGGTTTTCGAGTCATTGGTAAATTTTAATTAATTTTGTACTAGAGCAACACAACGGGAAATTGACGACGGTCCGGGATCATTCCCATAAGGTAGGGATTCCCAACCGGTGGTACGCATACCACTGGTGGTATGCGGCAACGTTTCAGGTGGTACGCAAGGATGATACGAGCGACCCAAATATTCTACGAAGTTTGTTCGATCGTTTAGTATGTACAACCCCGTTATAGGAATAATGGGTTTATATGAAATCAATTTTTTGATTAACGTTTTTATTACATTGTAATAAATGACGCTAACAGTAGCACATTATTTAAAGAGAAACTTTGTTGCTGATTATATATTTCTATTCGATGGTATTTTAATAAAAAATAAACAACAATAAGTTTCGCACTAAAAATTTATTTTTGATTACGTTAATCTTTGTTGGGGGGGGAGGCTTAGTTTGTACTAATATTTAAAATTATTTGTTGGTTAGACCTGTGAGTACAAGATAAAAATGTAATTTTCAATAATAGTTTTATTTTTTCCTTTATTAAAACATCATTAATACGAAATACAAGTGCATTAATCATAAAATCTGAAGCTTTCTTAGTATTTTAATTAAAATAAAAACAAGCCACTGGGCACTTTTCTGACATTATATATATATGTTTCTAAAAATATATTAGACTGGTGGTACGCCAAAAAATTCTAAAAATTCCAAGTGGTACGCAGTTACTAAAACTTAGGTCTTGTCCTCAGATATGTCCCTTAGGGCAGGTTGGGAAATATCCGAGGACAACACCACGTAATTTTGAACCACGGTCAGATGACGAGGCAACACCTGAGCTGGCACCCCACTCTCTAAACTTCCACACTAACTCAACGTGAGAACTATCGGTCACGACATATTTAGGACCAGCCGCCTCTACACCACAGGCTTACAAACATACATGTACTAACCCGGATTCGAACTAGGAACCTTCCGATACTAACACCTTAACCACTAGGTCAGTTGAATTGCTTAGGGTTTTCAAGAATAAGCTAAAATTTCTTTGGAGTAACGTCGATTGGTACAGTGTCAGGGGTGTCAACCCCTACAAGGTTACCCTCTGACCGCTGGTCGTAAATCTCGATCGATCAGTCGGGAAAATATCCTTTCCGCCCAGATGGTATTTGAGTGGTTCACGTCTACCCCCTTGTGTCAACTAGAGGGACGAAAGAAGGGAGGATATTTCAAAAACACTCAAACGAAGGTGCAGATGTATTTTTTTGGCTTCCTTTTAACCGGACGTTTTTGAGACTATCTCGTCTTCAACGTTTTGCAGCGCTTTCAACCTAGGGATACAAAACCCTGATTGAAAGTGTAAAAAGGTGAATATTCCTGTTGAATGAAGATCGCGGCTCAAACTTACAAGGTTGCGATTACGATTCTTTAGTTAAAATTACGATTCACTTCGAATTGGAATTGGGACAGCGGTAATCAGGTTGGAAGAGTAACGGATAAGGAACCGAAGGGTTGCGAGTTTGAATCCAACCAAAGACCGTCGTTTACAAAGGGGGCTGGTGCACGTTATATATGTCGTGCTTCAAATGCCCTCATGTTGGCTTGATTTGGAAGTTTAGAGAATGGGTTGTCAGCTCAGATGTGACCTCGCCATCTGACTGTAACTCAAAAATTACTTGGTGTTGTCTCCAAATCTTTACTTTCGGGGATTGAACCCAAACCTTAGCAGCTTTCATACCAAGATACTTTGATGTGATTCATATCTATTCTCGCTTTAGACAAGCTGTGAAACGTAAACATTGGCTTAAACCGTACGATTCAAGCTAATATTCCATATTCTTGCACTGGATCAACACAATGGGCTATTGGCGACGGTCCGGTATCAAGGCCGAAGGGATAGATCAGAAGACACCACTTAATTTTTAATCACTGTCAGATTAAGAGGTTAACACTCCCAAGATGACACCCCATTCTCAAAAATTCCCAAAAGAATTCAAAAACCCCATTCTTTTCCTGCAACACGCCAACGTGAGGACATTTTAGGCCACGATAGATTTAACGTGCACCAGCCACTATTGTACACGACTTTCTTTGGAGCCCACTCAATTCTGTAAATACAGATTTCTTAAAACATTCACAATTGGTAATGGTAATTGTAATTTTAGTTAACGTCGTACAAGAGCAACACAACGGGCTATTGACGACGGTCCGGGATCAGTCCCTTAAGGGAAAGAAACGAGGACAACACCTCGTAATTTTGAGCTACGGTCAGATGAGGATGCAACACCTGAGCTGGCACCACACTCTTCAAACTTCCCCACCAAACCCAATGGGAATATTCACAATTGGAATAATTTCTTAACTTTGCACGAATGCCGCCTTTCAATGCTCCAAAGTGACGAAAATGCAATTAGTAACTATTTCCGTTGGTAGTTAAATTTACCAAATTGTACGTACTAAATTTGACCACAATTAACGAAACTAAAAACTTTGCTTTTTTATAGTTTTGTTCTAATGTTCTTAATGTAAAGCTAAAATTCGCTTTGTTTGCATTTTGACGAGACACGTCTTCTGGTAACCTTGAGTACAATTTTATTTGGAATGTCTTTTTGGTATTTGCATTTAATTTAATTATAAATCCAACTAATTTTAATGAATTTATTTATTTAATTTTTAAAAACAATTTATCTAATTATTGAAACTAAGGCAGTGAAAAAATTATGCAAACAAAGCGAATGCTATTTTGAAAATTGTTCCAAAAGAATAACAAAATACACGTATTATTAAAATATCTGCAAACGACTATTTCGATTCCTGGTTTTTCTTGTCAATGATAATAAACCTCAAATTATAATTTATGTCGGTTATGTTCAAAAGACAATAAATCGATTCTAAGATAATTTAATCAGAGTATTTTTGAATAAATAATTAAAAAAAAGTTATTTATCATCGAAAATTGTTTTTATATGAATACATGCAAAGAAATTAGTATTTATGAGAGGGAAATGAAGTGTGGAAAAAGATTTTTTTCCTACCACCAAAATTCTCATGATAAATTTTGGGGTTACCTTAAAATGTAGTTCATCGCCGCTTTATTGAAGCTTGGTGTTCAATCTAATTGGAACTGACTCAACTAATCATATCGTAATTCATTGTTTCGAATTTTCTTAGTTCAGTGCTTAAATCGTATTCGAAAACAGGCCAACTGACGTCAAGTGCTGAATATATATAGGAAACACGTTTTTGCTACATACACAGCTTTACAAAAAAGCCTGTAGTGGTGTCGTCGCCCCAAAAACGGTAGCATGAAAACTGTACGAATTGTACACAAAGAGAAGACAACCAACAACTAAAATAATTATGATCTTATTATTTCGCGAACATGAATTTATACACTATTTACATCATCGTTTCATTATATTCCCACTAGCCACTGAGTGGCTAGCGCCCGGCGTTGCCTGATGTTTGCCGTGATGTAAGGTATTAAGCTTGTGTAAAATATTCCGCAGATTTCAAACCTTTGAAGATATTTAATTAAAAATTATTTATTTAAAGAAAATCGTATCTTTAGGTATCAATCTAAACTGAAATTTTCGGCAGATTTCAAATCAGTTGAACTTTTTACTCCATCTTTAACGGTCTAGGAGATAGAAAAAAGAACTTTGACTTCAGTTGAAAGATTTATCGTCCGGCTGGGAAATCAATCGCGCAAAATCAAAGCTGAAACGAAAAAAATAATTTTCTCCGCGTTTTGCGGATGAAAAAAACTTGGCATGATTTCAAACTCTGACTACAAGGTCGCATGAGTAGAAAAAGTTCTCCGTGAAACCGATGGAGAATAAAACTATGTGAAATTCATTTAAAAATCTTCTAGATTTAATTTTAAAATTCGCCACGACCCAAAAATGGCCAAAAATTTGGACTACCTGTGTGCCAAATCTCATTGCCGTAAGTGCCATAGATGTTCAGGATTTTGCGGCCGCGAAACAAACACTTCCTTTTATAATAGTAGAGATACATAACAATATGTATGTCAAAGACCAGCGCGGTGGGAACAGCCTCACCCTTTGCTCCTGGCTCTTCTCTGTCGTCTCCCCAACGGCCTCTGCCGTAGTTTCTAAAATCGGCCCCAGGCAAAGACAAATCAGAGATCATTCTGGAAGAAAACCACCTGCAGAGGACGCTTCTATTTTCACCTGCTCTTCTCAAGTCGTAAAGCGAGCGACACAAGAACAGCAACTGGCGCCAGAATAGAACCAATCAGAAATTCATTCGGCATTCTGAAATTCCGATGATTGTTTTCTTTTTTCCGGTCGGGGTATCTCACGATGTCCCACTGCCAGACGAGCATGACCAAAACCAAGACTTATACCGAATTGAATGATAATAATGGTAGAGGCGTGTTCTCACGAATCAAATTTAATTGACCTATTATAATTGATCGATAAAAGTTGAATATGACTTGAATTCGTTTTTGTTCACACATTTCAATAGAAACTGATCAACAATTTAATAAGCGAAAATATAAAAGTTACAATTGAAAAATTATTTATTTATAGAAAATCACATTGAAGGTATCAAACTGGTGTAAAATTTTACCCAGATTTCAAATACGTTGAAAGTTTTACTCTATTGCTAACGATCGCGACGATACAAACTAGGCATAGAGCAGGGGTTCCTAAACTTTTAGTAACTGCGTACCACTTGAAATTTTTTTTAATTTTTTGACGTACCACCAGTCCTATATTTTTTTAGAAACGTATATCTAATGTCAGAAAAGTGCCAATGGCTTGTTTTATTTCAATTAAAATACTAAGAAAGCTTCATATTTTATGATTATTTGCACTTGTATTTCGTATTAATGATGTTTTAATAAAGGAAAAAAATAAAACGATTATCGAAAATTACAGTTTTATTTTTTACTCACAGGTCTAAAAACAAATAATTTTTAATAATTAGTACAAACTAAGCAAACAAAGATTAATGTAATCAAAAATCAATTTTTAGTGCGAAACTTGTTGTTTTTTTGTCTTTTATTAAAAGATCAATATCAGGAGCAATGGAGCTTAACTTCACTCTTAAGTCCTCTTCAACACTTACTCTGTTTCTATATTTATTTTTTACATACAAAAGTTTAAAAAAAACACTCTCGCCCAAATAACTAGTAACAAATGGCATAAAAAAATAGCATAACGTGGTTGTACATACTAAAATATCGAACAAACATCGTAGAATATTTGGGTCGCTCGTATCATCCTTGCGTAGCACCTGAAACGTTTCCGAGTACCACCGGTGTTGGGAATCCCTGGCCTAGAGAATAACAAAGCACTTTTGTTTTGTTTCGGGAATAAAATAACAGAATAAAATAATAAAAATAATAACAGATCGTTTGCATGGAAATAATTCGAAAGCAGATGGCGGATGACACATCAGTTGAACGATAAAGTTTGAACGCGTCAAACTTTTCTTGATCCACTAAAAAGTTGATCAACTCTATTGAAACAAAGGTACTCACTTTAGTTTTCATTCAACTTTTGGTGATCAACTATAATCGGTCAATTAAACTTGATTCGGGAGAACGCGCCTTAAAGCAGAATTTGTGTGTGAAAAACGTTTATAAACTGGTTCAATAGAGTTAACAGCTGTCTCGCATTGTTTTGAACAATCTTATTAGTTAAATTAGGGGTCTGGTGATAGCGTAAACACAGAAGATTCCACAGTTGTCTTTAACTCGGATTTTGGTTCTAAGTTGATCGTTCTGTAGGTCGTTTCCTGTCGCTCCAGTGTGACCTTAAATCAACTACCATTCGTTTTTATGACTCAAAGGCCATATTTGTCCATTCTGAGTAGAGACAAAAGAAAGACATTGTCATGTAATGGATAGATATGAACAACGAAAGTTTTACTGGACGCAGAGGAATACACTCGGGTAAAATTAGATATTACCACCTATAATTCGCACTTTGATAGGGCGAATGGGCATGCACACTGCGCCGGTAGGTGCCGAATTCTACGGTGTCAACACGTTGTCGGGATAGGGGGACAACAACGCCGATGTCTAGGAATGATTTTAGTATAAAAAGGGGCAGGCTTGACCTCCTTAATCTAGAAGGTAGGGAAGAAATATTTGGCATGCACATACAAGTAACATTAAAAATCCATTGTTTCAATAAATGAAAGCCATTGTGGTGTCGTTGTCCCAAAATGGTAGTGTGAAACCAGTACGAATCGTACACAAGGAGAAATCAACCAACAGCTATGATATTTAAGTTTTTACTATTCCAAGAACATTAGGATATATATACAGTATTTACATCATCACATTAACTTTATTATACCAATACATAAAAGTATGAATCTCACAACCCAGCGCGGTTCGCCAAACTCACTCACTGCTTCTCTCTCTCCAATCGTAGTCTCCAACGTCTCTCCACAGTCTAAAAATAGGCACCTTATTCTTCTTCTGAATGGTAACTATCCCCTCCGTACCGAGTTACCAAAAACCCACAGCGGATTAGCAGGGATGGTCTCTAACGATAAAAAGAAAGAAGACCCGGTCATGTGGGAGGAGTGCTAGGTGCGCCAGGTTATCCGACACGTGGTCAGAGTCCCCCAACTGCCTGCACGTCCCAAGCCCAAAGCAAAAGGTGTCCGTTCCAGCTCATAGTTTTCAATCAACACGAGGCCACCGTGCTCACACTCTGGATTCATCATGCTTGCCTCAAGAGCAACTGTAAAAGTAAAAAAACAATCGAATATCATCTGGTGGAACACCACCTGTTTTTCTGAGGTCGTTGTAAAGCGGGTTGTGGAAGAACAGCACCTGCTGTCAAACTATAAAAATTCAGAATATACAGGTTGTCCTAAAAGTTCCCGTACTGATGATTCGGGAATTTATTTTACAAAAAAGAACAAACTTTAAAACAATTATTTTTATGCGAATGGTGAAAAGCACTTTTAACCTAACGTAGGAAAAATATTGGACACATTTATAATAATTGTTCAAAATTTCTGCCCTTTTCTTGGAGGCAAAGCTAAAGTCGTTTGCGAATATTTTTAGAGACGCGTTTCAAGATGCTGGGAGTGACTTATTGTATCCTTTGACTAATGGCAATTTTCAGATAATCTATTGTTTGTTGACTATATTCATAAACTTTGTTCTTTAAATATCACCACAGAAAAAAGTCAGGGATGCGCATATCAGGGAACGAGGTGGGCAAAATTTTCTTGATATAAGTCGATCGCCAAAAAAATCTTGAAGCAGGCCCATGGTTTCATAACTTGTATGACAGGTTGAAGCGTCTTGTTGGAACTAAGAGTCTCGTTCATTTACTTCTAATAATGCAACAAATTGTTGAATAAGTTAATATAGCGTATCTTGAGTCGGTATTGCATCATTTGGATATTTGTGTCACCAAAATTCTTTACATCTTTCATATGATTTACCTTCAAAATAAGCCTAAAACAGCGAAATTCTCTGAATGTGTGATAAATTGCAATGAAGAACCAAATGACGTGGAACTTTATTATCGCACAACTTGAGAGCGAAGAAAATCAAACGATAAAAATTAGAGTCGATAAAACTATAAGCAGACGATAAAATTCAATAGTTAAAAAAAACACAGGCAGCAAGTTTTTTTAAAATTGGAGTACGGGAACTTTTAGGACACCCTGTATTTGGCATTCGGATGAAACAACGGATTAGGCACCTACCCTGCAAATAACCCTTCTTAAAGGTCAAGCTCAACGGAGTTTCACAAGATGTCACTTCATCTACATTTATTTAAGAGAAATAACCGTTAGGGTTTGTAGGGTTCAAAATCTCCATATAAAACCTGGAGTCTTCCGAGAAATGAAACAATTACCATTCTGAGAATCTACTCCCCTCTCAAACTTCCGGGTGTTCGAGCATTCCTGGATCCCACACTGCTTAAGTTTCCGGAAGGGTCATTCTAACAGGTCCTTGTTCGTTCGTTCCTTCGGTGGCCGCAGACATTAAGCACGCTCCAATTCTCAAACACTCGCAGAAAGGATGCGGCCTGGCGGGGCTTATAAATCGCATTTGTGAGAGACTGTTGGGTTGGTTGCTCATTGCGGTTGGTTAAGATTCTGTTGCCGCGGATACCTTGCGGTTGGTTTCTGGGTGAGTCTTTGAGAATGGTTCCTCGTGCCGCTTGGAAATAAATATTCTCGTTTGGTCGGTGAAATCAAAATAATCGACCGTTTTCTTTTCATTTTCGTGATTGAAAAGTTATGGCATTTTTAATTAACGTCGTACTGAATCAACACGACGGGCTATTGACGACACGGACCGGGATCAGAATCCTAAGGGAATGATCCGAGTGAACCCTATAGGAGGCAGGATAATCAGTACCGTGGTACCAGTGACTTTGAAGGGACTTGAGAAACTTAATTATTTTGTATGAACCATATAGGTAAGGTAATTTTAACTAACGTCGTACAAGAGCAACAGGTCCGAGGACAGGTCCTGTATAACGACTGGTCCGAGGACAACACCACGTAATTTTGAACCACAGTCAGGTGAGAAGTTAAAAATGAATGGCTACCAACAAAACTTCTATTGTGTAGGATTGAAGCGTTTTTCTTGGTTGAATTTGTAAGTCACTAGCCACTGCGTGGCCAGCACGGCGTTTCCCGTGACAGTTCTTATAGTAGGGTCAGGTGGGGGCACTACTGGCTAACCCTCGGTGATTGCTACGAAATCCTATTTGGTTTGTTTCGCATAGCAACACAACGGGCAACTCAGATCAAATCGCCACTGCTCGCTGACACTTGCCAATCTCGGTGGTTGCTACGCATTCCTATTTTAATTGAAATTAGATCCAATTATCGTGATGTCACAATCGCTTGCGAAAATATCAAAAATATTTAATTAAAAAAAATTAAAGAAAATCAAATATATTAGGTATTGATATAATGTAAAATTTTCCACAGATTTCAAATCCGTTGATATTTTTATTCTAACTTTAATGATTGGAGATCGAAAAAAGAGCCGAAGAACGTAAAAGTTATTACGTCATTTTCTAATGCGCCCATATTCGTATTGCAAAAATAAAAAAGTTACGATTCAAAAAGCAGGAAATGGAACCTGTGATCTCTCGATAGCGAGGGTAAAATTCGTATAGGAAAATATAAAAGTTATAGTTATAAAATTATTTATTCAAAGAAAATAATATTTTTAAGTATTGATCTAATGTAAAATTCCCCATAGATTTCAAATCCGTTGACATATTTACTCAATCTTTAATGATCTAGAAAATAGAAAATAGAACTATATAACTCCAGTTAAAACTTTATTTGTTTTGTTCGTTCGCTGAAATCGTTCCTCGCAAAATCAAACGAAACAGGAAAAAATTAATTTAGAAATCTGTCATCCCTTTATTCTGTTGCCATTCTAAGGAAAACAATAATAATTAAGTTCCAATAAATTAATTTTAAAATGTTCTAGATTAAATTTTAAAATTCGTGCGGGATAGAAAAATTGTAAAAAATTCTGACTACCTGTGTGCCAAATCTCATTATTGTAAGTGCCATAGATTCGTCAAGACAGTCCACACACACATAGACATTTCCTTTTATAATAGTAAAGATGTGGTTCTCATAAAAATTGCAGTAAAAGCGTTGTGTCGCTGAAATCAAAACAATCTACCTTTTTTTTTCTTCTTAGTAAAGATTTATCTTGAGTTTGGCATAATATGACCCAAGAGGACTCAATGCCACAAAAGTCTATATTCAATCCAATCCTTAGTAAAATAACTGACTCCCTCCAAAACTTCTATTGTTTAGATTTCAAACTTTTTCATTGGTTGACTTCATATAAACCATATTGTTATTACAATAATTGTAGTTAAAAAGCTATGTGTCGGTGAAATCAAAATAATCGACCGTTTTCTTTTCTTATTCATGATAAAATGAATGGTATGAATATTAATTTCGCAATTAATTAAAAAAAATAGTAAAATTTATTTTGATAGTTAAAATGTTTATTGATTGTGTTTGGGTTTTGGGTAGCAAAGGATGGAAAAACAATTTCCAAGGAAAATTAATGTTTTTAGCAAATATCACAAAAAACGTGAAACACCAATTCAACATTAGGAGATCTAATTTTCAAACACTTAGAAATCGGTGAAAATCGGTAGTTAAGAATAAGAAATATTATTACTTTCATATAAGAAAGAATAACAAAAGACGGACAATTCGCTGCCTTCTTTATTTTGGAAGGTAATCGCGTTGCTAACCTAGCAACCTTTTTTATTAGCATTAAATCGATGTCCGTAACTTAACTATAATTGCTGCGCACAAACAAATATGAAAAGTAAAATGTTTAATTTCCATTAATTAGATATGTATCTACTATTATTTTGTTTTTATATGTTGTTCAAAAATTGGATTCTTAATTTTTGCAACGTTTTGAAAAAACACTTAAATAAATAGTCAGTGTTTTTATTCATAAATTCGTTCTCGCCATTTACTAATTATCTTTAAAATACGTAAGTAATGTGTTCAGTAGATTTTCTTTCAGTTATAGTGGTTAATATACCACGATTCGTCAAATATTATTCTTTTTTATTAAGATACCTAAAAATTATATACCAGTAATGCGTGCTTTTCGTGTCCTCTTTTTGTTCTCTTTTTTTAAAAATAGTTTTACCAAATGTTCTCTTTTCTGATATGCATCTTCTGCCAACCCTACCTGTACCGGCATGAATCTACAAAGCAATAGAAAACTCGGCATGAATCTACAAAGCAATAGAAAACTGCATTGTCGTTACCTTCTATATTAACGACTACATAGTTGCAATGAAATCCCTCAAAAGTCATATACTATAATCACCAGAACCACATGGAAAGTAAATGTGAACCAAATGTTCACATTTTCATATTACATGGGAACCAAATGTTCTCTTTTCTGATATGCATCTTCTGCCAACCCTACCTGTACCGGCATGAATCTACAAAGCAATAGAAAACTGCATTATCGTTACCTTCTATATTAACGACTACATAGTTGCAATGAAATCCCTCAAAAGTCATATACTATAATCATCAGAACCACATGGAAAGTAAATGTGAACCAAATGTTCAAATTTTCATATTACATGGGAACCAAATGTTCTCTTTTCTGATATGCATCTTCTGCCAACCCTACCTGTACCGGCATGAATCTACAAAGCAATAGAAAACTGCATTATCGTTACCTTCTATATTAAAGACTACATAGTTGTAATGAAATCCCTCAAAAGTCATATACTATAATCACCAGAATCACATGGAAAGTAAATCCAAAATTTCACTGGCGCTTTGGCTTCCGCTTCTTTGTTGGCATGAAATACGAGCCTGCTTCACTTGGCACCCACCCCTATTATTTCCAATGAAACATTCCGTATTTCCTTCCCCTTCGCATGATTGATGGAGATGTTTAATTTTTACAACAATATCCCCGCCACTTACTTTCTAGTAACGCACCCCCACTGCCATGAAAGATGGTTCCGTTCTTTCAAAAAACGGATGACTACTTGTTGGCTTCAGGCGTCATCTGTGCAACGTTTCTTTTACGTTCTTTCTTCGGTAATAAATGCTCTCTCTTCTAATGGATCAGTTATTTTGTTCCAATTTTTGTCCCGGTTTACTTTTTTTTTTCACCTCAATCGATCATTTTAGCTGTATAAGTACTGCAGAGGATCTTTTCGAACCGCGTGTTTTCGATCCAATAATTGCCTTTGGGAGGAAATTTCGGTCAAAATAACACCTAACTGCCATCTTTTTTCACGGAGTTTCAAATGGAAACGGGTGAACGTTTTTTCATTCTTCAATCGGAATGAATGTCTTATGAACTGGAGTGAAAGCAATTCGTGCTTCCCTTCATTTATCAACCACGTTGCAAGTTGCGTAAGATCAAATTTAAAGGATAATCTGATATACACTAGTTTTCATAAATTATGCGGGCGAGGTAGCCCGGATGAAAGAGTAGCGGATTAGCATTCGGAGAAACGAAGCAACCAATAAAACACAATCGTGAAGGGAAGGCTGGTGCACGTTAGATCTGTTGAGGCCTCAAATATCCTCATGTTGCCGTGGCGTGGAAGCTTGGAGAGTGAAGTGGTAGCTCAGGTTCTGAACTCGTCATCTGACCGTGGCTCAAAATTCCGTAGTGTTTTCCTCCGACTTTTCCCTTGAGGATTCATCCCGGACCGTCACCAATACCCTGTTGTGTGGCTCAAGTGTGACGTTAGTTTAGCTATCATTACCGTTAATTAGTGGTAGGTTTGTAGCAATGCATTAACGTCGCACGGGAGCGACACATCGCGCTATTGGCGGCGGTCCGGGATCAAACCCCAAATGGAAATATGCGAGGACAAATCCACGTCATTTTGAACCACGTTCAGATGACGAGGCAACGCCTGAGCTGGCACCCCACTTGCCGCCAAACTTCCAACCCAACCCATCGTGAGGACTTTCGGCCACGACAGATTTAAAACGCACCAGCCGACTCTACACCATACGCTTGCAAACATCAATGCACTGACCCGGATTTGAACCTTCCTATCTAGAGACACACTGCTGAATACCCAGGTAATTTTGTAATTAACGTCGTACTAGAGCAACACAACGGGATATTGACGTCGGTCCGGGATCGATTCCTTAATGGAAATATCCGAGGACAACACCTCGTAATTTTGATCCACGGTCAGATGACGTAGCAACACCTGAGCTGCCACCCCATTCACCAAACTTCCAACCCAACCCAGCGTGAGTACTTTCGGCCACGACAAATTTAAGGTGCACCATCCGCCTCTACACGTTACCCATCATCATCCATGCACTGACCCGGTTTCGAACCAGCAACCTTCCGATCTAGAGGCTAACATCAATCACTAAAGGAGAGATACGAAGACAACGCCTCGACTTATAGGAAAACGAGTGGTGATTCACTCAAATATATTTTGATCTTCCTTTAAAGGCCGACGTATTAGACCACAACCTCCTAGCGGACAGTGAACGTTTTAGATTCATTTCAATTTATCATGGTTTTAACATATCGGAAATGCAATATGGACCGAGCTTGCGAGTCTGTTCAGGAAGCATTTGTATTTTAATCGTATTGTTCGCGTCGTGTGCGTATCATTTGCGTGTCCAGTTGGTGCTGCTCCATAATTGGTATAACGTTTCATGTATTTGGCGAGCGTCAAGAACGTTGTCAACTTCGGAGTTTATACCTGATCTCGTGATGCGATAATTGCTAGTGTTCCTTACCTGGTGCCATTCTTGTGTGCTGAAGGATAGTACAAATCTTTAAATGTACTTCCTCCATCGCTTCTAAGAGAGTGCATCCCTTTCTTAGTACTTGTTATAGTACAGCAACGAATGTAACTAAACGTAATCTCAATCCCATTGAGTTTGTGTTTTGTGTGAGCCCGACACTTATGTTTCTCTTAAGCTTTCTGAAGGTGCATAAACTCAAGGACTTGGTCTAACTCATCTAGACCAAGTGGGGTAAAAACAACATGCTAGTAATAAATTGCAGTTCTTGTACTTGTTACAAGTGTTGTTAATTTCATGTAAAAATTGGTAGATTGTGTAGGGAACACAACAGTTTGTATGCTCGGGATTGATTCTGGGTTACAGAATGAGTAAAGTAGACACAGGAAATATAAGCGATTGTATATAGTGCGATAATATAGAACATTAAATTCACAATTAGAATGATTCAAGAGCAGTTTGATATTAATATGGAAGGATAATTTTATCGATTAAAGGCCTATGTTTGTATTTGGTAGCTTTCGAGTGTCACCACTTAAGCAGTCCACACTCAAAGCTTGCCCAGCACCATAGAATAACGACATATCGCAGACCCCTTCCTAGAACTCTATGATGAAACTGAGTGCTCAATTCAAAGGTCATGCAGGAACGGATATCTTTTGTTTACACGACGCTATATTTGTCATCTGTAAAAGAACGAACAAGAGAGAAGCCATAGAGTAATACCATCCACAAACTCCCTGATTGCCCAAGAAGCAGATCTGTGGCTGCTTTTCGTTTGATTACCATGCACGATTGTCTTTACACCCATCTCTACCGGCTTCGGATAGTGGATAGCCCTGCCTGCCCTCTCTGCTTCAGTGGTGCGACGATGAACGCTCAACACTTCCTTGTCTGTCCATCTCTTACGAAGAACTGTACTTTCTCCCGATAGTGGGAAGACAGAGATCTGTTGGACAGTTTGACTCTTTGATTTCTGTTTCATCGTGCTCCTTTTCCTATAGTGCTCCTGTTCTGGTGTCTTTGTTCTTTTGTATATTTGATCTCTGTATGGTGTTAGTATAATGTCCATGTACCGCCTGCTGCATTGGAAATGTAAAAAAAATTGTCATCTGGATGTTTCTTCCGGTTCTAAAATTACAAGGCAAAACGTTTGTGACGCTCGACTTTTCTTGCAAGCCCTTAATATTATCACTCTTCAAAGACGTATTCACGTCAAAACAACTTGGGCGAGTGACCAACTAGATTTGCTATTGTTACAAAAGTAATGAGTTTTATACAAAAAAGTTCATTTATTGAAAGAAAAATTCTTCAGACTTAAGTGTAGTTTAGAATTTTATAGACTTGTAAAGGGATCGACACTAGGTATATTCGAAAACAAGGAATATTATCTTGCTTTTCCATGTGCCGAAATGTGTAATATTAATAATACTTAAAACACAGTATCTTCATTAAATATATAGTAAGTTTCGTTTCTTTAATCAATGACTATTATTAATTATTCTAAAAATTGAGTTTGTTTCTTAGCAATTGTAAAGCAGTGTGGAATGAGTAAAGTAGAAGCAGGAACCATAAGCGATTGTTTATATTGCGTGAATATTCAACAATAAATTTACAATTTGAACGATTCAAGAGCAGTTTTATATTAATATTGAAGGATAATTTTATCGATTAAAAGCCTATGATTGTAGCATTGTTTGGTAGCTTTCGAGTGTCACCACTTAAGCAGTCCACACTCAAAGCTTGCCCAGCACCATAGAATTTCAGCATAGTGCGGACCTCTTCCTAGCACTCTATATTTAAACTGCGTGCTCAATTGAAAGGTCATTCAGGTACGGACATCTTTCGTCTACACGACGCTATATTTGTAATATGGATGTTTCTTCCGGTTCTAAAATCACAAGACAAAACGGTTGTGACGCTCGACTTCTTATACAAGCCCGTAATACTGTTACGACTTCAAAGACGTATTTATGTCAAGACAACTTACGAGTGACCAATTAGTTTTGCTATTGTTACAAGAGTACTTTTATTCAAAAAAAAGTTCATTTGTTGAAAGGAAAGTCTTTCAGACTGAGAATGCAGTTTAGAATTTTACAGTCTTTGAAAGATTCACACAAGGTATATTCGAAACATTATAGTGGATTGGTTGGTTCTTTTAAGGCTTTATGGTTCGAGTGCCATTATGGCCGAACTGCAAGAAACTCAAGACAACGTCAAGCAAAAAAATTGTCGTGAATTGGGGAAAAGGAGGGATTGAGATCACACACAAGGGTGACAAAAGAAAGAGATCGCTTGATGGTATTCCCTGGAGAGTTTACGAGAGACAGTAAACCCCCCAGGAGAGAAGAAAAGCGAACTAGGGTAGATCGTGTAAAGGCCACACACACATGAAGGAGTACTCGTGAGGGATATAGTGTGTTGGATTTTGAATTTCACGGAGCACACACACAGGCTATAAGCAGGATAAGCTGAAACAAAACATTATAGGTGAAGATAACATGGATATACACTACCCTACAATAATGGACCGGACCGCAAGATGTGATGGTATTAGGGAAAGAATACATGTTTTAATAAGGAGGTGGTCCCCCACGGGCTGAAATTACACTAACAACCCTTCTGGGCATACTTGCAACAAGGTTTTGATACACAGCAATGGGTATTGGTGTCCATTCCTGCTGCAAGAATTCCGCCAGCTCAGCTGTAGATTTAGGATGTGGTTCCCTGGTCCGGCGTCACTCTAACTCGTCCCACAAATGTTCTAAGGGGTTTATGTCGGGACTATGAGCAGGCCAGGGAAGACGTTTTACATCCATATCTTGATACCACTGCTTGACAGCTGGTGCAACATGACATGCAGCGTAGTCGTCCTGGAAGAAACATTCGTCCATTCCATAAAATTGCCAGAGCGTAGGAGGAACCTGACTGCTCAAAATGTTCATGTAGGCGTCGGCGTTCAATTTACCAGGAACAACATGCAAAGGTCCCCGGCCATAACACAGAAAACACCCCCAAACAAATAGTCGGATTTTATGCAAATCCGCTGGCGTCCTGTCCATTATTGTAGTGTATATATAGTAAACAATTATCATTATAGTGAAATAATTATTTATCATTCAGTATAATAAGTCATTATACTGAATAACGATAACGTGTTACCGGATTACTATTGAGATTTTCTAAGAGATGCTCGTCAAAACATGAAATATATGTAATTATGTGACGATGCACATTTTCCCCGAATACCTTATATTGAATAAGATTACATTTGTTATATATTTGACTATTTACTCAAGTACGCATGCTTATTAAAGTATGTATGCTGTCTTTAAAACAATAAATTTGAAATGCTTATGTGCGTGTTATGATTTTCCAAGTCCAACAAGAAATGAAAACAATTATTTTTAGAATAATTATCTTAAACAGTGAATACTTCTTCTTCAATTACTACTACGATGTACAAGATATCAAAAAAGCCATCCTGCATCCTCTTCAATTATTAACCAAGTGACCTTATTCCCGGACTCACAAGATATAATTATATTTCTAATCCTCTTAAATTATTCAGTTAGCAAATCTAATTTAAATGGATAATATACTTCAAGATGCCTTCTAATAAAATATTCAGTATGACAGGTGGGTTTGTAAATCTATTTTTGTCTTCTCAGAAATTCTACGTTATCTCCTTCACAATAGGTCTCTTCGTAAGCTCCACATATCGATGTATACGTTGCTCCCATTCTTCAAAGCAATGTTGGAACATTTCAATCCAAACCATATTTGGTTCCTGCGTTAAGCTTCGGTTTCCTAAGCTTTGGTTTCCTAAGAAAGTGGAGCCGTTATCTAACATCCGTGATACGTCATGATTCCGCGGGCATAACTAGACGGCCGTCTAAACAAAAATCCCGACGTGTCAACTTAGACGGACAGAATACGTTGGAGAATGGGCAACACAGACGGCTGTCGTGGTTTGTTTTATTCGAGAATCAAAACAAAGTGGTTTTTTTTATTCTCTAGTTTAAAGATTCTAACTTCGGGATCGTTGAAGGTAGAGTGAAAATTTCAACAGATTTCAAATCAGCGTAAATTTCTACGCTAGATCGATATCAAAAACAGTTTTATTATTCAATTATTTACCATTTGATTATTTAATTATTTATTTATTTAAAGAAAATCACATTTAAGGTATCGATCTGGTGTCAAATTTTCCGCAGCTTTCAAATCCGTTGAAATTTTCATTCTGTGTTTAACGATCCCGATTTTACAAAACCGAATTAATCAATGGCAGTCAAAAATGTTTATTTATTTCGCTCCTCTCAGTTCGAATCGTTTGGAGCAGGAAATGAAATCTGGCCGCTACAAGAGAATAAACGTTCCCCATCTGTTTGAGACCGCTATGACGACAGTCATGGAAATGGCGGCTCCGATCATTTTTGTTACGCTCACAAACAACGCTCTCTAGGAAACCAACACCATGTGTTAGTATAAGCAACGTTTTAGTGACGTCACCCACCGATATATCTCCGGCCGCTAGATCACGGCTACGCTTTCTTAGGAAACCGAAGCTTAAGAAAGCGTAGCCGTTATCTATCGACCGTGATGTATCGGTGGGTGACGTCACTAAAACGTTGTTTACATGGTGTTGGTTTCCTAGAGAGCTTTGTTTGTGAACGTAACGAAAATTATCGGAGCCGCCATTTCCATGACTGTCGTCATAGCGGTCTCAAACAGTTGGGGAACGTTTTTTCTCTTTTGCGGCAAGATTTCATTTCCTGCTCCAAACAATTCGAGGGAAGAGGAGCAAAATAAATAAACATTTTTGATTGCCATTGATTAATTCGTTTTTGTAAAATCGGGATAGTTAAACACAGAATAAAAATTTTAATGGTTTTAAAATCTGCGGAAAATTTGACACAAGATCGATACCTTAAATGTGAATTTCTTTAAATAAATAATTAATTATTTAATAAATAATTAAATAATCAAATGGTAAATAAAACTGTTTTTTATATCGATCTGGCGTAGAAATTTACGCTGATCTGAAATCTGTTGAAATTTTCACTCTACCTTCAACGATCCCGAAGTTAAAAACTTTGAACTAGAGAATAAAAAAACCACTTTGTTTTGTTTCTCGAATAAAATAAACCAGGACAGCCGTCTGTGTTGCCCATTCTCCAACGTATTCTGTCCGTCTAAGTTGACACCTCTGGATTCTTGTTTAGACGGCCGTCTAGTTATGCCTGCGGCATCATGACGTATCACGGCTGTTAGATAACGGCTCCACTTTCTTAGGAAATCGAAGCTTTACAGCCTGTTGATTGGTTGAAATGTATCCAATATGATGACTCTTAAGGAGAGAGTTTTAGGCCCGATGCATACATCCGGTTTTTCAACGTGCGGCGCCGCTGCAGCACCGTAGCCCAACTATGCACTCATAACCATGAAATGACGCAAGTGCTCATTTCTCGCTATTTGCGATAAATATTCTGTCTAAGAAAACGTGTTTATTTCGCTTACTTGGTGTAAATAAAAAAATTTATTTTGAAACAAAATAGACGTTAATGGATACAACCATTAATTAATTATTATTTATGTTCCATTTATTTTTGAAAACAAGGTACTTCAAACCGGAGAAGCGTGTGCGGCGAGCTGCGGCGCCGTGGGGAACTGCGGTATAAATTGCATGCAAGTTGGACGTGCTGCACCAAAGGCATGTGTGCACTACTCCATTGGATTTTATGTACCTCAGACCGCACTAGAGTTGAGGCAGCGGCGCCGCACGTTGAAAAACCGGAGGTGTGCACCGGGCCTATGATACGTTAGTAGTGCACACATGCCTCCGGCGACGTACGTCCAACTTGGATGCAATTTGTACCACAGTTCCCCACGGCGTCGTAGCTCGCCGCACATGCTTTTCCCGTCTCAAGTAACTTGTTTTCATAAATAAATGGAATATAAATAATAATTTATAAATGTATGTATCTAGTAACGTCTATTTTGTTTCAAAATATAGTTTTTGTACACCAAGAAGCGAAATAATCCCGTTTTCTTGGACAGATATTCATCGCAAATGGCGCGAAGTGAGTACTTGCGTCATTTCACGGCTATGGCGCATAGGTGGACTTCGGCGCCGCACGTTGAAAAATCGGATGAGGGTACCGGGCTTTAATCCTTGTAAACAATAAGTTTACACGGACTCAAATCTGGAGAGTAGGGAGCTACCGGAACCACTACATTGCTCTTCTTCGTCAAGAACTCGGTGACAGAGATTACCATGTGAGACAAGGGGCATTGTCATGGTGTAGCCTTCAACGATCTGTAATTTCAGGACGCCCATGAACAACCCTTTTTCTTAGCTTTTCAAGAACTTCTTTTTTTGCAGAAATGTTGATTCACTGTTTTTTTCCTTGTGGTACAAACTCTTTGCCACGGCGGTCAAAAATCAAATCAGTATCGATTTGATCTTGGACTTGCTCATCCTTGCTTTCTAGGTACAGGGAGTTTCACAAATACGAACATAATTTCTACCCGATATTACGAATGGTCCTAAAATGAAGGGTGGAGGCCAAAACTCATGGAAAAGGAGAATCCACAAAGAACACATTTTTTACCTCACTAGCCACAGAATGGCTAGCCCGGCGTTGCTCGTACCCGTGATGTTTGGTCTTAATCTGGTGTAAAATTTTCCGCAGATTTCAAATCCGTTGAAATTTTCAATCCGTCTTTAACGATTCCGATTTTCTGAAAAAAGAACCTAACAATCTCAGTCAAAATGTTTTTATTTCTTTGCTCTCCTTCGCTAAAATGAAAATCTGTTTTTATTTTTATTTTAACGCAAAGGGCAGAAAATGCAATCGGTTTATTTTTGGAAAGTAAAAGTTCACGGGACGTCACAATCTCTTTCGAAAGTATAAAAGATTAAAAGGAAATCAAACGAATAAAGTATCTATCTGTTGTAAAATTTTCCGAAAATTTCAAATGCGTTTAAATTTTTACTCTACCTTTACCGATCGCTCAGACAGAAAAAAAGCACTGAAGTTAAAGTTTAGTAATCTTTTGCTTTACTGGAATCCGTTTCGCAGGAAATCAAAATGAATGAATCTCGAAACAAAAGAAAGTCGAGGTTTATCTCGAAATTCGAATGTGTTCTCTTCCCGGAGATGGAAAAAACTTGGCATGGTTTGAAAGGCTGACGTCAAAGTGACACGTGATGGCGAAAAGTCTAAATTTTGATGCTTCTTCGTTCCTAGGAATTTCCGCGGTAGAATGAAGAATGGTGAAAAAAACTTTTAAATTCATTTTTAAATGTTGTAGATTGAATTTTAAAATTCACCTCGAACCTAAAATTGCAAAACATTCGCACTGCCTGTGTGCCAAATCCCATTATTGTAAGTGCCATAGATTCTTCAAGACTTCACGGACAAGAAACAAACAAATAAACAGACAAACACTTCTTTTTATAAAAGTAGAGACTAGACGAGGACACTAACGAGCGAGATTAAAGACTCTCTTTTTTCGTCTTCCCATCAAGCATTGAACCCCCACCTGCTTTAAACGTAGACAAAACATTCGGCGACTATCGCTGACAGGCAAAAAGGAAATATATTATACACAAATCAGAGCTCTTATTTCTGACAGGGACAGGGAGATTGACCCGTGTGCCACTCTTGACTTTGCCGCTTCGTTTCGGGGTTGCATTCCAATATTTATGATTCGTTATCCGTAACGACAGTGTCGCGGAAGTTTTAGAAGATCCAAACTTACTGTCTTTCAGTTCCATTGTTCCTCGATGAGATTTTTTGAGACCAACGTCTAGTAGAATTTCCGCATGGCCAAATCCTGAGTCAAAAATTCGTACCCAGCTTGGCGATTCAAATTAATCTCACTGATTATCAATCTTATCGTCAAACCTCAATCAGACCTCACGAGATGCTTCACTTTTGTCACATGTGTTGTTGTTGTTGCACATCCCCCTGGTGTAGGAAAGCCTACACCAGGCCCAGAAGGCCCCGTCGTGCCAGATCCCCATATACTTGCAAAAAGTCCTGATCAACCAACAGCTGCTTATACGAAGCGCCAAGACAGAGAAGAAGGTGATCAGGACTGGCAGGTAGGGAACAGGAACAAGGAGGGAAAATTCCCTCCCCGTTCTGAAATTTTATACTTTTAAGATGGCCACTTCGAAATCTGGCCATGGCCGATTGAAAAGGCCGAGGGCCACAGCATGTGATTGATAGTTCAGGGTTATTGCCAGCATACCAATGGTGGGATGGCGTACGGCGCCACAAGGAAAGCAAACGCTGTTTTCCCAGGGAGTGGACCTCAGTGGGAGTGAGGCGATTCAAACAGTCCATAGGGAGATCACAGCCATTCTTGGCGAGTACATCGGCTGTCTCGTTGCCATACACCCCGATATGCGATGGAATCCATTGGAGGCTTATTGGTGTTTTCAGGCCAATCTCGCAGAGAAGCTTCAGAATATTCTGGTCTGGGATGTCAAATATTTGTGGCCAATTTTTGAAATACTGTATAGCACTCCTACTATCAGTCAAAATCCAAATACAATTTTTATCAGTGGACTGTGCATAATTAAGGGATGCACCAATTGCTATGATCTCCGATCTAAAGACTGAACAATGGTCAGGGTTTCGGATGCTGCATTTGACCTTTTCCTCAGCGCTGTTGATGAAAACACCACTCCCGGTTCTACCGTCTTCAAGTTTGCTACCGTCCGTATAGATGACCAATGCATCAGAAGGGATGTTATTGACAACCTCCAGGGCCAACTGTTTCAAAAAGTCTGGGTGATCCGTCTGTTTATTGGCATGAGTCTTCAGTTCATCATTAAAACTGACATTCTCAAGGGACACCGTGGGAGGCAAGCAGTTAAAAGTGGTCGAAGGAATAACCTCAAAATCAATAAAACCCTCCTTCCTCACAAATTCCATCGGGTTGTCTCTCTTAAAGCGCTGATTACTCCTCCACTTCAAAGTGAATTCAGCAGTCCTGTTAAAATCACCAAGACTTCCTGCCTTTTAGCTGATAAAGACCGTTCTGACCTCGGTTCATATTCCACACTGTAGAATAATTAATGTAGTCTCAATATGCTGTAAACTCATACCGAACTTAAAGGCAAGAATTTTAAAAACGCAAATATTATATTGTTTTATATTCAGTATTCAAATTTCAATTTAAATGCAATCAATTACACGAATTTAGTAATTAGTAATTAGAATTGAAGTAAATGTTTAATTTATAAACATTTGTCATTTGTTGCTAGTTATAAAATAACAAGTTTTTAATAAACACAAGTTTGCAATGAGATTAAATAGTTTATAATTGCGTTGACTTAAAATAAATGATAGACGAATATGATAAACAAATAATTTTAATTTGGTTCCCATCATAATTTTTCGTAGGCAAGAGAGTAATACGACTACATGTTTAACTTTAGTATAAGCAGTTAATTCCATCCAATATATATTTAATAAGTTACTGTCCGGTCATTGAGGTACGAGGAAAATCAATAGCTGAATCAATAGAGGGATAAAGCACGACACTTAACGCTTCCGCTGACAATATCTGATTTTCTTACAGTTACAAGCCGGCCAAACCTGAAGAGTTAGATGCCAGGGATTACTGGAGAATTTCGACGACTAGATCTCGATCCAGTTATATGAAAACGAAGTCGGAGCACCGGAGCCTGAGCTCCAGTTGCCCCTCCCAGACAGAGTGTGCGACTGTCTCATTAGAGGAACACACTATGATGCCTTAAATAAGTAGCTTGGTGATAGTCTCAGGGCCAAGTATATACAGCCCCATTATAACATTGATGAGACTTCGGTGCCTGCAAAAAAGACTTCCATTGCCGACGACAACTTCGACGCCATCACAAGGATTTCGTCGTGGGCTTCTCTCTAAAAGCGAATTAAAAACTGATTATGGACCTACCCTACCAGATTAGTCCGGTTTCCTTTGACAGGTTCACTCCATTTTTCTGTGGGTGACTAGTAAACCCTTTAACCTGACTAAAGTCGGGAGGTGAGGGGGTCACCTGCGGTGACTAACCAACCAACCTATTTTGACTCTCGATCTACGAAACCGATTTGTGACAACGATCTTTGGATACCTGATATTTGAAACTCGATATTTGACTTTTGATTGGATCACTCACTTTGGACGCACCATCGTTTCACTGCATCTGGAAGGAATACTGTATTGTTTCGAAACATTCATTCGCATCAAAGCAGCTGTAGATTAGAATTAATTTATTATCAACACCCGTTTATATTCACATGCATTCATTTTTAATGACGTAACAATAAACATTTCCAACCTCCACTCTGTGACTTCTTTCAATTCAAAAAACCAAGATGGTTTTACTTATATATAATTAAATCTGATGAAACTTAAAAAGGGATTGAGAGAGAGAATAAGAGAGGCACTCGGTTACATTCCAAGAAGATAGAGGCCTGTTCTCTTGTGGCACTTCCCCTATTGAAGAAGGGTTCGCTGTGAATCTTTGAGCAACTTTTCCCTTACGATAGGCAGCTCATACGTCAGACGCTCGTCAACAATCTGGGAATTTGTGTAGTGCTCCATCACGTCCTAAATCTGCATTGCCAATGATGAAGTTAAAATACTTTGTAAATGCACCTAACTGCAACTTCTAAATCATAAGAGGAAAATATGCTGACACGAGTTCTTTGATGAACAAAATACTTATTTTTGATGCTCCCAACCCCCTTTTAAAGTACCCCTCTCGTCATTAGAAAATATTGACAGGATCTTTATGAGCGAGATATCTCGTCATTAGATAAAATCTGACCCGGTCATGATCTTATCATCATAGAAAAATTTTCAATCTCTTGATGACGAGATATCTCGTCATTAGCGCAGTTGGTTAGATCGTGAAGAACGAGATATTACGTTGAAACCACTTGGAGGGTGAAAAGGATTTCGAGGCACCCTGTATGTATCAAACAAATTGCACTATATTGTCGTGGGGGGAAACGAACCTCCTTTATTTCGAACAATATTCATACAAGAACAAATTCAAAGGCATCATTCAATAGAGAATAACGTCCTCTACAAATTCAAATACAAAAATATTCCAGATTGATTATAGTTATAGCTACTCGAATTTTTTAAAACTTTAACACTATTTCAAACGTATTTTTCAGTTGTTCGAGAATTATTGTGTTTTTACGCAAGTGCAAACGATTTGAGAATTACATCAGGCGTCGAAATAGATTTTTTAATACAGATGCACACGAAGTTTTTTTAATTAGGTGCACAGGTTATATGTTAGGTGCATATTTAAAAAAAAACGTAATATAAGAGTATTGATGTAATGTAAACTACTTTATTAGTTGGATATGTTTATATAGGTTCGTAGTAGATAGTAAATAAAAAAATATTTTAACATATCGAAATTCTACGGCGCACGGCTGTCGCGACAGTCTCGTTTTAACAGAGCCATAAGGAAAATGTTTGAATCATTGGAAAGTTCTGGTGTAGTGACACAAGTAAACCTTCCTCCTGTATAAATCCGTTAGGGGACAGCGATTTTGTTTTCGCTTAGTGTGTATCTAGGAATTTTAATTACGTTCCTTTAGAGCTAAAGATATCGATACTAATATTTTGTTCAAGTATCATAATAACATAAAACACGTTCCTCCCCCTTTTTTTTAACGTAAGGTGGATTGTGCGCACCTAGCGGGGAAAAATTTGGTGCACAATTTTATTTTCATGTGCACCTGGGTATTTCGAGCCCTGAATTACATTTTTATATTTACTAATGCAAGTGCACAAACGATGCAAGAAGTACTATCCGAGGTTTATCAGACGTTTCTCAAACTTTAAGGTTGCCCCTAAAATTGCAATAGTGAGTAAAAAATATAATGTTGCTCAAAAACTAATTATCGGAATGAGCTGAAATTATGCATGACCATATTAGTCCTGAATCTCGATTCCCATCAAAATATAATAAGGTTCTAATTCATAATTTTCTTATACATCAATTTAATTATTATTTTTGCATACTAAAAACGATTTTTAGAATAAAATTTTTAGTGGATTTTGTTTGGATAACCTGATACAAAATACCGGCGCTATAGAAATATTATATAGAAAAATGTACATAAAAATCTAAGAAACTGATTTATTATCAGGACATTATTTCTGTATTCATAACGTCGAAACTGTTAGGCCTAATGACATTAAATTTGGTATCTGAAGTTAAATTTTTATATCGATTCGAAATCGTCTGTCGAATTAGGGGGTGCCCACTGGAAATTATGAAGTTGATGCTCAATTTAAAATATAAGGACGTCCCCTTATGCATATATTATAGATTTGAAATTGTAGACGTTATAGTTCTGTCAAATGTCATCTTTGAATTTTCTCTACTTCTAAAATTGCTCGAATGACGAAAGCTTGTTCGTTTATTTTTCCGCGAGTGTTGATTAAAAAAAGCTACTCCTTTCACTAGATAAATAATCTTCCCCGCGTAGCAGATGCGTGGATAAAAAGCAAATGTTGGTATAATAGAAATAATCAACAGTCCTAGAGCCCTCAGAATAGTATACTTGAAACTTGCATCTTTCAATATAGAATCACTGAACTAAGAAACAAATAGTGCCACAAAGAATTGATTTCAAACTGCATGCCAGTTGGTAATTTTTTTTAACGTCGTACTAGAACAACACCACGTACTATTGGCGACTGTCCCTGTTCAGTCCCAAAGGCATGCCAGTTGGAATAAAGCGAATTTTAAATGAAACTTTCTGATCTTGGAATAATATCAGTGTAATAAAATATGTTATTTTACTTTTTTTTTTAGATAAGCTGAAAGTTTTTGTCTGGATTGATGGTAATGGTAATTTTTAGTTAACGTCGTACTAGAGAGCAACACAACGAGCTATTGACGACGGTCCGGGATCAATCCCTTAAGGGAAAGATCCAAGGACAACACCTCGTAATTTTGAACCACGGTCAGATGACGAAGCAACACCTGAGCTGGCACACCACTCTCCAAACTTCCACACCAACCCAACGTGAGGACTTTCGGCCACGACAGATTTAAGGTGCACCAGCCGCCTCTACACCATACGCTTACAAACATCCATGCTCGGACCCGGATTCGAACCAGGAACCTTCCGATCTAGAGGCTAACACCTTAACCACTATACCGGTTGGTCGGCGTCTGGATTGAAAGAAAATCGAGGTTGTTTACTTTACGAGTTGAAGCTATTCTAAAGTTATCTGTCTCAAACACATTCGTTGAAAACGTTGATTTTCTTTTTTAGAAACACTTTAAACTTTACCTTTGTTTTGTTTTTTAATTGTTTCCGATTAACTTTGTTTCGTATGTTATAAAGACATTTAATTTTAAAAACATGTCCCAAAAATATTGATAGGAAACCTGGCTGCAATAATTCTTGCAAGTTCGTCCTTTTGTTAGATAGGTAGGTAGGTACTCAATTAACGTCGCAATGGAGCAACACAAAGGGCTATTGGCGACGGTCCGGGATCTATCGCGAAGGGTAAGTTCCGAGGACACCTTGTAATTTTGAATCATGGTCAGATGACGAAGCCAACACTTGAGCTGGCAACCCACTCTCCAAACTTTCAAGACACATTAACGTGAAAACAGTTTGGACCACGACGGATTTAACGTGCACCAGCCATAGCATACACGACGGTCTTTGAAACGAATTTCGAACTCGCAACACTCCTATTGTGATAATTCGTTTCTCTTAAAAAGCATTCAAAATCACTGCCAAACTAAAAAAAAACTCTATAGTCAATACAAAAGGTGATCTTACTATCACCTTTTGTAGCTTTGTGTGTCACATTACAGTGCGATATGTATGCAATGAATATTTCTGAACATAACAAAGCATACTTATTTCGACTAAAGTAAACTGCAAAAGCTTTTAACAAGTCAAAATAAAACTGAAAATTATATCTTCCGCTCACTTATTTTTTTTTATACTCTTACAGTTTCTATATTTACGTTTTAACGTTTCACCAATGTTACCCGAGCAAAACTGGGTAAATCTGCTAGAAATTAATAACGTTTGAATAACTTTTGAAAGTATTAACTCAACGGAAATCATGTTGCAAGGAATATAAAAGGGGTATATTTATCCTGGCTGCTCATTTAAAAACACTATGTCGTTTATTTTTGAGAATTTAAAGAAGAATCTCGTATTGAGAAATCAGCTCTAACTACATAATTTGCAATCGGCAATTCTGGATTCATCCATTTCTCAAGGGGTTGGGAAATTCTATTCCGTAATTTGGAATAAATTTGTTTGTTTACTGGTTTCCGATGGCTTATATTATGATTTCTTGAATATCTAATACGGCTGGAATGCATTTAGAATGCATTCTGTATCGCATTTAGATATTTCAGTGCCATTTAGTTTGTGTTTTCTTCTAGATTAGAGGATGAATTACCTAGTCTACTAATCATTGGGGATTAGCAAGAATAAAAACAAAATTTGTAAGTGAGGAAGAGTGACTTTTCGAAATGACGAAATTCTAGATCCGAGGTTGAAAATTCGAAATTCAAGTAGAGTAGACTGATAAACAAGAACTGTTATTGGGTGTTCCGCTCTCTATTTCTGATGTGGTTCTAAATTACGTGGTGTTGTCTTGGGATCTTTCCCTTCGTGGGTTGATCCTGGAACATCACCAACACCCCGTTGTGTTGCTCCAGTGTGACGTTAATTAAAAATACCTGAATATCCCATTTCCGATTTTAATGTAATTGGAAAAGAGAATTTTGAGTCACAAAATTCTAAGGATTAGCAGACGCACATTAGAGGTAGATAATTGAATTAACGTCACACTGGAACTACACAAAGGGCTATTGGCGACGTTATCAACCCACAAGGGAATGATCTTAGGGCCCCTCCTAATTTTGAACCTGGATGATGAGGTCAACACCAGAAACTTGATCCAACCAAAGACCGACGTGTACTTGAGGGGGTCGGTGCACGTTAAATCTTTCTTGGCCTCAAATATTCTCATGTCGGTGTGGTGTGGAAGTTTCGGCAATGGGGTACCAGCTCATGTGTTTACCTCGCCATCTGACCGCGGTTCAAAATTTCGAGGTATTGTCATCGGATTTTTCCCTTCGGTTTTGATCGCATATTGTCTCCAATAGCCCATTGTGTTACTCCATAGTGACTTAAATTCAGCTACTTACCAGAAATTCGAAATTAAAAAATGTATGGGTTGCTACTTGAATACGTCCTTTCAAAGGCGTCAATAGCCCACTTTATTGTTACAGTACGACGTTAATTGAAATACCTACCTACCAATGAGAGGTTTTTCTCCTGGGTAGTGCTAAATTTTAATTAATGTCGTACTAGAGTAACACAAAGGGCTATTGGCGACGGTTCGGTCATCAATCTCCTAAGGGAAAGATCCTAGGACAACACCAGGCGTGACGAGGCAGCACCTGAACTGGCTCCACACTCTCCCAAACTTCCACACCAACCCACCGTGAGGACTTTCGGCCACGACACATTTAAGGTGCACCAGCAGCCTCTACACCATACGCTTAGAAACATCCATGCACTGACTCGGATTCGTACCAGAAACCTTTCGATCAAGAGGCTAACACGTTTTAACAGCGAGTCCTACGAGAAAACCATCATGCCGTGAAAATTCTACGTTTCACTGGTAAACTGGCAAAATGATAGTGTTGTTGTTGTTTCTTATGCCTACACTGGCAGACCAGAGGAGTGCCAGGCCCGTCAAAGACAGCAAGAGGCGAGGAGGGTGTGCCTTCCATGTTATTGAGCCCCATTGGGAGGAAGTCCGACTTTGCTCGACATACACGACACATCCGTTTTACAGGAAGGTCCCTTTCATACATCCATTCACTCACACATATCGTAATTTAGATCCCAATCAGAGGCCGATAACCCCCTGATCAGGTACCCCCAGAGGTATTGATTTGGTATGGGAACATGGGGGACATTGAGACCACGACCTATTTAACGTGCCCCAGTCACCATTAGTGAACACGACGGTCTTTAGCCAGGTCGAAGCGCCGATCTCGCAATCATCAGAATTGGAGGCTCCGCCGAGGACAGAACCCACAACCCTTCTGATGCGAGCCCGACGCTCTACTGACTGAGCTACCGCGGCTCAAAATGATAGTAAATTTGTCTACACCCATTCAATTGTATTATACTCCAAACGTCACAAAACGGTGATAAAGAGCACTTTAATGCAACCTCGATATCTATCATGCGAGAGAATTTAGGTAGGGGAAGTCAAATCTTCAGTTTTCTTCTGTATTTTTGTCGTCGCTGATACGAAAATAATGATCAAGAAACTGAGGCAAGAGTATGAGAAATACACACGTTTAAAGCAAGTATTAGATGTGCTTTGCATTCTGTTTTCTTACACAATAAATCATTTTTTTCAAACACCTTCAACAATGCTGCAATCGATATATTGTTTTTACAACATTGAAGTGAGTCCTCAGCTGTTGTCTGGAGTGATGATGACTTCAATATAGACTTACAGATTTCCCTGGAGAATGAAATCTGCTGCAATAGCTCAGGATCGTAATAGATTGGTCCTCAGTAACACATCCTAGACTTATTTCACAATCAGCTGAAAGAAATGTTATGTATCGAAATGTCTCATAAATTTTGGTTATGGTTTCAATACCGTGTATAAATCATTTTACTACAACTGAGAAATAAGAACACTTGACGTATAGCAATTTTGACGTAATGCTATTGTAATTCAATGGATGGTGTGGAAATAAAGCCGATAGCTCTTGATGAAAATAGCCTCAAATTGATATTTTTATATCGCTCAAAATGCTAAATATTCGTGTTAGCATATTCGTAACAGTATGGAATCAAATTTTGTGTACTGCGCAAAACGTAGTGCGCACATTCTCTTACCGTGAGCGGGGGAAATGATGCAAAACTTCTGAATATGACACCGCGTTCGGCTTAGTCTATCTTGACAACCGTGATCGCAATCGTCGTGGTATCTTATTAATACAATCGACGAGGACTATTCAAGCATGTGGCAACCCATTCGGTCTTGTTAGAGCTGAAATTTTTTTAAATATTGTTGCCTTGACAACAACGTGGTACTGTCAAGGAAAAAAACAAACCACCTACTTTATTTCGATCACTATTCATACTAGAGCAAATTCAAAGGTATCATTCATTAGGAAATAACGTCCTCTGCAAATTCAAATCCAAAAATATTGCATAAAGGGACTCCTTCATATTAAATTTTGCACAAACAACGAAACTTCTAATAGAAACACCGTGTTTTGATGTCAATCAGATTGCGAATCGTTAAATTAGTCTAAATATGAAATTTCATGAGTTACTATCCTTATATCCACAGATTTTCGATCTTGAAGTTGGTGTCAAATTCAGTGATCATCTCATAGAAAGAGATGAATGAATTAAAATATATATATATATAAATGTGTTTATTGTCTGCTCGTGCTCTAAATTCATTGAACCACAAGACTCGCCATCACGTGACTCGCTATTACCAATCACAAAGCGAATAAACCTGAAAAATATTAAATTTTTTTTATATATATAATAGGAAGATATGTATAAAAGTGCAATAAACTGATTTAATAGTAGGAGCTCCAACCTTTTTGAACTCATAACTTCGAAACGGTTAAACCTAATGACTTGAAATTTAATATCTGAAGTTAAAATTTGAGATTCAAAATTGTGTGTCGAAATAGTGGATTCCCACTGGAGATTATGAAGTTGGTGCTCAATTTAATATGAAGACGGCCCTTTGCGCAAATTTTATGCATTTGAATTGGTAGAAGACACTAAAGAAAGACAAGAAATTGGTAGAGGTTTTTCTGTCAAACGCCATCTTTGAAATTTTTTTTCTGCTGTTAAAATTGCTCGAACGGAATGGTTTCATTTTTTCCTCAACTGTACATCTGGACAATTGTGAGCCCAAAACGACTGCGTGGTATCATTTTAAAGCTCGCAACAAGATGTATTCGAATTTATGAGGAACATTTAGTAGCGATATGAACTGTTCCGTTTCTTGCGATTCGTTTTCTTGTGATTCAATGAACAGGCAATTTTGTAAAGCCAACTACTATATAAATGCCTTCAAACAATACTCAATTTACTCATTTTAAATCATCCATCTACAAATCGTAGTTCTACTTTCGAGACTGATGGTTGTATCAGAACTGAGCCTATTTGTTTCGGTTTTTTTTTCAAGGGGACAAAATTGGCTAAAATTAACGATTAATTATAAGCTATTTTAATGAGAGGAAAATATCCGTAAAAATGTTTGCATATAACTGAGTATGAGATAATAAAGAGCATTTAATTCATTTTTCAAACTGTGCACATAATAATACCACTACATTCCCTACAAAATTTGCATGTCTTTCAAACCTTTTTTCTAATCTTCCTCTCAGGGCAATGAGGTTAAATCTGATGTGTTCAAAAGAGTCTAGTGCGTCATTAAAATTTGCATCTACATATATAATTCTCTTACGTGGCACGCAAAAAAGACGTTATTTGTTATCGCGTTTTGGCAACATTGTACGATTATTTGTTTTTCACGAAGCCTCGCGCTTCAAGTGAATTTATAGCGTTATCGGATGAAATTTTATTGGAAAAAAAAATAATTTTAGTTGAACTGTTGCAGTTAATAATAGAAATCAAAGAAAGCGGAGGATCTTTTCAGGGCCATTTAAAAAAAAGGTCCTTTTCAGGGCCGACAATTATAGTTCAACGAGACGCTTGCACAACTTTCGACAGCAGCAAACTCAATGAAAATGCGTGGGTGGCTCGAGTGCAGGGGTAAATATACACTCAAACAACATGCTGGGTATTCAATTTCCAAATCAGCCCTCACATTTCGAGTCAAAATTTTCTCAAAGTTTTCATTTGAATTCAGATTCCATCGGTACTGTATATATCTTTTCTGAAAAATAACAAAACAATTTAGATTTGAAAAATATTTTTTTTTGGAATATCATATTTTGTAAACAATCCCTTCTGCTAGGACACATGTCTTCATTGATGCGAGCGAAGCGAGCATAGGTTCACGCAGCGAACCAATGAGGATTGCGAAGAAATCATCCGGGGGTTGGCGAGCGTTTGCGAGCAGGAGGCGGGCCCCCTAGTAATAATATAATGTGCTTAAAATAAAAACTAAATGGATCCACGAATCTAAATTACAGTTATTTATATCATGGAATGTTTATTTTTTTTTTCTTACTGAACATTTATGAGATGAAATATTCAACTTAAGATTCTAACAAGCCATTTTGATTTAACCTCTTTTACCTTGACACGGAAGGTATACATTGTTTACTTCAAGTGATTTTTCTCAAACAAAACTGCCATACATGTAGGTTTCCTGATTGGTTATGTACGGTTTTAAAAAATTATGTTAGTTTTAAAATGAAAACAAATTTTTGCTGATAATTTAAAAATTATAAAACCCCTTAAATACAGATTTATTTGAAAAAGCAGTTCGGATTATCGCTTGCACATTAGTTACTGTTACATTTTCGTATTATCGTTTGCACTCTAGTTACTGTTGTATTTTCGTAAAATTTCGTTTAATAACAATGGCAACACATGAGAGAGTTCGCACAGCTTCCGATCTCCGCGTTCATTCCAAAAAAAGAACGTCTGATAACGCAGCCGTGTAAACATTTCTATGTTTGGAGTTAGATTAAATAAAGTGTATTTTTGTAAAGAACGATTGAATAAAATTATTCAAGGAGAGTCTCGTAACACCAATAATTCTTGCCATGAACAAAAATGTACATGTTTAATTTATCCTAGTTTGAATGACGAATTAGACTCGTCATCCGTAACTTAGGCAAAACAAGTGCATGACGAATCTTAGTCGTCAAATTTACCCAAGGGGTTAAGGGAAACCCGTAAGGAAAAACTCAAAATTCTTATTGTTCATTTTACCTAACCTATATTTTAGTAATAATTAAGCACATATTTTAAAGCACTAATCAATAAAAAAATTTAGTTTTTATTTGCAATTATATATTTTATATCACGATTTTAATATGGTTTTTTCAGACGATATACACACTTTTTATAAACCCTACTCCTCTGTCAATTTTCAATATTTTTGTAAGAAATAAATTTTTACAATATTGTTATAGTATATGCAAAAGACCTAGGGAGAAATGTTTTTAAATTTATTTACGAGGTTTGATTAAAAATATGTTTTACTCGTTACGTGTTAAATTTCTATAAAAATATCCAATTTTTTATGTTTATTAATTTCTATAAATTTTTCTGAACTATTCATACAAAAAAGCTCTCTCTTTGTCTGTTAAACAGTTATTCAAGGACAAAAAATGTAAACAGTTTAACTCTAAATGTATTTATCAAAAATCCTTAATACTTTGAACTTTGGCAAAATTGCAAAAAACTGATTTTGAGATAATCGCATTTTAAGTACAAAATACAACAGAAGTTAACAAAAACAACTTAATTTTGCAAGTGCTATTTTTTTAAATAATTTCTATTACAATAAGACTCTTATCAAAGTAAGAGTTTTTACCGTAAGCTCGTACATATTTTTTAAAGCCAGTTTTATCTCTGATGACAACTGAGTGATTTGTGATAATTCACTGAAAAATTATTCATTTCTTGTTTAATGAACTGAAAAAAAAAATATTTTATTGGATCAGTACTATTTTAAAATAAACCACCACTGGAAAACCATACCTTCTTTTTTTTCTACAGCTATTTTTTCCTGTAAACGAGCCTTTTTTGTATTGATACGCATGCGACGAAATTTAGCGCTATTTTTTCAATGTGTTTCCTTCAATGGCGTCACCACATGTTTTATATGAGGACCTGGATTTTGTCCTTTAGCTTTCTCCAATTGATAGAAAAACCAGGATCCTACACCTTAAGGGTATTTAAAACGTTTGGGATAGTCGTCGGTAGATACACTATGATATAATGTTGCATAAATGGAGGTTTTCATGGAAAACGGAGCCAATGGTTGGCAGTCGATCATGTAGTTGGAAGGTCAACTAAAAGTTTAAAAGCAGCTGTTAGTAATTTCTTTCGACTGAAATTATGTCCATTTGTTCTTGAATATCTGATGCATCGTTTAATCCAAATAAAATCCAATAAACCAAAAAACACTTTAATTTTTTTTTTTTTGAAATTTGGGGTTTGTGTCTTCTTTAATGAGACTAATATAATTAATCGTCATTTTCGTAACACAATCAAAAAGACCACACAGGTTTCTCACAAGTGAAAACGTTCTCCTACCAACGACGTACGCTTGTCCGGATGATGATAATCTGTAACATACCAGTTAAGATTTGTTCTATAATCACAATCACAGCTAGCACCATCTAGTGGCTAAATACGCAGTTAGCGGGTAAATGACATAAAATTGATATTTAAAAATCCTACACACATAATTCCTTTTCTTTGAGAAATACGGAGCAAAATCACATGGTGAACAAACAGAGTGGCAATAGTAAAAAGGCAAATGATCTTCCACTAGTCCATTTATAGGTAAAGCTGTAAGCTCGCCCGGGGAAAAGAATGCCATAAGTATGGCGATCACCGTAGGTAATGTCATGTAATTTAACGAATAGATTTGCTGCCTAAAACCGAATTCCAACTTTCTAGAGCAGGACAACAGTGTTATGAATTCATAGGAGAATTTGAAACACATTGCTTTGTACATTTTTTTCAAACAAACATTGGGGACTGCCGTAGATCAGTTGGTTTGTATATTGTGTGAACAAACTACGAGTTATAGATGACGCAGGTTGGATTCCCGCATCCTGAGTATATTTCTCTCGTATGTGTTTTCCTTGTGTGTATATCTATTTGACGTTGTCGGTCAGGTGTTTGACATACTTTGGCTGTGTATGGACCCTTGGGCCATCATAAAGCCAACTCATCGGTACAAATATTGTATACTAACCACTGCGTGACTAGCCTGGCGTTGTCCGTGCCCGTGGTGCAAAATATTAATCTGGTGTAAAATTTTCCGCAGTTTTCAAATCCGTTGAAGATATATTCAATTTTAAAATTATTTATTTAAAGAAAATCTTATTTTTAGGTACCAATCTAAAGTGAAATTTTACGTAGATTTCAAAACCGTTGAAATTTTTAATCTATCTTTAGCGATTTAGATTTTGCGAAAACAAATTTAACAATCCCAGTCAATATATTTTTTTATTTCTAGCTCTAATTGCAAATGAGAATGGAAGCGGAAATGATATGAGACCTGGAAATGAAATCTGTTTCGTTTTTTTAACGCGAAGGGCGTCTCCGCCGCGCAAAATCAAAGCGGAAACGAAAAAAAAAATTCTGAGCGTTTTACGGGACGATGAAAGAAACTTGGCATGTTTCCAATGCTGATTGCAAGGTCACGTGGGTAGGAAAGTCAAGATTGGGGTAATTCGTCTTTCGTCCGGACGAAGCGCTTTTGAAGAACCAGGTAGAGAATAAAACTATTAAATTCATTTTAAAATCTTCTAGATTGAATTTTAAAATTCGCCACGACCAAAAAATTGCAAAACATACCTGTGTGCCAAATTTTATTGCTGTAAGTGCTATAGAATCGTCAGGATTGCGAGTTGGAAACTCAATCCAGTCAAATACCGTCTTGTACGTGGCGGCTGGTGCACGTTAAATCTATAGTCCCCTCATATGTCATCACTTTTACAAGTTAATTTAGAGAGAAGGGTGCCACATCATGTGTTTATCTCATCATCTGACCATGGTTCAAAGTTACGAGGTGCTGTCCTCGGATCTTTCCCTTCAGTATTGAGCCCAGACCGTCGAAAATCGTAAACTCAATCACTAACCTACCCTAATTAGTCCACGGTAGCAAATCGTGGCTTGGCCGTAGAGCGACAAACCAAACCAACCAAATAAATCAATAGTACGAAATAAAATGAACGAATACATCTATAAAACCAAGTATTGCTGCTAATAGAAGGAATTAAATTTTTTGTTTTCAATTTCCATATTGCAAATTGAGATAATAACGTCATTAATATTCATGTAACGTATTTGAATGAATATTAATGTATTCAAATCATTCGGATAAAAAAATGTATAATTTTAAAGTAATTAATGACATTACACATCTTGCACTAGACTGAATTAATAACAGCCCCTTTTCATTAAAAATTGATATCCCACTATATAAAATTTAATTTTAAATGAATAGTTAGTAGTAATTATATTACCGAAAGGAGCCACAAAGCAGAAGAGGGAATACTAGAACTAGTCACGTGCATTTAACCTAAAAATATATTTATCTGACACTTAAAATTTGACAATGCGATGTGAAGTACTTTGTTTTTGTAATTAGACTGAGCACCCACATCTTTTGTAATCCAACATTTTAAACTTGGTAAATAAACTCTAATTAGCGTGTATCTTTCTTCGTAGAGTGAACTAGAGATAATTAAATTTCCAATCCAGTTAATTTTGTTCCACAGCAAATATCCCGGGAACATTTTGATTGAACACGAAATTATATTGCTTCCAAACGATCGCTGAAATTAATTTCTGAACCTGCTACTAAGATTTTAATGTTTGTTAAGAACTCTCTCAAAATGATACCTGAAGAACTATTGAAAGTAAAGGAAAACTTGAACTTAACTACAGTAGATCCTTGATTATCCGAATTAAAGTGTACCTTGATACCTGGGATAATTATACACTTGGATATTTAGTTGGTAATTGGTAATTTTAGTTAACGTCGTACTAGAGCAACACAACGGGCTATTGACGACGGTCCGGGATCACAGTCCCTTAAGGGAAAGATCCGAGGACAACACCTCGTAATTTTGAACCACGGTCAGATGACGAAGCAGCACCTGAGCTGGCACCCCACTCTCCAAACTTCCACGCCAACCCAACGTGAGGACTTTCGGCCACGACAGATTTAAGGTGCACCAGCCGCCTCTACACCATACGTTTACAAACATCCATGCCCGGGCCCGGATTCGAACCAGGAACCTTCCGATCTAGAGGCTAACACCTTAACCACTATACCGGTTGGTCGGCCTTGGATATTTAATTCATATCTAATATCGTGCATATGACAGTGGTTCATTACGTGATGCTGTCCTCAGATCTTTCCCTTGAGGATTGATTCCGGACAGCCTCCAATGTTGTGTTATTTCAATGCGACGTTAATTAAAATACCTACCTATGATATTGTACATCGAATTAAATTTATGCAACAAAATTAAAATGGTGTTGGTTTAATCAGTTTTTCTGCCATCACAATTTCTGGTTTAATGTATAATATTGATACATGATGCATAATGTGTAACACGTCCATCAATGTTTCAATAACCTCTTAACGAACAATTTTTCAGTATTAATAAGATTATATTTTATCGGTGTCGCAACACAGTTTCTATACTTAATAGCTAATTAATGAGCAAACAGCATTCTGTGGAGATTAAAAAAATCATTCTCACAAAAGTAAACACTCGTTAATTTTTTCTAAACAAAAAAATGGAAAACGTTTTAGAAAGAATTCTGAAAAAGTTTAAAAGCGGAAACTAGGGTGAACTTATGTTAGTAACAACAAAAATGTCAAATGTTCTGTCAAGATGTTCCCAGCTAAAAAAACATTTACATGATAAGTAAAAGAGGACGAAAGCATAGAAACAAACAAATTGTGCTCCATCCACACAAAAAAATGCGGTCAATGTCCTCCTCCAATTATATCCTTACAAGGTGAAACATGAATCCTCTCGTAAAATAACATCAAATGGAACAGCGCTAAAATATGTATCGATCTATTGCTGTTGCCAGTTTTGATGCGAGAAGAGAGTGATTTTTATTTCCGTTTCCCATCGATAGCCTGTTTTAAAATGTATTCCCGCGCGAAATATCATATCGTTTGCGAATCGAATCACAAAAAAATCTGTCAGAAAAGGAATAAAACAAATATCTTTGTCTTTCACAAAAGTTCAAGGCTTTTCGGTGAAAAACAAAATAGTTCGTGTTCTTTGTCTTTCCGAAGTTTCTTTGGACGTAGTTTTATTTTGCCGGGAAGGAAGGAAAATATTTAGTCTTCTCAGATAATCGACCCGTGGTATTAAAACCTTTTCTTCGGGGACAGCTTAGGTGAAAGGATTTCTTAATGAACGGAATTTCTATCGGAATAGTTGGGCTGTTATATTAAGGGATGCTAGTAGCTACGGGAATAATGTATGACACAATAGACTCCTGTGAAAAGCTATGTAATTGAGATTCTTGATTATTTTAAGCAGCATATATGTCAAAAGAAATAAATATAAAGTTTTTAAATACACTATACAAAATTTATCTTATACATTATTAATACATAATTTATCTTATCTATATATATAATTGTCTTACGTGGCACTCAAAAAAGACGTTATTTGTTACAAAGTTTTGGCAACACTGTGCGATTGTATGTTTACCAAGAAGTCCCGCGCATCAATTGAATTTATAGCGTTATCGGATAAAATTTTATTGAAAAAATCTATATATGTAATTCTCTTACGTGGCACGCAAAAAAGACGTTATTTGTTACAAAGTTTTGGCAACACTGTGCGATTGTTTGTTTACCACGAAGCCTATCGCCTCAATTGAATTTATAGCGTTATCGGATAAAATTTTATTGAAAAAAAAAGAATATTAGTAGAACTGTGGCAGCTTATAAACGACATGCTTTGTATTCGATTTCCAAAGCAGCGCTCACATTTCGAGTCAAAATTTGCTCAGTTTTAATTTGAATTCCAAATTGTTCGAGGTTTGATTCTAGAGGTACTGTATAATTTTTCTGTTGTACAACAAATTTATTTTTGAAAAATATTTTTTTGGAATATAATTTTGTGAAAAAAAATGTCTTCATTGATGCGAGCGAAGCGAGCAAGGTTCGAGCAGCGAACCAATGAGGATTGCAAAGTAATCCTCCGGGGGTCGGCGAGCGTCAGCGAGTAGGGAGCTAGCCCCCTAGTATATTAATAATACATAGTTTTTCTTATAATTATTCTTATATTTATCTTATTATATTAAATATATATTTAAAAGCAAAATACCCAACCTTACTCGGTTTGAATTGGTTTACTGTAGATTGAAGAGATGATGAAAATATATAATGATTTACGTTTTTCGTAGAATAAAATAATGATTTACGTTTTTCGTAGAATAAAATAATGTTTTATCACCTTTCGCCATCTTTATAATTTCTACAACTTACTTTGGACACAAATCTTATACATGTATATCCATTCATGTAATACATTTCACATGCATCGCACTCTTTCTGTATGACAAAGCTACAAAATGATGAAAGGTGATACTAAGGTTACTACAACAAAAGACGATTTTGATGGGGATTTGGAATTCCCTTTCTTAGTTCTTTTCATGTTCAACTCAATTAATAAAAACGACGATTTACGGCGAGTGCTCTCGTACTCATTGTCAACAAAACAATTTAATTTTTTGTGGCACTCTTGCATCCGGCATGCGACATTATGGATCGGGGCTCTGATGAGGCCAGTCAAGCAAATTCACCTCATTTTCAGGAAATCAGTAAAGCACACGTTTTGGAGTACGACATGGAGCTCGACCCTGTTGGAAGAAACAACCATCATCGCCTTTGTATTGCCATAGTGTTGGCAAGGCCGTATGATCCAGAACGTCGAGGTACACGCCAGTGCTCATGGTACCAGGTATTTAAGGCTATGGGCCAAGTCCTAACCAAGGAAAACAACTCTGCAATTTTTTGCACTCCTCCTCCTGATTTTTGCAGTGTCCAAATACTTTTGTCTATATGGTGTACAACATGTAAATAGTTACTATGGGTGCATAAAATATACAGGTACATCACTAAATAAGTTGTACGGCGTGTGTATAAGAAGACAGGTGTGCAAACTCGTTGCCTCCAACTTCTTACCACAAACGTTTTACAATTTACTCTCAGCTACTCAATTATGAGGGATGTAGATATAGTATTTAACTCTCTAAGGAATTCATATTCATAAATCCGTTCATTAACGTAATTACAACGAGTTTTGACCTTCATGGGGTACAAAATATTTGCTAGGATTATTTTAACCAATAGATGTGTTTAGTTAGTCATGATGTCTGTTGTAACCAGAAAGCAATACTCCACTAAATGGAATCCCTTTCGAGATTTCCGATTTCCGAACGTACAAAAACGATTGTCAATACAAAGTACGGGGCTAAGCTAGAGGGGTTGGGCTGGACATATGAAAAGTGATTTCACGGTCCTGTACCATATGTGGTCTGAGTCTAAAAGTTTTGTTTTTTCTTCTAAAGTACACTCGTGTCCAGAAATCAAGAATAATGTAATCGCCAAGTGCCTACTCCGAACTATCTCAAATCACAAGTGGATATTCCACAAGCTATAAAATAAGATCACCTGAAGAAATCGTAATGATTTTTGTATTAACCCCATATGAGGGAGGATCGTTGGTATCATAATACCAGTGAAATATCAAGAGGTGTACAGTGGTACATGATACCAAGGGGCCGGTGAAAGTGAATGCTTTATTCTGGAAGGGTAGACGGTAGTATGAAACCAGTGAAGTACCAAGATGTGTACAGATGTATATGATACATATGAGATCTGTGGTCTGAGTTGAAAAGTTTTGTTTCTGCTTATAAAGTACATGTATCTAAAAATCAAGAATAATATAATCCGCAATAAAAATTCCGTGCCAAGTACCTGCACCAAAGTATCTCAAATCACAAATGGATATTACACAACAATAAGATCACCTGAAGAAATCGTAATGATTTTTGTATTAACCCCATATGTAGGGAAGGATCGTTGGTACCATGGTACCAAGGGGTGTACAATTGTACATGGTACCAAGGAACCTGGCTTTTTTCGGGTAGGGTCGTCGGTAATATGGTACCAGTGTAGTACCAAGAGGTGTGCAGATGTACACGATACAGAGTATATGTACAGTGGTACATACAAGAGGGAGGGCCGTACAATGGTTTTTTGTATAAGATTCAGATCAGGTGGCCTTGCTATAAACTAATTAATAATTATCATTAATCTTTGCACAACTGCGTATTAATAACCCTTAATTTCTCAGTGATCTCAAACTTTAAATTAAAAAGGCATATTCTGTGCGATATAATTTATAAAATATTGTTTTAAATCAGGCTATTTCGTGAACACACACACACTACATTGGTGACTTTCTACCAAGTACATTCTTGGCACGTTGACAAACACCTAGACCCAGCAAGCCCCGAATCGCGACAATGTCCCGGTCCCCCTATAGAAAGTCCTTGACGGCTGCTGGGTTATGAAGTATGTCGACGAAATCGGGTCCAGTGAAATAAATTATTAATCGATACAGTCTGACTCTTTGGGAGAGGATATGGATCTAACTTTCTCCTGGAGTAAGGAGGTTACTTTCAAGGCGATTCTCTCTTTGCGCGTCATAAAAGAGGGGAGGTTACGACGATTCTCCTCGACTCTGCGATACTAAATCAAGGGAGCATATTTCTACTGTAACCACGTTATTATACGCGCATATAACTTTTATTGCCTTGAATGATGACGTTGTAATTATTCCTGTTAGTTGCAGTATCGAGTGAAAGGTACACGAAAGCTGAACCGTAGCAATCGTGTCCAGAGTGACTCGTGAAAAAAACTGCACTTTGAAGTCATCTACAGCTTTTTTCCCCAACAAAAGAGGATCTGGTACCGTAGTGCGTGACTTCTATCCTGGTTCCATGGTACAGTGCCTGGGAAAGGAAATGTTTTCTGTGATAGCCATATAGGGGTGGGTCCATGGTACCAGTTACCCGCATGATACAATTACCTACAAGGTTCCAGGTATCTTGATACCAGTGGTATATCGATAGTAAACCTAATGCAAAATGCATTCGGTTTATCAGGCCTCATCAAGATGTCACTGGTATCATGATACTGGTACCAGTTACCCACATCGTACAAATTACCTACCCGGTACCAGGTATGATACCAGTGGCATATCGATGATAAACCTAATGCAAAATGCATTAGGTTTACCAGACCTCATCGAGATGTCACTCGTATTATGATACCTGATACAATGGAAGTAATGAGCCGCGGTAGCTCAGTCAATAGAGCGTCGGGCTCGCATCAGAAGGGTTGTGGGTTCTGTCCTCGGCGGAGCCTGCATTTCTGATGATTGCGAGATCGGCGCTTCGACCTGGCTAAAGACCGTCGTGTTCACTAATGGTGACTGAGGCACGTTAAATAGGTCGTGGTCACAAAGTCCCCCATGTTCCCATACCAAATCAATACCTCTGGGGGTTCCTGATCAGGGGGTTATCGGCCTCTGATTGGGATCTAAATTACGATGTGGGTGAATGGATGTATGAAAGGGGCCTTCCTGTAAAACGGATGTGTTATGTATGTCGAGCAAAGTCGGACTTCCTCCCAATGGGGCTCAATAACATGGAAGGCGCACCCCCTCGACTCTTGCCGTCTTCGACGGGCTTGGCACTCCTCTGATCTGTCAGTGTAGGCATGAGAAACAACAACAAACAACATGGAAGTAATTTGTACCATGCGGGTAACTGGTACCATAGCTCCATCAATTTGTGTTAGCTTCTATTGATGGAGGGTCATCGATACCATGGTACTAGTGACCTCAAAGGAATCCGAGTCCAGTGTCTGGAAAACATAAAGCTTTTCTAGTTAGCGTCATATTCGTGGAGGGTCATCGATACCATGGTACTAGTGACCTCAAAGGAATCTGAGTCCAGTGTCTGGAAAACATAAAGCTTTTCTAGTTAGCGTCATATTCGTGGAGGGTCATCGATACCATGGTACTAGTGACCTCAAAGGAATCCGAGTCCAGTGTCTGGAAAACATAAAGCTTTTCTAGTTAGCGTCATATTCGTGAAGGGCCATCGATACCTTCTCCTTACTACATGCTAGACTGCGATATTAAGACACACCTACGAAGACTTTAATCCATAAGAGATCAACCCAGTGATATCAAGTATCACCGGAAGTGTCTCCAAGTGATTAGCCGCTTGGGTAAATTTGTGTGGCAGACAACTCCTAGACCACCTCCAAGGATTCGAAGAAAGGTTCAGCTATCAGATCCATGACGAGGCTTTATGTTCACCTAAGTCAAACTCATGACGGTCACCGAAATGAGACATAGATGCCTATGTGGAAATTTCACTCAAAGCCATGCAAGTTTAAACCCGATGCAGATGTTATAAATGGCGGGACGAACAAATAGAGATAATGCCCTATCCGTTCACCGTGTAAATAAACCGAATAGGGTCCATGTAAGGCTTACCTCAAAGACACCTTATTCCGTCTATATATATATATCGAGGAACTTGCCAGAAATTGCCCAATCTCGAGGAAATTGCCAGAAATTCGTTTTCACAACGATACGACAAACGATTCTTGCCAGTAACAGGTCGAGACCTTTTCCAAAGTTTCTCATAGCCTTTCCTACATATGTAGTGACCAGCTAGTCGGAGCGGAGGGACTTCACTCCCAACTAAGAAAAGCAAGAGTCATAGATACCATGGTACCAATAAAATAAAGGAGCATGGCCCCAGGATTTAGAAAATGCAATGTTTTTCATGTCAGCCCCGTGAGAAGAGTCGTTGATATCATGGTATTAGTTACCTCCAAGGTACCTGGTGAAACATGATTATTTTGAATGAACCCTATAGGAGGCAGGATGGTCAGTACCATGTACCGTGACTTTGAAGGGACTTGGGAAATGTAATTATTTTGTATGAACCATATAGATAAGGTAATTTTGATTAACGTCGTTCTAGAGCAACACAACAGGGCTATTTACGACGGTCCGGGATCAATCCCTTAAGGGAAAGATCCGAGTGGACCCTATAGGAGGCAAGGATAGTCAGTACCATGGTACCAGTGACTTTGAAGGGACTTGAGAAACGAAGTTATTTTGTATGAACCCTATAGGAGGCAGGATACTTAGTACCATGGTACCAGTGACTTTGAAGGGACTTGAGAAACTTAATTAGTTTGCATGAACTATATAGGTAAAGTAATTTTAATTAACGCCGTACAAGAGCAACACAACGGGCTATTGACGACGGTCAGGAATCAATCCCCTAAGGGAAAAATCCGAGTGAACCCTATAGGAGGCACAATAGTCAGTACCATGGTACCAGTGACTTTGAAGGGACTTGAGAAACGAAGTTATTTTGTATGAACCCTATAGGAGGCAGGATACTTAGTACCATGGTACCAGTGACTTTGAAGGGACTTGAGAAACTTAATTAGTTTGCATGAACTATATAGGTAAAGTAATTTTAATTAACGCCGTACAAGAGCAACACAACGGGCTATTGACGACGGTCAGGAATCAATCCCCTAAGGGAAAGATCCGAGTGAACCCTATAGGAGGCACAATAGTCAGTACCATGGTACCAGTGACTTTGAAGGGGCTTGAGAAACGTAATTATTTTGTGTGAACCCTATAGGAGGCAGGATACTCAGTACCATGGCACCAGTGACTTTGAAGGTCATTATTTTGTATGAACCCTATAGGAGGCAGGATACTCAGTACCATGGCACCAGTGACTTTGAAGGTCATTATTTTGTATGAACCCTATAGGAGGCAGGATACTCAGTACCATGGCACCAGTGACTTTGAAGGTCATTATTTTGTATGAACCCTATAGGAGGCAGGATACTCAGTACCATGGCACCAGTGACTTTGAAGGTCATTATTTTGTATGAACCCTATAGGAGGCAGTATACTTAGTACCATGGTACCAGTGACTTTGAAGGGACTTGAGAAAGTGATTATTTTGTATGAACCCTATGGGAGGCAGGATACTCAGTACCATGGCACCAGTGACTTTGAAGGGACTTGAGAAGGTCATTATTTTGTATGAACCCTATAGGAGGCAGGATACTCAGTACCATGGCACCAGTGACTTTGAAGGTCATTATTTTGTATGAACCCTATAGGAGGCAGGATACTTAGTACCATGGTACCAGTGACTTTGAAGGGACTTGAGAAAGTGATTATTTTGTATGAACCCTATGGGAGGCAGGATACTCAGTACCATGGCACCAGTGACTTTGAAGGGACTTGAGAAGGTCATTATTTTGTATTAACCTCAAAAGGGGGTGGTTTGTCAGTACCATGGTAACGGATCTCGAGTACAAGAGGAGTCGAAATATGTGAAAACTAACCTTTAATATGGTAGCTTAGAAATAATAAAGGTTAGCAGAGCTGAGAGGACATCTCTGAAGTTACGAGTTTCCGGGAAGTAATTCCTGGATTCATTATATGTTAATGTCTTCTTCATCTCAACCGTGCATTGATCACATTCGATCGAATTTCTACACGTAGCGTAAATACTTATTTCGCCGCCTTCCATTAGCAAAATCCTCTCTCCGGGTCGTAAAAGATAGAAGGTTACGATCCCCTCGGCTGCAATACTAAATCAAGGGAACTTATTTATACTATATCACGTATTTCGCGCCATTTACTTTTTATTGCTTTGAATAATGATATAATTATTCGTGTTGCATTTCCAGTACCGAATATATGGGATTTTCAGTGTTAACATGCTGGATGGAAAGAGGGGATTTTACTTCTTCGATCCAAATGTGTCTCACTTGGTACAATATTGAGGTCTACCTTCAAATGTAGCTTATCGTCGTTTTGGCGACGCTTAATCTAATGCCATTTGGCCAATCTTGTAATTCAATTCGGAATTCATTCTTCGGAAATTTTATTGACGACGCGCTGAAATCGCATTTGCAAAACAAGCTAAGGTGTTGATTCGTCCGGAATACGTATCTGATTTCCAGGAAACTGGAAAATGTACTGCATTTCTTAAGCCTCCAAGTAGTTTCGTCGAGATATCTCGTCCATCGAGATCTAACCAATTTTGCAAATGACGAGATACCTCATCATCAAGAATGGAATGAAGATGCTGATTTTGATGATGACCAGATCAAGATCTTGTCAGTTTTTATTAATGACGAGATATCTCGTCCTTCAATATCAGGCTAATGACGAGATACTTCGTCGAGGCAACCGCCAGTGGGGTGGTAAAGCTTAGCTGGAATAATGACCGTGTGATTACTTCTTAAAGGTAGGTTTTCCTACTTGTGATTTACTACTTGTATACCCAGTAATAAGGACCCAGTATTGAATACCGACTGTTTCACTGAAGAAATAGCGTGATTTAAAAGTCGAAATATGTTCCAGTTCTCATGACAAAAAAAAGTCCAACACAATTCAATTCATCCCTTTTAAGTGAAGGATTTAATTACAGAACAGCCACTTTGTAAAACCAGAACGAGGCTTAAAACTTATTTCTTTCAAATCTCCGCCCCAAGAAGAAACAATTACTTCTGATTGATACGCAGACATGGCATCCTTTGAAATCGGGGCCTTTAATATCAGCAACAATGTAATCTTGGTCGTGTAATTAAGAGCAAAGATCTCGCGGCGGAAAAGCAGAACAAATCTTAATGATGGCGAGGGTCTTGAGAAGAGGGGCTGTATCGACCCGGGGAGTGTTGGCCCTTGGATTGCGGAAGTCTTGTTAGTGTAGGAAAAGAACTTTGCTCTCTGCAGGAGTAGGAAAAGAGAAACTGCTAAATAATGAGTAATTCACCTTCTGCTTCGGGATGTTTTTTCCCCTTGGCAGTGCGAAATCATGAAATGCTGAGTGTTTGGGATCATGGTCACGAAAGGAATGTGTCATTAGTACAATCTTTAATCGAAAGTTTTAAAAGATTTTTAGACATTAATCAGTGCAATTTCTAATTTTGATTTCTATTTTTTAAGTTCTAATTTTTAAGTTCTAATTTTTAATTTCTGATTTTTAATTTCTAATTTTTAATTTCTAATTTTTAATTTCTAATTTTTAATTTCTAATTTCTATTTTTTAATTATAATTTCCAAAATTCTAATTTCCAAGATTCTAATTTCCAAAATTCTAATTTCTGATTCTAATTTCTGATTCTAATTTCAATAATTCTAATTTCAATAATTCTAATTTCAATAATTCTAATTTCAATCATTCTAATTTCAATCATTCTAATTTCAACAGTTATAATTTCAATAATTCTAATTTCGATAGTTTTAGTTTCAATCATTCTAATTTCAATCATTCTAATTTCAATCATTCTAATTTCAATCATTCTAATTTCAATCATTCTAATTTCAATAATTCTTATTGCAATCATTCTAATTTCAATCATTCTAATTTCAATCATTCTAATTTCAATCATTCTAATTTCAATCATTCTAATTTCAATAGTTCTATTTTCAATCATTCTAATTTCAATAATTCTAATTTCAATCATTCTAATTTAAGTAGTTATAATTTCAATCATTCTAATTTCTAACTCTAAATTCTACTTCCAATTTCCAATTATAATTTCTAATTCTAATTTCTAATTTCAAATTCCAATCTCTAATTCCAATTTCTAATTCTAATAGAATCATAAATATGCAGCAGACAGCTTTTAAAGGCCATTATTTTATTCATAAGTAAATTGTAATTTCTAACATCACACCATTAGAGCCCTTTCTGATCCCCCACAAAAATCTTGTAGAAGGTAACAGTAAGTTGGCAGTGGAGTATAACTTAACATTCTAGCATAGAGCAGGAAATTATCACAGACCAAAGAAATTTCGCATTTAAAAACCGATAGGAAAACAGTAAAACTTTTCACACATTTTGCGAAATCGCTTCGAATAAAGTAAATACAACAGACAAACTTCAATAACATAAACACCGCCCAGTTTTTTTCTCCGCCGAATTTTCAGTTTCCAAAAATCAACACAACAGCAACACTTCAACCCTCCGCTCACACCCATCGAAATAACGCAGCGATATCTAGCTATTCCACCCACCAAGCTTCTAGAAGAATATCGACTAAGTTCGAAAGGGGCGACCATGTCAGTGGCGAGCATCAGCTCTGATAATACAACGGAAATGGAAGAACCCTGCTCACAGAAAGGAAATGGAATTGCTTCTCAAACAAGGGGCCTCGCCAAGAAAAATCGGTAGTTCCACCATGCGAGGAGGGATGTATTCATCCCTGAAATTATAACCTCACCTGAAGCCCGGATTTATATCAGAAGACATCAGTATTTCCGTTATTCGATCAGTCTGTAGCGTTCATTTAGTATCGAAGATGGTAGACACCCAGAATAAGGGACAAGTGTTATGTTATATATTTTATGTTGGAATGGATTGGTTATTTTCTGTTGAAAGACTGACATTAAAGGCAATCAAGCGTACCTCGAGTTTCTTGTCTGGGCGGTGTGTAAGTACAGTATCTATATATATATTTCTCTTACGTGGCACGCAAAAAAGACGTTATTTGTTACCGCGTTTTGGCAACATTGTGCGATTGTTTGTTTACTAGGAGCCGCGCGCCTCATTTAAATCTATAGCGTTATCGGATGAAATTTTATTGGAAAAAAAAAAATGAATTTTAGACGAGCTGTTGCGGTTTGTAATAGAAATCTAAGAAAGCGAAGGATCTTTTCAGGGCTATTTAAAAAACGGTCCTTTTCAAGGCTAACAAGTATAGTACAACAAGACGCGTGCACTACAACTTTCGACAACAAACTCAGTCAAAAAGTGGGTGGAGTGGTCTTTCACGGTAAGACGTTTATCGCCAACTAATTTTTGTCGCCAAATCAAGATGGCGGCCGAATTCCGTAACAGCAGATAGGGTTGCCATAACAAAACGGCAGATGTGAAGAAAATCCGCATAAGGTGAAGGTTACCATATTTGGCGACAAATCGCCTTCTTACCGTGAACGACCACTCCACCAAAAAGTGTATGGGTGGCTCGAGTACTGGGGAAATGTACACACAAACAACATGCTGGGTATTCAATTTCCAAAGCAGCGCTCACATTGCGAGTAAAAATTTGCTCAAAGTTTTCATTTAAATTCTGATTCCAGAGGTACTGTATATATCTTTTATGTAATACAACAAATTTAGATTTGAAAAATATTTTTTTTTGGAATATCATATTTTGTAATCAATTCCTTCTGCTAGGACACGTGTCTTCATTGATGCGAGCGAAGCGAGAATAGGTTCGCTCAGCGAACCAATGAGGATTGCGATGCAATCCTCCGGGGGTTGGCGAGCGTTAGCGAGCAGTGGGCAGGCCCCCTAGTAACTTAGATTATCCTAGCAGGTTGTGATACAGAGGTTTCTTTTTAGCTTTAAATTATAATTTCCACGCGTGAATTGATGCTGAAGAATCTTGGGGGGGGGGGAAGGTTCAGTCATGCTGTACCCAGTGAAAATAGGATGCATTGAGGAGAAAGAATGATGCTAAAAAATGTACTAACGAAAAATGTTTCAAGTATATCGACCATACAATAGTGCTGCAGTGTTATTGATTATAATCAATGACGATGCAGCACTAGTGTATGGTCAATGTACCTGAATTCCGCACTCTTTTTCTTTCTATTATAAAAAGAAAATTTTTCTGTCTTTTTCAGGTTTATACGATTTGTGATTGGTAGGTAACGAGTCTTGTAGTTCAACGAGCTAATGAATTTGGAGCACGCGCAGACGGTAAATCACAGTTTAATTTTTTAGTTAATTTATTCATTCATAAAATTTGCGAGTACTAGCTAGAAAGTTTGCAATGTTTTCAGAAGAACCGGCAAATTCGGTCGCCGTTTCCATAGCAACAGTCGAATACGAAAATCTTGAAAAGTACTATTACAACACGGATCAGCTAAAACATTTAAAATTATGATGAAATTTCCTCTGAATTTTAACAATTGTTATTTAGTTAACAATCTATATATATAATTCTCTTACGTGGCACGCAAAAAAGACGTTATTTGTAATCGCGTTTTGGCAACACTGTACGATTGTTTGTTTATCGCGAAGTCTCGCGCATCGATTGAATTTATAGCGTTATCGGATGAAATTTTATTGAAAAAAAAAAAGGAAATTTCAATGAGCTGTTGCAGTTAGTTTATAATAGAAATCAAAGAAAGCGGAGGATCTTTTCAGGGCCATTTAAAAAACGGTCCTTTTCAGGGCCAACAATTATAGTTCAACAAGACGCTTGCACTACAACTTTCGGCAACAAACTCAATGAAAAAGTGTGGGTCGTTTGAGTGCTGGGAAAATGTACACACCAACAACATGCTGGGTATTCAATTTCCAAAGCAACGCTCACATTTCGAGTCAAAATTTGCACAAAGTTTTCATTTGAATTCTGATTTTAGAGATACTGTATATATTTTTTCTGTAATACAGCAAATTTAGATTTGAAAAAAAATTTTTTTGGTAACATATTTTATAAACAATCCCTTCAGCTAGGACACATGTCTTCATTGAGGCGAGCGAAGCGAGCATAGGTTCGCGCAGCGAAGCAATCCTCCGGGGGTTGGCGAGCGTTAGTGAGCAGGGGGCAGGCCTCCTAGTTTCCTTTATTATGCGGAAATGAGATGTTTTGTTCTTGACATTTTTTAAAAGATTTTGTTTTTATTTACCGTATATTTCCGTGTATACGCCGAGAAGTTTTGGAACGTTTTCTAAAGCTAAAGTACGGGTGTCGGCTTATATATGGATCCGCTGATCTCGCAGAGAAAGGCAATGTTCCGTTACGCGGGCGTATGGGGAAAATATCGCAAAGGGAAGGGAAGGGAACCTTCAATTAATGTCGTACAAGAGGTCCGGGATCAATCCAGCAGCAATCTAAATGGGGATGGATTGTGAAGCAATCCCCCCCCCCTCATTGTTGAAAAGTATAGTTCTCGAAGCGAACTAAATATGATTGTGTAGCAATCATCGGGGGTTGACCAGCGAAAGCGAGCAGGGACGGAGCCACCTGGTAGTTAAAGTAATTATTTTAACTAAAAAGAGAAACTACCAGTTCAAATAGTTGACTGCTGATGAGTTTAAGAATGGTGTTGTCTCCCACATACTGTAGAGGGCGCTGTGTGAACACTTGGGTGTCATTAAAACAACAGACGTCAGAGAGATATATTAAACACAAATATAAAACACAAGAATAAGACCACTTGGAATGTCCCCCCCAGAGCACCCATGGTATCACTGTTCACGACCTGGAGGCTCCCTGGGTCAAGGTAGGACCAAAGGCAGGACCAAACTATTCTTGCCCGCTTTGAAGTGGTCACCTTAAATCAATGAAATTTTCCGAAGGATCCAAGATCTTTGAGATTTGTAACAACTGTTCCACTGAGCAGACTTCGCCTCACCACATCCTCTCGTGCCTGGGTCTCTCCAAACGGGACTTGACTGACGATCCATTGACGGTGTTGGATTTTTTGAGGGTGTATAACGTCATGGACCTGGTCTAGCACTGCTGGCCAATGGGGACGTGCAACAACACAGACGTCAGAGAGAGAGAGAGATAGAGATAGAGCTTCTCCTTAGCTCTGTTGAGAATGAAGTTCTTAAGTTACCTTGTTACATTTTGTTAATAAGTTGTTTTGTTACAAATAGCTGTTTTCATTAAATGCAGTCCAATAATCGAGCAATCAGACCAACAAATGGTGTGACGAAAATGTAGCCTAATATCGACGAATTGGTAGAACAAAAAGCGTACAACAGGATCATCCTTTTCACTATTATTATTTTATTTTTACTGAAAGAAATGTTTTTATTTGAGAGTACCACACGCTCACTTAAATGCCCGTCTACATCATTTCATGAAATCTACATTACCGCGCAAAGGAGTGAGCCACGTATATTCGTTGAAAGAATCCTAGGATTCTATTGGTCGAGAAGACCCAAACTTGTTAGAAGCCATGCAGGAAAGACCGCAGATTCTAGAAAGAATATATGGAAAGAACGCTGCAGTGACGTGGTCATCTCAGTGCACTGTTAGTTACAAAACACATTCAATTTATTCCTATTTTCCGATGGTGTCAAGTTTGAAGGTTGATTAGTTTTACTTGGGGATCCGCTGAACTTCTGTAAGAGGCCGAAGCTATCCGTTCGATGAAGAGTGGCTGTAACTCTATTTCTGATGTCTGTAACCTTTTGTTCTCTTGCATCAGAATGGATATCCGCATGGGATAGAGTTCGGAATGGTCGATGGGTCGTTCTTTCCTATCACAATAAACCAGTCAGCGTTGTTCAACATGGCAGTGAAGATTTGATAGCATCGTGTTAGATGGGGGCACAGACCATGTCTTCGACAGAGACTCCTGCGACTGGGGATGAGATTTTGGAACGTTCACCTTCTCAGAGGTGCTGTTGGCCCTGATTTCATTGGTATGGATAACAACACTCGTTCACATGGGGCTCATCTGATCGACGGAAAGTGAGAATATTCGCCGGATGGATTGGTCAGCCATATCACCAGATCTAACCCCATAGATCATATCTGGGAAGCTCTTGGGAGGGCAATGGCAACTCGTCTTTTCCTCTCCAAGAACCATCCAGGACCTGAAAACAGCGTTGCTGGATGATTGGGACCGACTGACAAGGACACATATGCTGCCTCATTTCCAGTATGAATTGACGTTGTTAAAGCTGTTCAACTACAACTGTAGCCTCTATTTTAGACCTTCATGCTCTGACGAGTTAGACACGATCATACGTGTGTAGCATGACTGCTGTGTGGCTATTTTTTGTATTATTTCAACAAATGTAGATAATTAATTTCATTAAAATATGTCCAGTAGTTCTGAAGATAATCGCTCAAAAGTGAAAATTATCTTATTCTTGAACGCCAGTGTATATATAAATGTTCCGCTCCCATTTTTAACCCTCTTGGTGGTATTTGCAACCAAATATCTGGTCATTAGCAAAACCAATCATATCTTGATGGACGAGATATCTCGTTATAAGAAGAAAAACAAACCAGTTCTTGATCTCGGCATCATCAAAAATCATCAATGTCTTGATAGACGAGATATTTCGTCAGTAGCAAAATTGTCCAGATCTTGATGGACGAGATATCTGGTAGAAACCACCTGGGGTGGAAAGGTGAAATTTTCAATTTTCAAGGGATCTTCGAACTGAAAAGTTTGTAAAACATTACCTCAGAGGGTGAAATCATAAACTACACATTGAGATACTTCTTTTTACTAAAAAATAAATAAAATTATCTCCCTCAAAAATAGTACCTGACGAAAACATTTGGATTCCAAATTCAGATTCATCATCCTTCCCCGAAATCGATAAAGTATACATTTTTCTGAGAGTGGTTTTCGCATCGATCAGGGTTATACTTTCTACACGAATTCGATATTTTGCAGAGATAAATAAGAAAAAAAGGTATGATCACTTCAAAAGGATTTTTTTAAGCCATGTGTGTCTTAGTTATTTTATAAATCATTAAATAACTAACGTAAAATTTACTAAACACTTTGTTACATTAGATCAGAGAGATACATATCTCTGTTTTGGAAAAGTACCGAAATTATGTTGTTTCATAATGTTAATATATTAAACAAGCTGAATAACCCTGCGTTGCTGTGGTTGAAATGGTTATAAATGTAGAAAGAACAGATAATTAGACTAATCACTTTTCTTACATAAAGAAATTCAATCATTTAAGTTGAACGGAAAATACTTTTTAACTTTTTCATAGCTTCTACAATATACTTCGGATTCAAATATATACATTTAATTCCTGAATAATATATTGCAATATGCAATATTCCGATGAAAAATGCAGAGTTCTGAAAACCGAAACAAGTGCAATGTGTAGAATTTCGACTTCCTGAGCTGAAAAAAAGCAGTTCGAAAAAAAAAACATCACAAAAATATTCATGCATACGATAACGATTTTTGAAATTTAGTAATGTTCGAATATGACAGCTCCATTTCCCTGTATTAACTCAAATACACAAACACGTGATTATAAATCAAATTTATAAAATAAAACATTAATTCTGGTTGGCCAGATCTCAAAAAGCAAAATTACGCTTTTATGATCATAGAGTTTTCCGTTTGAACTTTTCGTGTTCCACTATGAATATATAAGTTATGAAAAATTAAATAGTTTAAATATTACTGGCACGGCTTTCCTTGTGATTATGATTATACAGAAAAACCAAAAAAGGAACCACTGTATCCTTTCAGTTACCTGAAAAACGTGTTTCCATGTCCATATCCACTTATTGCAGAAAAACAAATTTTAATCTATATAAATAAGAATGGAGTGTTTGTTTGTACATTCAATATTTTCGACCCATTTCAAGTTTTCTATCCGTTTTGGACCCTTCTGATGCCGAATCCGCCTTTTTCTCGTTTGGTGTCTGTCTGTCTGTCTGTCTGTCTGTCTGTCTGTCTGTATGTTGTGCCCTATACACATCCACGCGGTTTAAGATATTTTCATGAAAATTTGCATACAGTGAGTACTTATCTTCATTTAGTGAGTGGCATTGGTTGCAAAAGTCTGTCTGTCCGTCTTTCTGTTCTATGCTCGATTTTGTGTTTGTGTGTTTGTGTAGGCATCACATGAATTCTATTCCAGATATTTGATTGCATTGTATTTTATTTTATACATTATCTATTAGTTTAGTGAATGCAATATTAAACATTTCTTTATTGTTATATTTAGTTGAGTTTCATGCTAAAACACCTGAGTAAGTATACTTAAATCAACCATAATTTGGTAGTTTTGGAAAAATTGGAATGTCTATTGAATATTACGATTACTTCGATTGCTTTACCAGTACTGCTGAAAAAGTAATTATTCTTCAAAATTTTTTTTTTTTATGGAATTTCATCTCTGATACTTCATTTATTTCGAGTCTTATTTTTATTTTTTTCGCAATGAAAACGATTTCCGAATATTTGGGACAGACGATATTTTTCATTGAAACGAGAATGAACAAGATCGCGCGAGCAGTGATATTTTTTCTGGTTCTTTCGCTCTGAATTAATTTTACATTTCTAAATTTTGTACACTTTTAGTTGTAAGTTGTGGCAACTGTGCGAGATCAAGGGATAAAATGGAATCACAAATTAATATCTTTAGAACAATTTTTTGCGACATCTTTTATTTTGTTTTACTTTGCTGTTTCCTGTTTTAAATATTTATTATTTTAATAAATGTGTTTTCCTTCTCATCACACGCAACAGCACCACAAAGTATTAGACTTAAAAATGTTAGGTAAGTCAGTATAAATTTCCAGTAAATTTTAAGTGTAGTTATGCCGTTATTTAAAGAATAATGCCGTTATTTAAAGAATAATGCCGTTATTGAAAGAATAATAATGTTTTTTAATCCAAACTGGAACTTTTTCCACCATTAAAAAATTCGTTATAATAATGACAGGAGAAGATTGCAAAATTTCACAATATCGCATACCGGAGGCAAGAGTGCCACAAATAAAAAAATATTGTTTTGTTGACTATGAGTGCGAGAGCACTCGCCGTAAATCGTAATTTTAATTAATTGAGTTGAACATGAAAAGAACTTAAGAAAGGGAATTCAAAATCTTCCTATAAATCGTCTTTTATAGTAGTAACCTTAGTATCACCTTTCGTCATTTTGTAGCTTTGTCATACAGCAATTGTGCGATGTATGTGAAATGTATTACATGAATGGATATGCATGTGTAGGATTTGTGTCCAAAGTAAGTTGTAGAAAATATAAAGATGGCGAAAGATGTTAAAATAAATTTTTATTCTACAAAAAACGTAAGTCATTATATATTTTGATTATCTCTTCAATCTAGAGTAAACCAATTCAAACCGAGTAAGGTCGGGTATTTTGCTAGTTTTTTTAAATAAGATTGCAATCGTTATGCCCCATTGTAATTTCAACCTATATGATTTTGTGGTACATAGGATTATTTTCGATTTCATCAAAACAATCCAAAGTCGTGGAGTATCAATTAACTTTTATTGGATGGTATCGTTTTGTATAGACAACGACACATCCGTTGATCTTTCGCCAGTTAGCTTCCGAATAAAGGAATAGCTTTCTTGCATTGACATTCAAGTGAAGTAGACCAGCGGTTCCAAAACCTTTTCTGCCTTAGAGCCCTTTTTGAACCAAAGTTTCTTGTGGTGCCCCAAGAAATGTTTAGTTCTATATGTTTAGCATATTCTATGAGACATATTACACACGAGACATATACAGAAGTATGAATAATAAGATATGATGATAGTATAATAAATTATAAGTATGAATAATAAGAAGTATGAATAAAGTAAACAATAGTAAAAAAGAACTGGAGACAATATTATTTATAATTTAAATCTACAAAATGACATAACAACTATTTAAGATATTTGAAAAATATTACAATGTTACGAGTACATGTACACCCGAAGTTAATGTGAAAAATGTACCTACTTCTTGTGGCTGGTAATTTGAGTTCCATTTTTTTATCTTGAGTTTGTCATAATATGTCCCACGAGGACTCAATACCACAAACTCCCATCCAATTCATCTTGTGGCTGAGTTTATTAAGGTCCAGTGTCACAAAAGTCAGTTGAAAACACATAACGTCTTCTGTGTCCAAACGAGCTCGATGTTTCGTTTTTGTAGCCATGTGCCTCGAAAGTGCTTTTTCACAGAGGTACGTATTACCAAAAGGCAGATAGAGCAATTTAACTTTTGAACTTAATATCGAAAGATCCTCCCCTAATTGAGCCCAAAATTCGGGAAGTGGTTTGCTTTCAAACGATACTTGGCATTGGCTGTTCGAAACCATGTCTATAAGGACTGCCGAAGTGAGGGATGTTGGTTTTGACGTCACTAAAAATGGATCTACAATCCACTCAGAATTCTTTCGAATCGATTCGTCCAGAGTGTCCTTTAAAAAGTAGGAATTCAAATTGTGAAACAAATTGTCAAGGTGTTCTTTCATTATTGCTGGCAATGATTTTGATTCAAGATTTGTCACGTGGTTGTGGGGGGGGGGAGAAAGCATGATTCCTAACTTATTAATTGATTAAAGGGATTATCCTACATGATCAAAAACACTAGTCTACGATTCTACAGCCAATTGGCTAAGGCGATTCGTATGTCCACGTGACACTTCAGAGATCTTACGACAGCGACCCGCCAACATAATCCGGTTATTTTATTAGAAAGTCGATGATTTCTTCAGGTCACACGGTTTTAACATCTGTCTCGTGGTTGTGGGAAAAAGCAGATATGTGGGGTGAACTATTGATTGACTAAAATGATTATCGAGCTTGATTGAAACTACTCTGCACTTGACATCAAATCATTCAAGTCCTTATCTCTCGTTTCTGCGATCTTACAACAGAATCCGACCACATGATCCGTCTATTTCATTATAAGGGCGATGTTTTCATGGTAACATCATCATTGCACCGTCCAGGTGTTCTCACAACTTCTTCAATATTTCAAAGTCTTTTAAAAGATTTTAAACGTAAACTTTAGGAAACTGAATTTTACAAAACGGTTCTTCTCGAGCACTGAGCGCTGAGGGGTTTCCGCAATATCTCGAAATTCTATAGTACTGTGCGAGCTTTGGGGCCAGTGTAACTTTGGATTGCGTGGACTGAGGACTGCGTAAATGGTGTCATTCAAAAGCTACCGAACTGAGTTTCAATCAGAGGTCTTTAATCAATAACATTATCTTTGAATATTAATATAAAAATGATCTTTAATCGTTTAAATTGTAGATTAATTATTGAATATTCGCGCACAATAAACAATCGTTCATACTTCCTATGTCTACTTCTCATTCATTCCATAACCCATCGTCAAGCCTTGATATTCATACCGTCAAAACTAGTTTGTGTCCTCTACAAAACATAATAATTTTTTCATGAAATTGCCTACTCTTGTAACAATTGCAAGACCTGAAATTTTTCACTAACATGGTTTTTATTCCACTTGGTCGAGATACGTTTAGTGTGTGAGTTTGGGCGTCCTCAAAAAAGCCCAAGACGAAGATAGGTGTCGGGGCTCACTCAAAATGCCAAACCAAAACCTAACTACACTACAATTAATATTAGACAACAATATCACAACAAAAATTAAAATACAGCTATAGTCTACGTTTATGAGCGATGGCAACGGCATTGGCAAATTTTTTTGACGCACTTCTAAAGTCGCCAAGGAATGAATTATTTCAAACTCTTTTTCTTTCCATCGTAAAGACAGATGGGTTGCCTTAATCTACCGTAACTCATTATTAGAAGTGTTCCAAACAAATCGCCAAGGTCGTTACCACCGCTCATAAACGTAGAGTGTAGCTGTACCACAACTAATATCAAACTCCACTTTAATCGTTCAAACTCCAAATGAATCGTTAAATATTCACAATAAATAATCGTTCCAACTTGCTTTGTCTGCGTCATTATTACCACAATCCAACATCAGGGCATTCACGCCAAAACTAAGGTTTGCGTCCTCGACACAAACTATCGTTTTTTTCCTTTCTGCTCACTGTATATCTATGAACCTTTAAGTACCTTATTCCGAATCTTATTTTGTTGCGAGCTCTTTCTTGAAAGGCCGAAAGACTGATCTTCCACTTTCCCGGGTACTTTATGCTCCCCCTCCCATCGCCGGGTCCAGTGACCGGTGATGCGATTTGCACGACACTTTCCGATGGTGAAATAGGTGCAGTGGAAACAATTAGGGATATTTAGATACCATGAGAAATGATGCTGTTCCAAAAGAAGGGACCCGAGACAAGTTCCTGCTCTTTCCGATAAAGAGGAGGCTTTTATCCCGTCTCTCCCTCTCCCGTTTTTTGTTTCCGGATACTTTTTCTCTTTCTTATAACCTAGTTCAGAAAAAATTGCTTTAGTTCTTGAAAGTTTGGAGAGATTTTGGAAAGCGAGAATGGATTTTAAAGAGACGTTATGGGAGCCTGAAGCATCTGCTTTGGGGTAAAATAAGTATTTTTCATAATTTAACCACTTTGAAACTGTCTTAAACTGTCTAAGTGATCCACAGAACTCGATTTAAAATATTCTTTATCTGAGGTCTTAAGATCAAAGTTGTGACTCTCAATCCAATTTAATCTTTATTCGATTATTAGAACTGGTTAACGTATTTTTAAACGTTACTCGTGTAATACGTTTGGTTTTCACAGGGATGGATATGAAGTTATTCGATTACATTTTGACGTGAATACGTCTTTCAAATTGGAACAGTACTGGGGGGCATGCATGAAAAGTCGAGCGTTACAATTGCTTTTTCTTCTGATTTCAGAACTAGAGGAAACATTCAAAAGGTAAACATAGCGTCGTGTAGACAAAGAATCTCCGTACCTGATATAACATTCGGACCAAGTGCGCATGGTCACTAAGCATGAGGAGAGGGTCCCCAATATGACGAAATTCTACGGTGCTGGGCGAGATTTGGGCCAGTGTAACTTTGAATTACATGGAGTGATGACTACGTAAATGGTGTCGTTCGAAAACCACCGAACTACTCTACAGTTCATTTTGAACAACATCAATAAACATCAAATTTTACTTTAATCGTTTAAACTGTATATTAGGTGTTGAATATTCACAATAAGCAATCGTTAGAACTTCCTATGTATGCTTCATTCATTTCATAATCTCACATCAGGTTTGAGTATTCACGTCAAAACTATGGTCTGTGCCCTCGTAGCAACCTACCAGATTGTTTTATCAAAGAAAACTCCATTTTACATTTAATATAATTTTCTTATTCAATATTAATTATTATTAGTTTAAGTTTCTTATTTAGGTTGATAAATTAAAATTTAATTTCCTATTCATGGTCTTGTTCCATAAAATGTACATGCGGAAACTTTTAAATAGTAACACAATAAGTACACATAGAAGAATTATAACATAACTAGTTGTAAAACCCCTTGAGATATAAGAATACAACGAGCTCTAGAAATCACGTATTACTATTCACGGGCTTATCTTTTGTAGCTTAACTGTAAATAATGTGCACGCATTGAAACATTTATATTCTCAATGAATGTTAGCAACTCAAAATATTCAAGAAAGAAGATTAAATCTCATAATTTAATAATACATCTCATGATCAGCAATAATCTCATAAAACCGCAGTAACACTGTGTGTGTGTGAACTTGATAAATTAAAATAACTAAAGACTACATCCAATTAATAATTCGAAATGGAACTTAAAATTCAAACGTATTTCGCGTTGCCATATGAATAAAATTACATACGTATTAATAAATTTAATTATTCAATCAAATGCGCATTTTCGTTACGTTTCTGTATAAATATCGACTTGCTCTTTCTACCGTTTTATCATAAACTAGCAAAATACCCGACCTTACTCGGTTTGAATGGGTTTACTCTAGATTGAAGAGATAATCAAAATATATAATGACTGCTCGCGCGATCTTGTTCATTCTCGTTTCATTGAAAAATATCGTCTGTCCCAAATATTCGGAAATCGTTTTCATTGCGCAAAGAATAAAAATAAGACTCGAAATAAATGAAGTATCAGAGATGAAATTCCATAAAAAAAAAAATTTTGAAGAATAATTACTTTTTCAGCAGTACTGGTAAAGCAATCGAAGTAATCGTAATATTCAATAGACATTCCAATTTTTCCAAAACTACCAAATTATGGTTGATTTAAGTATACTTACTCAGGTGTTTTAGCATGAAACTCAACTAAATATAACAATATAGAAATGTTTAATATTGCATTCACTAAACGATTAGATAATGTATAACATTAAATACATTGCAATCAAATATCTGGAATACACTTCATGTGATGTCTACACAAACACACAAATACAAAATCGAGCATAGAACAAAAAGACGGACAGACAGACTTTCGCAACCATTGCCACTCACTAAATGAAGATAAGTACTCACTGTATGCAAATTTTCATGAAAATATCTTAAACCGCGTGGACGTGTATAGGGTACAACATACAGACAGACAGACGGACAGACAGACAGACAGACACCAAACGAGAAAAAGGCGGATTCGGCATCAGAAGGGTCCAAAACGGATAGAAAACTTGAAATGGGTCGAAAATATTGAATGTACAAACAAACACTCCATTCTTATTTATATAGATATTCACGGTTACATTGCTCATTTCTCTCACTCCTTTCAACAACGTCATTTCTCAAAAATCGGCGATTTTTAGTTGCGCCTGATTTCAGAAAGCCCTGAAAAAGTAGTATATCCCTGCAAGATCGTATCTCACCGCTCAATATTTAGCTGCTAGAGAGTATAAGCAATATTTTTTTAAATACATTTTATTCTACTTTTAAACTTAAAAATCACATTTTTTGAGATATGACGTTGTTGAAAGGAATGAGCTATTTCCTTGCTTGTATAAAACGATTTGATGTTTATTTACTGTGCGTGAGTATATATTTTCCGTGGAAGTATTTATGTATTCTATTTAACTTTAATCACGATAGAGGGAGGATAATAAGTTGTTCACGTTGTCGCATTTTTCGCTTAATGTACTGTAGCATAGCATACAGAATGCATTCGCTAAAAATTGCAATTACCGATAACATTAGAACATTCACATCCAAAGCTTCATATCCGAACAAAAAAACTTTTTGAAGAGTACCCTTAAATATTTTATTAGATTAAAAAGGCGTAGCACATTCGAACACGTAGACAACTATGTTAGAACATTCACAAAACCAGGTCTTGGTAATCCGACAGTTACATGTTTATTTCTCAGATAGCTCATTCCGTCATGGCAATTGAAACTTGTGGTTTTCTTATTTACATAAAAAAATCTTGTGTAAATTTATGTTCTAAATATTTTGACAAGAACTCTTTTCAAGATGCTATAATTTTCAGTTTCCTTAATAATAATGGTTGTTAATGTTAGTTGTGTTGTGAGTGTAGTGTCAGCAACAAAAGTTGTTTTATTATCGAGAATCATAATTTTTTTCACTTTGAAGTTTGAATAAACATGCTTTTACCCCGAAAAAGGTTTCACATGATATAAAGTAGACAATGCACTATTTTAACGAACCCTTTTCCTACCGAACTGATCTGATTAAATCCAAATTTTATCAAATGCCGAATAGATATACACGGACGAGGCAAAACATTATGACCATCCCCACATTTTTCAATGAACTTGTTTGGATGACGTAGATGGCACGTGATTAAGTGAGAATAGTATTTAACTGCTGCTGGAGAAGGTAAGTGATCACTCTTGCACTTACTTTGCGAGTGATGGGAAAGGCTGCTGATCTAAGCGAATTTGATAGAGGGCAGATCGTAATGGCCCTTAAGACTCGGAACGAGTTTCAGCGAAACTGCACGATTGGTTGGTTATTCACGATCTGCCGTTGTTAGTATTCATGCAAAGTGGATAAATGACAGTGACACCAGCAGTAGACGCCAAGGCGTTAGATCATGAAAGAAAAAGGACGTCGGAGAACGTCCCGCTTGGTAAAGCGAAATCGGCGCGAGACAGTGGCTCAGCTGACAGCCCAATACAATGCAGGTCCAAGCGCAAGTGTTTCGAAACACACAGTTCAGCGGAAACTGTTGGATACTAGACTATGCAGCAGACGTCCTACTCGCGTGCCTCTGTTGACCAAGCGTCGTCGTCAACTACGCCTACAGTGGGTCCGGGAACATCAAGACTGGACCATGGATGAGTGGAAGAGAGTTGCCTGATCAGATGAATCCCGATTTCTCATTCATCACGTCGATGGTCGTGTCAGGGTTCGCCGGCTGCCAGGCGAACAGTTGCTCCCCTCTTGTACAGCAGGTCATACACAGGCTGGTGGTGGCGGTATTATGCTATAGGGGACGTTCTCATCGGCGACTCTGGGACCCGTAGTTGTGTAGAACAGACCATGAAAGCTATGAACTATCTAAGCATCACTGCGGATTAGTTTCACCCTTACATGGCGTCTGTCTTCCCAACTGGAAATGGAATCTTCCATCAGGACAATACCCCATGTCACAAGGCTAGGATTGTGTTAGAATGGTTAGAGGAGCATACTGATGAATTCCACTTAATGTCCTGGCCACCTAAATAGCCGGATGTTAATCTGATAGAGCACATTTGGGGTGTCATGGAGCGGCAGCTCAGAACTCAAACACCACCATGTCCGAATACCTCGACTTTTCGTGACCGCTGCGAAGACATTTGGTACAACCTGTCTCCAGTTATGTACCAAGAACTTGTCGCATCGAAACCCAAGCGAGTTGCAGCTGTTTTGCAGGCCAAAGGAGGCGCAACGCGTTATTGAGTAGGTGGTTATAATGTTTTGGCTCTTCAGTGTATAACTAATGGAAATTTTTGTTTTACTACCTGAACAGACCTAAGACTTCTTTTATGCCAACCAAACGGGAGTAGTAAAAATGTTATCAAATTCAGACAACTTACTATCTCCCGATGCAAATACTGATAATCAGTATTAGACCTTACCAAGTCCAAATTGTAGAGGGGTGCTATGAAAAATCATCGCGAAGAAGTAGTGTTGCTAGGGACCAGCTAGACATTGTACATGTTTTGGCAAAAACTGACAAATTCCTTCATTTGGAAATGACATTCCTATTGCCAAGCAATTTTACTTGCCAATTCTAATGCTAATTCATTCCACATTGAGATGTCAAATAGGGTAATAATATGTACACTGTCAAGAAAAACTGATGGACCGTTCCGTTTTTTCACAGTATCTTCAGAATGGCGCTCTGAATCAATGAAATTTATACCAGATACCTCAGTATGCATCACATCGATGAAGGAGGAACTACATGTGCAAAAACAAATGAGGGATTGATACATGAGATGTATTAACTCTCTAGGTGGTTATATCGGAAAGGTATCATGGCTTTAGAAGAAAAACTGACCAGATCTTAATCTTGTCCTTCTAAAATATCAGCAATATCTTGATGACGAGATATATCGTTATTAGTCAATTTATGCAGATCTTTATGGACGGGATATATCGTTTAAACACTTGGAGGGTTAAGAAAAGGAAGGCTGTAACGCATTGAGTAGCACTGTACAATGAATCTTTTCCAGAGATATAATAAAGTAAAGATGTGTTCAGAAGTGAATATGATGTCCATTAACTACAAAGGTGGCTTTGCAGTTTAGGGACATCGTATATCCATGCTCAACATGAGCTGGTCTATGAGCTCTTGGACAGTTTTGTCTATTCCTCTGTTAGTGCTCTTTTCAGTTTAACATTTTGAAGTGTATGTGGGCGCACCACAAGACATCTCCTAACAGAGAACCAAACATGTTCTACAGGATTTAAATCACGGGAACATGTAGTTCTATCCATGCTAGTGATATCCTCACTATTCTACAGTTCATCTACAGGACTTGTACGATATGGTTTGTCATGATTGTCCTTATAGATGAATTCAGAACCAATTCCTCCTCGGAAAAGACGTACATGGGGAAGGATCATAGAATTGTAGTTGGTGTTTTCCAGTTACTGAACCACGTTCAAATACGTGGAGCTCAGTGAGCCATTCAACACGATGCCTTCCCAGACGTTAAGGCCCGGTGCACACATCCGGTTTTTCAACGTGCGGCACCGAAGCCAAACTATGCACACATAACCGTGGAATGACGCAAGTACTCATTTCGCGCCATTTGCGATAAATATTCTATCGAACAAAACGTGTTTATTTCGCTTACGGTGCAAAAAATAGTATATTTTGAAACAAAATAGACGTTACTGGAAACAGCCATTTATTAATTATTATTTATATTCCATTTGTTTATGAAAACAAGGTACCTCAGAACGGAGATGCGTGAGCGGCGAGCTAGGCGCCGTGGGGAACTGCAGTACAAATTGCACGCAAGTTGGACGTGCGGCCCCGGAGGCATGTGTGCATTACTCCTTTGGATCTAATGTATCTCAGACCGCACTTGCGTTGCGGCATCCCGGTGCACACATCCGGTTTTTCAACGTGTGGCACAGAAGCCCATCTATGCACACATAACCGTAAAATGACGCACAAACTCATTTCGCGCCATTTGCGATAAATATTCTATCGAAGAAAACGTGTTTATTTCGCTGACTTGGAGCAAAAAATATTATATTTTGAAACAAAATAGACATTACTGGTTACAACCATTTATTTATTATTACTTAAATTCCATTTGTTTATGAAAACAAGGTACTTCAGAACGGAGACTCATGTGCGGCGCCGTAGGGAACTGCGGTACAAATTGCACGCAAGTTGGACGTGTGTTGCCCCAGCGGCGCTGGAGGCATGTGTGCACTGCTCCATTGGATCTAATGTATCTCAGACAGCACTTGCGTTGCGGCATAGGCGCCGCACGTTGAATAACCGGATGTGTGCACAGGGCCTAATACCTCCACCTCTCCACAGATCACGTTCGTTAATGCTTATTGGGTGGTACCGTGTTCCCACCTCTCTTCAGATCTGTTGAGTCTGGAATTGCTCGTTAGTCTGAACCGACTACCATCAGTGACGAGTACCGTGTCCCAATGCTGTATAGTCCATTCTTTGTAATCATTAGACGACTGTAAACGGTGTCTCCTATGTACAGACGTTAACGGAATGTAACGTTCTGGTCGTCGAGCCAATAGTCCACTTTTATGTAAACTTCTGGCCACAATGAACCGTGATACTGCGCGTCCTGAGGTCATCTGCAGATGCTTTGCAGTATTTCCTGAATTCTGGCGTCCATCTGCAATGGCCTGTAGGACTATGTATTGGTCATCTCTTGGTGTTGTTTTCCTGGAGAGCTTACCACCGAGCTTTATAAGCGGGTGTTTCTGTCCTTTTGAAGGTCTTCCTCACACCCGCAACAATGGGTGATGCCAAACTCTTCGGCTACACAATTCACATATTGCCCCCTTTCACCAGCTCAGCAATTATTCGACAACACGTAAGGTCATCTAAATGCGTCCTACTGGATACAGTACCATCTGTAACAAAATAACGATTCACTCGAGTCTCTTGACAACGACGCGAGCATTTGCTTTCCACTTCCAACCTTGATTAGAAAAGCTGTTTTTATCAAGTTGAGTGCTGTTACTTGACGTGCAACATCATATTTTGGAAATTTGCATACTCATCGTCTTTTAACCAATCTAAGCTGTCGCCATGTAAATGGCCGTTAGGTTTTGTGTTTCATTTTTATGGTTTAATCTGGTAGAACATTGTCGGTCCTTAAATTTTGCACGCCATCGTGTTTCCCTGTCGCTGTAGAAAATTAAATATTTCAAGTGGATGCGTTGTAAAAAGGAGCTTCAACTCACTGATGTTTTGGATCAAAATAATACTTAAATATATCTGTGTCATTCTATCTGAAGCTTTCGCTCTTTCTTCCACACACACTATCTTCCTCTATTTCTCTCTTTCTTCCTCTCTCTCTTTCCTCTCTCTCTTCCTCTCTCACTTTATCTCTCTCTTCCTCTCTCTCTTTCTCTTCCTCTCTCTTCTTATCACTCTCTTTCTCTTCCTCTCTCTTCTTATCACTCTCTTTCTCTCTCTCTTTCTCTTCCTCTCTCTTCTTATCACTCTCTTTCTCTCTCATCCATATATTACGTTGGTGTGGTCTCTCTTTCTTCCTCTCTCACTTTCTCTTCCTCTCTCTCTCTCTCTCGCTTTGTCCTCCTCTCTTCCTATCCCTCTATTCCTCTTTCTCTTTCATCCATATATTACGTTGATGTGGTGTCTCTCTTTCTCTTCCTCTCTCTTCCTATCCCTCTCTTCCTCTCTCTCTCTATTTATCTTCCTCTCTCTTCCTATCCCTCTCTTCCTCTTTCTCTCTTCTCATCCATATATTACGTTGGTGTGGTGTCTCTCTTTATCTCTTTCTTCCTCTCTCTCTTCTCTCACATCCATATATTACATTTGTGTGGTGTCTCTCTTTATCTTTCTTTCTTCCTCTTTCTCTCTTTATCTCTCTATTTCTCTTCCTCTCTCTTCCTATTTCTCTCACATCCATATATTACATTGGTGTGGTGTCTCTCTTTCTTCCTCTTTCTCTCTCTATTTCTCTTTCTCTCTCTATTTCTCTTCCTCTCTCTTCCTATTCCTCTCTTCCTCTTCGTCTCTCTTCCTATTCCTCTCTTCCTCTTTCTCTCTCGCCCATATATTACGTTGGTGTGGTGTAGAAGTTTGGAGAGTGTGGTGCCAGCTCAGGTCCTCGTCATCTAACCATGGTTCAAAATTACGTGGGGTTGTACTTGAATCTTTCCCTTCGTGTTCGATTCCGGACCGTCGCCAAATGCCCATTGTGTTGCACCAGTGCGACGATAATTAAAATACTTAAATATCTACCTCTCTTCCATTATACATAATTAGTCAACAAAATATAAAATAGTAAATAAATTTTAAACTTCTATCAGACAATTTTTTGTGTATCTGCATTACCAATTTAATCTATATCTATAAAATTCAAATACCACTCACTGACTGACTGACTCATCACTGTATCTCAAGAACTACAAGTCGTAGGAAGCTGAAATTTTACAGGGGGATTCTTCTTATACCGTATGGGTGCACTAAGAAAGGATTTTGAAAAATTCGAATCCTAAGAGGCCTAAAATTGACCTAAGGCCTAAGCCAAAATCAATTTGAAATCGCCATAGAAATAACATTGAGTATAAAACGATTGCTGCACGCATCTCAGATTGCTTTACCAGTGTTGATAGAAAAACAATTTTTTTTAAATAAATTAAATTATAATGTTCATGTTTGAACTGAATTTCTACTTCTTTCCCTTATGAAAATAATATTTATAAATATTTGATTGATGAAGAAAGAATATTTAGAACATTTAATTTTATATTTACTTAAATTTTATAATGGAGCACGAAAAGCCCAAACGATAAACTCATTGATCATAAAAGCGTAGTTTTGCTATTCGGTATCTGGCAACCTCAGAATTAATGTTTAATTTTTTAATTTGATTTATAATTCTTTTTTTGGGTATTTGAGTTGAAAACGAGATGGTTGCGGTCACATTTGGGGATTCCCAAGTATTATAAATATGTGTTCTTTTTGCTTATAAATCATTGTCTTTATCAATATTGTTCTAGTTTTTTGTCGAATTGTTTTACTTTAGAATATATTCAGGAAGTAAAATTCAACACGCTAGAAAAAAATTTATTTTTTTAAAGAATTCTGCCTTTTTTAGGATTGGAATAATGTTTCTGTTTGCTTATGTGTTCCGGTATATTTCCTATTCCAGAAATATTATTTAGGAGCTGGCTTTTATTTATTTATTTCCTGCAAAATATCACTAGACATGGTACTTTCGTGGTGGTATATGTATATTTACAAATCAAAATATTTTTTAAGTGTGTAATTTATTATTTTAAAATGACATGAAAAATTTCAAAAATAACTTTAAAAATAAGATGGGTTACGTTAAATTTAAACTGGTAGTCATACTTTGTAGTTCAAAACATATTTCAAAATTTTGATATAGCTTTTCATTGAAAGACGATTAAAATAAACTAAATTTCATTTGTTTTTCGTGTTTCATGGGTGTTATTGAAAGCTTACGCCGTAGTCAAGTAACTACATCTATCATTCTAAATAGATACGTGCTTTACATTTAGAAACCAAATTTCTGATCTTAAAAAGTACCATAAGGGTTCAATTTAAAACTGTATGTGTGTTGGAGAAAACGGAATTTTTAACAAGACTTTGTTGATCTTGGAATAATATCACACTAAGTTATTTTGAAAAATTGAAATTTTATGTCTTAAGAGACAGAAAGTCGAGGTTACTTACTCTATTTATTGAAGCTATTCTTACGCAACTTAGATGCATGTGAATCGTTCGTTGAAAATTATTTTCTTTTTGTAAAAGTGCTGTAAAATCAACCTTCTGTTTATTAAAAAATTGTTATCGATTGGGTTTAATTTGTCTACTTTGATGACATGTATTTCTAACAAAAGCTCTGTTTTTCCACATGCCACTGAATGGAATTTTCTGGGAAAATGTGCCGTTTGTTTCAAATTAAATTAGTCACGAATGCCGTAAATGTTTAGCCCCCTTGGGCATTATAGAAAGCGGGTTAACATGTAGCCTATTATATCCGAAGGGTTCTAAAATATAAGTGTATCAAATGTGTGGATTGGTCAAAAGGTGTATTAGTGTAGAGAACAGACAAACATCAACTCTGCTTTATATATCTAACAGAAGTTCCGTTATTCCATCTGCCTCTGAATGGAATTTTCAAGAAAAATTGCGTTTGCTTCTATCTAAATTAGTAACAAATGTTGTAACAATTTAATTTACCATCTTCTCATATTGATGATGAAATTCGAAAATATCGCATACTAGGTGAAAGAATGGCACAATGAAAACAGATTCATAGAAAAACTAAGTGCAAGACTATCCAACGAAATTCGTCAGAGTCTTACTGAAATTGAATGCACGGAAATATTCGTAGTCACTCGAAAACTTAAAATCAACTTCAGCAGAAGTGTTACGAATATGAAATGAATTATATGGTTGGATACAACATGTATGCATATTTGCGTCCGAAGTAAATTGTAGAAGCGATGGAGAAGTTAAATTATAGTTAATTTTTTTCCCGTACACTTAAATGATGCTAACATTCTTTTATGAAAAAGAATTCATGACTTTTCAATCAACATATTATTAATTCAACCCGAGCAAAGCCGGGTCTTTCTGCTAGTTGCTTGTATATATTGATGCCAAGGTCTCGTTTCTCTCATTTCATCTTATTTTAATCTACTAAGAATGAATATAGCATTCATTGTTTAATAAATGGATTCCATACATCTAAATAAAATAAAATTCGAAAATGTGCACCAGTTCGTTTACTTTTACTGATAATGATTCTTGTTTCAAGTAAAATACGTCTGGAAAAGCATACGTCAGACATTATACCACAAAAATATTGTGAACATCTACTACGATTTCATTGCATCCTTTTGTGCAAAGGCGACTTGGTATTTTTTGTCGTTAAGCCCATTCTTACTTATTTCGTATTTTCCTTTCTGGATGATTTGCATCTTTCATATTTCTCCTTTCGTTCCGCCATCAGACAACTGAAGAATTTCATTAGAGTGGTGAGCTCTAATTGCATTATGAAGCTCCACAATTCAAATCAAGCACAATGTAAGCTAAGTGGTAAAATTGGCGAATGAATTTCGTAACGGTCGATTTTCTATTGTTGTTGCCATTGCTTCAATTCATATATTTTTGTCGCTCCCAATCGCATATTACGTAATTTTATAACCAGGAACTAAAACGGAATTGTAATCACAACTGTCCCAGATTTTTCGTTTTCTTCCAAATTTAGTATTTCTATTACCAATTTAACTACCGAATTTTATGAGTATACTTTATCTTCCCGTATAGTGCATACAATTCTTCGTTTTATGCCCCTCTTAAATATTTTTGTTAAAACATAAGAAAAAATTTCAATCTTACCGAGTTCGTCACTTAATTCTATTGATATAACGAATTGAATGTTTATGGGGTATAACAGTCCCACGGGGGGCTTTAGTTCGTCTACACCATAAAATCGACAGTGTCGTCTTAAGCATCCTTGCTATAAAATCCAACGGGACAGCACGAAGCATGCAAAGTATTCATCTCAGTTTTCATTTCATTTCCAAGAAACTGACATACACGGACAAATATGTTACTGTCAGAGTTTTTTTCTTCTGCAAATCTGAAACTAGATGGCGCTAGTGCTTTTGTGGTAGAATGTGCCACCTTTACGCATTCTGTATAGGCTAATCGAAAGTAAACTCTTCGTCTTCCGTGATGTTTTTATACTGAAAAACGCATATAAACACCTTAAATTTTAGTCAACAAAGTAAAAACGTTAAGACATTTCAAAGGAAGGTATCAAAACTGGTCGAAAACGTGGAAATTAATCCGCTTTTGTTCAACATAGTTGGGTTGAGTGGTGATGGCATTGAGATTTATGGTAATATTTACTTAACGTCGAACTGGAGCAACACAACAGGCTATCGACGACGGTCTTTGATCAATCCCTAAGGTAAACCCGGCTCGGGACGTATTATAGTGTGTTAAAGATTGTGAACGTTTTCTCTCATATAAGCTCATGTACTATTCTCCAATTGTGTTTTCATGTTGGGAGAAGGGAACGATGGAGCTGAGGCCAAGTTAGTGGAGGCAAACGGGGCCGGAATGACACGGACACGTGACCGCAATGGAGGTGAAGTTTTTCTTTTTTATTTCTTTCTACCAACGGGATTAACACTAAGGATTACTGGGACTACGGCCAAGGCACCTTCAGTCGTTGAACACCCCTGCGTCAACTGTGTTTACTAGGGCCCCCAACGAGGGTCTTTTTTTAATGCTGTAAATCAAGAGTGCTTGCACTCCTTACTTATCCGTGGGCGACCTTATCAACCTTCAACCTGACATATGTCGGGAGGTAAGGAGGTCACCTGTGGTGACAAAATGACAAAAAGGAAATGATCCGGGAAAACACCACGTGATTTTGTGCCACGGTCAGATGACGAGGCAACACCTAAGCTGGCTCCCCAATCTCCAAACTTCCACACGAACCGAACGTGAGGACTTTCGGCCACGGGAGATTTAGGGTGCACCAGCCGCCTCTACACCATACACTTACAAGCATCCATGCACTGACCCAGATTCGAACCAGGAATTTACCGATATTGAGGCTAACACCTTAACCACCAATCCGGTAGGAATTAAGATGTGGATGGCAAGGATGTTCGCTGGAACTGGCAAATACCTAATTGTAAGCAAATGCAGGAGTGAAGTTTAGTGAAGTAAGCATCTATGGATGAAAATTAACACAATTTATTTACAATTGCACAAATTACGGACCAGGAACCTTCCGATTTGGTGGCTAACACCTTAAACACCATGCGATTTTATGGAGCAAGGTTCACATTAGGCCAAACTGCATAAAAGGGACAACGTCAAGTAATAAGCAAACACATACAATACAAGGTTTTACTGACACAGAATAGATAATCACGAGGGCGGAATCTAGCCTTCCATGCATACTAATCGCATGTTGCTAGCGCATTGGTCAAACCCATTGACCTACTGAGGCCCTTACTGGTGGGAATTTATTAACTCCTCAGTTTCATTTTGAACACACAAAAACAAGTTCAACTTAGAAGTCCATTCTATGTTGAATATTACAGATGCCATATCAATTTTAATCTTATTTGAAGCACTAATCAATTATAATAGTGCTTCATCTCCTTTACAGACGGCCTGGAAGGAATTATAGAAGCCAGGTGACACAAAATTCTTCTACGATAACATATTAAATGTCGGGCTTCCTCAGGTTTATTTTGGTCCTGATGGAGGTCGACTTTTGGTTCCACCGAAATACCAATAAAACTATTTTTGATTTCTTAATTTTACCATTACCATCAGTCCTTTTTTTAAAGATTTTACATTATTGACTCATTTTTTTTTTTTTAGGTTTGGAAGTTTTACTCTGCTTTAAGTTTTGCAAAGTATTCTCATTCCAATAGATTGAGGGCCGCCTAATTGGTTTACATCATAGAGTTTTCTGCCACCCAATAGATCCCAGATTCCGATGACGAGGTAAACGTACGAACTGGCACCCACTCTCCATACACGCCAACGTGAGGAACTTTGAGGTCACAACAGATTTAACGTACACCATCTCGACAGTCTTTTATGGATTGTGTTTCGAGCTCGTATCCCTCAGGTTGCTAAACCGTTACTCTTCCATCTGGGACCCTATGATGAAAAAAGGACGAAAAGGTTCAAAATATCTTACAATATTCTTCTATAAGTTTGCATAAGCTTTCTTAAACACGATTCTCCGTGACGTACAAAACCAAAGGTAGGACTTACTTTTCTACAAGTAATGCCCGGCCTTATACGGAACGGTTTCTATAAATTGTCTTCAAGCTTTCCTAACACTTTTCTGGCCAGCTAGGTCTCCTGATTTCTCTCCCATAGAGCAGATTTGGGACGTTATGGGAAGGCGATTGCAACCATCCCGGAATGTTGACCATTTAGCCGGACAGTTGGAGACAATTTGGCAAGAAATTCCGCAGGACACCATCCGGGAACTTCTTCAGTCTATGCCACCCCGGGTGACAGCTTGCATCCTGGCCAGAGGTGGACCAACGCCTTGTTGACTACCTCAAAATGTAACGGTCAAACTCTGAAATAAATCATTCAATTGTTCTGAAATTTTAATCGTTTGTTTTTCTATGTATGTTCTTCGCATTCACCAATTAATATATCAAGCAAATGCACTTGCAGTTTATCAGATACCTCTAAACATCATTTTGTTGTCCAAATATGGCTCCTTCGCCATTAAACCCCCCCCCCCCTAAACCTCACGTAATTCGAATTCTTCAAGATACATTGATTAGATCACGTTCCTTAAATCGGCTACATAAGTATTTTAAAATACAACGTAGTAAATACTTTGCAACAGAATAAACACATTACTCCAGACACTGCTCCACTTGGGGTCCCAATTATTTTAAATTGCAATGCAATAAATACTTCTCAACCAATGAACACATCACTTCAAACGCTGTTCCACTCGGGGTACTTCATTCCACAGAAGAATTGCAATCGAATCGCTCCATGAGAACCAGCAGCATCAACATATTGCTAATTACGTATCAGTGTCAAACGTCTTAATTACGCAAATGCGAAGCCCGTGTTCTTTGCAGTAGGAAAAATAAATCTCCCCAGGATCAAAGGGTCTGAACAGACCGTGGAATAAGTAGCAGTTGTCATTGCAATTCTCGCAGACTATCCCCTGATGTATTGATGGCCGTCCCATTTCGGTCAAAACAAAGGAAATCCAGGCTGTGATTTGATGAATGGTGGAAAACTTCTATATTCTCAAAGAATATGAAACTGATACTCCTTTTCTTTTGTTTTCGTGGAACAGAAAGGAAATTCTTTTCTCACTCAAAACTTTGAGGAGTGGGCAATCCGGAAACGATTAGGATAGTTCCTCCTGGTACCCATGGACCCCTACTTAGAGAAAAGAGCCAATTTCTTTTTGGTGAGTTCAAGGAGAGGTGTTTCTTTGTTGGAGGAGAAATTCAATTGAATTTAGAGCTCGAAAATGCAATTGAAAAGGCACGGCTTTTTTCACGATGTTATTGATTATTTCTTACGAAACTTGAAGCAGTCTGGAAAAATAGGTTACTTAAAAATACTTCGAAGTACTTGGGGTTCTTACATTTAATTTCGAAGACGAAACGTTTTATGAGAGAGAGATAACTACACGATATCCGTTTCCTTGCGTTTTATGATAGGTAGTAAATTAACATCGCACTGGAACAACACAATGGGCTAGAGGCGGCAGTCTTTAGTCAAGGGAAAGATCCGCGGACAACAACTACAAATTTAGAACCACTATCAGGTGAGTGGGTCAACACTTGAGCTGTCACCCCCATTCTCCGATCGTATTTTATGACTCAAAAGCTATATCTGGTACCAACATAGGACAGATAACATCATGCAAGTAATAAACACACGTAGACAGAGTAGTTGGTTGATTAAATTATATGGCACAAAAGCCATATTCATCAAGTTGCGCCAAAACACAAATCAAACAACACTAAGAAATTGACATGCATAACGTTTTACAAATTCTGAAGAGAGAAATCCACCAAGGGCAAATTGCACACATTGAAAATAATAGATCACTGGAGTATCTCGGGTTCCTGCAGCCCTCAATATATATATATATATATATATATATATATATATATATATATATATATATATATATATATATAAATCACTTTGAAATTTCGAAATTTTGCCAATTTTTTCACAAAAATAATAATAACGTATTTAAAAAAAAAATTTAATACATCTTATTTAAAGCTATTGGTAGGTGAAATGAACTTCCCTCGTGTAAGAAAAAAGTTTTACACCTACCATTATCCCGAAAAATTAAAAAATCCTCCTTTTTTTAGAGCGCCATCACGCGCGTCTTCACTCCTCTCAATAGAATCATCATTGCGTTCCTCGCTACTAGGGTGCACGGACGTTTCCCTTTCTTCGCTTGTTTATAAGGGGTAAATCACTCGTATTTCAACACATGGAGTGGAGGTGTCTGGGTTTCTTTAAATACCCGCCCACTTTTTTTGTAAATATCTAGTACTCCTTAGTAAAGTATCTAAAAAGCTCCTGCAAATGCCCTACCAATCTAGTCTATCGAAGAAAGTCCTTTGTTTAAATTGATTCGTTTTCGTTTCTTCGTGCGTATTTTACTGTTTATTTTTACTTATTTTAGATATTTTTTTGTATAGATTTTAATCTTTAAGTTCAGTTTTGTTTGGGTTTGGTTTGTTTTGTTTGTTAGGGATACACGGTTCTGTGAATTAGTCGAAATGCCTAGGACACTATCAGTAGATGTATGTCCCGTGTTTGGAATGGCTGAAATAATGAAGCCTAACATGTTTCCAACATATGCAGATGTTTTGAAGTATTATCTTTACATACAGAAAGATTATAAAAGAGATACTAGTATGTGGCTGATGTATGTTAAATTTTAATTGAAGAGCTTAAAGGATTATGGGGGAAAAGTTCGATTCGAACTGTAACAAACCAACAAATAATATATATGCTGAAAAAAATACCACAAGGCATATAGAAATGTTAAGAAACTAATAGTAAATACTGGCAAACTATATTTCTCAAAGAAGGTTGTGTCCTTCAGGGAATCAGCAGAAAAAAATCTATTTGATATTAGCATATGTAAATGTAAGAACTTTTTAAGTTACACTTTCAAAATGAAAGTACCTATTGCTGAAAGAGCTATTTTAACAGATCAAAGGACACTTCGAAAAATGGTCATTGGAAATGTTGACATTAAAACTAGCAGAATGATTGAAGTAAAGATTGCAGCGCAAAGAAAGAGAAGCATAGAGCCAAAACGTTCAGCTCAAAGATTGTAAAGGAAAACAATCCAAAATACTCTCGCCCTCTATTACGGGAGCTACTTTGAGTTTTAATTTGCTTAAGAATTCTAATGACACTATAAACACAATCATTGATAACAATTCTTCTTCAACTTCACAAACGAGAACTATACTTCCAAATGTAGCTCAGGCTTGTGACAGAACTGGTGTTTCCGATAGATCGGCAGCAATTCTAATAAATGCTGCTTTGAAGGATATGGGGAAAATTTCCAAGGATGATTCTTCAAACATAGTTGAATTAGAAGAGAGAGGACAAAGACCCGCAGCTACCTGAAAAGGAAAAATGAGGAAACTACCTCTTTATCAGAATATGGAATATACTTTGATGAGTAAAAGGATTAAACTTTAGTAATGATTAAAGAAAGAGAAAGGATTTCTAGAAAGACGGTAACAGAAGAACACATGGTTCAAGTACTAGAACCAGGATCAAAACATATGAGACATGTCACTCCTACGAATGGCTCTTCTCAAATTATTAAAACAAGTATTTCAACTTTTTTGGAGAAAAATATCGATTTCTCTAAGATGTGAGTGGTTGGTTGTGATGGTACAGTGGTAAATATAAGTTTAAAAAATGGAGTCGTTCGACATATCGAGCTCTTTTTAGGACGTCCTGTGCATTGGTTTAATTGTTTATTACATACAAATGAGCTACCCAGCTACCTTTACGTCATTTGTTGCAACATTTAGAAGGGAAAACCACTGGATCAAAAGAATACAGCGGAAAAATGTTAGAATCTTGTGAAAAATTGCCTTTAACAAACTTTGAAAATATAGAAGTAACTTTACCAGATATTGTCCTAGAGGATCTTACCACTGATTAACGATACCTTTACGAAATGTGCACAGGGATATCAAATAAATATATTCCATTAAGCTTGTCACAAAAAGATCCAGGAAAATTGAATGATTCCTGATGGTTGACGATGACAAATAGAATTTTAAGGTTATATGTTTCAACATAAGATCCAACCCATAACTTGAAAATATTAACAGAGTATGTTGAGAAGGTACACTCATATGAGTCGTTTAAAATTAAAAGTCAGTCGTCATGTTGGTACGGGAGTCTTCATTTTTACCATATTTTAAATAAATCGAGATTTTTGCCTGAGGATTTAAAAATTGTATTAGATATAACTTTGCAGAGAAATGCTTATTATGCTCATCAATAAAATATTATTTTAACAATGTTAGCTGATGATCGAAAACACGTCAGAGAATTAAGCCTTAGAAGAATTTTTAATTAAGACAAAAAAATAAAGTTGAAAAGAACAATCTAGAGTTTAAAATTCCCAAGTTAAACTTCGAAGCAGACGATTACATAAATCTAATTGAATGGCAATCAGATTCCATTACAGATCTACCACTCACAGTATTTCTTTCTGATGATCAACTCAAATCTATGATTCTAGACGTTCCAACCAATAGTAACATCTTTAACTTTCCATGCCAAGTGGATTCACAAGTAGCAGAACGTTGCGTTAAATTAGTAACTGAAGCATATAGTACAGTATGTGGTACAGAGGCACGAGATGGATTTATTCGGTCAAGAATTGTTTTTAGACTTTCTTTACCCAGATTTAAAACCTAAAGCCAATATCAACCACTTTTAAGCTAAACCACTTGCCAGTAACTTTAACTTAAATTTTTAGGGTAAACTAGCAACTTAAATTGAAAATTTTAGTGGGTGGAACTCGATATGCAGCTACCTCCTCGTGCTGAGTTCTGGGTTGTTTTCATAATGTAAAAAACTGCAAGGGGAAGCGCCCGTGTAAACGCGTGGTCGCAATGATGAGTCTATTGAGAGAAGTGAAAACGCGCGTGACGGCGCTCAAAAAAAAAGGGGAATTTTTTTATTTTTTGGGATAATGGTAGGTGTAAAACTTTTTTCTTACGCGAGGGAAGTTCATTTCACCCACCAATGGCTTTAAAAAAGATGTATTAATTTTTTTATAAATACGGTATTATTATTTTTGTGAAAAAAATTGGCAAAATTTCGATATTTCAAAGTGATTTTGGCACCTGAAGATATTAATTGATTTAGCTCATATTTTGTATTATTAATAAGCATGATAGTCTGCAACTATATATATATATATATATATATATATATATATATATATATATATATATATATATATATATATATATATATATATATATATATATATATATATATCCGGTAAACTTAATATTTTAATATTTAATTAATGATTGAGGTGCAGCTGATGAATATTTACAGATGAGATCGAGTGAAGTATAAACATTCGATGTTTCCAATTTATCTAGAACGTCTTCTATTAAAGGGAGAGGATATTTATCTTTAATGACTTTCTTATTTAGTTTTCTGTAGTCAATACAGAGCCGATGCGAGCCGTCTTTCTTTTTACATAGTACAACAGGTGCGGCATAATTGGAGCTGCTGTTTTGAATAATTCCTTCCGAAAGCCAAGATTGAACTTGATCGTTTATTATTTTTTGCTCCGCAAAACAAAAACGTCGTGGTCGTTCCGTTACTGGAATTTCATCATTCAGAACTATACTCATTTTGAAATCCGTTTTATTTATTTTTCGCGGCTCGTAATTCTGAATTTGTGATACCACTTCCTGTCTGTGTTTACTACTCATAGTACCAGATAGATCAATTTCGTTCAAATGGATTGCATCGCTAATAGAAAATAAAAAAATCTTTCTCAAGGGCAGAGTTCGGATTAGTCATAACATGCTCGCAGCTGGAATCGTGCGAGGGGGGGGGGTCATGACATTAAACACAAAGGATATTCTTTTTTTAATGCAGGGAGGCTTGGGTTTTGATAAAACGAAAGTGTGATCGGATTTTACTGCTACATAGCTTGCATGAAATGTATTTCTCATACCCCTAATTTCTACACCGTTCTCATTTAAGGAAATATTCAATTTGTTGACCACATCAGTTCAAATAATAGCTTCAGAACACAGTTTTTTTAGCACATAAATATCACTTTCAACAGAACAATTATCAAAAGACATCTTAGTATGAAAAAATCCTAGCGGAGAAATATTTTCACTTCCAATTCCTGTTAAAGATACATTATTAAAGGATAACTTTGGAGACCTAATTTTAATATAACTTTCATAACTGATCATGGACAATTCTGATCCAGTATCTAATAGAGCATTTATTTTAAAATCTTGAATTATCACAGTTGTTTCGATTTTATTTGAACGATTATTAGAACTAGTAATTAAAATTTTATTTACATCTGCTTGGTCACAAAAAGTAGAAATATGTCCGAATTTAAAACATTTTGAGCATTTCGGACCTTCTTTCTTATTTAAACATTCAGAGGCTTTGTGCCCGTATAAATTACAGTTAAAACAACGTATTTTTGTTCTATTTTCGTGCTTGATACCATAAGTGTACTTATATTTTAATTTGTAATCATTTGGATGAGCACGAACGACTGATGCTGCGTTTTCATGAATCTTGATAAATGGCTTCTTATTGATATTTTTATACGTGCTTCGGTTAGTTTATTTTTTGAAATTACGGCGCGCAGTCTCATAATCATCTAATTTGTTCACTAGTTCCTCGATATTTTTTTAATTTTTGGCAGCTCATCTATAAAGTGTTCACGTACTTCAGAGGGTATTTCAGTTTCAGTTGGTCCGAAACCAAAAGTTGTTTTAAATCTTCGAAAGTTTTGACGTTTAATCCAGATGTCCATTCATCAAAATAACTTTCCAGTTCAAAAGCAAAATCGCGCCAAGAGGCAGACGGTTCTTTTTTATGGGCAACAAATGTTTGGCGCAATTGTTCAGGGCTTTACTTGAAACGTTTTAGAAGCAATGTTTTAATATGACTATATTCGTTAGCATCTGGATCGGGTTCTCTGGTGACAATATTGACAATTTCTAATGGAAGTAATGGGAGTAAATGCGTGACTAAATTATCCTTGAGAATTTCAATACGACTTATCTGTCTCTCAAACAATGACAGATAGACACTAATATCGCTACCCATATTATAATGAGGCATTAATTTTAATAAGTTTTGCGTTTTCGGGACTGTTGAATAAACATGATAATCAGTCTTTATTTTCGCTTCAAGTTATAATTTTCTCAATTCAAATTCTCGATTTTTTGTCTCTTGCCGTTCGGCAGAGATGACTTCTAAGCGAATTTTCGCAAATCATTCCTCGTACTTTTCATCTTTAGTAATATGTTCCACTATCTCAGAGATTTTAACACCGGGTTGTACAATTAATCCTAATTCATCGGTGAGATTTAGAAGATCAATCTTTCGTGCTTTTTGTAAGAATGTCATTTTCAAAAATTGTACTTACAAGATTGCTGTCCGGAAGATCAACGTTCCAGGTGATATTCACTGTATCCACGTACGTTTTTATGATGATTGCTGTCCAGGGGGTCAATCCACAGAAGAATCACACTGAATCACTCAGTTCCACAGAACAGTTCAGAGCACACGCACCCAGAGTTAAGTAGAAGTTCAGCATTTGAGTTCGGTGTCAGGTTTAATTCACCTGTTTTAAAACTATCATCAAAACACCTACTTCACACCGGAATATCCGTGCTTCCCTTCCGAGCTCCCATTTTGTAATAATTGAGTTCACACACAGTTCCGGTAAACTTAATATTTAATTAATGATTGAGGTGCAGCTGATGAATATTTACAGATGAGTGTTCATATGGTGAGTACACAATAACAATGCCCGTCTGGCACGTCTAGCCACAAACATCGGTGAGCACGTCTTGCTCATTCAAGTCCTTTCAGCACATCAGAGGTAGAGATGGGCGATCCGCTCAGGAGCTGACTCAAAGAGTCGACTCTTTTGACGGAGTGAGCGAGCGCTGATTCGTCAAAAAAGAGCTATAGCTCTTTTTTAACCAATCAGGGCTGAAGAGCGGTAACTCTTTTTTAACGAATCAGCGCTTCCACTCTCGAAGAGTCATTTCCGCATGCGATCACCAGCTCAGTGATTCTTTTGGGAGTTGATTCTTTGGGAGTTGATTCTTTTGAGAGTTGATTCTTTTCGGAGTTGATTCTTTACGAGACTTGGCTCTTTCGAAGAATCATTTCCGCATTCGATCGTTTGCGCTCACTGATTCTTTTGGGAGTTGATTCTTTTCAGATTTAACTCTTTGGCTCTTTTCGATAACTATCGCTCTCGAAGAGTCAATTCCGCATTCGTTCTTTTGCGCTCCCTAGCTTTTTGTTACTTTTTTGAAGTTTCAAATTTTTAAATATCTATGTATTATCACAAATGTTATTTTTTAAAATTTAATTCAATTTTAGATTGAAAGGGTGTTTTTAAGGCTTAAGTCATATCACGCCTTTTAGCACTAATTAAAACTAGTCTTAAGGTTGTTATTAAAACATATTCTAACAGTTATTATGTTATTCACTTAACATTAATATAATAATAACCTTGATTTCTCGGGAGTGATATCATTTTAATAAAGCTACACAAAATTAAATTAAACGTAACTCGTTTTTATTGCATTGCCTTCACAAAACAAGGCATTTTGAAAATATTTTATTAAAAGACAGGGAGGGGACTTGGATTTTGAAAATCTTTGGGACAACGAGTATTCGAGGGTATTATATACCTATATCTTAAAATAAATAGTTAAAAATCTTAAGTACTTCAATAAATTATTAATATTTTTATTATATGATTTTAAAATATCATTTAAATTATTAGGAAGTCTCATTTGGTAACTAAGTGGTTTTAGAAAGAAATCTTAATGTATCCAAACACGTCCAAGACACTTTTTTTTAATGTGGTATAGAAACATTTTAATGATATTTTTATGTTTTGTGTTTTAAACAATAGCAATGGGCTATAAATATTAAAAGTATATATTAATAATTTTGTAAAAATATGATAATTATGTATGAAATTTTAAAGAAATGTGTCAAAAACTTCAAATGTGCTACATGAAAATCTATTCAACCAATTTGAAAAATGATACTACCAAAATAAACTACATGCATATTTCTAGGGAATGAACTAGAATAAATGGATATTTAAATAAACAACAATTTTACAAGTGATTGAAAAATGAATAGAAGATTTTTTATAGTTTTACAGTCCTACTTCTTAAATAAATAGTAATAATTTAGAAACTTTTGAACTCAGCATAATTATTCTAGTTCATTCACTTGACAACATTATAAATAACAAACTCTCAAAAGTTTACTAGAATCCAATTATAAGTTTTTGTATTATAACATTTGAAGTGAGGAAATAATGCAAAAATATTAATTTAGAGTTAAAGGTAGTTTCAAGTGCATCGCTTGCTCCCTTGCGTTTGCTCTTTGTGTAAACAATTTTGTTCTTCCTTCTCTTTAAAAAAGTTCACTCCATTTCCAAAAGAGAAACCATTTAAATATTTGAAAAAACTTTCTAAAATTATATTTGCAAAAAAAAAGTCAGGTTTAAATTTAGATTTTGCCATGTTTTTGACCTTTTAATGGCCATTTCCAGTGTTTTCCATTCTTACTTCTTGTTTTCCCGCCTTGATTAAAATCTTAATACTTCTTCAAGTAATTAACAGAGAAAAAATTAAATATGTTTTGGAAAGTCAAATAAATACTCTATCCAATAAAATCGAAAACTTTTTTAGAATTCTTGGTCAAAAATGAGATTTTTAACGTGTTTGGATATTTGAATTGCTACTTCTGTAATCTCAACGGGTTCATGACGGGAATTACAAAAGTAGAAGTGTCCTCAAAGTAATTTATTCTTTATGGACAATTTCAAAGTTTTTGAATTGACATGGTTTTGGGCCATCTTATGCCTTAGCAATTAAATTTTACAGCTTAGCAGCCCTATGCTGCAATGCCTATCGTCCTCGTGCCCCGTCTCCCTCCTTTAGTTGATTTTAGAGGTAAACTGCGCAATTGCTGGATGAGTGAGTGTTTCAAGTGTTGTGTGCGTGGGAGTTTCAAGCACGCTTGGCGCCTCTTCGTCTGGACACATGCGCTCACGTGACAACGAGGGATGTTCGATGGCCCAAACATATTGTATACATTTCGATGCGTTATATACATTATTATATATCTCAAAGGAGCGGTGAGTCATCAAAAAGAGCTAGCTCTTTTTAGTGAGTGAGCGGTTCCGATCCGATCCCTGAAAAGAGTCATTTTCCCCATCACTAATCAGAGGAACGTCCTTCCTCTTTTGATGTTGGACTTCCTTCTCCTCGTTCGCTGCTCGCGCAGCCCATAGGAGGTAGAGGGCGCTGGTGAGACCAGAGACCAGTCCCTTAATCACCCCACTTCCCTTTCAGTCTTTCGTCTTTTTGTCCAATAGGTCATATATCTTGCCATCCCCTTTCACCTTGGACCTCCCAAGACCATTTTCCCTCTCAATTCGCCTGTAAGATAAAATTACCTCTTCGTTTAACTCCCGACCTCTACCAAAGAAGTTTCTTGCGGGATTCCCTGTCCAATAGTCTTTCTTTTAATTCTCATCCCTCTGGCGAATTGAGTCCTTTAGAATAGGAAGCCCAAAACCGTTCAGATCTCTGTCCCCTCAATAGCCTTCACGCCAGTTATGATTTTACCAGTTTGTTACTGATTAAAGATTTTGTTAGAGAATTTATGTCTCTTTTTGTGGACCCGGAATTACACTCCCCTCCAATGGATCGTCATCATCCGGTTGCCTAGACCACTCTTACCACTCCGTGTCACGACTGCAGGATTATGATATCTGTTATTATGACATATATATAGCACATTTTTAGACGATTTTGGTTAGCGGTAATAAAAAATCGTTGGCTGCAAAAAAAATAATTGCAGTTGAACTATGCTTTTAAAGGTCAAAATTATCGTCTGCGGCTTGAGAGGTTTGTTTTTATTTAAAATGGCGTTTTTAACAAAGCAATGGTTCGAAGGCTATATTTATGCTCTTTCCGAAGAGAAATATTCATATTCCGTTACCCAAACACGATGTGAGAGTCATGGTTTTGTGATATCTAAAGCGTCGATAGGTAATATCGTCAACAAGAAAGGAATAAAACGTCAAATTGGAGCCTCAAGTGGGACAAAAATTCCAAACAAGTATCCAAGGAAGAAACGGACATCTTCGACTCTGGAAAAGGTACGTTGTTTAATGTTAAAAGAAAATCCCCCTAGTCAAAGGACTGTTGCAAAATCATTAAAATGCTCCGTGTCCAATGTAAACCAAATGATAAACGTTGATTTAAATCTTAAGAAAGCGAAAAAACGCAATGTGCATCGTCTTTCTCCAAAGCATATTGCTGAACGCAGGACACGCTGCCGAATTCTATATGAGAAACACTTATCCAAAGAAAAATGGGAAAAATTGTCACAATAGATGAATCATGGGTGTATTTAAATGATTGCAGCAAAAAAAGAGCCATTTATTATCATAAAAGGGGAGAAAAAAAATTAAGTGCATGGTTCACAGAATCGAAAGAAAGTTCTTCTAAGGAATTCATGATTGTCGCTGGTTTTTCATGTAATGGCATGTTAAAAATAAAGAGAGTGGGAAAAAATGTCAAGATTAACTCCAAATACTAACAGGAACATATTTTATCGCCAATTTTTCTGAATGAAATACCATCGCTTTACCCACAGTGCCATCAATCTGTGGAACTCCATGAAGACAAAACTAGCAGTCACACATCAAAATCCACTGTAAATTTCCGAAAAGAAATGGAACAAAAAACCGGTATCAAGGCCATACCCTTCACTGATATCCCTACTAAATCTCCCGATGCATCACCTATGGATTTTTGTGCTTTCGGACTTTTAAAATCTGCATTATCCAAACGTCGTTCCACAACTCTTACAGGACTCTGGAAAGCTGTTCAGGAGGAATGTGATAGAATAGCTCTTCTGACACTTCAAAAGGCATTATTATCCTGGAAATTACGGTGTCGAAATATACTTCTGAATAAGGGCTATCAAATAGAACATTTAAAACACATGAATTTTATGTAATTTAATTTTGTGAATACAATATACATTGTCTAAAAAATGTGTGAACAGCCTCTGTATTTCGAGATTATGAACTGGTGAAAATAGTGATTGAAATGAGGTGTGGAAAAAGAAATTTGTGTGATTGCCTCTTCGCAGAATAAAATCTGAGGAACGTAAGATAATTCCATCAAGCCACCTGCAGTTTCCGTTCAAGGATCAGTTTTATACTTCTGGACCGATGGAATTGCTCCTATTATTCTTTGCAGCCAATAAATGTGGCTATTTACTATCTGATATTTAGTTATGTAGCCTGTGGTATAGTGTACTATATACTAATATAAACCACTATATGGCGTTTACCACTCAGAAGTTCCCGGTTTCTAAGCACGTGGTTGTTTGGGTTTTATGGCCCATTGGGAGCTTCCACCCAAATAGGCGTCAGTTAGCTCCCTTAAGATCAATGGGAACAGTGGCAGAACATTGCAAATAAAAATTATGTTCTGTTAGTGTGTTGCAAGATAAAACTAACGAGATGGAATTTTTAGAGCAAACAAACAAACCAGTCGGTTTACAAAGTTGTTACTCCTGTTGTCAAAATACGCTAGCATGATTCATATAGGGGGACCTTAAATGTAGTATATCACCATTTTGATAACGTTTGGTGTTTAATCCTATTCACGTTGTCTAATGAACTATCCCATGTCGAATAGGTTTGAATCTCGAATTTTTTGGTCGGAATGCTAAGCGAACCTTTTCCTATAAAACTACTCTCATTCGTGGAACAAGTACTACTAAGATCACATATTGCCATCACAAAATCCTTATGATTGAATGTGATGATGAGAATGAAAAGTGATTGAATTTCACAGCTTCAAATATGATTAAGTCTGTGAGTTGAGAATTTCTTGAAATAACTGAACTTTTCTTTCTAAATTCTTTTATCCATATTTTTTTAATCGTCTAGTAGGCTCTTAAATTTTAATTGAATATGCAACCTTGCTTATTGTGTATTTTTCGCTAAAATCTTATACAGTTTACATTATTATTTTGTTCTCTGTCAATTTTGCACATTTTGTAATCCTTTTTTCAGGCATATTGTATTTTTGTGCTTATAGCTTTTGCCATTCACTTATCTTATGTTTTCTATGTACAATCCATTTGATACTATCTTTCAGGTTTGTTTGTTAAATGTTTTATATGTATAGTTAATTATGCTCAACAAAATCCCTAATCCCCGAAACTCCTCCGTTAGGCAGACAATATAGCTGAAAGCCTCACAGGTGAAGCAGTGTCATACTAGGCGTCCAATCCAATCGTATTCGATAAACATATCTCTTTCATAATAAGTTTTGGAAGCACATTCCACCTATATTTAGCTTTACAGAAAATGCATATCAAAACAGTTTGGTATGTTGTTAATTAAAGACGAACTGCAGCAACACAGTGGCGAATTAGCGAAGGTTCGGGATCAATCCACAAAGAAAAAGATCCAATTACAACTCCTCGTAATTTTGAATCACAGTCGTCGGTCATATGACGAGGTCAACACATGAACTGCCTCACACTCACCAAATTTCACTTACTTGGAACAGTCATCGAGTTGAAGTTTGGCGTCCAACTATCTATATATATAATTCTCTTACGTGGCATATAAAAGAGACGTTATTTGTTTATACCGTTTTGGCAGCACTGTACGATTGTCTGTTTACCACGAAGCCTCATGCCTCAATTGAATTTATAGTGTTATCGGATAAAATTTTCTTTTTATCTAAAAAAAGAAAAACTTTCGGTCTTTTTCAGGTTTATTCGCTTTTTGATTGATAGATACCGAGTCTTGTCTTTTTATACAATTATCTTACGTGGCACACAAAAAAGACGTTATTTGTTATCGTGTTTTGGCAACGCTGTTCGATTGTTTGTTTACCACGAAACCACGCGCCTCAGTTGAATTTATAGCGTTATCGGTCATTTTCAGGGGCACAAATTATAGTTCAACAAGAAGCATGCACTACAACTTTCGACAACAAACTCAATGGAAATGTGTATGGGTGGCTCAAGTGCTGGGGAAATGTACACACAAACAACATGCAGAGTATTCGATTTCCAAAGCAGCGCTCACTTTACGAGTCAAAATTGTCTCGAAGTTTTCATTTGAATTCTGATTCCAGATGTACTGTATATATATTTTTTCTGTGTACAACTACACTCTACGTTTATGGGTCATGACAACGGCTTGGCGATTTTTTTTGGCGCACTTCTAGTAGCGAGTTAAGATAAAATAAGGCAATCCATCTTTCGTCACGGTTGTTGTGGTTTTCATGGCAACCTCGGCACAAACGAAAACGTCCAAGTTTCATTTTGAATATTCTAGAAAGTTCCTCCAAAATCCGTTAAAATCGTTTGATTTCAGTGATTCGTTTGAATTTTTTTCTTTCCTCCCATTGGTTACTTTGTTTTTAAAATATCCTTTCATTGCATTGGTCCTTTTAAATCGTTTTCCGTGATACCATTGGTCCATTTATTTGTATTTTGACAGTTGTGGAATTTTTATTTTACTGTAATAGTTTTCACGAAAGAATTAAGAATTTTTTTTTTTGACCATTTTTGTTTTCATTATTTTTTTACGAAATAATTCTGACGTTATCAGGTTTTCGGGTCTCAAAGTTTTCATTTGAATTCCAAATTGCTTTGATTCCAGAGGTACTGTATAATTTTTCTGCAATGCAACAAATTTATATTTGAAAAATATTTTTTTTTGGAATATCATATTTTGTAAACAATCCCTTCTGTTAGGACACGTGTCTTCATTGATTCGAGCGAAGAAAACCAATGATGATTGCAAAGCAATCCTCCGGGGTTAGAGAGCGTTAGCGAGCAGGGGGATGGTGCCTTAGTTATTAAAAATACATTAAAATCAGAAGAAATATTCGGATTCAGTGGAACATGTTTACCCTTAACTCCCTCAGTTCCTGATTCACATCCAGCCTATCGGAAAACACAACCTCAACCACATGCTCCCACATCCTATCATGATTTTATACGCTACAGACGGTGATTATAGAGTGGTTCTAAGCCCTAAAGGTACCCCATCACGCCACTCAAATTAATTGGAAATTCCCTAACAAGTCCCCAGCGACGCTTGCAAAACATTTGTCCCACTCCTCATTAGGGACTTAAAACTTCAAGACCCCTTCATAAACGGCTTATTGGTGGGGAGGCGAATGAAAGGGAATTCCATTCCGTTTCCAGGAAACCCGGACACTCGTTTCCAAAAGTGCCCTGCCAATGACCAACTTTTATTTCTTCCGAAGTGTCACACTTTCTCTGGGAATTTCCTCGAAAACCGTTCCGGCCGATTAATCGTCATCGGAACTGACCACTCAGCGTTCGCTGTAACCGGGGAGGCTGCGAATGAGTTGGGATTCGGGGTTGCGACTCGTTAACTGGGGAGGAAAGGAATTCGGGGTGGAATCCAAGGGGCTTTTCTGCGAAAATTCAATCCGATTCAATCGGTTTCTTGAAACCGCAAATGAGAGGGGATTTGGAGCTGAAATTCGCGATGTTGGATTGTGAAGAAATATGGGAAGCCTCTTGTCGGGTTTTGGTTTGGTTGGTGTGAGGTTTGATCTTAGACAGATTGAACAGATCCTGTAGTTACAATCTGTGGGGTTGGTTGCTTGGGGGCTGTATGGCGCAAGGGTCACATCTGGTCCAAGACAACGTCAATTAAACATGTCGTGAAAACAAAAAGAGGAATTGGGGAACAGAGTAGTGAGACGAAAGCAGAAAAATATCACTTGGGGGTATCCAAGGAGAGCGACCCCGTGTCCAGTACAGACAGCAAACCCCACGATCATACAGGTACCTAGGTCCTATGCCCGTACATATCTAAAGAAGATGTGAGCCTGAGGGCAACAATCTATATGGAAAAGAATTTAGATTGTTTTGAGTATGATTTTTCTTTATGCATATTCACCCATTACGATTCATTTAGTTGAACAGGGTGTTTCAATAGTGGTCCGGTTGTTCCAAAATTACCTTTTTCAAACTTTAAGGGGAGCTAGTGAACACAATGTTAAACCGACAGGGATGTCTGCAAGCGCCCCTCGAATTTGCAGCGCAGTTTCCAAAAGTAGTCGAGTTCGAAACTATTTAACCAAGGAACGTCGTGTACTTGGACGCTGTTCCATGATAAATCTATTTTTGTCGCAATGTCATGGCGTCTGGTATATATGGGTATAAACGAACATTCATCATCGGATTCTTCCGCGGAATAGAAAAGACGCTCATTCTATGATTCATCATGTGATTGGTTCAAGTGACAGTAGATTTTGGCGATTTCACCATCTTTGTCATCACTCTATAGAAATATGCATTCACATATATATCTACAATGTCCTAGGATGTTGTATCGCCAAGCAAGGCGACGACATGCCGTATCGGCCAACCAAACCAATTTTTCACAAAACAGTCACGTGACTACTGGTCGACATGGACACTATTTGGAGCTCCTCACAACAGCAATTAGTCTTCTTAAATTTCACGTCTATGAAGTGAGGTAGTTGGTAATTATTAGTTTACGTCGTATTAGAGCAACACAACGGGCCATTAACACCGGTCCGGGATCAATCCCTTAAGGGAAAGATCCGAAGATGAAGTGGGAAGCCAGCTCAGTTGCTGCCCTCCGGCATCTGACGTATAACTTACGAATTTTGGTCTTGTGGTAGTTAAGAAATCTGTGTGTAACAAAAGGCGTTTAGGAGAAAGAGTGGACTATTAGATGCTAACAAGAACTTGTCTCCCCTAGAAATGTTTTAAGCAAACACTTAAGCTTCGGTTTCCTAAGAAAGCGAAGTCGTGATCTAGCGGCCGTGATGTATCGGTGGGTGACGTCACTAAAACGTTGTTTATACTAACACATGGTGTTGGTTTCTTAGAGCGCGTTGTTTGTGAGCGTAACGAAAATGATCGGAGCCGCCATTTCCATGACTGTCGTCATAGCGGTCTCAAACAGTTGGAGAACGTTTTTTCTCTTGTAGCGGCCAGATTTCATTTCCTGCTCCAAGCGATTCCAGCCTAGAGGAGCAATATAAATAAACATTTTTGACTGCCATTGAATAATTCGTTTTTGTAAAATCGGGATCGTTAAACACAGAATAAAAATTTCAACGGATTCGAAATCTGCGGAAAATTTGACACCAGATCGATACCTTAAATGTGATTTTCTTTGAATAAATAATTAATTATTTAATACATAATTAAATAATCAAATGGTAAATAATTGAATAATAAAACTGTTTTTGATATCGATCTGGCGTAGAAATTTACGCTGATTTGAAATCTGTTGAAATGTTCACTCTACCTTCAACGATCCCGAAGTTAGGAACTTTGAACTAGAGAATAAAAAACCACTTTGTTTTGTTTCTCGAATAAAATAAACCACGACAGCCGTATGTGTTGCCCATTCTCCAACGTATTCTGTCCGCCTAAGTTGACACCTTGGATTTTTGTTTAGACGGCCGTCTAGTTATGCCCGCGGCATCATGACGTATCACGGCTGTTAGATAACGGCTCCACTTTCTTAGGAAACCAAAGCTTTAGAAAGCGAAGTCGTGATCTAGCGGCCGTGATGTATCGGTGGGTGACGTCACTAAAACGTTGTTTATACTAACACATGGTGTTGGTTTCTTAGAGCGCGTTGTTTGTGAACGCAACGAAAATTATCTTAGCCGCCATTTCAAGGACTGTCGTCATAGCTGTCTCAAACAGTTGGAGAACGTTTTTCTCTTGTAGCGGCAAGATTTCATTTCCTGCTCCAAACGATTCGAGCGAAGAGGATAAAAATAAACAAACATTTTTGACTGCCATTGATTAATTCGTTTTTGTAAAATTGGGATCGTTAAACACAGAATAAAAATTTCAACGGATTTGAAATCTGCAGAAAATTTGACACGAGATCGATACCTTAAATGTGATTTTATTTAAATGAATAATTAATTATTTAAAAAAAAGTTAATTATTTAATAAATAATTAATTATATAATAAATAATTAAATAATAAAATGGTAAATAATTGAATAATAAAACTGTTTTTTATATCGATCTGGCGTAGAAATTTACGCTGATTTGAAATCTGTTGAAATTTTCACTCTACCTTCAACGATCCCGAAGTTAGAAACTTTGAACTAGAGAATAAAAAACCACTTTGTTTTGTATCTCGAATAAAATAAACCACGACAGCCGTCTGTGTTGCCCATTCTCGAACGTATTCTGTCCGTCTAAGGGCCTAATTCAACTTCCTTCGAAAACGTCTGTTCGAATCCGAAAGCCCAGCTCGAACTGTTTTTCTCGCTTCCGTCTCTTGCCATGCAACTACCCGTTTTCGAAACGTTCGGAGTGTTAGAGGTTACCATCATACGCCGAAGATTGCTCGCTTTGCTGTGACGTCACGTAATTGCTTATTGACCAATAAGAAACAAGATTACATAGTCAGCTGGTTTAGCGCGAAGGCGAAAGTTTGTTTCAGGTCGCTGTTTGTTTACATCGCTTCGTTTTTCCGAGATCCAGATCATCAAACAGGAGGTTTGGATGTATTGGAAATGCGGCCTGACCTCAACTTTTGGGCAGTTAATGGTGAGTTTTAAACATTTATTTGTTTTATTTCGTGTGACATTTAAATTCAGTTGCTTTAAAACTGTGTCATATTTATATTTTGTAGTTTAACAAACACAGTGAAGGCAATTTATGTTTATGCATTGGCATGTTGTCGATTGGTGGGAAAAATGTTACTTCCCGTCTAGTGAAATTTATTGGATTGCATGTCATTAAATTTCATGTTTTACATAAAACAGGCATGCTAACCAACTGTCTCTGAGCACAGTGAAGCTCCTGCTGGGACAGTTAATGGACATTGAAATCGGTGAGCTTTTGTGTATTTATTATACAAAATAAGGAGTTACTGAAATTGTAAATTTTGAAAAGTGAAGGAATTTGTAAAGGGTAGAACCAAAATAGTAGCTCTTCTGATTAGCCTAGTTGAAAATTGAATGTGGGCAATTTGTGTTAATAGAAATTTAATTTCATAAATCAACTCAATTATGTCTCATGACAAATTGGTTAGTTGCTAAAAAACTCATTTAAAATATAGAGCCTAGTATGAACTTCCAGTGCATATTAATGAATATTTCATTTACAAAGTTGCAGATTAACCCTTACATTTAGTTCATCTTTTTAACATCTCCTGTATGAAATTGATGATTTAGAAGTTAAAATATTAAATATTACGCAGTGTTGTATATGCTTTTATTTAACTATTACATAATTAATTTTACATGAAATATTTTGGAAAAGTCACGCAGAAATATATACAAATGATTAACTCGGTAGGAATACTATCTTTCCTTGCACAGAAAAAGTAAAGAATCTATAGTACCATAATACTGTTGCAGTTAAATATTAGAAGCATCTTGCAAGTGCACAAAGTAGTAAATTGAGATAAATCCTATGAGCAGTTTGCATGTGCCTAAGAATAATAAATTAGCACCCTTAGTGTTTCACAATTACCTGCCTCACGTGTACATGAATATTATGTATTTTCAGAAGAGCTACATTATGTTAAAGGATCCAGATTTCCCAGCCTCAATTTGTGCAAGAAATGAATGCTGAATTACTTTCAGATTGTAGCACTGAACAAGCGAATTACAGAATCTTTCCTTCTCATAAAATACTGAAGGGCATTGGTTTTCTTATTTTTTCAGCATATTGTCGGCTACAATGTGATACTTCGTAAGTGCAAAATACCAATTTTACAGGAGCAAAAAAACTACCTAGATCTAATACTAGGTATCACTAATGTACATTTTCCCATCTTGTTGATCTGATGAATGAGGTCTCACTTCACCTATGTGCTTATTTTTTGCAAAACTCCTGGTTTGAAAACACTTTTGAGAAATTGGCGCTTACGAGGTACTACATCTTAGCCGACAATGTAATGTAATTTCAAGTTACATGCCAAAAATTATTTTCACAGCAATTTAACATTCCTTGTGTGTATTTATGTCCATTACTTGATGTGGGCTATCTAGTGTTTGGCACAGTATTGCCATATATGACCTTGTGCAAAAATACTTCAAATCTAAAAGTTTTATTTTTTTAGAAGCAACACCAAGGGTTCAAGAGTTGAAAGTGAAGAACACTGTACACATACTAATAAAGTTAAAGAAGGAGATCCTCAAGATAAATCGTGAAGGCAATGAGCTTATGCGAACATTGATCACAGAACGAATTTGAATAATAATTCTTTTTCAAAGTTTGGTTTTTGTCATTTTGAACAAATTTTTACAGAATTATTTTGAATGTACATTACTTGGCCAAGTTATCAGTTAAATATAAAAAATGTCGAGCTTTTTTTTAAAACCTAATATCAATCTGAATAAAAAGAACTTATAAAAAAAATGAAGAGTGTAAAAGAGTATTTATCTTAAGTAGCAGTGTCCCATTGCATGTATATCCATGGTTCTTGTTACGTTTTTAGTCTATTTTGCTTTTCCCAATTTGACATATCTGGAAAATGCACAAAATGATGAAACTTCAAAAAATCCATTGTTATGAAATTTTCTGGCAGCAATTTCCTGTACAGGCAGGCCCAATTATCAGTAGGTATATTACATATGGTTTAGCTTTTCTGTATAAAAATAAAGTTGGAAGTTCTTTTCATTGTACTTATTTACATTTAATTCTTTAAAATCTAATATAATTTTCAAGCTTTTATTTTTAAAACTTAAAATATCTGCAAATAAGATTATATAATAATGGTGTTTTTTCTTCAAGCAAAATAATATTTACAAAACCATTCTTGTACTTGAAAAAGTGACAAATCTTGGTTGATTCAATTTTACAGAAATAATTATAAAATTTCCAATCCCGGTATTAAAAATAGCTAAATACTTTTTATAGTCATACAAACTTTTTCAGTTTCCTGCGTTCCCTGTGAAAAGTGATTATTAACTATGTCCACAAAATATAGCAGAAAATCAATGAAATGCGATATTAAAATTTAAAAATCAAGAAAAAACGTTAACATATTTTATTAATTCATGCAAAAAAATTTTTTTCTTGGATTTGAAGTGAGATTGTAATGCAACTTGCATGTAATTGCCCACATATAGATGTATAACATTAATGTAATGGGAAATATATCTGGCCAGGTCTTAGAAAAATTAAAAGCTACAAAGTAAATAAGCTCTAGATCTAAAAAATAATTAAAAACACATGAAAATATTTGTTTTAAGCTATTATTTTATTTCACCAAATACACATGTAATAATGTCATGAGAATGTTTTAATAATAAATATAAATAATCAAAACATAAACAACATCCATCAGGCTCCAGAGTACTCCCAGGCCACTCGGCATTAACGTCCACCTTAAATCTGCATTGCAGTCCTACAAAAAGTGAGAATTTTATTAAAAAAGTAGTCAAGTATTATGAAGTTAATAAGTTGAGTATACTTCTGGATTTTTGAACATTCAAATGTAACTAAATACTATATACAGCGAAACTTTGATCAACCGTCAGTTATTACGAAATACCGCCGCTCAGTATGCACGAGCCTCGAAGAAAATGAGACTGAAAATTTGAGTTTGTGCCTATGTCTAGAGCATAAGTTCATGTAACAATATGTGCAAAATACTGTACTTAATGTAAATTGTAAATTATTTCTGTAAAATAAAATACATGTATTTACAGTGTTTTACCAGTTCGTAAACATGCATTTTTATCGTTCGTTCATATGCAATGGATGGGGGTGAGTTGCTTAAGGTTTTTGTGTTATCCGTCGTCTTGACACTGATGGTTTATCGAAGTTTCACTGATACATTAATATGTCTTTTGTCAAACTTTTTTCTGCACACCACTCAGGAACAGCTCTGCTAATAATTAGTCACTAGGACAAAAGCACTGAAATGATGGGTGCATAGTAAAATGTATTTATTTTGGTCAAACTTCATTCATATACTTTTTTTAAACCTGACAGCGCGTGATCACTGGCTGTGATATCGAATGTGAAATATTGATCAAAACATGCTTTTTGATGTTTTGTATCGTGTTTTGCTCTGGACATGACATCACAAAACAATTAGAAACTCTGCACTACTCGTGACCTGTCACATAACCAATCAAATCTTTAATAGTCACGGATATACAAGTCATGCATTTTATAAGATTATGATTGCACATTGCTAAATGAGTTAGTTTTTCAAGTCATGCCAAATATGATTGATTCCCAAGCAACCCTTTTTAAATCAAATGTTCATAGAGAGTAAGATTTACTTATCTGAAACAATTTTGCAAGTCTACACACTGATAGTTCCACGCTCTTATACAAGGAAAAAATGTGAAAAACAGTTGCACATTCATGGGTATTAATGTTATGTACTTAAGTTTCGTGTAACTTTTGTAATATACCTTTTTCGAACTGACACAATTTGGAGTCAAGCAAAATTGGAAGTTTACTGATGTTCGAAGTAACTTGTGAAAAAAGTTCTTATCTCAATGGGTTAAGTAGGTGTGCATGATCACTTTGTTTTTGAGTACAATAAAATAGAATTTTAAGTGAAATAAACAAACCAAATGGTCATTTATGGAAAAGTGACCTTTTCTGTTCAAGAAAACAAACCAATCATCACAATTGGGTCTTTGAAGCCAAATGTGGAAGCAATCAATTACACCCAAGACATTTAGGAAACCAGATTAATGTAGAAGAACATTTTTTTTTAACAAAGTTTTTCTGCAGGAAATTTTAAGGTATTCAGGTAAAACATGCCACACGGCATTGCACTCTCATCACATACCTAGAAACAGTTGCTTGAAGCAGCATCAAGAAATGTTCATCCCCAATAACTGTCTGGAATTACCAGAACCAAGTCTCAATGTTGACAACACTCAAATAAAGTTTAAAATAAGTAAGTTTACATTTGAAATAATAACAAGAAACATTTAAGTCATAAAAAGAATGAAAACAAAAGGTGCTATTGTTAAAAACAATTAATCTGTATGCTGTTAGTAATATTTGTAAACAAAAACAATGCATCTAGTCAGTTGATTGAGAATGTCAGGAACAGTGTGTTGATATTCTAATGTGCTTTTATGAATGAGAATTGTGAAAAACTTAATATTCAATAACTACTCACTGTACTTAACTCTACTTTATGAAAGAAACATGTTTTCATTTAAAACGCATGCATTATGAAAATAGCGCTTACCTGATTTTCCACAGAAAATCCAGTCGTGGTCGGGCATCAACTGTTTTCCCAGCTGCTATGTTTTGCGATGTAGTATATATCTTAAAAAAAACTTATCCATAGGCTCGCCGCGAACTCGCAAACGCGTCTCCCCAAAAGGAGAACGTCAACAATGTTTGAAAAAGTTGCAACAGCTAGCAAATTTTGAACGTTTCGAATAAACTCACCGGGTAAAAAGGAGACGAATTCGATTTCGAAAAAAAAACGAAAGCGCGGTGGTAGTTGAATGCCAAAGTTGTCACTAGACGCCGCTAGGTTCGAATTTTGAGACGAAACGTTCGATTTTTGGGTAGTTGAATTAGGCCCTAAGTTGACACCTCTGGATTCTTGTTTAGACGGCCGTCTAGTTATGCCCGCGGCATCATGACGTATCACGGCAGTTAGATAACGGCTCCACTTTCTTATGAAACAAAAGCTTTATTCACTTGACCCTACAGACAGTCACTACAGTGATGCATTTTAATAATTACGCATTGTAAAATGCAATTTTCAACTGATCAGTCTAGAAACAAGATGAGATCGTAACAAATGTATGTTAACATGTATGAATTTGCGCACACTTCCGACAAACACAAGTTCTTACAGTAGGATATTGTCCTCTCTACACTCGACACGCCAGCGCCTTCTGCAATTGGTGTGTCAGTAGTAAGACTTCCTACTTGATGTTCAAATCTAAAGATGTCTTGTTCAAATGTAATTAGTAGCTGTAATTCAATGTATTTAGTCCTCAACCCTCTCCGTTATGATGTATAGACTCTTATATTACAGATACAGCTTAAGGTCCTTACAAGTCCAGGAATCTGTGAATGCTCTTTCAAATTTACTGTATAATGCTATAAGTAGACAAGTCACGTTGCAAAAAATGTCGCGAATATGTATCAAAATATTGCGAATAGAAAGAATCCAGGCTAAATAGTTGATGACTTTATTATCTCCACCAAAATTAATACATTCTAAATCTTTGATTACCCCGTATGTTTTAAAGCGTTAAAATATTTTAACGTCCCTTCTTATATTGTTTGTTTAATTGTCGTTAATCTGCAACATATCATTTTTCCTGCATAATGAATGAACATAAGAAAGTCCTGCTTGAATAAGACTGGTTCACTGTGGTTTATTTATGGATTTTATAGCTAGGTCTAAAGATCGGACAAACTGCTAAATGCAAGATAAAATAGAATGGAATATAAAATAGAATTTTCGATGCATGTGTGTGTGTTTCATTTTTCTAGGTGGTGATCGATATACTGGTGAAATCCACTAAGCCATTTTTTTTTGCATGAAAAATTTCTTTAGAAACGTTCTTTATGCGTATAGGATAGTGAGTAATATTTTTCAATTTTCGTTTGCTCATTTTACTGTTTTTTAAGGTTTTTCGACGTGTTTCACTTGTAAGCTTGTGTGATAAAAAAAGAATAACGCTTAAAATTATCGCAAAGAAGTGTATGGATTTTATTTAACATCGTAATAAGCATTGGAGAAAGTAGTCAAACCAAACAAAAGTTGTACAGAGACCATAATGTCATAATGGAAAAACAAACACAAAAATTAAAACGCTTTTGAATAGTATAACAGTAAGTAAAAGATTGAAATATATCGATCAACATAAAATTTGGAATTGGTTGAATTAATTTTTTGATGCAGATGTTAATTTAATATTTTAATGTTTATGAAAGTAATTTTAAAGTTATAAAAAAGAAACACATTATACAAATTATCAAAATTTACATGTTGTGGAAATTAATATAGTGAATATAGTCCTTAGCAGTCCGAGAATCTCACAATTGGAATCTATAATGGCGGTAATAGAATGTGAGAGAATGTTTATGAAAGTAATCTTAAAGTTATAAAAAAGAAACACATTATACAAATTTTCAAAATTTACATGTTGTGGAAATGAATATAGAAGGTCCTTAGCAGTCCGAGAATCTCACAATTGGAATCTATAATGGCGGTAATAGAATGTGAGAGAATGTTTATGAAAGTAATCTTAAAGATATAAAAAAGAAACACATTATACAAATATTCAAAATTTACATGTTGTGGAAATGAATATAGAAGGTCCTTAGCAGTCCGAGAATCTCACAATTGGAATCTATAATGGCGGTAATAGAATGTGAGAGAATGTTTATGAAAGTAATCTTAAAGATATAAAAAAGAAACACATTATACAAATATTCAAAATTTACATGTTGAGGAAATGAATATAGAAGGTCCTTAACAGTCGGAGAATCTCACAATTGGAATCTATAATGGCGGTAATAGAATGTGGGAGAATGTTTATGAAAGTAATCTTAAAGATATAAAAAAGAAACACATTATACAAATTTTCAAAATTTACATGTTGTGGAAATGAATATAGAAGGTCCTTAGCAGTCCGAGAATCTCACAATTGGAATCTATAATGGCGGTAATAGAATGTGAGAGAATGTTTATGAAAGTAATCTTAAAGATATAAAAAAGAAACACATTATACAAATATTCAAAATTTACATGTTGTGGAAATGAATATAGAAGGTCCTTAACAGTCGGAGAATCTCACAATTGGAATCTATAATGGCGGTAATAGAATGTGGGAGATTATGTAATATTCAGACCTTTCAGAATTTTAAACAGCTGTAAGTCCACGAATCTTTTTCCAATATGTCATCATCAATGAGTCTGTTATTTTTGCGTGTATTATACTTTCTTTGTTGGAAATTAAACTTACTTATAGTTGGAAATTGAATAGAAAAGCGTGTGAAGTTAATTAAATTTTTTATTCGTTATTAATTATTCCACTAACAAACAAGAACTTTTGTCATCCCAATGTATTTGCGGAACATCCATTTGTTTATCCCATTCGTGTTATCGTAAAGCAAAAGAGCATTCAATAAAGTCAAATAAAACTGAATTAAGAAAATTTTGAAATAAACGAATGATAGAAAATCGTTTACGCAAATAAGTAAAAAAAAATTATATGAAAATAAACGTTCCGTTATTTTCAAGAATTTAATTTTGAGTACATAAATATCTTTTTTTTTCGGTAAAATATAAATCAGAATATTTACTTTAAGAAAATAGTGATTGAGTGGTAAAAAAGATAAAATTGAATTCAGAACTTGAAATAAAATATCAATAAAAAATTATTTCGGCCGGCAAACAATAAAAATATTTTACATAAAAATCAATATCACGTGACTAAACATTTTCTTTTTTTTAGTTTTGAGTACATAAATATCGTTTGGTAAAATATAAGTCATAATTTTAATTTTTTTAAATATCTTTCGGTAAAAATTAACAATAGATATTTTGCTAGCAGATCTTTCTGATTCGTCAAATTTCCCTACCACATACAAAACATATACAGTAGCTCCCAAAAGTGTTCTTATACTTTAAAAATTTGTAGAAAAGGCGTTGTAGCCTGGAATTGAATTCGAATATAAAGTCCAATATTTTTTCATATCAATTCCATGTAATTCTGAATCAAACCGAACGTTTACAAAAATAATATTGACTCATCTCTAAGGTTATAAAAGGAAGCGTTTGTTTGTTTGTTTGTTTGTTTCCTACACGAAAAGTGCTTACGAATCTATGGCATTTACAGTAATGGGATTTGGCACACAGGTAGTCCAAATTTTTTACAAATTTACTGTCGCCGTGAATTTTATAATTCAATCTAGATAATTTTTTAATGAATTTAATGAAATTTAATTATTATTGTTTTCTTTGGAATGCCAACAGCATAAACGATCATATTCTAAATTTATTTTTTCCGTTTCCGTTGTCATTTTGCGCGGACGAAGGTATTTCCAGCAGACGATAAAAAACTAAGTATAAACTTTAGTTACGTAGTTCTTTTTACTATCTCCTAGATCGTTAAAGATATTTTTTCAAGAAATTTCAACGTATTTTAAATCTGCGGAAAATTACATAAAATATCGATACCTAAAAATATGATTTTCTTTAAATAAATCAAAAAAATTTAATTGAATATCTTTTCTATGTTCGTAAGAGAATGTGACGTCACGCCAACATTCGCGTTCCAAAAATAAACAGATTATATTTCATGCTCCCTTACGATTTCATCGAAGGAAAGTAAAAAATAAATAAAAGACATTTTGGCTGGCATTGTTTAGTTCTTTTTTTTTTTTGTATAATTGGGATCGTTAAAGATAGATTAAAAATTTCAACGAATTTGAAATCTGCGGAAAATTTGAAACCAGATAGATATCATATACGTGTGATAATCTGTTAATAAATAATTTTTCAATTAAATATTTATATTTTCGCAAGAGATTGTGACGTCACGCCGAATTTCCATTTGGTTTGCGAAACATACCAACAACACGGGCAACTCCGTTATGGCTGTTATCCAATTTTCAAATCCAACCATAGTTCAGAAATTCATAATTTGGTTTTCGAAGCAAACCGAATTGGAATTCGCAGGGAATTCATTCCAATAGGCTATGAATTTCCACGGGCAACGCCATGATGGCTGTTATCTAATAGGCTACGAATTCCTATTTGGTTTGCTAAGCAAACTAAATGGGAATTCGTAGCTATCACTAGAGGTTAGCGAACAGTGGTCACGCCTGACGCCGCGAAAAGCACTGTCACGGGCAATGCCGTGCTGGGCACCCAGTGACTAGTTTTTTTTTTTTTTATCACAATTAAAACGTAAGGGGGCATAGAAGGAAGACGTCATATAAGTTTTCGCACACCGTAACATTTTCAGATAAATTCATCAGTAAAATTATTGTCTCTTACTTTTTTTAATTTCTCATTGTGATGACGTTTAAAAATTGTTCGGCTTTAATTTTTTCATGCTCATAAACTTAATATTTAATTTATTATTTAAAACTAGGGGGCCCGCCCCCTGCTCGCTGACGCTCGTCAACCCCCTGAGGATTGCTTCGCAATCCTCATTATTTCGCTGCGCGAACCTATGCTCGCTTCGCTCGCATCAATGAAGACATGTGTCCTAGCAGAAGGAATTGTTTACAAAATATAATATTCCATAAAAATGTTTTTCAAATCTAAAATTGCTGTATTACAGAAAACATATATACAGTACCTCTAAAATCAGAATTCAAACGAAAACTTTGAGCAAATTTGGACTCGAAATGTGAGCGCTGCTTTGGAAATTGAATACCCAGCATGTTGTTTGTGTACATTTTCCCCAGCTCTCGAACCACCCACACTTTTCATTGCGTTTGTTGTTGAAAGTTGTAGTGTAAGCGTCTTGTTAAACTATAATTGCTGGCCCTGAAAAGTACCGTTTTAAAATGGCCCTGAAAAGATCATCCGTTTCCTTTGATTTCTATTATAAACTGCAACTGCTCAACTAAAAATCACTTTTTTTCAATAAAATTTCATCAATAACGTTTATAAATTCAATTGATGCACGAGGTCATGTAGTAAACAAACAATCGTACAATGTTGCCAAAACGCGTTAACTAATAACGTCTTTTTTGCGTGCCACGTAAGAGAATTATATATATAGATGGCTCGGAAGGAAACAACGAAAAGCATTCGTAAATTGATTGTTTTTCATCGCAGTAGTGGTAAATGAGTTCGGCATATCGCTAAATTAGTACATTTATCCCATTATTATTACATTTATCCATTTATCCTTGTACAGTATATGATAAAACGTTTTAAAGAAGAAAATTGAATAGAAAACAAGGTAACAAAAGGTTGTCCTACAAAGTGAACTCAACGTGATCAAAGATTTATTGTTAAAACATTTGTGATAAATACACGTTTTAGTGCCGTAAACATTTCTACAGAATTTTCTGAAACATTTTCTACTTCAATTTCCTCTGAAACTGTTCGAAAAGTACTCTGATCAGCTGTATTAAATAGGTGTTCTCCGCGAAGAAATTTTTTATAAGCACGAAAAATAGAAAGCTTAGGCTTTCCATCGCAAAATCAATGATAAATAGGCCCGAAACGTATTGGAATTATATCTTATTTCCAGATGAAATCAAATTTAACATTTTTGGTTCCTATGAGCGTATAAATATATGGAGAAGAAAAATGTGAAACTTAATCCTGAGAACTTAGATGGAATAGTAAAGCATGACGGTGGAGGTGTCCTTGTGTGTAGGTTCATGTCAGCATCAAGACAGTAATTTGGTATTTATTGATGACATAAAAAATCATGATCTTAATTTAAATATTTTAAAATAAAATTTAAAATTATTAGCTCAAAATTTGGGTAATGGAAATAACTTTTTTTTTATATCAAGATAACAATCCTATGCGCCGACCAACCGGTATAGTGGTTAAGGTGTTAGTCTCTAGATCGGAAGGTCCCCGGTTCGAATCCGGGTTCGGGCATGGATGTTTGTAAGCGTATACCAGCTCAGGTGTTGCTTCGTCATCTGAACATCGATCAAAATTACGAAGTATAAATTGTTGGGGGCAATGATGGTCCTCCCACTGGGTGCTCCTTCACAAGTGGCCATCACTTCCGGCCTTGTAGTGGCCAATGACATAGGTCAAATGTGCCCGCCATTAGAAAAAAAACAATCCCATGCACACGACTCTCAACGTTCGCCTATGGTGTCTCTATAATTATCCACACTTTCTGAAAACATCACCTCAGTCGCCATATTTAAACCCAATGGAACACATCTGGAGAGAACTGGAGGTTAGAGTACGAAGACACGACATTAAAACGAAACGCGAACTAAAATAGAAATAATTGAAGAATGCAGGAACATTGATACATTCATTACAAAAAAGAAAATAGTGAACTCTGTTCTTCGAGACGTCTAAAAGGTGTTGTGAATGCTATAAGACATCATACTAAGTACTAATGTATCGAAATATTACAATATTTACTAATATGTAGAGATTTTTTTAAGTGTAAAAAGACTTTCGTGAGGTATCTCTTTTGTTACTTTTTGATTGTTGATTTTTCAAAAAAAAAAAAAAAAAAAAAAAAAAACGTTTTACTATGTTTTTAAAATGTTTTATGAGTTTTTTAAGAACAAGGTATCGATATAATAAAAAATTCCTATTCTGAAATATTAATTTTTATTAATGGATAGAGCAGTATTTCATTGAAATTCGTAAGCGTACACTTTTGGGAGCCATTGTAGCTCACATGAATGGGGAATCCTTGTCCAAGGAAAAAGCAAAACTCTTACAAAAACAGCTGTTGCCTAAGAAGTCGTGGTTATTCGAAGAGCAAAATTAGTCCCGACTGACAAAAGGGATAAGGACCTTGTGCATCGAGGAAGAAAAATTGGAGTACATCGATTCCTGCTTGGTGATGACACAAAATCAACGTATCTCCAGTTCCGTAAGATAATTGAATTTATCATGTTTAAATAGCAGATCTCAGTAATGAGGCGGTTGATTTCTTTGGTCAAAACCGTTCAATTCTTACGATAGATTGTACGGAATGCATTGCAGAAATTCGTGATTAGTTCGAGAAATAAATTAAACTAGGGGGACCGCCCCCTGCTCGCTGACGTTCTCCAACACCCGGAGGATGCTTTACAATCCTCATTGGTTAGCTAAGCGAGCCTATATATATATATATATATATATATATATATACAGTACCCTGGAATTAAAATTCAAATGAAAATTTTGAGCCAATTTTGGCTCGAAAAGTGAGCGTTGCTTTGTTGCTTTGGAAATTGAATACCTAGCATGTTGTTTATGTATACATTTCCCCAGCACTCGAGCCACCCACACTTTTACATTCAGTTTATTGTCAAAAGTTATAGTGCAAGCGTCTTGTTGAATCATAAATGTTGGCCCTGAAAAGGACCTTTTTTTAAATAGCCCCTGAAAATATCCTCTGCCTTCTGCGATTTCTATTATAAACTGCAACAGCTTAATTAAAATTATTTTTTTTACATAAAATTTCATCCGATAACGCTATAAATTAAATTGAGGCGCGAGGCTTCGTTGTAAACAAGCAATCGTATAGTGTTGCCAAAACGCGATAACAAATAACGTCTTTTTTGCGTGCCACGTAATACAATTATATATAGAGATCTGTTAACCAGCACTGTGCAAAATTAGTTTCAATCAAACTATTTTAAAACTAACAGATAGCCATAAACACAGAGAAGTAGTATACAGAGGGTTCACTGAAGCCATGACGTATAGCGCTCCAGTGGGGAAGCCTGTCCCTAATTGTGGGCGTGGTTTGAAATGTTTCAATCAGAGCCAGAGCGTAAGCCATTTTCTGTTTTCTAATCGGCAGACTTCTTGAAGCGTCAAACAGCTAAATATTCTTTGCGTCATTTTAATTATTATTTAAAAACTGTACTATCCATCAACAGAAGAGGTTGATCCCCAACCTTCACATATATCTAGTTGTACATCTAGTTCTAGTCTAGTACATCTAGTTCATATCACATACATCTAGTTGTATACAGCCGAGTACTGTCTGCAGGGAGTAAAGGTAAAGGAGGGAGAAACAGTCAAGGATCTTGGGGTGATAATTCACAGGGATTTTAAAATGGGTCACCAATGTTCAGCTGCGGGTAAAAAGGCTAATAGGTTATTGGGGTATATTAAAAAGACTGTAACTTCAAGGGATAAGAATATAATCTTGCCATTATATAAGGGTTTAGTAAGACCACATCTAGAATATGCTGTACAATTCTGGGCTCCATATATGAGAAAGGACATAGAATCAATTGAAAGGGTTCAGCACAGAGCTACAAAAATAATAAAGGGGCTAGCAAATTTCGACTATAATGAACGTTTAAGTAAGCTAAACATGTATACACTGGAAAGAAGAAGAAGGAGGGGGGATTTGATTCAGCTTTTCAAGTTTGTAAAACAAGGGGACACAGAGGGCTTAAATTTCAATAGGGATAACAGAACAAGGGGCCATGGGTATAAATTGAATAAGACACATTTTAATCGGGATTTAAGGAAAAACTACTACTTTAATAGGGTAATAGACAGTTGGAACGCGTTGCCAGAAAATATAGTTAATTCAAAGGGAGTGTACGAATTTAAGACACAATTGGATAGTCAGTGGGAATTGGAGAATTCATAAACAAAGGACCAGCCTTGTTGAGCTTGAGCCTGTAGCTGGTCGTCAATATTTGTATTTGTATTTGTATTGCTCCAATGCGCAGAGTGAGTGCGATGTTAATTAAAAATACTATACCATCATCAATAGAAAAGCCGTTGTTCAAGTTTACCGCCTATAAAAACCGTTGAAAGGTAAATTATGTTTATTATAGCGTATATTTTGTTTCTCACAAAATATACGCTACGATAAATCGCGACGATATGGTTGACAAATTTATTGTTCCAATAAATCGTAAGAGTATTATTTACACGCTACGATAAATCGTAACAATTTCTTGTCAAATATTCGTTGTCGACCGCTATCGACCTCTAAATAAGCTTTTGCCATGGAGGAAGTAGTGTTGTTGTTATATATCGGTTGTTTAGCGAGAAAAGTGAAAAAGTCGCGAGGACCAAGAACAAAGTGGAGCTTCCTGTGGTTGCTAAAGAAAATGAAATTCTCTCATGTAAAATTATTGAAAGAATTGAGAAATGAACCAAATGACTGTCGAAATTATTGAAGAATGGACAAAGAGACTAATGTTGAGTTGTTAAGGTTAGTTTCTCCGTTTATTGCGAAAACTGATACTGTTATGAGAAGAGCGATATCTCCGCACGAAAGACTCTCAGCTACCTTACGATTCCTTGCCACCGGAAGAAGCTTGAAGGACATGGAATATTCAACTGCCATTTCTAAACCAGCTCTCGGCAAAATAATCCCGGAAACCTGTGAAGCTATCTACAAAGTATTAAAACAATTCATACAGGTATGTTAAGAACCGTTTTTTATTTTCTTTTAAACCAAAAAACATTACAAACATTATAACCAAATGTAATACAATTTAAAGTGAATAATCATAGAACATTTTTTTACACATGAAAATGTCCTGCTACTCCGAGAAATTTGAAAAGAAGGTCGAAATATTGTTATCCATTGATTGCTTGGGATTTATGTTACTTGAACGTTACATGTTGTTTGAGTTAGTGCGTTGTTGAGATTCTCGTTGCTGAGTATTTGGTTGTTGAGTATTTGGTTGTTGAGTATTTGGTTTTTGAGTATTTGGTTTTTGAGTATTTGGTTGTTGAGAGTTGCCTTGTTCAGGTTTGTTTATTTGAGAGTTTGGCAGCATCATGTTAGAGAGTTTGGGAGTATCATGTTTGAGAGTTTGGGTGTATGGTGTTTGAGAGTTTGGGTGTATGGTGTTTAAGAGTTTGGGAGTATCGTGTTAAGCTGTAAAACGTTACTGGAAGAACGAGGATTGTGTAGTTGAGGGTAGGGTATCTGAGAACCTGATAGTTGATGGTCTGGTATTTGAGGGATGTATGGTGGGGGGGGGTAGGGTTGTTGAAGGTTAAATTGTTGTAGAGGCATTATTTTCGAATGAACGGTGTGCTTGACTGTTCACTACTTTGAAATCTTTGGTGAGTGCTTCAAGCTCCCCCTCAAAAATCACGTCATTAATGAGTTTTCGAGCGAATACGTCCTGTTTTCCTTTAAGGGAACGTAGTTTATGGGCTATATACTTTCCGTAGGCTTCGAATTCATCATCAGGACGAATACCTTTTAGATACTCTCCCGCGAGCTGTATCACCTCATCTGTCGGAGTCAAGTTCTTTTTCCGCTTTGGCCGCGGTACAATTGGGGATGGTGTCACATTTCGTGATGCACTTGATCCATAGTCACCTGATGTTGGCAGAGCCGATGTGGTGACCTCTCGTTGTTCGAAATGGTCAAGATTCGTAGGTTCAGAATCTTCCTGTTCGAAATAAAACACAAATTTTCAGTTTCCAAACGGAAGGCTTGGAAGGCTATATATAGCAGATGACAGAAATAGTTCTTCAGCCAGGGCCGAAGAAATGGAATAATTTGTAGAAAATTTTGGTTTTCAGAAGACGAAAGTATTAACTGGGAGAAGTGTCGAAACATCGAAATCTACAAATCATACCATTTTTTCGGCCCTGGCTCAAGGACTAAAAATGGCATTGGGTAGATATACAACTTGGGTAGATGAACAAAATTTTTTTTGTGTGTGTCTATAAAAAACAATTAAATATGTTTTTTTTGTTCGTTCCCTAAAACAGCAATGAGTGGTTAAAAATCGCTTCAGATTTTGAAGGGAAGTGGCAATTTCCTCATTGTTTGGGTGCGATCGATGGCAAACATGTCCGTATTGTTCCACCATAAGATAACGGTTCCCATTACTACAACTACAAAAAAAAAACACAGTATAGTCTTGATGGCTATAGCAAACTCTCACTGCGAATTTATGTATTGTGATATAGGAACGAAAGGTAGAATATCTGATGGGGGTGTGATAAATAACACTCTTTTCTACAAAAAACTTGTAAACAAACAACTGAATATTCCTTAACCTGAACCAGTTAGCTTCGATCTTGATCTGGAATATGTTTTTGTGGTGGATGATGCCTTTGCATTGCGACCTGATTTTATTAAGCCTTACAATCGGGATTCCCTTAATAACGAGAGAAGAATATGCAACTATCGCATATCGAGGGCACGGCGAGTGGTTGAGAATAGTTTTGAAATTTTAGCTTCACGATTTCGTTTTTTTAACGCTACAATTAATTTAGACGTGGAAACCATTGAATCAGTAGTTCTTGCGTGCTGTCCTTTGCACAATTTATTGCGCAAAAAAAATCAGTTACCTACACCCCTCCTGAAAGTTTTGTTCACGAAAATATTATCGATGGTACTATTAAACTAGCTGCAAGGCCTAATCCCGATATATTACACAACCTCAAACGACGTTCAGGAGGTCAAGTTTTACAAAATGCAAAAATTGTTCGAGAAAAGTTCTGTACGTATTTTAACGGGGAAGGGTCAGTTCCTTGGCAAGAAAAATTTGCATTAAACGTTTGAAATTCACAGTTCTTAAGAAAAGCATACTATATAAATACTAGCCGGGCTGCGCCGGCTAGCGCTCGGCGGTGTGTAATAGTGCTTTTTTTTTAACTTTTTTACACACCGTAATTAAACATGTTTTGATTTGTATATTTTATTTATTTTTATGAAACAATTCTTTAAATCATTGCGTATTCAATCAAATATTTAAGGAAAGTTGGTCGAAAAATACATATACCGCTAGAAAATTACTAATGTCTAGTGATATTTTTCAGGAAATAGACATATCATTAAAATCTAACTCCTAAATAATATCTCTGCAATAGGTAATACACTGGAACACCATAATGCAAACAAAAATAAAATTCCAATCCTTGAAAAAATGCAAAATTCTGATAAAAAAAACCACGTACGTATCTATTCAAACGTGTTGAATTTCGACTTCCTGAATATATTGTGAAATAGAATAATGCGACAAAAGACTTTTCAACGATATTGACAAAGACAATAATGATTTATTAACAAAAAGAACACGTATTTATAATACTTGGGAATCCTCAAATAGGTCCGCAACATCTCGCAGTCAACTCAAATACCCAAACACAGAATTCTAAATCAAATTTAAAAAGTAAAAATTAATTCTGACTTGTCTAGATACGGGGTAGCAAAAATTACGTTTAAATTAATTTTACATCAAAGGAAGAAAAAAAAAAGTCAGTTCAAACATATATATTACAATTTAATTCCTTATTTTGCAGAGAAATTGACCTCGGCTATTTGAAAAGAGCAAGAATTCAAAATATCTGGGTTATTTTATTTAAGTTGATTGTTGCCATTCGACGATACACAAATAACGTAGATTTCGGGTCCACGTACGTTAGTGTTTTATATATATAGAAGTGTTTGTAGTAATTTTGTTTTATTTAGTTATAGTAATTTTTCACTTTAGGTTACAGACAATTGATTTGAACCATATTTGTCATTAATTCATTAATGCTTGTTATAATTAATGTAGGCCTATTGATTTCGGACATCTAAAGTATATAACATTCTGACCAAATCATTAAGATACTTTTAATGTAAATAAAAATTAATGTTACTTACATCTTGTAGTCTTTCTTCGACCCCATCACTCATTGTACTCCTACTAGGTCTTGAAGAGTCCTGGTTGTTCAAAAAATGCAGAAGGTCGAAGTACCACAAAGTAGGTTTATAGATATCATCCGCACCTGTCCAGGATTTTGCCGAATTGTTAACTTTTAACAGTTCTTTCTTATAAACCGTACGCAATGCATTAATTTTTTTCACAACAATGTTTCTGTCTGCCGACGGATCAAACTCCTTGTATTTTTTAACGAGCTCTGTATAAGCAAGGTCTTTTTTATTCCTGTCGGAGTATTCTTTGCTCTTAACGAGCCACAAGCAGGTAAAACTCCGATAAAGTTCAATGAATTCACTCAAGAACTCTCGAGGAGTTTGTTTGCATGCCATGATTACCTATTCGAATAAAAACAACAGTCAACCAAAGAACGAACTACTCTCGACACAACCTTTATGATGCAGATGCAGGTGCAAACTGAGTCAAATCGTAGCGAGAAATGGCTGCCACTTGTTTACACGTTCCAACATATCGTTCCAACATATCGATTCGCAGAAATCGATGCCGGCTGGCATCAACATCCAATCCAATTCCAATTCCAATAAATCGCTACAATGTCCTGTTTACACCCAAATATAAATCGAAACAATTCGATCGTTAGGATAAATTGCTAGCATTTATCGTAGCGTGTAAACCTGCCTTTAGAAACTACTAATGTGAATTATGTGCCATTTCTAAAATCGTTTTACAATCAAGTAAAATTAATAACACTTATTTTAAAACACAATTGAAGGAAATAAAAAAATAAAATCGTTCTATTTAATTTTAAGACTATTCGCCCAAGATAACTAATTTTTAAAAATCTATCGGTGTTAGTTTGTGCATTTTTTATTTAATCAAAATCAATCGTACTTAAATTTAAGAAACATGTGGTAGTCAGAATTCTGTACAATTGTGCTCTATTCATTATGCATTTTGTGTATTTGTTGATTTTTTTTTATTTACATTCTGTTTTTGTGTAATTAAAATTTACCTTTTTCTGAATTATAACCGGTTTTATGTCAACATTTATAAAGATATTTTTGCAAAATTGGAAGGCTCTTGCGTGATACTCACTGTGAACTTAATACAGAAAAGAAAAAGTTTGATTGTAATAGTGATATTTTTTATACAAAATAACTTGATTTAAATCAACATATCCTGAAACTAACACTTATAGAATGTTAAAAGTGCACAAATCTACACAACTACTTTTTTCTGTAGAATGTCTAAAAAGTGGCTAGACTTTAAAATTCCTAACTATCACAAACAAATAATTCAGCTTCTTGAAGTGTTTAGAATATCTAAATCAATCAAACCAACTTAATTTATAGCACGACATGTTTTGCTTTGTCACAGTCGAAAGTCGTAAAAGAATATTTCAGTTTCTGTTTAACTGTTTCAACTCAGATTGTCTGGAAAACACTTTCTGCTCTATTAGAAGATGAAGTGGTTTTTGATACAATCCTGATTGTTATCAGTTTTGCCAAGACATGCATAAGGTCATACATAACTTTTTTTTAAAATCGATATTTCAAATTGTGTTGGTAATGGCGATCATGTATTGCTCGATTTTAGTCAGTTTAATAGGATATCCATGAGCACGATTATCAATGATCCATTTGTGAAAGACGGATCAATGAATCTCTGTAGTGCCACCCTGCTAATACATGTAGCTCAATGTCATTGCTTATACAGTATTTGCTGTGGTTTTGACAAACATCTCTTTAACCTGATTGCTATGAGTGCCGAAATTTATTGATTTTAGCTCAAATGCAAATAATTGAAGCACTTACGAATTTTCCTATCGACCGTTTTTAACAAACAAAATTTGTTGCCAATTGTGTGATTAACACCCATAATGGATAAGCGCAAGATCAAATCATACTCGAAGGTTTGGTCAACAATATAGTACGCAATTACATACATACAAACTTTCCCTGTGAAGATTTTCGAGATAAAAAATTGTCGTTTGCTGTTGTGTATTTTATTGTTTATTTGCAACACTAAATGGTGAAAAATTGTGTGATTTAGCTCCAATAATTAATAAAATTAATAATATTATCCATTCATTTGCTACTCTAAATGGTGAATTAAATTGAGTTTACTTGTTTATGAATTCTAAGCAATGAATTTTACTCTTTGGAAGGCAAATGATTCTTGTTAAGTTGTTTATTTTACCAAAGTATTTCATTCCTTTATATCCTGTTGTGTATTTTATTGTTCGTTTGATATTCTAAAATGGTTCTAGATGGATCACACAGAAATATGTATAAGCGAGTAACAGTAGCTGAACTATGTTCTTTTTTTACATTCAGAAGGTCAGGTAATATCTTAGTTTTTTAGGCTCCAACTTTTTTCTTTTTGTATTCGTATTCTGAGTGTGTGGGGAGACAGCAGCGTGAGAGATTTTGCCTTGGGGTTCAATACCCTTCTGTGTTATATTCTTCACAGGGACGAATTGTGTATTGGTAAATGAATTTGTGATTCAACAATAAAATTCATTCAGTCCACTATCACTTGGTCGTGCTTGTGATTGACTTACTACTAAATGAGCTTCGACGAGACTTCTACATAAACAGTATTTCTTTACTATTCCTTTTTCAAATTGCATAATTTGTTCAAAAATGAATAATGTACCTAAATAAGTTAATAAAAAAAATTATTATGTGCTTTTTTGTTCAAATAATATTTCAGACTATAAACAGAGACCAACAATTTTCCAAATCAAACATGTTTTGGAATATTTTTTTAAAGAAGCATTCACATAAAAAAATTAACTAAAATGAAAGAAAAGAGTTCCTACATTGGTAACATTTCATAAATAAAGGTTTTTTTTTTTAAGTTCAGAAGACATTAAAAAATGCTATTTTGAATCATTTATGCTAAAAAATATTTAAATAATATTTAGCTTTTAATCAAAAATGCAAATTGGGTTTTTTTAGGGGCAAATTGGGCAAAAAAAAAAATAGCCTGAGATAGTTGTTGTGGAAACCTAGTTCGGTTGTTATGGAAACCTAGTTTGGTTGTTATGGAAACAAGGTCTAGATCCGATGCTATAATAGTGTCCGGCTACACCGCTGGGGGCGCCAGCGTCTATGCGATTTCCCATATTATTTATAAGTCCATTGCTTCCTATGGCAGTGAAACCTCTGTATATTACATCTCTGTGGTCATAAACAAAAAAGTTTCGTTAAAACGAGTTTCTGGATTAAATCGATTCCTTATTGCACAGCCGAATCGCGATAGTCCAGTTGGGTAGGTAGGTTGGTATTTTAATTAGCGTCGTACTGGAGTAACAAAACGAGCTACTGACGACGTTCCAGCATCAATTCCAACGGGAAAGATGCGGTAGGAAAGTAACTTAATAATCGTTGTACCAGAATATTACAACTGCCATTGACGACGGTCCGAGATCGATCTGCCAAGGGAAAGATCCGAAGAAAACACCACGCAATTTTGAACCACGGTCAGGTGACGAGGTCACACCGGATCTGGCGCCCCACTCTCCAAACTTCTACAACAAACCAACGTTAGGGCATTTGAAGCCACGACAGATTTAATGTGCACCAGCCCTCTTTATACACAATGGTCTTCGGTTGGATCCGAACTCGTAACCCTCCGGTTGTTAATCCGTTACTATGCCGACCGGGCTCGGAGGGTGTGATGTTAACTTAAGTATCTACCGATTGTACGGCTTTCAGGAGACATTTTTCTCAAAAAAAAACTTTAGTGCCGGAAGTCTTTCCCCGTCGATTTTGAACGTGATGTTACTAGGCTTGTTTATAGAATACGGTTTCAGCACTTTACGAATAAAATTATTTATAATGAATTCCGAAAAGTGTAGCCTAGTTAGAGGAGTAACGAATTTACAAGTGGAGGGTTGCAAATTCAAAACTAGGTCCTACCAAAGAGAGTTGTGTACACAGGGGCTGGTACACTTTAAATCTAGCATGCCATCAAATGTCCTCATGTTTGTGTGGATGAAGTTTGGAGAGTGGGGTGCTAGCTCAAGTGTTTACCTCGTCATCTAACCATGGTTGAAAATTAAGTGGTGTTGTCCTCGGTCATTCTCTTCGGGATTTATCCCGGACCATCACCAATAGACCGAGTGTTGCTCTAGTGGAACTTCAATTAAATACCCGCCGACCGACCGGTATAGTGGTTAAGGTGTTAGCCTCTGGATCGGAAGGTTCCTGGTTCGAATCCGGGTCCGGGCATGGATGTTTGTAAGCGTATGGTGTAGAGGCGGCTGGTGCACCTTAAATCTGTCGTGGCCGAAAGTCCTCACGTTGGGTTGGTGAGTAAGTTTGGAGAGTGGAGTGCCAGCTCAGGTGTTGCTTCGTCATCTGACCGTGGTTCAAAATTATGAGGTATTGTCCTCGGATCTTTCCCTTAAGGGACTGATTCCGGACCGTCGTCAATAGCCCGTTGTGTTGCTCTAGTACGATGTTAACTAAAAATTATCAATTAAATACCCACCACATTTATATCTTATGATTGGTCGATGTTCATTAGATTAAACGTCAAACGTTGCCAAAACGGCCGTAAAATACATTTTAAGGTAACACCAATATGTATCATGCGATAGCATTTGGGTAAACCGAAGTAAAATCTTCTCATTCCATCTGGTTTCTTTATTTGCATTTAAAATCCCTCTCATATATAGCCTTTGAGCAACCGTATCAAAAAAAAATGTTTTACTGTTTAAAAAAAATTTTAAACTACAAGTTCTAAATTTATAATTTGTAGGTACTTGAAATGTATAATTTGTAGGTGTTTGAAATGTATAATTTGTAGGTATTTGAAATGTATAATTTGTAGGTATTTGAAATGTATAATTTGTAGTTCTTGAAAACCAAACAAGGAAATATGTATTCATATTTCACAAACACAAACATCTTTGTAATAAATTAAATTGAACCTATGTATTTATTTTACTTGGAAATATTTTATTTTCTATAGAATGAATCAATTCAAAATTCCTTTTCATAGTCTTTTAAAATCTATCACAGTTTCGATAAAAGTATTCAACTAGTAAGGTCGGTAAAATTGACAGTAAACAGCAAGTAAAATAAGTGTTACAAATTAACAATTGCTAACAGTTATCGAAAATATTAAGCTATTGATAAATGCTTCAACCAAATGCTACAAGTAGAGTTTAAATTCGTAGTCGGATTACCAAAAATAATAAATTAGATCAAAAATTGAAATTTATAAAAATATTAGATAAAAAGCTACACAAATTTGCTCAAAAGTTAACTTAAGGAGGTCCGGGACACAAAAATCGTCAAATTTTCGAAATTTTTTTTATTATTTTAAGAAATTCTCTGTGTTTTTCTGCTTAAAATGACGTCTAAATCATGTTTCTATCTTAATTAGAAATAGATATATAATAATTTTTGTGGTGCTTTGTTTTGAAAATCTAACACTCTTGGCAGTTGTTGTCATGGCAACAACACCTGTCTTTAAAACTTTAAATGCGTTTTTCTCCATGATACATTTTTTCAAGATTTCCTGTATTCAAATTGCTATAAGTCGAAAACCGATAAAGTTTAAAGGTTGATATTTGGAATATATCTTTTTCAAACATTATACTTTAATTTTGATTCAGCAAATTTGAAACAAATATTTACTTTTCAAAATATGACTTTTTTTAAAAAAAGTACCTTAAAATTTTCAAAATTTTTCATTCAAATATTTTTTATTTTTTATTAAATTAATATTTTTTAAATTGCTGAATCAAAATTAAAGTTTATAAATTTGTGAATAATTTACTGCAAGAATTTTGAAAATTGATCAAGAATATTTTGAGCCTTAGCAAATTAAAATGACCCCTCTTTTTTTCAAAAAAATTTAATTTAAAATTTTTAAAGAACTTTTGGAAAAATTTTGTGTTGTGATTTCGTTTATTAGTTAGATGAGTAATCAGTACAAAAAAATTCAAAATTCTAAATTAATTAATAAAAAAAAAATTTCAATGTGTTCCGGACCCCCTTAAGTTAATTGTTTAAATTTTAAACTGTCAACTGTTAAAATTATTTCTAACGATTAGTATGTTTGTTATTTATTGTATCCGAACTGTATATTAGCACGTATTGTCATCACAAAATAGCAACAACCGTTAGAACGTATAAACAGTTTTAACCATTTCTCGTTACCCAGTAGTATTTGGCCGAGAAGAAAAAATAAAAGTAAGCGTTAGAGGGATTTTCAGTGTAAGCAAATCACGGAGATTTGACTTTCTGTTCCAAATGCTCTTCTATGATACATATTGGTGTTACCTTTTAATGTGATTTATCGACAATTTGTCGACGTTTGGTGTTTAAATCGCGTTGACCAATCAAAACTACCGTTATATGAACTCGAAATTCATTCTATGTTCAATGGAATTTTTATTGCGTCGTAACGTCCGGAATACTTACAGGAAGTATGTTCTACCGCAAAAACACAACCACTACCAACATTTAGCCTTGACAGAAGAAGCATATATTACATGCATTTTTATTTTTCCTTGCAATAAAAGGACTTGAAACGTCACTTATCACTGACATTTCTATCTATTATAATTTAAAAAAATGTGTCAGTCTTTTTCAGGTTTATTTGCTTTGTAATTGGTAGATAGCGAGTCACATGATGGCGAGTCTTACGGTTCAACGGGCTAATTAATTTGGAGCACGCGCAGACGATAAACACAGTTAAAATTTTTGATTAATTCATTCTTAAAATTTTGAGAGTACGCGCTTGAAAGTTTGCAATGTTTTCAGAAGAACCAACAAATTTGGTCGCCGTTTCCATAGCCACAGTCGAATATGAAAATCTTAAAAAGTATTATTACAACACGGATCAACTAAAACATTTAAAATTATGATGAGATTTCCTCTGAATTTTAACAATATGTTGTACTAAAATATTCCATTTTTATGTGGAAATGAGATGTTTTGTTCTTGACATTTTTTAAAACATTTTGTTTTTATTTACACTATATTTCCGTGTATAAGCCGATAATTTTTGGAACGTTTTCTAAAGCTAAAATACTGGAGTCGGCTTACAAACGGATCCTCTAATCTCGCAAAAAAAAGTAGACAATTTTCCGTTATTCGGGCGCATGCGATAAATATTGCAATGAGTCCGGGATCAAACCAGCAGCGATCCAAATAGAGATGTATTGTGAAGCAATCCCCTTCCCTCACTGTTGAAATGTATAGTTCGCGAAGCGAACTAAATATAATTGCGTAGCAATCATCGGGGGTTGACGAGCGATAGCGAGAAAGGGGTGGGGCCCCCTAGTTTAAAAAATTATCGTTTCTAAAATGTGACACGTTTCTTTTTTGTGTTTATTTAAATCTCTTATAACCATAAATCATTACTTTTTTGTTTCACCATGCTCAAAGAATTCAAATTTGCTAGAATAAAAGTTATCTTTTGTACCAATCTTGTTTAAAAAAAACTGTGGCTCCATTAAACTTAAAACTAATAAATTATTTAACTAGGACACACTTCTATAATAATCCACAAAAAGTAAAGATTTTTTAATTAAAGTAAATACTTGCTTAGTGGAAGAAAGAATAATCAGTTGTGTAGATTCTTAAACTTCTTTCCTTTAATTTTTTTAATTATTTTACGCTAAGCCTCAAACTTTGTTTTTTATACTTTCTTTACGGCATAGAAAACACATTAAAAAAGTTGCCACAAAAAAAACTCTTTATTGAAGCTGTACCATTTTGTTTTATCAACATTACAAGAAAATCTCCACAAAAATTTCTACAATATCAATAAATATTTTTAGTTACTCAAATCACAAATAAATAATTGAGACATCGGACATTCCATCAACAGCCAAGTGATCAAACAGAAATAAAATCCAAAGTTACTTTAAAATACAAATATGGACCATAAAACATCATTACGTTAACGCCTGGAGACGGAGTTCATTCAAAAAGAGTGATTTAGCCGGCACGCATTTGCTCAAAAAAGTTGCTAGAAAAGCAAGAGCAAACTTTAATGTCCAACATAAGGGGCTCAGGAATAAGTGCGGAGGAAAATTATTCTCAGAATTAAATTTTAGCGAGTACAGAGGAAGTTCCATTTCTGTAAGTGTCAGAACGTCGCATTTCCCTGCAGGAATCACAGCGTGTCGTTAAGTGGAAGCTGCGTATGTTCTTACCTCAACGACCATCTGTAAATGTTTCTTCGCTGCACTAATGGCCTCAAGAAGGAGCAGCGGATTCGCCCGAAAAAGCGCTGACGATTCCAATGCCTTTTTCAACTCAGCTCAGTTCTCGCAATCGAAAGTCGTTTGCTTCCCGCTTCATCGAGCATAAAGAGAATAACTGCAGAGGGGGCGCAAAAAATATGCCCCGCGTTAGTTTCTCTGCGGATCTGTGGCACCGGTTAAAGGTCGTCATAATACGTCATGGTATCGGCGGTTTTTTTTTTCCGTTTGTTTTACGGCATGTTTGTTTTTCGCTGTGACATATGGGTGATGTCGGTTGTAAAGTTAATTGCCCGTTTTACGGTGAGGAGATTCAAGGTCGTAAATAAAACGTATTCGGTTGGGGAACGACCGATGTTTGACGTGAATCGTCGGATGGAATTCTGTCGATGGTCGTAACTATTTCAACAGGCTTCTAAAAATTTCAATGCTGCGACAAAATGTTTCGTTTTTAAATGGAGGAAAATTTTATTCTTTTACGCGTTTGGAATTTCATCCTCGTTCTCGGTTTTACGGGGAAGGAAATGGCGAAAAAAGGAATAGAATTTCCGCGCGTCGGAAATGCGTTCTCTTGTTATTCTCTGAAATGCGTGTTCTATACGATCAATCTACGAAAAAGAAGCATTCGGCCAAAAGAATGAAATTGCCTGAGGGACATATTCAGTAGAGCTAAATATTGGTGGCTGTTCAGTTTGTGGGGTGCTTAGTGTTTGCGAATTCGATAAGCTTTGAGCCATAATCCGCGCTAAATGCGCCAATTGGGGAATCTATTTGTTTACCTTACCATCGCTTGTACCAATTCAACTCTCCAAGTGGTTTCAGTGTCGTATATTTCGTACATCAAAGTCTAATCAATTTTGCTGATGACGAGTTATCTCGTCATCAGCAAGATAAATATTGGCGATCTTTAATGGTAGGTAGGGATTTAATTAACATCGCACTGGAACATACAACGGGCTATTGGCGATTATCTGGGATCAACCCCCGAAGTGAAAGATCCGAGGACGACACCACGTAGCCTTGAACTACGGTCAGATGACGAGGTCATACCGGAACTAGCACTCCAATCTCCTAACTTCCACATCACGCCAGTCACGTTGGGTTGGCGTGGAAGTTTGGAGAGTGGGGTGCCAGCTCAGGTGTTGCTTCGTCATCTGACCGTGGTTCAAAATTACGAGGTGTTGTCGTCGGATCTTTCCCTTAAGGGACTGATCCCGGACCGTCGTCAATAGCCCGTTGTGTTGCTCTAGTACGACGTTAACTAAAAAATTACCAATTACCGCACCACGCCAGCGGTTTTTCTTATGATCACGATGTAAGGGTTATGCGAGAACATTTGAACAGCAAAAATTAAATATTTGCGAACCTTCTGGTTAGCTTTTTTCACTGACAATCCCTTTCATACAGTAGAACTACTACGAACTAAAATCGAAGTGAATGTACCAGGTTTAGCACAAAATAGGGGGGGGGGGCATGGAAAATTATTTTATCCTCCGCTCCACAAAGGTTTTGCATATCGTAATGCTGGGCTAAACTAAGATAACTACTTTTTCATTTAAATCCATTCTCAAAATATTTGGTAGAGTCTGGCGGGGTGATTGTAAACAAGCTATACAAGCGCCCACGTGGGATTTCGAGAATCCAGAAAGTTGTGAAATATGAAAGCTGACAACCCTGAGGATGTATTATGGTGATCCCGTATTTCTTTGAACCACAGCTGATAGCAATCTGTTTAGTTGAAAAAATTGTGTTTGAAAAGTTTGGTAAATAATTTGGTAATTTTAGTTAACGTCGTACTAGAGCAACACAGCGGGCTATTGACGACGGTCCGGGATCAGTCCCTTAAGGGAAAGATCCGAAGACAACACCTCGTAATTTTGAACCACGGTCAGGTGACGAAGCAACACCTGAGCTGGCACCCCACTCTCCAAACTTCCACGACAACTGAAAAGTTTGGATTTTAAACTTGTTGTGTGCTGCATTTTCTGCTACCCTCCATAATACAACATATTGAAAGGTATGTTGTTCCAATTATTTACTACGATCAGTTATGTTTCTATCGAACTGACAATCATTGACTTTTCCTTCTGGGAACTTTAATACACCTACAGTTGATTGTTTACAACTACGCTATATTTTTCAAGGGACGGGGTAGTTGTAAATATAACTTTCCCAATAGTTTCGTTCACTTTGGATGGAATACCAATGTATTTTTCCGATTAATTTTGTATTTAATCGTATTTAGTACGTTTGAATTGCGGTTTCTTGCATTTTTTGTGTTCTTGGGGAGCAGGAAGACTGATTTACTAAAACGTCACACATATGGTGAAGTTCCTACAGCTGACCAAGTTCTGTCACTTCTGAATGATGCAGAAGAGAAAAAAAGAAAGAGATGCCGAGTGAGAAGAAATTGAAAGAGCCAGGAGTAAGCAAGAAACCAAGAAAGAAGCAAATGGAAAGGGAAGCAGAATTCGAGAACAGCGAGGATGAGGAACTATTGAGAGAATTGACTTACATTGACTGTGAAGAGTTTGAAGTTCTCTAAACATTTAGTCAAAATATAGAAGACTAGCTTATAGGGGAAGTTAAATATTTAGGATCCATAATGGAATACATTGAAACAACTACGTTCCTGCTTGGAGGTGTTGTAGGGGAAAAGAGAAAGAAAACCCATTTTTCGTATGTATGAAGGGTGGATGTTGTTTCAGAAGAGGAGTTGGAGATCACCGGACACAATTGCATCGATAATACATAGACTAAATGTAGACGCTGTGGTTGAAAAATACTAATTCTGTGTTACCAAAGACCATGTCAAAGCAATTTTACCTTCTCCAACCTGTGGCAAAGAAGGCCGTATAGAAATTTTCAAACTGAGAGCGCTGTTAATGTGAAAGAAATGTAATGTTTGTTTGTTTTTTGTACCTAAGTTTGTATTTTTCAATTTTTAGTTTAGTTTTTTTAAATTTGTAATTTTCTGCTTTTTGCACAAATACATTCTTTGTTCAGTAAATGTTTGAGTTATTTATTCTTATGTATTCCTGAAAGTTCACCTCATGATGAATGCAACTTTCAAGGGTCACTATATTTTGCTGGTGTAAGAAGTGATAGTATTTAGTAAATGTCAAAATCAAAACGGGGTTATAGTAAACATAGTGTTAGAAGGGCAAAAATACCATTGGAGTTCCTTCTAATGCTATGACTACTGCTCGTGCTGTGACTTGTTCAATATTCAATATGACAAGGAAAATCGTTGTTTACAATTACCTCTACTTTCAGGTGTAATTGTAAACACATGGGGTAATTGTAAACAGCCGAGAACGGTGTTAAATTTCTTTCCTGGAATATTCGTACTAATTAAATATTACAGTAGAATAGTGGCAAGTTAGTTAAGTAGGGTGGATAATGTTTAATTACTTTATCAAGAGTTTGAAAATAGGGATTCAAAATGAACATACAAATTTTTTTTACAATTACCCTGCCTTACCCTATTTACTTTCTAAAATCAGGCGTAAAAATATGAAGTAAGAATGAGATGTGATGTTTGGAAATACAAATCAGGTATAACTCGAATGAGTGCACAGGAATTTTGAATATGAATAATAAATTAACTCCGAATCTTAAGGGCCGCTGTTGCCCGGATGGAAAAATAGTGGATAACAACCGGAAGGTTACGACTTCAAATCCACCCGAAGACAGGCGTGTTCAAAGGCGGTTAGTGCACGTTGAATCTGTCGAGGCCTAAATTGTCCTCACGTTGACGTGGTGTGGAATTTTTGGAGAGTGGGGTGCCAGCTTAAGTGTAACCTCACCATATGAAAATGGTTCAAAATCACGTAGTGTTGTTCTCAGATCCTAGTATCGAGGATTGTCGCCAATATCTCGTTGTGTTTCTCCAGTGCAACATTAATTAATTGCCTACCTACCTACCGAATTGTAGATAATTGAATTCGATACTTGCCCTGATCGTATTGAAAACAAGAGGAATACAAGGAACAGAAAATGGAGACAAAATACTCCAGACTGTGAAATTTCATTAACTAAGCTCTATGGGTAAGATGGTATGTAAATAGTTAACTAACATCGCATTGGAGCAACACAACTAGTAATTGGCGACGGTCCGGGATCAATCCCTAAGGGAAAGATCCCAGGACGGCGCTTCGCAATTTTATACACCACGGTCAGATGACGAGGTGAACACCTCAGCTGATACCCCACTTACCAAATTTCCACACCTTTCCAACGTAAGGAGGTTTGAGACTACGACATTTTTTAATTTGCACCAGCCCCCGTGCACAAAGTCTTTAGCTGGACATTGTGTAAGGTGAGTTCCGAAACATAAGCTAGCAATTTTTGTACCACGGTCAGATGACGAGGTGAACACCTCAGCTGATACCCCACTCACCAAATTTCCACACCTTTCCAACGTAAGGAGGTTTGAGACTACGACATTTTTTAATTTGCACCAGCCCCCGTGCACAAAGTCTTTAGCTGGACATTGTGTAAGGTGAGTTCCGAAACATAAGCTAGCAATTTTTGTACCACGGTCAGATGACGAGGTGAACCCCTCAGCTGATACCCCACTCACCAAATTTCCACACCTTTCCAACGTAAGGAGGTTTGAGACTACGACATTTTTTAATTTGCACCAGCCCCCGTGCACAAAGTCTTTAGCTGGACATTGTGTAAGGTGAGTTCCGAAACATAAGCTAGCAATTTTTGTACCACGGTCAGATGACGAGGTGAACACCTCAGCTGATACCCCACTTACCAAATTTCCACACCTTTCCAACGTAAGGAGGTTTGAGACTACGACATTTTTTAATTTGCACCAGCCCCCGTGCACAAAGTCTTTAGCTGGACATTGTGTAAGGTGAGTTCCGAAACATAAGCTAGCAATTTTTGTACCACGGTCAGATGACGAGGTGAACACCTCAGCTGATACCCCACTCACCAAATTTCCACACCTTTCCAACGTAAGGAGGTTTGAGACTACGACATTTTTTAATTTGCACCAGCCCCCGTGCACAAAGTCTTTAGCTGGACATTGTGTAAGGTGAGATCCGAAACATAAGCTAGCAATTTTTGTACCACGGTCAGATGACGAGGTGAACACCTCAGCTGATACCCCACTCACCAAATTTCCACACCTTTCCAACGTAAGGAGGTTTGTGACTACGACATTTTTTAATTTGCACCAGCCCCCGTGCACAAAGTCTTTAGCTGGACATTGTGTAAGGTGAATTCCGAAACATAAGCTAGCAATTTTTGTACCACGGTCAGATGACGAGGTGAACACCTCAGCTGATACCCCACTCACCAAATTTCCACACCTTTCCAGCGTAAGGAGGTTTGAGACTACGACATTTTTTAATTTGCACCAGCCCCCGTGCACAAAGTCTTTAGCTGGACATTGTGTAAGGTGAGTTCCGAAACATAAGCTAGCAATTTTTGTACCACGATCAGATGACGAGGTGAACACCTCAGCTGATACCCCACTCACCAAACTTCCACACCATATCAACGTAAGGAGGTTTGAGACTACAATATTTTTAACTAGCATCAGCTCCCGTGCACAAGGTCTTTAGCTGGAGCTAGTTTCGAAATTCGCTTACTTTTCCAACTGCTCTACAGCGACTCTCACAAGGTAAGGAAAATTAAGAATTTGGTGAGGGATGGCTAAACCTAACACTCCTGTCAGGAATTTGACGTCTGACACCCTCCGGCGTTCAAGAAATAATCACTCCGTAAACTCACTCTTCTCCTACAACACCCTCCCAAGGGGGTATGAAAAAGTTTCGGTATCGGATACAGATAGTTGGGTTTGTGTTGTTGAACGCTTGCTCAAAATTCTTTCCGCGTAGCTCCATAACATTAATGAACATCGTGTAAGGTGAGTTCCAAAACAAACCGAATAGCCATGACCGCAAGGTTCTCTACGTGAACACGTCTCGTTATAACATAGTATTTATTTGGGTGTAGAAACAAAAGAGAAAGGCAAATTCAAAATTCAATTCAGTGTTTATTGAAAGCTGAACGCGTTGCTCGTCCACATAGACTACAGTCGAAGTATTTCTGCTTACCATATCGATGAGCATAAGCCGACATTAAATTTTTTTTTAATTTTTAATTGCGATCCAAATATTTACAACAAGTAGTATTCGGTTTCACTTCAAGTGTCTTAAATCGGCAGATCTCCATGTTATATTTCGTTTGAGACTGTGGTGTCATCGTCCAAAAACAATAGAGTGAAAACTGTACGAATCGTACACAAGGAGAAGACAACCAACAGCATGGAAGAACATTAAGAATATACACAGTATTTACACATCATCACCTTAATATCATTACATTAATACAGTGATACACAACCACTGTGCCGCGGCACTATTGTGTGCCACCAAATTCTTAGAGTGTGCCGCCAAATTTTAGAAATGTATATAGCAAAAATAATGCTTTTTTTTCCAGTAAAGTTTGTTCAAATTAAAGAAAAGTACACTGTAAAAGAAAACTGTTGTTTTTACAGTTAAATACCATATTTTTAACTGTTTTTATCTTCGATAACTGTGACCTTTTATCAAGTGAAATATTGGCCCCAACGTGATGCGATTATCCCATGATAGCCAAAAAAGCTTTAAAAATATTATTACAATTTTCTACATCTTATTTGTGTAAATTCGGATTTCCCGTATTAACCAACATAAAAACGAAAAAAAGATCGAGACTGTTAAATATAGAAGACGATATGAGAGTAGCATTGTCATTTTTCTACCCAATATAAATGACATGATCAAAAAACATCAAGCTCAAATTTCTCATCAAAAGTATTCTTATTATTACCTTGTAATTAATCCCTTAATAAACGTACTGTTGTTTTTGTAGTAAATATTGTATTATTTTATTTTACATTCAAAATTATTTTCATAAACTATTTTACACAGTGCATTATAGGTAAGTAAACAACTTTTAAACTTATATTTTTCTTTGTGTGCCACCAAATTTTGAAATCGTTCAAAATGTGCCGCGACAAAAAATAGGTTGAGAATCACTGCACTAATACATAAAAGTATGTATATCACAGTCCAGCGTGGTGAACAAGCCTCATACCGCTGCTTCTGGCTCTCTCTCTCTAACGTCGTCTCCAACTTCCTCTGACGCAGTCTAAAAATAACTCAACGTTAAAAGTCAAAAAACAATCACAGGTTATCTGGACGAACAACACCTGTTCTTCTCAAGTCGTTATAAAACGCGTGGCGGAAGAACAGCAGCTGGTGCCAAGCAATAAAAAATCATAATATATTCGGTAAATCGATGACACAAAGGAATGGACACCTGCCCTGCAAGCGACCCTTCCTCAAGATCAAGCACAACGGAATTCATCACGATGTCACAAGACCAATTTCGAAGTTGTAAAGATTCGCAGTCACGTTTTGAAGAATTGAAGATTGAAATTTGCGCAACGCAGCAGAACGTCAGCCACATCGGCGCCCTCACTACCCACATATACCTGTGTTGATTAAGAGTTAGGCATGCTTTACCGTTGGCTTTACTGTTAGGCATGCATGAGAGTGATTCAATCATAGACGGGAAATGTAAGCGGACTGAGCATTGTTATGAGGATCATCTCTTCAAAGGTTTGACTTGCATTTCCTGTCAGTTGCGTGAATATTCTTGGCTACTCTGGCCCAGTTGGAACAGCGACGGATCAGTCGCGAGTTGGAAACGGGGACCAGCCAAAGACCATGTAAACTACGGAAGCTGGTACACGTTAAATCTGTGGTGGCATCAAATTTCTTCACATTATCGTGCCGTAGACGTTTAAAGAGTGAGGTGCCAGATCAAGTGTTACTCTCGTCATATGATCGTGGTGCAAAAGTACGAGGCGTTGTCTTTGGATCTCGGTCCGTCGCCAATTTTCCGGTTTGGCGATACGACATCTTGTGGAAAGATAGATGTGTGGATGTGTATTTTTTTAGAGTGTTGTCAAAAATAGTAGGTAGTTTATTAACGTCGTTCTGGAGCAACACATCGGGCTGTTAGCAACGATCTGGGATGAATCTCGAAGGAATTCAAGGACAACGCTTTGTAATTTTGAACCACGGTGATATGGCGAGGTCAAGCCGGAGCTGTCGCTCCACCTCTCCAAACTTCTACAACACGTCAAGGTGAAGACACGATAAATATAACGTGTACTAGCCCCCGTGTACATGGTCTTTGGATTGACCGAGTTTCCAACTCACAACCCTCATGGTTCCAATCCGTTGCTCTACCAACAGAGCTGCCGAAGTCCCAACAAAAATGGTTAAATTACCAGTCTATGTTGCGCCAACCAATGGGATTATGAATCAATGTATGGGCGTCTTCTCCTTAATTCCCGTGATCCAATCAGAGAAAAAAAAATACTATACCCTACAATAATGGACCGGACGCCGGAGGATTTGCATAAAATCCGACAACTTGTTTGGGGATGTTTTTCGTGGTATGGCCTGTGACCTTAGCATGTTGCTCCTGGTTAGTTGAACGCCGACGCCTACATGAACATTTTGGACAATCAGGTTCTTCCTACGCTCTGGCAATTTTATGGAATGGACGAATGTTACTTCCAGGACAACGCTCAGTGCCATGTTGCAGCCTCGGCCAAGCTGTGGTATCAAGATATGGATGTGAAACGTCTTCCCTGGCCTAACCAGAGTCCCGACCTAAATCCCCATAGAACATTTGTGGAACGAGTTAGAGCGACGCGTACGGACCAGGGAACCCCGTCCGAAAGCTACAGCTGAGCTGACGACATTCTTGCAGCAGGAATGGACACAAATACCCATAGCTGTGTATCAAAACCTTGTTGTAAGTATGCCCAGAAAGGTTGCTAGGGTAATTGCAGCACGTGGGGGACCATCCCCTATTAAAGCATGTATTATTTCCCTTGTACTATCACATCTTGTTGTCCGGTCCTTTATTGTAAAGTAGTGTATTTGGCAAAAAATGAATGTTTGTAAATTGAAGTAAGGTAGATGAACTGGAAGAAAAACAATGGGATATTGGAGACGGTCCGTGAAGAAAAAATCTGAGGACGCAATATAATTTTAAACACCATAAGAAACTTCAGCTAGATTTTTATTTCAGCTACATTTTTAAACAAATCGATGGAATAAATTGTATCTTAAAACTCTCCAATCTCAAAGCACACCGGCCCTTAAAAGTTTTGATCGCCCCTTTCATTGATTTTCCCATCCTTCATTTATATCCCTGAAGTTTTTACTGAAGAACGTGGACAATGGACCCTCATTCATCAAGCTACGATTGTTCCGAACACTTGCGTCATTCTTCAAATCCTCCCGCAACAGACGACAGGGCTTCAAAAAAGGGGCAATCGAGAAACATCTTATGCCAGACCAAGGAGAAGAAAAGAGACAAAAAAGATCGAAACAAAGACCCTAAGGGGGAAAAAAGATCGCTTTCAATCTGTTTATGCCCGAGGACAATATGCATCAGGAGGTGATTTTTATAGATGCGTCGGACTATCACAGAAGCCTTTTTATTTATACCCGTAGTGGAGAGCTTGCTTTGCAAACTGTCGGAAGTTATTACCTAGTTCGGTCGTTGCTTCTGCGATGCATTTCCAGCAAATGCGACATCGCATATATAAACCTCTTCTACGGAAATATGCCCTGCCGTATGTTTGGATTATTAAACCTTTCACAGGGTTGTCTTGGCTGGAGTTATGTCGTGTAAGGATGCGTGATGTGCGCTCCAACGAATTCGGGAAGGAAACGTTTTTGACATTGCGTACATTCTTTTTTAAGATAGGCTGAATATGCTATATTTGCACTTAGATTGAAGTAGTATTTTAGAGAACGAGACACGAGAAAATGTCATGTCGAAACATCAACTGTAGAATGCTCTTCTGTAGGGGCGGGGCTGGTGTGGAAATATCGGTATAGATTGGTCAACGAATGATAACGGAAATGCGCATGCGTCAATCTCAAATCGCATTACTTCAGTAAAATAGAGACAGCCATATTTTGTTTTAGAAGTTGTACTAGAGGGATTTTATTTACTTTTACAAACCAGCCTATCTGATAGGATTTTAGTGTCCAAGTGCTCTTGCCTCAATAATTAACGGGGTTACAATCAAATGTAGTTTATCGCCATTTTGGCGACATTTGGTGTTCAGTCTAATTGGCGTTGACCAATCAACTCTAATTATAAACAATGAAATCGGGATTCATTCTTTGGAATTTTTATTGTTGAAATAGATGTAGTAATTGGTAATTTTTAGTTAACGTCGTACTAGAGCAACACAACGGGCTATTGACGACGGTCCGGGATCAGTCACTTAAGCACTAAAGATCCGAGGACAACACCTCGTAATTTTGAACCACGGTCACATGACGAAGGAAAGAGATGTGTAAATCGTTTTCTAAGAACAAGTCAAATGGCGAAACATTAGGTAATTGGTAATTTTTAGTTAACGTCGTACTAGAGCAACACAACGGGCTATTGACGACGGTCCGGGATCAGTCCCTTAAGCACTAAAGATACGAGGACAACACCTCGTAATTTTGAACCACGGTCAGATGACGAGGCAACACCTGAGCTGGCATGCCACTCTCCAAACTTCCACATCAACCCAACGTGAGGACTTTAGGCCACGACAAATTCAAGGTGTACCAGCCGCCTCTACACCATACGCTTACAATCATCCATGCCTGGACCCGGATTCGAACCAGGAACCTTCCGATCTAGAGGCTAACACCTTAACCACTATGCGGGTTGGTAATGGTAATTTTAGTTAACGTCGTACTAGAGCAACACAACGGGCTATTGACGACGGTCCGGGATCAGTCCCTTAAGGGAAAGATCCGAGGACAACGTTTCGTAATTTTGAACCACGGTCAGATGACGAAGCAACACCTGAGCTGGCACCCCACTCTCCAAACTTGCACGCCAACCCAACGTGAGGACTTTCGGCCACGACAGATTTAAGGTGCACCAGCCGCCTCTACACCATACGCTTACAATCATCCATGCCTGGACCCGGATTCGAACCAGGAACCTTCCGATCTAGAGGCTAACACCTTAACCACTATGCGGGTTGATCGGCGCGTCAAATTTGGAATACGTGCGTGAAACTCGTGTCAATCGCAGCAGAAGCACTACCGCCAATTATATGAACCTTTTGACTACGGCTATAGATATAACAAGCGCGATTCTTTCTTGGCATGATTCTTATAACTTTCAAGGTACAGCTACTGTTACGTCCGTCGTCTAAATTCTTTCTTGGCGTGATCATTAGGGTGAACCAAAAAAGTTTTTTTTTTTTACGATCACATTCTAATAGTGCGGAAAAGTTGGTTCATGCAGCAAAACTAATGTGTAAAAAATTTCATCTCGATTTTTTGATATCTTTTACTTTTCCAAGTGGTTCAAACCCTCCAGAAAGATAAAAATTCGGACATTTAAAAAAATAAAAATGTTTACAATTAAATTCTAATAGTGCGCAAAAGTAAGCTAATACATTCAATATTAACCATAAAAAAAATGTTTAGACCGGTACACATCTTCTGTCTCCCCAACGGCGGCCAAAGAGCAAAAAAAACCGTTCACCAGTTTTTACCTTAATTGCAAAAGTCGATATTTTGCAAAAATGTCATTTCCCTACTATTTTTTCTGCGAAGATATGTATTCATCTAAACAATTTTTTTACCTTTTATGTTAACTGTATTAGCTTACTTTTGGCACCCTATTAGAACATAATTGTGTGTGTGTGTGTGTGTGTGTGTGTGTGTGTGTGTGTGTGTGTGTGTGTGTGTGTACACATTTTTATTTTTTACAAAAAATACCCGAATTTTGATCTTTTCTGAGGGTCTGAACCCATTGGGAAGGCAAAATATATCAATAAATCGGGATGAAATTTTTTGCACATTAGTTTGACTGCATGAACCAACTTTTCTGCACTATTAGAATGTGACAGCGAAAAAAAAAACTTTTTTCGGCCCACCCTAGGGATCATGGTACAACTACTGTACCGGCCATAGTCTAAAGGTTAACTTTAATTGAAAATGGCTCTCATTTGGATCAACTTCATACCTAGCATCCTTTCTAGATAGTCCAGATAGTCTTCGGGAAAACATTTTAATTTTCCATTCTTACGAAGGATTGAGCTCGCTAGTCATATCCGAGAAGCTCAAAAATTAAAATTTTGAAATTCTCGCAGGTGAAATATACGACTGAATTCGTCCAAAGTCTGGCTGAATGGATTATACGGTTCATTCGGTGCCATAATGAGCCAAACAATGTCAGGTTAAAGTCATCCTTCATCAAGCTCGGATCGATATACAATAATGTAACCTTAAATATGCATTACAAAATCTTAAAATATGCACTATCACCCCAAAATATGCGAAATTGCAAAAATAAAAATTTCATTCTTACAAAAAGGGTAGTGAGGAGGATAAAGTGAAAAGGAGCCACACTTTCATTCAATTGATGCACAATCTATATATATAATTCTCTTACGTGGCACGCAAAAAAGACGTTATTTGTAATCGCGTTTTGGCAACACTGTACGATTGTTTGTTTATCGCGAAGTCTCGCGCATCGATTGAATTTATAGCGTTATCGGATGAAATTTTATTGAAAAAAAAAAGGAAATTTTAATGAGCTGTTGCAGTTAGTTTATAATAGAAATCAAAGAAAGCGGAGGATCTTTTCAAGGCCATTTAAAAAACGGTCCTTTTCAGGGCCAACAATTATAGTTCAACAATACGCTTGCACTACAACATTTTGGCAACAAACTCAATGAAAAAGTGTGGGTCGTTTGAGTGCTGAGAAAATGTACACACAAACAACATGCTGGGTATTCAATTTCCAAAGCAACGCTCACATTTCGAGTCAAAATTTGCACAAAGTTTTCATTTGAATTCTGATTTTAGAGATACTGTACATATTTTTTCTGTAATACAGCAAATTTAGATTTCAAAAACATTTTTTTGGTAACATATTTTGTAAACAATCCCTTCTGCTAGGACACATGTCTTCATTGAGGCGAGCGAAGCGATCATAGGTTCGCGCAGCGAACCAATGAGGATTGCGAAGCAATCCTCCGGGGGTTGGCGAGCGTTAGCGAGCAGGGGGAAGGCCCCCTAGTTTTATTTATTAATCGCTCCATTCACTCTCCTGGCGATCGTGGAGTGATTTGTTTTTTCCAACTCTTTACATAACTTAGATATCGCCAGCAGGGCTCAGTCGTTTCATCGAGATCCAGATGAGGGAATCACCTATCTAATTTTGTATTCTTTGTATCACCTTCTCGTCCACTGGCGTAGTGAAGTTCTTTCTGAGTGTCGATTCATGAGGAATTTCTTTACCTGTGTACTTCTTCAAGAAGGCAATAAAATGTTCGTTCTCCAACTTATAAAGAGCAATATTGGATGTCAACATTGCCTTGATCTTGGTATATCTCGTTCTTCTCCGAAGATTGGGACGCTGACTCAAACTTCGACGCGATGGAAGGCTGTTGACTATTCTTATCTTTTTGCGCCTTTTCCACTTTTTGTGTGTTTTGAGTCGTAGTGGATTTTAATTTGATTTCTGAAAACCTTCCTTCCAAACGCGCTAAGCTAAATTCTTTAAAAAAAATTTGTTATATATAAAAATATTTAAAATTATAGAAAAATCTCCAAATATGCACAAAAAAAAACTCAACTATTCGAAATGGTCCCAAATATGTAAGGACATGCAAAATAAATTCGTGTTTTTTTTGTTGTTGTTGCTGATTGCTAAAAAGCACTCAATACGGATTTCTATCAACATTAGGGACTGAACAGAAGGTATGTAAAATATGCAACATCCAAGCTCTATTCATCACCATGTAAAGATTATGACAAGAGCAATAAAGAAGACTAAAACATCCTAAGTTATTTTCTGAATAGGTTCTTGATGAAGGGTGTTCTTTTAGATAGTTAAATGTTTATGAGAACAGAAGAATCTCTCTTTCATTCTCTCTCTCTCTCATTCTCTCTCTCTCTCTCCATCTCCCTCTCCTATCCCCTTCACTCTCTCCCTCTTTGTCCATCAACTCACGTTTTTCTAATATATTATTCGATGTTAGGGATGTGACAACGCAGTTGGAAGAGCAACGGATCAGCAAACGGAGGGTTTTGAGTTCAAAACTCGGTCTAGCCAAGACCATCGTTTACACAGGGGCTGGTACACGTTAAATCTTCCTTGTCCTCAAATGTCCACGGTGGAGTAGTGTTGAAGTTTGGAGAGGGGTGTGCCAACTCAGGTGCGACCTCTGCATTTAAAAGGGGATCAAAATTACGAGGTGATATCCTCGAATCTTTCCCTTCGGGATTGATCCCAGATCGTCGCCAATTGCCAGTTGTTTTCTCCTTCGCGACCCCGGTTAATGCACCTACATACCGTAATTATATAATCAAGTCGTCTCCCGTCATAACGGCCATTCATTCATTAAGATTTTTACAAAACAACATAACTTAAAAAATTGAAAAAAATAAATAATATCCACCAAGAATAAAAAACATGACTACAAAAGTTGTATCTGATTAACTTGAGAAAATCACTTAATTATCTGACGGCTTTAATTGACATGCAAGAAAAAATTTGCTGTGATCCTTCTACGATTTTAAGACATACTTTTTTTTTTACTTCAAATTTTTTTAAGTAACAATTTTATTATTTCATTCTACCACGTACTTTTTATTATCAAATTCTGTAACGTATTTATTCATTAAGTATCATACACACACTGTCGCCGTGCTTCTGAAAGTTAATCTTGATAATTGGTTCTATCTCATATTCCATCGCTGTCAACTCCGAAGACAGTAAATTTACATAAATTAAAGGCTGCAAAAAAGTAACAGGAAAAATTGAGTGTTTTTCAAATAGAATGCTCTGGAGGGTAGAGTCGAACTGAAGTTATCACTTGGAAGAAATGTTGTTCTCCAAGGAAGCACCGAGAACTGGGGTTCTTGCCTTCCGGACTAGAAAAAAGGAGACTCAACCTAATTTTCTAATTGATTTTCGCTTAACAAAGCTTTTGACATTCAAAAGCTCTGGAGACGCTTTTGACACTTTGGATGAGGCCGTGGTATAACAGTTGATGAGTAACGGACTACCAACTGGATGGTTGCGAGTTCGAATCACACCAAATTCCGTCGTGTACGAAGGGGGCCAGTGCACGTTAAATCTGACATGGGCCCAAATGTCCTCTCGTTGGCATGGTGTGGAAGTTTGGAGACCATCTCAGTTGCGACCTCGTTGTCTAACCGTGGTTCAAAATTACGTGATGTTGTCCTCGGATCTTTCCAGACGACCAACTTCCCTGGTGGTTAAGGTGTTAGCCTCTGATCGGAAGGTTCCTGGTTCGAATTAGGGATGCGACATCGACAGCAAAACATCGATGTTCAAAATTAAAACATCGATGTTGATAAAACATCGTTCCAAAAACATCGATGTTTTTAAAATTCAGTGTATTTGAACTTTTTCGGCATTTCTTAAAACTGGTTTAGCAACTAAGGATGAAACATCGACAGCAAAACATCGATGTTGATAATGCATCGCCCCCGAACTATCGATGTTTTTAAAATTCAGTGAATTCAAACTTTTTCCCCCATTTATTAAAACTGGTTTAGCACCTAGTGATGCTACATCGACAGCAAAACATCGATGTTCAAATTTGAAACATCGATGTTGATAATGCATCGCCCCAAACTATCTATGTTTTTAAAATTCAGTGCATTTAAACGTTTTACCCCATTTCTTATAACTGGTTTAGCAACTATACATCGATGTATAGTTGCAAATGGTTTGATATCAGCACCAATACATCGATGTTTTTTTTATAAAACATCAATGCTTTGAAAACATCGACATCGATGTCGTATCCCTACTTTTCAGACCCTTCACCTTTGGTCACTTTGGTCTAAAAGTATGTTCAATTTGCTTATTATGAAAATTATGCTACTTGGTTATTTTTTAAATTTTTATAACGATACTTTTTTCATTTAAAAATAAAACATCTTCAGCGTAAAAACATCGACAAGTATAATGACAAGTGTTACGAAAACATCGATCCCAATACATCGATGATTTTTAAAAAACATCGACATCGATGTCGCATCCCTAGTTCGAATCCGGGTCAGTGCATGGATGTTTGTAAACGTTTGGTGTTCAGGCGGCTGATGCACCTTAAATCTGTCTGCACCTTAAGTCCTCACGTTGGGTTGGTGTGGATGTTTGGAGAGTGGGTTGCTAGCTCAGATATTGCTTCGTTATCTGACCGTGGTACAAAATTACGCGGTGTTGTGCTCGGATCTTTCCAGCCGACAAACCGGTTAGTAGTGATGCGACAACGACAGCAAAACATCAATGTTTTGAAACTTCGATGTTCAAAATTGAAACATCGATGTTGATAATACATGGCCCCAAAACCATTGATGTTTTTAAAATTCAGTGTATTTTAACTTTTTCCCCCATTTTTTAAAACTGGGTTAGCAACTAGTGATACGACATCGGCTCCAATACATCAATGTTTTATATAAAACATCAATGTTTAGAAAATGCCGCCATCGATGTCGCATCCCTACTTTTCAGACCTTTACCCTTGGCCCACTTTGGTCTAAAAGTATGTTCAATTTGCTGATTATGAAAATTATGCTACTTGGTTATTTTTTAATTGTTTATAAGGGTACTTTTTTCATTTAAAAATAAAACATCGACAACATTAAAAAATCGACAAGTATAAACATCGATGTTACAAATACATCGATTCCAATGCCTCGATGTTTTTTTAAAGAACATCGATGTTTGGAAAACATCGACCTCAATATCGCATCCCTACTAGGGATGCGACATCGAAAGCAAAACATCGATGTTATGAAACATCGATGTTCAAAATTAAAACATCGATGTTGACAGTACATCGCCCTCAAACCAACGATGTTTTTTAAATTCAGTGTGTTTAAACTTTTTTCCATGTTTCTTAAAACTAGTTTAGCAACTTGTGATGCTACATCGACAGCAAAACTTCGATGTTCAAAATTAAAACATCGATGTTGATAATACATCGCCCCCAAACCAACGATGTTTTTGAAATTCAGTGTGTTTAAACTTTTTACTCCATTTCTTAAAACTAGTTTAGCATCTTGTGATGCTACATCGACAGCAAAACATCGATGTTCAAAATTAAAACATTAATGTTGATAATACATCGCCCCCAAACCATTGATGTTTTTAAAATTAATTGTATTTAAACTTGTTTCCCCGTTTCTTAAAACTGGTTTAGCAACTAGTGAAGCGACATCGGCTCCAATACATCGATGTTTTTTTCCTAAAACATCAATGTTTAGAAAACATCGATGTCGCATCCCTTTTTTTCAGACCCTTCATTCTTGGCCACTTTGGTCTAAAAGTATGTTCAATTTGCTAATTGTAAAAATTATGCTACTTGGTTATTTTTAAAATTTTTTTAACTGTACTTTTTTCATTTAAAAGTAAAACATCGACAGCGTAAAAACATCGACACATATTAACATCGATGTTACAAAAACATCGACATCGATGTCGCATCCCCCACCGGTATAGTGGTTAAGGTGTTAGCCTCTAGATCGGAAGGTTCCTGGTTCGAATCCGGGTCCGGGCATGGATGTTTGTAAATGTATGGTGTAGAGACGGCTGGTGCACCTTAAATCTGTCGTGGCCGAAAGTCCTCACGTTGGGTTCGCGTGGAAGTTTGGAGAGTGGGGTGCCAGCTCAGGTGTTGCTTCGTCATCTGACCGTGGTTCAAAATTACGAGGTGTTGTCCTCGAATCTTTCCCTTAAGGGACTGATTCCGGACCGTCGGCAATAGCCCGTTGTGTTGCTCTAGTACGACGTTAACTAAAATTACCATTACCATTACCATCAATTTGCTAATTGTAAAAATTATGCTACTTGGTTATTTTTTAAATTTTTTTAACTGTACTTTTTTCATTTAAAAGTAAAACATCGACAGCGTAAAAACATCGACACGTATAAACATCGATGTTACAAAAACATCGACATCGATGTCGCATCCCCCACCGGTTAGGTGGTTAAGGAGTTAGCCTCAAGATAGGAAGGTTCCTGGTTCGAATCTGTGTCTGGGCATGGATGTTTGTAAGCGTATGGTGTAGAGGCGGCTGGAGCACCTTAAAACTGTCGTAGCCGAAAGTCCTAACCTTGGGGTTGGTGTGCAAGTTTGGAGAGTGGGGTTCCAGCTCAGGTGTTGACTCGTCATCTGACCATGGTTCAAAATGACGTGGTGTTGTCCTCGAATCTTTCCCATAGGTGATTGATTACGAACCGTCTTCAATAGCTCATTGTGTTTCTCTAGTACGACGTTAATTAAAATTAACCTACCTTACCTCGTATCTTTCCCTACAGGATTGAGATCGGAAGGTTCCTGGTTCGAATCCGGGCCCGGGCATGGATGTTTGTAAACGTATAGTGTAGAAGCGGCTGGTGCACCTTAAATCTGTCGTGGCCGAAAGTCCTCACGTTGGGTTGGCGTGGAAGTTTGGAGAGTGGGGTGCCAGCTCAGGTGTTGCTTCGTCATCTGACCGTGGTTCAAAATTACGAGGTGTTGTCCTCGGATCTTTCCCTTAAGGGACTGATCCCGGACCGTCGTCAATAGCCCGTTGTGTTGCTCTAGTACGACGTTAACTAAAAAAATTACCAAAAAAAATTACCCTACAGGATTGAATCCGGACCGTAGCCTATAGCCCGTCGTGTTGCTTCAGAGCTTCATTAAGTAAACACCTACATGCAGCAGCTTAGCAAAATGCTCTTGCACCCCAAACACTATTTGCGTAAAATAGTTTTACCCCAAAATTGGGGCCAAGGTAAAAAATCATTTTAAAGGAACCAACCTCACAACAGTGCTAATAAAATACGAAAAACATGATCTTAGAAACAAAAATGTTTTGAAAATTTTGTTTCATTTGATACTTCAAAAGCAAGACATATTCTACGTTGAATGTATATATCTTCAATACACACACACATTGCCCCCTTTTTTAAAAATATTTTCATAACTCTCAAAAGAGTAAATTTTTTCTAGAAATAATGAGATTTTTGTGTAAAAAGGAAACACGTATATATATATTGCTGTACAAAAATCAGACTTTTCCCCGTAAATGATTCAAACTCAGAAGTTGTTTTATATATTCGGGATAAATAAGCTTCGAAAATGTAACGCAAGTCTACAGAAAGCTTTTAGAATGCAATACGAAGCCTCAATAGCAACAAAATATATTTTTTCCCATTTCTGTGTGTAGCAACTGGATTTCTCATCTTGGCTCCACAAAAAAATAAATCGCGATTGAAATTCGCTTTTTTGTTTTGCATCTGAAAAGAAATCCAAGATATCGTTTAGAAAAGCAATTTCTTGAGCTCGAGGTTTCTCCGGTAAAAGTTCTTAACCGAAAAGAGATCTATCTGGTGTTTTAGTAAGTTTTATTCGTATGCTTTATTATACAGGGTGATCCTACGGTCATGGGACAAACTTGGAGGGGTGGTACAGTGTACTAAAACATACATTTTTCGTATAGGAACGTAGGGTCGGAAGTGAAACGTGGAGGATCGAACACAAAAAATAAGACATGGACAGAAAAACATTGTTTATTTACAACATCCTTGCAAATTGCTTGTTTGCAGCAATGTTAACAATGAATGCTAAAAAATGCGACCGTAATACCTACAACAGTAGTACATACTTGGTAGCGTCAAAGGAGTGATTGGCAAACAGCTCCAAAGATACCAAGCATTTCGTGCACACTTGCAGCCGAAATTCCATCAACGTGTTCCTCAATTGAGTCAAATGGAGTGTCGTTAACGATGGTCTTCAGATGCCTCCATAAGAAGCAATCGATGCTCGATAAATCTGGCAATCAGGGTGGCCATCAGATTCAAACAATGTTTTTCTATTCATGACTCATTTTTTGTGTTCATTTCTCCACGCGTCACTTCCGACGATACATTCCTGTACGAAAAATGTATGCTTTTGTAAGCTGTACCACCCCTCAAAGATTGTCCCATTGTTATACAATCACCCTGTATGTCACCTAAATAACAAATGAGGCTAGAGTAATAACTAATGAACGTGAAATATTCAAGTGCACACAGCAATTACCATCTAATGGTAATGGTGATTTTTAATTAACGTCGTACTAGAGCAACACAACGGATTGACGACGATCCGGGATCAATCCCCTAAGGGAAAGATCAGAGGGCAACAGCACGTAATTTTGAACCACGGTCAAATGACGAGCCAACACCTGAGCTGGCACCCCACTCTCCAAACTCCCACACCAACCCAACATGAGGACTTTCGGACACGACAGATTTAAGATGCGCCAGCCGCCTCTACACCATACGCTTACAAACATCCATTCTCTGACCCGGATTCAAATTAGGAACCTTGCGATCTAGAGACTAACCTTAACCACCAGACCGGGTGGTCTGTAATTACCACCTGAGGCTTACTATAAAAAACGGATGAGGTCTATTTTTTATAGTCAAGCAACGGTCTACTCTAATACCGCGGTACCTCAGTTTTGGAAGGATTGGATTGGATGTTGGGGGTTTTATGGCGCAAAGGCCATATTTCACCATAGTAGGCCAGACACAAGACATACAAAAGTAAGTAATAAACAGACACAATGACAGTATTAGGCTAGGCCTCCACTTACGATTTCTAGTCGCAGCGACCAAAAAATCGCTGTCGCAGAAAATCTACAAGGTGCACACACTGCGATAGAAAAATCGCTGAATTAGATTAAATTATGTTTGTTATACCCCTAATTCAAGTTTCTATCTTTGCAATCGTTGAATATCGAGTGAAAATTTCAACGGTTTTCAAATCAGCGTAAAACTCTACGCCAGATCGATACCCAAAACAAATTTATTATTTAATTATTTACCATTTGATTATTTATTAAATAATTAAATATTTTTTTCAATAATTAAATATTTATTAAGTAATTATTTATTCCAATTACATGCCGACCAACCGGTATAGTGGTTAAGGTGTGAGCCTCTAGATCGGAAGGTTCCTGGTTTGAATCCGGGTCCGGGCATGGATGTTTGTAAACGTATGGTGTAGAGGCGGCTGGTGCACCTTAAATCTGTCGTGGCCGAAAGTCCTCACGTTGGGTTGGCGTGGAAGTTTGGAGAGTGGGGTGCCAGCTCAGGTGTTGCTTCGTCATCTGACCGTGGTTCAAAATTACGAGGTGTTGTCCTCGGATCTTTCCCTAAAGGGACTGATCCCAGACCGTCGTCAATAGCCCGTTGTGTTGCTCTAGTACGACGTTAACTAAAAATTACCAAATTACCAATTACGCCCAATTAAGAGATCGAAAAGCACCCCCGAAATTACCCCTCACTCACGCGATCGCTTCTCCTTCTCCTAATCCCGGAATCCCGACGCACCCCGGGAGATTTTCCATCCAATTAGCGGATATGGGATGAATCCGGAACGGGAAAAAAACGGGCAAATCGAGAGGCAAAGAGGGAGGGCAAACATTTTAAGATGTAAAAAAACTCGAGCTTTTGCATTAAAGCCGAGGAAGAAGGTTCGATTTTTTTTTTGCCTCTTATCTAATTACACTTTGAGATTACTTCGACGACAAAAAAGGGGCACTTAAGTAGCAATGTCACGTGGGGAGAGGTAGGGCGGAATTATTTTATATAATTCGAGTCTTATTTTTGCATAATGGAATTATGTTTCCTCTTGATGCGATTTTGTTTGCACGAACTGCGAAGTGTCTTTCCGTAATTGGGATTTGGGTCCATCAGGTGGTATTCCTCATCTGATCGTGGTTCAAAATTACGAGGTGTGGTCCTCGGATCTTTTCTTTCATAATTTATCCCAGACCGTCGACAATAGCCCGTTGTGTTAATCTAATACAAATTTAACTAAAAATTACCAAATTACCATCAGGTGGTACGAAATGGTCGATGGAAAAAATATGTTAATAGAATACGAATAGGAGAAAAAAATAACTCTAAAAGGAATTATTTGTATCTGTGAGGCCGACCAACCTGCATAGTGGTTAAGGTGTTGTTAGCCTCTAGATCGGAAGGTTCCGGTTTCGAATCCGGGTGCGGGCATGGATGTTTGTATGCGCATGGTGTAGAGGCAGCTGGTGCACCTTAAATCTGTCGTGGCCGAAAGTCCTCACGTTGGGTTGGTGTGGAAGTTTGGAAAGTGAGGTGCCAGCTCAGGTGTTGCTTCGTCATCTGACCGTGGTTCAAAATTACGAGGTGTTGTCCTCGGATCTTTCCCTTAAGGGACTGATCCCGGACCGTCGTCAATAGCCCGTTGTGTTGCTCTAGTACGACGTTAACTAAAAATTACCAAATTATTCGGGATCAAACTTGGTAATGGTAATGGTAATTTTAGTTAACGTCGTACTAGAGCAACACAACGGGCTATTGACGACGATCCGGGATCAGTCCCTTAAGGGAAAGATCCGAGGACAACACCTCGTAATTTTGAACCACGGTCAGATGACGAAGCAACACCTGAGCTGGCACCCCACTCTCCAAACTTCCACGCCAACCCAAAGTGAGGACTTTCGGCCCCAACAAATTTAAGGTGCATCAGCCGCCTTTACACCAAAAGCTTACAAACATTCATGCACGGACTCGGATTCGAACCAGGAACCTTCCGAACTAGAGGCTAACATCTCAACCACCAGACAGGTTGGTCGACCGGAATATGGCAGATACCGACAGCAGTGTTTTGGTGGATGAAAGTCACCAACTGTGGTTTTTATTCATGTTTTTGCCGTACTTTTCCGTTAACTGGGATACCAAAATACCGCCAAGCTTAAAAGGTGGTGCAGTTATTGCCAAACCTAAATGTTGATGTGAAAAGAATATTTCGAGAAATTTATTATAGGGTTACTATAAACATTAAAAGATAAACTCTTTAAAGGTTGTTAGTTTGGCTGAGTTATCGCAGCATTTTGACATGTTTTGTATGGTACCCAGCTGACTTAAAAGTACAGATTAGTACTTTTCCGTTAGCTGGTACCAAAAAACCGCCAAGCCTAAAAGTTGGCGCAGTTAAAGGTTGTTGTTTGGCTGAGTTATCGCTGCAATTTGGCGGTTTTTGTCTGGTACCCCGTTCACGGAAAAGTACCGTTTTTGCATAAGGCACCCCAAAGTTGACTGCATTCTCGTAGAAACCGTACTATACTGCTTGCGTCATATTAGGTCGTAGTGGTTTTATTTTGCAAAAAAAAAAAAAAAAATTTCTACGACATCCAATTTTCAAGTTTCTATCGTGCACCCCTAGACACATTTTTCAATGACGCTTTTTTATGGGACGCCGATGCACCTCGACAACTTCGACGATATTCTTTCTTTCCCGGAAAATCAAGCGCCACTAAAATTTCCTCATCATACACAACAGTAAAAAGTAACTGGTCAAGAGGGCGTAGGGGGGTTTGGCTGTATATGTTATATACTCAATCGATCGCGCTGCCAGGCCTGCCGTTGCCATGGAAACGCGCAATGACGTCCGACGCCGCACTCAAAATGTTCATAAGAAAATTCAAATGCCAATTCGGTATTTTTTTTTTCATTTCGAACGCAGCGGGCAGCTGGTCAAGATGCCACTTTGTTTACGATCACGAAACGTTTCGGAATGCTTCCCAGCTCCTCGAACTGTTGCACTCTCCGTTTATCAAATGTATTTAGAATCGTTGCAAGAGCAGCGGATTAGCATTTGGAGGGGAGCGAATTCGAAACTTCGACACAGACCACCATGCTCATGGGGGCTGGTGCCGTTTAAGGCCTGGTGCACGCATCCGGTATTTCAACGTGCGGTGCCACTGCGGCACCGAAGCCCAACTATGCACACATAACCGAGCAATGACGCACGAACTCATTTCGCGCCATTTGCGATACATATTCTATCGAAGAAAACGTGTTTATTTCGCTTACTTGGTGTAAAAAAGGTATATTTTGAAACAAAATAGACGTTACTGGCAAGGTGATTTTAATTAACGTCGTACTAGAGCAACACAACGGGCTATTGACGACGGTCCGCTATCAGTTCCTTAAGGGAAAGATCCGAGGACAACACTTCGTAATTTTGAACCACGGTCAGATGACGAAGCAACACCTGAGCTGGCACCTCACTCTCCAAACTTCCACGCCAACCCAACGTGAGGACTTTCGGCCACGACAGATTTAAGGTGCACCAGCCGCCTCTACACCATACGCTTACAAACATCCATGCCCGGACCCGGATTCGAACCAGGAATCTTCCGATCTAGAGGCTAACACCTTAACCACTATACCGGTTGGTCTGCCCAGTATAGAAAGGAAATTAAGGGTAAACAAACATAAAAACAAGTTGAGGAATATAAACTTTCAAATCGCCAGTACCAAAAATTACCAACAATTTTCAACCATAGATTACCTTCAATACAAGAACAATAATCGTAATGAAAAAGAGTAAACTGATTTATGTGACTATGGTATTAATCTGATGTATTAAATACCATATTGTGTACTTGTAGCTCTATGTAAATAGAATAATTTTCAATGTCTGTCGCACTACATAATGATATAACTTAAATCCTTCAATTTTCCTCATTACAAATATATTGGATTAATTATTAACATCATTTTGATTTTTTTTTATGTTGGTACAGTAACTTATAGTTATCTTAACAATTATTAATTGCTCTTTGAAACCCGAATGCTCCTTACTTAATTATTATTTTTTAAGGTTTCATTTAATGCCTGTGTGATTTGTATGCTGTATTTAATAAATTAGGAATATGAGTAGCATATTTTCTTTTTCGATTCCAAGTACTTATAAAAAATCACTTTCCGTCACGCTTTTTATTTAAAAAAATTCGTAATAGCATTCGCACTGCATTTTTCAAAAAAATAAAGACTTTAAAAACAGAAATTCCATGAAGGATGGATTTAATAGCTCTTAAATAATATGCTTATTAATCACTTTGTCATTAATTACTTCCAAGCTTCTTTCTGGTTTATTAATTAACTATGCCGACAAATTTAATTAAAAGAAAAATGAATAAACCTTCATTTGGTCCTCAATCTTTTGGAATCGAAGAAAAATGAATCATTTTTCGTAAAAAGTTTTCTTCTAAATTTCCTGCTTCGTGGCTGTTTGTGATAGTCCGTCGGTAAAAAATACGCTTTTTTCACTTCATCAAACATTTCAAAGCAGAGGTACTCAACTTTTGCAATTAACCGCATTTAACTCTCCCGGTGGTTGTCTCGACAAAATACCTCGTCGTTGTCAAAAATGGTTAAATCTTGATGAACGAGATATATTTTCAAAATTACTTAGAGAGTTGCACTCGTCATGTATTGAAGTGCCAGAAAAATTGGTATACTACTGTTATCAAAGAGTACCTGGTCATAAAACAAAAGGTATCAACCTGTTTTTCGAAATTCATTACATCTCCTTCAAAATAATCTCATCCGACTTCAATTCACTTCTCCCAGCGTCTTCTCCAATCCTCAAAACATACCTCAAAATCGTTTTTATAAAGCCCCTTCAGTGTATATTAGAGATGCGACATCGACAGCAAAACATCGATGTTTTCAAACATCGATGTTCAAAATTAAAACATCGATGTTGATAAACACCATTCCAAAAACATCGATGTTTTTAAAATTCAGGGTATTAAGACTTTTTTCTCCATTTCTTGAAACTGGTTTAGTAACTAAGGATGCAACATCGACAGCCAAACATCCATGTTGATAATGCATCGCCCCCAAACCATCGATGTTTTTAAAATTCAGTGAATTCAAACTTTTCCCCCCATTTCTTAAAACTGGTTTAGCACCTAGTGATCGACAGAAAAACATCGATGTTCAAACTTGAAACATCGATGTTGATAATGCATCGCCCCCAAACTTTCGATGTTTTTAAAATTCAGTGCATTTAAATGTTTTACCTCATTTCTTATAACTGGTTTAGCAACTAGTGATGTGACATCAGCTCCAATACATCCATGTTTTTTTTATAAAACATCAATGTTTTGAAAACATCGACATCGATGTCGTATCCCTACTTTTCAGACCCTTCACCTTTGGTCACTTTGGTCTAAAAGTATGTTCAAAGTACTGATTATGAAAATTATGCTACTAGGTTATTTTTTAAATTTTTATAACGGTACTTTTTTTATTTAAAAATAAAACATCGACAACGTAAAAACATCGACAAGTATAAACATCGATGTTACAAAAACATCGATCCCAATACACCGACATCGATGTCGCATCCCTAGTGTATATATCTCATTTTCTTTTATTGCATCAGTGGACTCAAAACAGTGACCACGAAGAGGGAGTTTCGCCCGTGGAAATAAAAAAAAGTCATACGATGACATATCAGGTGGATACGGAGCTTATGGAGTCGTATTTGTGGAATGCTTTGTCAAAAAATTGCAAATAATAATGGCATGTGATAATCCAATCCTCAAACCAATCACAATCCAATCTCCAATCCTCAAAACAAGCCTTAAAGTCGTTTTTGTGAAACCTCTTCAGGGTATGTATCAATGTTCTTTTATTGCATCAATGGACTCAAAACGGTGACCACGAAGAGGGAGTTTCGCCCGTGTAAATAAGAAAAAGTCACACGATGACATATCAGGTGGATAAGGAGCTTATGGAGTCGTATTTGTGGAATGCTTTGTCAAAAAATTGCAAATAATAATGGCATGTGATAATCCAATCCTCAAACCAATCACAATCCAATCTCCAATCCTCAAAACAAGCCTTAAAGTCGTTTTTGTGAAACCTCTTCAGGGTATGTATCAAATGTTCTTTTATTGCATCAATGGACTCAAAACGGTGACCACGAAGAGGGAGTTTCGCCCTTGGAAATAAGAAAAAGTCACACGATGACATATCAGGTGGATACGGAGCTTATGGAGTCGTATTTGTGGAATGCTTTGTCAAAAAATTGCAAATAATAATGGCATGTGATAATCCAACCCTCAAACCAATCACAATCCAATCTCCAATCCTCAAAACAAGCCTTAAAGTCGTTTTTGTGAAACCTCTTCAGGGTATGTATCAAATGTTCTTTTGTTGCATCAATGGACTCAAAACGGTGACCACGAAGAGGGAGTTTCGCCCGTGGAAATAAGAAAAAAGTCACACGGTGATATATCAGATGGATACGGATCTTGTGGAGCCGTATTTATTGAATGCTTTGTCAAAACATCGCGAATAATAATGGCACGTGAGAAGGTGTACTATCGCAATGCAAAACCCATGACTTATCACGACACAATTCAGGTCGTTATCGACTTGCCGTTTCTACGAATGATAAAAGAACTTGTTCAATAATGTCTCTTATTGTTAAATGACGATCACTAAGCACCAATTCTCTGACTTGATTGACGTGTTTAATCATTAGTCGAAGTGGATGGTTTACCAGATAGCGAATCATCTACAACGGATTCTCTATCTTCTTCAAATTTTTTATACTAATCAAATGCTCTTGTTTTTGATAAACAGTTGTCTGTAAAAGATTTTTTCAACATTTCAAATGTGTTTGTAGCAGAAATTCTATTGTGGAAACAGAATTTAATGCATGTTCTTGACTCAATTCCAATCGACATTTTGGAAAATCAACGAATAGCAAAAAATCTTCTCTTATTAAAATCAAATTTATTTTCACACTAGCCACTGCGTGGCTAGCCCGGCGTTGCCCGTGCCGTGTTATAAGTTATTAATCTGTGTAAATTTTTCCACAGGTTTCAAATCCGTTGAAATTTTCAATCTATCTTTAGCGATTCCGATTTTACGAAAAAGAATTAACAATCCCAGTCAAAATGTTTTTTTATTTTTTGCTCTCATTCCTTGAAATGGAATAGGACAGTAAATGTAATTTGTTTCTTTCTTTTTAATGCGAAGGTCAGAAGATGTAATCTGTTTCACGTGACGTCACAATCTCTTGCAACAATATAAAAGATATATTCAATTTAAAAATTATTTATTTAAAGAAAATCATACTTTTAGGTATCGATCTAATTTTGGAAATTATTCGTTTTGGATCATCCTATGATTAAGGAATTTTCTTTTTACCTGATTGATGTAGAGTGTTTTAGTGATTTGTGTATGATATTGTTCGGTTTGTTATGATACCATACGCACGATTATGCTGCTTATATGTTGTTGTTTTTTTGTCCAGATGTTTTAATTTTAAATTTATTGACTTTAAACTGAGTCGTGGGTTCTTATCTGTTAAACAGTGGTTGGCGATTCTGTATTAGATAATGCGATAAGACTACTTTAATTCTGAGACGGTTAAGTTTGTGTGATTCATCCTTGGTCATTAAAGAGTTTTCTCTTGACCTGCATGAATTGTTTAGTGTTTTAATGATCGGCACGACTTCAATGTTCATGTGTTGACTGTATATGTTAGATATATGATATATGTTAGATTCAAATAATTAAAACGAAATCGACTTTAGTTTACCTTTTCATCGTTTATTTTTTGTTAGACCGCGATGGTTAGTTAAAATTACCTTTAATTTTTAGGCAATGAATGTTGAAATGAATTTAACCTGGTTCATATAAGGTTTAGTGGTCATTTCTTTGAACTTGTGTTAATTGAAGTACTTGAGTGCATTTTTTTTTACCAAACTGTTTATTTTGTTCTAATAACAAAATATTTCATTGCTCATATGTTGACTGTTATTAAATGACGTTTTGTTAAAAATATGTGGATTCTATTCTGAATCATGAACCATGAATATTTTGGCCATCATAAAATTATTAAAAGCTTTCTGAAATCAAGATACAATTTTAGCTAGGCTATAATTCAATCAAAAAAATAAAACTCATTGTTTCGAATACAAGTTCACACACTTGCGACTAAAGAATCGCAGCAATTAAAAAGTTGCAACCGGTCCAATTTTCGCTGAGACGCGACTGTCGCTTTATACAATGAATCACGCAGACAGGCATGGACCTGCACCCATTGCGATAGTTTAGTTGCGTTTTTCAAGGTTAGTTTTTCTAAAACATTAAATTATGTTTTTTATTCCCCTAACTAGCAAAATACCCGACCTTACTCGGTTTGAATTGGTTTACTCTAGATTGAAGAGATAATCAAAATATATAATGCCTTACGTTTTTTTGTAGAAGAAAAATTTATTTTAACATCTTTCGCCATCTTTATATTTTCTACTACTTACTTTGGACACAAATCCTACACATGCATATCCATTCATGTAATACATTTCACATACATCGCACAATTGCTGTATGACAAAGCTACAAAATGACGAAAGGTGGTACTAAGGTTACTACTACAAAAGACGATTGATAGGAAGATTTGGAATTCCCTTTCTTAAGTTCTATTCATGTTCAACTCAATTAATTAAAATTACGATTTACGGCGAGTGCTCTCGCACTCATAGTCAGCAAAACAATATTTTTTTACTTGTGACACTCTTGCCTCCGGTATGCGACATTGTGAAATCTTGCAATCTTCTCCTGTCATTATTACAACGAATTTTTTAATGTTGGAAAAAGTTCCAGTTTGGATAAATAAACATTATTATTCTTTCAATAACGGCATTATTCTTTAAATAACGGCATTATTCTTTAAATAACGGCATTATTTTTTAAATAACGGCATTATTCTTTCAATAACGGCATAACTACACTTAAAATTTACTGAAAATTTATACTGACTTACCTAACATTTTTAAGTCTAATACTTTGTGGTGCTGTTGCGTGTGATGAGAAGGAAAACACATTTATTAAAATAATAAATACTAGGGGGCTCCGCCCCCTGCTCGCTTACGCTCGCCAACCCCCGGGGATTGCTGCGCAATCCCATTTGGTTTGCTTCGCAAACCAACCATCCTGTCACAGATGCCATTTGGTTTGCTTCGCAAACCAACATTACTTTCACAGAGTGAAACTATCTGAATAATTCGTATTATGCTGATTTCACTTTCCGGTTCATGACGTCACAGCGAGGGCTTCGCTGCGTCTCGCTTACGCTCGCCGACCCCGGGGATTGCTACGCAATCCGTTTAGTTTGCTTTCTCAAACCAATACTTCTTTCGCAAGTGATTTAACTTTTTTTTTGCTTTAACACTTAATGTACCCTAAACTAATAGCGGCATCAGTAAAAAATCTTCTTCATCTTGTTCCCTGTACAATTTTAAGTAAACATTGTTAATATCCAAACTTTACGATCTGTACTTTGTCGGTAAACTGTCTTGAGAACAGAGGGAAAAAAGCGAGCCTTTTTCCTCGCCAAATAAAAAGAAATCGTTTTTATGGCAATTGTTGCTACGATAAATTTGATATCTGGCAAACCCGATAGTCGAAAGTGCAACCCACTACTGCTTTCGGAAGCAGCTATGCGAACTGAAAAATACGAAATTTGTGACACCAACTTTTGATTGCATCGAATTTATTTATGAACCAATTTTAAAAATAATTGTACCGTAAGAAAGAGTATATTCTGAGGTATACTGCAATATTTTTAAAATTAAAAACTAACAGTAATACTATACAGATATGATCATTTTAGTTTTGTATCGGAAGTTACGATCTGAAAGTTCCGAAAATTGTATGACCAACTTTTAATTGCATCGATTTTATTTATTAACCAATTTGAAAAATAACTGTACCATAAGAAAGAGTGTAATGTAATGTATTCAGTGATGTTTTCAAATTTAAAAAATAATGGCTTTTGCCGTAGACAAAACGGTTTTAACAATAAGTAGCGAAAATATCCAAAGATTCCGAATTTTGTATGACGAACTTTTGATCGCATCCAATTTAATTATTAACCGATTTCAAAAATAATAGTACTGTAAGAAAGAGTATATTCTGAGGTATACTGCGATATTTTAAAAATTAAAAATTAATAGTAATTAGATATAGATACGGCAGTTTTAAAAAAAAGTAACAAAAATGTCCCGATTTTTCCTGAATTTCAAAAAAATATTATCAAGAACCAAATTTAAATATCAAAAAAAACTCGACGAGCTGCAAAAATTTACGTTGAGAGGTACTCTTAAAAAAAAAACTCACGACTGAAGACTGAAAATTTGAATGTGTTTTGCTCACTCGCGGAAGACATTTCGCTTCTTCAACTTTAACACTTAATAAAACCTAAACTAATAGCCGCATCGGAAAAAAATCTTAATAATTATCCAGGGAATACGATGAAGAACAAAGCATGTTAATTTCATTTTTTTCCGATCAGTACTTTCTCGGGAAACCGTCTAAGAATCGAGCTAAACAACACAGTTTTCAATTCTGCGGCGGCGGCGGCGGTAACATTTTTTTAATATAGAGAGATTTAAAACAGGAAACAGCAAAGTAAAACAAAATAAAAGATGTCGCAAAAAATTGTTCTAAAGATATTAATTTGTGATTCAATTTTATCTCTTGATCTCGCACAGTTGCCACAACTTACAACTAAAAGTGTACAAAATTTAGAAATGTGAAATTAATTCAGAGCGAAAGAACCAGAAAAAATATCACTGCTCGCGCGATCTTGTTCATTCTCGTTTCATTGAAAAATATCGTCTGTCCCAAATATTCGGAAATCGTTTTCATTGCGCAAAGAATAAAAATAAGACTCGAAATAAATGAAGTATCAGAGATGAAATTCCATAAAAAAAAATAATTTTTTGAAGAATAATTACTTTTTCAGCAGTACTGGTAAAGCAATCAAAGTAATCGTAATATTCAATAGACATTCCAATTTTTCCAAAACTACCAATTTATGGTTGATTTAAGTATACTTACTCAGATGTTTTAGCATGAAACTCAACTAAATATAACAATAAAGAAATGTTTAATATTGCATTCACTAAACTAATAGATAATGTATAAAATAAAATACAATGCAATCAAATATCTGGAATACAATTCATGTGATGTCTACACAAACACACAAACACAAAATCGAGGTTAGAACAGAAAGACGGACAGACAGACATTCGCAACCAATGCCACTCACTAAATGAAGATAAGTACTCACTGTATGCAAATTTTCATGAAAATATCTTAAACCGCGTGGACGTGTATAGGGCACAACATACAGACAGACAGACAGACAGACAGACAGACGGACAGACAGACAGACAGACAGACAGACAGACACCAAACGTGAAAAGTGCGGATTCGGCATCAGAAGGGTCGAAAACGGATAGAAAACTTGAAATGGGTCGAAAATATTAAATGTACAAACAAACACTCCATTCTTATTTATATAGATACAAAATTAAATATATTCCAGATTGTTGCTACATGTTTTTATGAGTCGCAAAAATATTTGATAAAAGTTTGCAGACGATATCTACTATATATGTATTTTAAAGGAAGCATTCCGGATACGTTTAAATCCCAGTATTAGTAGTCTAACACAGGCCTCGAAATAGAGTTTTTAATACATGTGCACCTAAGTTTTTAAATCAGGTGCACATGTTATATTTTAGGTGTACATTTGTAATGTAAACTACTTTATTAGTTGGGTATGTTTAGATAGGTTAGTATATATAGTAGTTGTAAATAAAAATATTTAAAATCTAAATTCTCCCTTCTCCAACGCACGGCTGTCACTGTGTGCACCTAGCGGGGAAAAAAATTAGGTGCACAATTTTATTTTCATGTGCACAGTGCACCTGTGCACCCGGGTATTTCGAGCCCTGGTCTAACACTTTGTACAGGGTTCCCACGGTCCTTGAAAAGTCCTTAAAAGTCCTTGAATTTTTTTTTCCTAACTAGGGGCCCTTGAAAGTCCTTGAAAAATACGGAACTTGGTGAAAAGTCCTTGAAAGTACTTGATTTTTTTAACAAGTACATAATTGTGTAATTTCGTCTTGCATTGGAAATTGTCCAGACTAGTTTCCTCCACAGCATGTGTGCCATTTGAGCCTCATTCTGAATGAAACCGGTGTTTCACGCTTTGACACTATGTGATATACTTATAATGCTAGGTCTAGATCTCCACAGTATGGCCATCCATCTAAGTTGACACCTCTGGTCTCCATTAAGACCGCCGCTTCTCATACTCTTTTTCGTGCCACCAAAAGAATTTATCGTACGATATTTTATCGCACGACGGAAATCGATATGTGTGCAAGTAGCCTGAAAGTTAGCATTGAAACAAGAAGCCCACTCTGCAAAAAAAAAATCAGGTTCTGTGAGAAAAGAAAATCTCAATTGTTCCCAAAATTGACAATAACCTTTCTTTTTTGGACTATCAGTTGTATAAAAAAATGATTTTATTTATTTTTTTTTTCTTTTTAGTTGACAACTTTTGTGTATGCCTTGTTTTAGGTCGTTATAAAAAATTTTAGGTCCTTGAAAAATATTTTTTTGGTTTTGAAAAGTCCTTAAAAGTCCTTGAATTTTTTTTGGATAAAGGTGTGGGAACCATGTTTGTAGGCCTCTCACGGAAACGTAGAAATACGAGGGGGGCATGAACTCCACCAGTTTGTGGAAGTATTCTATAGGGGGGAATAGAACACCATACTTCCAACAGAACAATCCATAATTCTGTTGTATTACAAGATGTAGGATCTCTGTGTTCCACAGAGCATTGAATGGCACGCCAAATGTATTCGATAACGTTGAGATTTGGCGAAGTAGGTGGAGATGGCTAGACACCAAAGTCAGATGAGTGTTCCTCTAAACATAATGTACTGTGTCTAGACTTGCATGGTGGAGCATTGTCCTTTTGCAAAGACACGAAACACACCAGAATGAACACAGGACGTGATCAAGAGTAACTCGACAGAAAAGATCCACATGTAGTGTTTACCCTTCAGAGACGTTTGTATACGCACCGTGGGCCCATTAAGTACTAGCTTAACAACCCCCATACAACTACGAAGTCATCCTGTACAATCTCCTGTTGACATGCAGGAACCATGGTTTCATGAATCGCGCATGTCAACAGGGGAATGCCTGGTATCCGTTTGCGTGGGTTCCGTTCCAACAAGGACTTCCGTTCGGGCGGGTTTTCTCCTCAATCAAATCTCTCCATCTGCCCGAAATAGTTGAAAATTTGATAAAGACCAGGCTACTTTGTCAGTTTAAATAAGATAGGTGAAAAGGGTATTGATAAGTTTAAAAAAGAGGAAACACAGTGACGTCAACAAGCCCCCCACATTTCCAGTCTGCATAATCCCTGTTGACATACGGGATGACAATACATGACCTGACTTCCCTCTCTCCAAACCTCCATGCCGATGTGAAGTCACGGGGCACCAGCCCCCCCCCCCCTCCCCCCTACACAATGGTCGGTGGTCGGATCGAATTTCAAATTCGCAAATCTCCGGTTATTAAAAAGCGACTCTAACAATGAGGAACTTGTACCCGTGAGGAAAATGCTAATTTCTGTGTTTTATTAATAGATTGGTTGTCAAAATGTTCGAAAACGATAATTGAAACTCATAAAATGGATTTAATTAATTAAAATTTTAAGTTTTAAATTACCGAAAAGTGCGGCAAAAGACCTCAAAACGCTACGTGATTGGTTCGACGTCATTGTGGTCCACGATGTAATGTTTACGTTTGTCTAGCGCTTTGAAATTTCTTATTGCTTGCTCTTTTAATTTTTAAACAATCAATTTTAAATTTTTTTCTTGCTATTTTGTATTGCTGTTTGTTTTTGCTGTTTATTCCGTTTATTATTTAATTATATATTAACTATATCTTAATTTTAACTTGCACTAATCGTAGGCATTTCGAAATCTTATTCGGTTTAATACAAATCCTTTTAAGATCAACAAGAAAAGAAATACCGCTTGTTATTCCAACGTCGCGCCGACCAACCGGTCTAGTGGTCAAGGTATTGGCACCTGGATCGGAAGGTTCCTGGTTCGAATCCGGGTCAGGGCATGGATGTAAATTGTGGTGTACTTTGTTAGGGACAATGATGGTCCACCCATTGGGTACCCCTTCACAAGTGACCATCACTTTTGGCCTTGTATAAGACTACAAAGACTTCGGTCAATTCTGTACTGTATTGTATTATGTATATTGTATTTGTCTGTGGAATCTGTACCCAGGCTTACCATTGGAAATATATTTAAAAAAATTTAATTTCAACGTCGCTATCAAAAAAAAAATGGGCACTGTGACGTCACAAAAGCGGCGTAAAAGGATGTAAATAGTGCGAACTATAAATTTTTTTTATTTTACCTTTTCGGGCTATAAAAGTAAAACAGATACGTTCCATCATATTTTTTTCGTTTTCTATATTATATAAATACAAACAAAAAACGTGCAAGTTCGTCATTGCGATCGTTGCAACGCTCTAAATCGTTTGGTGAGGGAACCTTAATAAAAAAAGCTGGGACTATACTGCGACCCATACTCTTTCTTGGAATGAATTTCGCAACGTTCTTTATCGTATAGAGCGGGTGTTGTAAAATTTATTCGACCGTAGCCTTCTTGACTTCGTATCGATGTCCTCTGTTTTATATTACTATTACGTAATTTCAATAGGACAAGCAAAAATACAATTAAGTGAGTTTTTTAAATTGTATAGTTACAGTGGTTTATTGTATTATCGTATAGAATACAGAGGTTGGCCAAAATAATATGACACTTGTGAAAAAATAGCACTCGAAAGAAACCTCTTGTGTACTCTTGCCTTCTAGCGGTTACAACGTTTAATTTTTAAGTGCCACAAAAAAAAAGATTAGGACGAAAAGTTTAATAACTTGAAAAATATAAAAGATGCAAAAATGAACGATATCGCATTCAAAAGAGCATTAAACAAAGGTTCATTGATCTCGCTGACGTCATCGGCTGATGCAATCGCAGAGCAAAGTTGAGTCACGAAAATGTGCACTGTCACTCTTATTTAATTTAATCTAGCTCCGGGCTCTTATTTGTGAGCACAACGTTTGAGGTGTCCTCTGTTTAATTTATTTGCGCTTTATAAATAATAATAGAAATAAAATTTCCAAATACGTATATGCATAAAAAACACAAGAAATATTATAGAAACATCAACAATAAGAAGGATCAAAAGATGGAGAATCCAATAAGATCCGTTTCTGAGCGTCAACGGGCTCGAAGGGAGTTCTTGAAAGCATAGGCGTCGCACCTTAATGATGAATAAATGCCGTATACGATTGCGCCAAATACCTCCACCGCTCAGTTTGACGCAAATAGCATATCTAATGACATAAACGTTTTATAATCGAATAATAAAGTTGAAACCATGGAGGTCGGTAATAATCCACAACCTTCGACAGCGAGTGCACCAATGGTGATATACACTACCCTACAATAATGGACCGGACAGCAAGATGTGATGGTATAATGGAATGAATACATGCTTTAATAGGGGGGTTGTCCCCCACGTGCTGCAATTACACTAGCAACCCTTCTGGGCACACTTTCAACAAGGTTTGGATACACAGCTATGGGTATTTGTGTCCATTCTCGCCGCAAGAATGTCTCCAGCTCAGTTGTAGATTTCGGACAGGGTTCTCTGGTCCGTAAGCGTCACTCTAACTCGTCCCACAAATGTTCTATGGGGTTTAGGTCGGGACTATGAGTAGGCCAGGGAAGACGTATTACATTCATATCTTCATACCACTGCTGTACAATGGCTGCAACACGACAAGAAGCGTAGTCGTCCTGGAAGTAACATTCGTCCATTCCAGACCGTAGGAAGAATTGCCTGAGCGTAGAAAGTACCTGATGATTCAAAATGTTCCTGTAGGCGTCGGCGTACAATTGACCAGGAACAACATGTAAAGGTCCCAGGCCATACCACAAAAAACACCCCCAAATAAGGAGTCGGATTTTATGCAAATCCGATGGCGTCCTGTCCATTATTCTAGGGTAATGTATGTACGGAGCGATGAACATTTGTTGTCAATTGATACTGTGTAGTACTGATTTCTTTCACTCTCATTCCCTATATGGCCTCACTGAAGCCTTATACTTTGCGGCCGTGACCCGACATAACCCTGACCTTTTCTTGAATGGCGTAATATCTTAAGATGTGACTGTGAAGGTAGACAGTCAATTAACATCACACAGGAATGGCGGCAGCCCGGGATCAACCCTTAAGGGAAAGATCCGGACAATTTTGAATCACGGTCAGATAACTAGGCCACCATCTACCTACTCTTCAAACCACCACACCACGCCAACGTCAGGACATTTGAGGCAACGACAGATTTAATATACACCAGCCCCAACGTACACGACGGTGTTCGAACTCGCAACCGTTCTACTGCTGTTCCGCTAGACTTCCAACAGGGCTCTTGACAGGTATGGTATTTTAGGTATTTCAATTAACGTCGTATTGGAGCAACAGAAGGGGTTATTGGCGACGGTCCGGGATCAAATCTCAATCTAAGGTCCGAGGACAGCACCACGTAATTTTGAACGCCGGTCAAATCACGAGGTTACTCCGGAGCTGGCACTCCACTCTTCAAACTTCCACACCACGCCAACGTGAGGACATTTGAGTCCACGACGGGTTTGACATGCACCAGCTCTCTTTATACACGAAGTTCTTTTGTTGGATTCGATCTCGCAACCCGCCAGTAGCTTATCCGTTACTCTACCAACCAGGCCACCGCGGAGAGTGAGAGTAAAAAATGGTAATTGGTAATTTTTTAGTTAACGTCGTACTAGAGCAACACAACGGGCTATTGACGACGGTCCGGAATCAGTCCCTTAAGGGAAATATTCGAGGACAACACCTCGTAATTTTGAACCACGGTCAGATGACGAGTAAAAAATGGTAATTTTAGGGTAATTGGTAATTGGTAATTTTAGTTAACGTCGTACTAGAGCAACACAACGGGCTATTGACGACGGTCCGGGATCAGTCCCTTAAGGGAAAGATCCGAGGACAACACTTCGTAATTTTGAACCACGGTCAGATGACGAAGTAACACCTGAGCTGGCACCCCACTCTCCAAACTTCCACGCCAACCCAACGTGAGGACTTTCGGCCACGAAAGATTTAAGGTGCACCAGCCGCCTCTACACCATACGTTTACAAACATCCATGCCCGGACACGGATTCGAACCAGGAACCTTCCGATCTAGAGGCTAACACCTTAACCACTATACCGGTTGGTTGGCGGTAATTTTAGGTAATGGTAATGGTAATGGTAATTTTAGTTAACGTCGTACTAGAGCAACACAACGGGCTATTGACGACGGTCCGGGATCAGTCCCTTAAGGGAAAGATCCGAGGACAACACCTCGTAATTTTCAACCACGGTCAGATGACGGGTAATTTTAGGTATGAGGGTAAAAAATGGTAATTTTAGTTAACGTCGTACTAGAGTAACACAACGGGCTATTGACGACGGTCCGGGATCAGTCCCTTAAGGGAAAGAGGACAACACCTCGTAATTTTGAACCACGGTCAGATGACGAAGCAACACCTGAGCTGGTAGCCCCCTCTCCAAACTTCCACACCAACCCAACGTGAGGACTTTCGGCCACGGCAAATTTAAGGTGCACCAGCCGCCGTGAAGGAATGAAGGAAAGGTAAGGTAAGATAATTTAAATTAAAACATCGTACTAGAGCAACACAACGGACTATTGACGACGGTCCAGGATCCCCTAATGTAAAGATCCGATGTGAAGGAAAGGTAATTTGACCATTTATGAGTAACGTCGTACTAGAGCACCACAGCGGGCTATTGACGAAGGTCCGGAATCAATCCCTTAAGAGCAATTGGTAATTTTTAATTAACGTCGTACTAGAGCAACACAATGGATTATTGAAGACGGTCCGGTGTCAATTCCTAAAGGACACCAAGGATCCAAGAACACCACGTAATTTCGAACCACGGTGAGATGATGAGCCAACACTTGAGCTGGCACCCCACTCGCCAAACTTACACACTAACCCAACGTGTGGAATTTCGGCCACGACAGATTTAAAGTGCACCAGTCACCTCTACACCATACGATTACAAGCATACAAACAGGAACCTACCTATCTAGAGGATAACACCTTAACCACCAGACTGGTTGGTTTTTGGAGGAAAGGAAATTGTAGTTATAAGAATTTTCGACTGCCTTTTGGTATTTAAAAAGCAGTTTTTAGAGGATGGCAGTGAAAGCTGTTGTCAATACAAAGATCGTAACGCTAACCACTCATATTTGCGATTGCGTTATTCAATTCTAATAAACTCCTCTTTACGTCAAGGAAGTTGGTAATTAAAATCACAAATGACACAGCCACTCTTACATATTCCCCTTCGTCTTACTTTAGAGCACCGTATCACATGAAACACTTAACTAACTTGCCCAAAGCCACTTCGTTAGCTGCACAAAGTGCTTTTCGCGTTAAAAATAAAGCGAGCGTTTTGAAGTCGTTAAAAAGCTTTTTAGTCGAGCTGACAGCAATGACGACCTGCCTTCAGAGGTGCTTCTTTGTGTTACATAAGGCACACCGCGAACCATTAGGATCGTTATTCAAGTCGTCACCGCACGCTGTCTTTCAATTGGCTGAAAGGAATGGAGTGTGTTGTGCAGGGGGTGGATTCCCAAGAGTAAAGTGGGAACCTCAGAACATAAAAACACGTATTGCCTTTATTCATGCGACTCTCAGGTACTCATGCAACACGCCGTCATATAAAAAAACAGAGTAAAATGGAATATGCGATGGAAGCAGTGCCTCTTTCAGGCTTCCAGTACCGCCATGACATAATAATGTTGTCTGCTTAGAGCAGAAAGTTATTGTTCTTATAATACGATTGAAGCCACCGCCGTTAAAATTTCGAAATAATGAATTCGATTTGATATCGGGTCACGGTATCCCAGTTGGAAGAGTGACGGATTAGCAACCGGAGGGTTGCGAGTTCGAAACACGGTCCAACCAAAGACCGTTGCCACGGCCTCAAATGTCCTCACGTTGGCGTGGTGTGGAAAGTTGATATCGAAAGTGGAAAGTTTGGAGTATTTAAGTATATATATATATATATATATATATATATATATATATATACTGCTGTTTGTAAAAAATACAACGCCATGAAGGAGTAATCAGAATAAAATGAAATTTAATACACAAACGGCTTGTATTAGTACAAATAAATGAATAAATTTTCAAAGCAAAAAAATAATATTAAGTGTCCTAAATCAGTATTTGGTGTAGCCACCAGGCGCTGCAATAAGTGCTGCTATACGACGTGGCATGGAGTGAAACAGATGTTGAATGTCTGCTTGTGGAAGAGAATTCCATATTGTTTGTATGTTCAAGCAAAGTTCGTCTTTTGAAGCTGTAGGACGTGGATCACGAGCGAGACACCGACCAACCAAATCCAACATGTACTCAATATGCGATATATCCGGCGAATATGCAGGCAGTTACGTGTGTTGGGCTGAAAAGAAGTCTCGAAAATTCCTTGCAACATGTGGGCATGCATTATCCTGATGAAAGATAACTCAAGGGATGCCTTGAAGGAAGGGAACGACTTCGAGCTCTAGCACTTCACGGATGTACCTGTTACCTGTTGCTACTCAGATTACCCTCAATAATTCGTAGCAGCTGAGATCGTCCAAGATACGAAATCGCACCCCAGACCATAACTCCGGGTATTCGGCCATTATGACGTTCGATAACGCACTCTGGGAGGCAGCGTTCACCGGCATAGCGCCTAACACGAATGCGGCCATCATGGTTCCACAAATTAAAGTGTGATTCGTCAAAAAAGACAACTTGTTGCCAATCAGGTCGCCAGGCTCTGTGCTCATGAGCCCATTTCAGACGTAGCCATCGATCGTTTGGCGTGAGGGTTATCCTGTATAGCAGAGTCCTTGCACACAGTCCACGGTGCAGCAGACATCGGTGAATTGACGAAGCCGACATTTGTACACATGTAGCAGTAGACCAAAGTGCTGCCAACTGCCTGGAGGAAGCTGTAGGATCATTCACCGGACCATGTGTCTATGATCGCGTGCTGACGTCACCTTCCGTCGTCCACTCCCAGTTTTTCGAGTTGTCCGGTTCTCGTTGGCCCACGAATTCCAAACTCGCATCACTGTGGAACTGTTCCGCTGCACACGAGCTAATATTGCGCGATAGGAAAATCCTCCTTCACGAAGGCCGTTGATTCTCCCCCGTTCAAACTGCGTAAGTTGTTGAAATTTCACCCTATTTCGTCTTGGAAGCATACTTAGGTCTTACTAAACGTATCATGTATATATGACACATAAACATATATATATATATATATATATATATATATACACTGCTGGCCACCCAAATTGCAACACCAAGAAAGACAAGAGATATCACAACAAAATTTATTTTGTAGATAACATGTTGACCAAGTATCAAATGGTTAAATTTATAGACTTCTGTGAAGTGTGGTTCCTGCCAAAATCAGTAGCCAGAGTAGCCGCCATTGTTGGAGATCACCGCTGCCACACGCCTCGGCATTGATTCAAAGATACTTTGGATGTGTTCTTGGGGTACAGCAGACCAAGCAGCTTCCACACGTTGCCAAAGTCGATCTGCTGTGGCAGCTGGAGTTGTAATCTGGTTCAATCGTTGAGCAACCATGGACCACATGTTTTCTATCGACGAAAGATCCGGAGAGCGAGCTGGCCAGGGAAGCAATTCAATCTGGCGATTGACGAAGAACCCTTGGACAATGCGTGCCACGTATGGTCGTGCATTATCCTGTTGAAATATGGCTGTGGGCAAGCCCTGAAGGTAAGGAAGGACAACTGGCTCCAACACTTCGGAGATGTAGCGCTGGCTGTTTAAAGTACCGGCAATGCGTTCTAGAGGAGTGCGAGAGTGATATCCAATACCGTCCCATACCATAATAACCGGTGCAGGACCAGTGTGGCGGTGCATAACGCAGCTGTTCAGCATCTTCTCTCCACGGTGTCTCCAGACTCGAATCCGACCATCGTGGTGTTGCAAACAAAAGCGTGACTCATCTGTAAAGACAATTTCATTCTATTCTGGCGTCCACATCCTTCTTTCATCGCACCATTGGCGGAGGAGACGTCTGTGGTTTTGCGTCAAGGGTAGACGAAGCAATGGACGTCTTGTGGACAGACCACTCTGCTGTAAATGGCGTCGAATGGTACGCGCAGACACTGGATGATGCGTTACAGACTGAATGTGCTGTGCTACGGTTCGTGATGTGGCTGAGCGATCCGTCACTGCCATACGCACAATATGCCTGTCATCACGTGAAGTGGTGCACTGATGTGGATGCGATCGAACACGTCGGTTTCTCCTGCATCCAACAATCACATATCCGCATTACAGTTGTTTGGTTTCGTCCAACACGACTATCGATTTCCCTGAAAGATAATCTACAATCTCGGTAGGCCACTATCCTTCCTCTGTCGAACTCGGATACTTGATCAAAAGATGATCGCTGTTTTCTACGAGGCATAATTGATCGGGTTTTTTTTAACTACAAGAAAAACACAATTGCCGTACTTGAAATCGTCGAAATCTCCAAACCTTAAATAGCGCTTTGAACTGGCGCCACAGGCGCGCGTGATGTGCGTCTGCGCTGAAATTCTAATAATTTGCATATCTCACCTCCGCTAATGCTTGTTGTAAATTTCATATTATTTGCATGCTTCCTTCAGGGTGTTGCATTTACGGTGCCCAGCAGTGTATATATATATATATATATATATATATATATATATATATATATATATATATATATATATATATATATATATATCTTCTAAGGTTGTTTCGGTCGGGACTACGAGCAGGCCATGCAAGACGTTTTACATTCATATCTTCTTACCACTGCAGGCCAGAGGCTGTAACTTGACACGGATTGTTCTCGTCCGGGAAGTAACATTCGCCCATTCCATTAAAATTGCCAGAGCGTTGGAAGAACCCGATTGTCCAATATGTTCATAGGTGTCGGCGTTCAATTGACCAGGAATAACATGCAAAGGTCCCAGGCCACATACCACGAAAAACACCCTCCAAACAAATAGTCCGATTTTATGCAAATCCTCTCGCGTCCGGTCCATTATTGTAGGGTAGTGTATATTGCAGATGTAAATTCTTGAATACATGATTAATTAAAATGGTACAAACAAATATAGGGTCATTCCAAGTCACTTCAACCAGGGTCCGACACCCATGGTCTCAGATTTTGATGAAACTTGGCATGTTTGTTCCTTTTATAGATTTAAGAACACGTATAAACTTTTTTTGCTCAATCTCAAATGGCTTATGTGTTATAGCCTGTTAAAATTTTTGGAATTTTCCGGTTTTTATCGATCAGACGGAGGAAACCAAATTTGTTTTTTATAGAAAATAAATTATATCTCCCTTGTTTATCAACCAATGATGATGAAATTTTTTAAGAGTTTACATCAATATGTAAGGAGTCCACAATAAAATTAATTATACCTGCAAGTATCTTATACATAGTCACAAAAAAAAATTCCAAAGTTCTATTTAAAGATTTTAAAAATAAAATGGCGAGTTCTACGCTAAGTGGAATATCTTCAAAAGGGTTAAGGACAATCAAAAAATTTTTTTTGTATTCTTGTTCTAAAAGATATGCTCTACCACATGGAAAAATAAAATGAATGGTTTTTTCACTCCTTTATTATTTTTTCTCACTTTAAGATAGAAATCACTTGACTCACTAATTTTCTTAAAAACGTTCAATTAAAGTTACAATTTTAGTAAAATTTTAACTACAAATGTCACATATCAACCAATTGCAAATAAAATTAGACAAAGCTAACACAAATTTAAAATTATTAAAGTAATATAGTGTAATTAATATTGTTAATCAGGCCTGTGTGTTTGTGTACAAAAAAAAATGTTTTAAAATAGGTTATCCACAATTATATCTTGAGATTATTTAGAAATAAGATAATTAATTTCTTTATTTTCAACAATTAGGTCTAATTAAAGTAAATAAAATTACATTACAATTTAAATTTAGTTTTAAAAACTAGTTCTAAACTAGTCAACTCACTAACACAGTAACTTATTTCAAGAAATATTGTAAGCAATAAATACTCTCAAGCTGTGACAAAAAAGATGTGTCTTCAATTTTGATTAGTACCTGATATGGTGTGTTTTGGCTGGTGCCACTAGCACACACTTAGTGTATGTTCGCACAGTACATCAAAATGTGATTTTATTGATTCTTTTTGAGCAGGTATTGAAGAGGATTACAAAGACCTTTTTCGTATACAGGGTGGTCCCGAATTCATGGTACAAACTTTAATGGTAGGTACAGGACATTGTAACAATGATTTATTGTATAGGAATGTATAGTCGCAAGTGACGCGGTGAGGCGTAAACAGGGGAAATAAAAGGAAAGAGAAATGGAGTGATCGGTTGGTATCATTGCCGGTAGAGGGCAGTAGATGTCTAGCCGCTGTTGAACATGATGCATCGCAGTAGGGAAAAGCGCCATTCACAATTGTGCTGCCGTAGACGATGGGTGACTTTACGTATGCAGAAAAAGCAGACATGCATTACATGTACGGCCGTGCAAATGGTAACGGCAGAGCTGCGTTACGAATGTATCGCGCGGAGTATCCTGATCGACGAATGCCGGATCATAGAATTTTTCAACGGTTACATCGTCAACTTTGTGAAACAGGTGCGTTCGACGTCAACAGACATGGCGCTGGTCGAGTAAGAGCTGTACGCACTCCAAGGCTGGAAGAAAGCATCTTGAACATTGTGGCTGATAGACCCGAGTCAAGCACAAGAACTGTTGCGCGTGACGTAGGTGTGAGTCATCAGACTGTATGCAGAGTGTTAAACGAAAATCGCTTACACCCCTTCCATTTTCAGAAAGTACAAGCATTGAATCCGGCAGATTATCCTCGCCGCGTGAACTTCTGCCTGTGGGTGATGCAGCAATATGCGTTGCAGCCGGATTTCGTAGATTATGTGCTATTTACAGATGAAGCGACATTTTCACGCGAGGGTGTCTTTAATGCGCACAATTCCCATGTGTGGGCAACCGATAATCCACATGCAACGCGTCGACATGCGTTTCAACAACGTTTCAGTATTAATGTGTGGGCTGGTATTGTGAACGACTTTTTGATTGGCCCATACTTACTACCCACGCGGCTCACTGGCGGAAGCTATCTTATTTTTCTGAAAGAAGTGTTACCACAACTGCTGCATGATGTTCCGATCGCCATTCGTAACCGCATGTGGTTTCAGCACGATGGGGCGCCAGCACACTTCAGCATTGATGTACGGAATTACCTGAATGCCACGTTTGGTACTCGATGGATTGGGCGTGGTGGACCAGTCCCTTGGCCACCCCGATCTCCCGATTTATCGAGCCTCGATTACTTTTTATGGGGACATCTAAAGCATCTTGTTTATGAGACTCCAGTTGACTCAGATGAGGATCTCGTCGCTCGCTTATCTGTAGCTGCTGCAGGTGTGCGTGAAATACCAGGCATCTTTGAACGTGTACGCCAATCGCTCCACCGACGCTGTCAAGCATGTATTGATACTGGTGGACGCAATTTTGAACAATTACTGTAAACATGACACTTGTCAACAACGCTTTCAATAAAATCTTTGTTTTTCCTTTCGGCCGTTATTTCCCCTGTTTTCGCCTCACCGCGTCACTTGCGACTATACATTCCTATACAATAAATCATTGTTACAATGTCCTGTACCTACCATTAAAGTTTGTACCATGAATTCGGGACCACCCTGTATTGTTTGTGAAGGAACAGTAAGAGAATGTATGCTAAGGCATTGCGACAAGTGACCATCAAAATATAGCCTTGTCCAGTTTTTTACAGTCAAAATTTGAGAACTATGATAATGAAGACCCTGTCGAGTACAATCAGTGGGTTTTGACTGATCGAACTGAAATGATAGGGTGCTCGAGCTCAGTTGATGAGGTTAGTGATAACTTAGTAGAAAAACTGAACAGGTCTATACCTCATTCAAACATTGCTAAATCACAAGATTCATTTATTAAAAGTTTAAAGGAAACAGTTTCCTTAAATACAGCTGTTATCTCTGGATTTTAGTGAAAATTATGCTTTCACAATACAAAAAGAGGCGCAAAGTTACCACTAGACCTCAGATTCATGCACTATTCATCCTGTCATTATTCATTCACTGCAATGATGCAATCAATAAAAAACTGAATTTACCTCTTTGTATCAAATCTGATGACCTTAAACATGACGCGAGTATGGTGTATGAGATCCAAAAAACTGTAACTACCTTTCTGAAAGAACTACCCACATAGCAAACATTCACTACTTCACTGACTGATGTTCTGGGCAATATAAAAATAAATACAACTTCTTTAATCTGTGTCTGCATGAAAAGGACTTTCAACTAAAAGCCCAGTGGTCATTTTTTGCAACCAGTCACTGTAAAACAGAATGTGAAGGAATTAGCGTAAAACTCACCATTTTATTTTTAAAATCTATAAATAGAACTTTGGAATTTTTTCTAACCATGTATAAGATACTTGCATGTATAATTAATTTTTTTCTGGACTTTATACATAATGATGTATACTCTTAAAAAATTTCATCAACATTGGTCGATAAACAAGGGAGATATAATTTATTTTCTAAAATAAAGAAATTCTGTTTCCTCCATCTGATCGATAAAAACCGCAAAATTCCAAAAACTTTAACAGGCTATAAAACATAAGCCGCTTGAGATAGAGAAAAAAAAATTTTATATGTGTTCTTAAATCCATAAAAGGAACAAACATGCCAAGTTACATCAAAATCTGTGATCATGGGTGTCAAATCCTTTTTTTTTTCTGGATGATTTGACATGGATTGACCCTATAGCTACTTAGATGTTTTCAAAAGCAATTAAAAATGAAACGAGTTTGAAGTGGATGTAAGTTAAGTTTTTCATCGTAATACCTATCGAGCTTACCTTAAAATATAATGGTCACATTAGCCCCGTCGGAAGAGTAACGATTTCGCAACCGGAGGGTTATGTTCTGTAAAAATTGCTTTTTGGTTTGTAAATAGGATGAAAGACTATAACTTTGTCACGATTCGTTTATTAACATCACATAACTGCACACACAAATAATACAATATGTCCCATCAGAAGCAAAACACGATACTACATTCTCGAAGACAACTTCAACTCGGAGAGCAAAAAAGTTGATGAATCCCAGTCTTCCGCGTGTTTTCTCACACCGGAAGTACAAGGACAAATCACTCTCGCCTACGCATCGATTAATTATGCAGGAAGATATATCCGGATTTCATAAGTTCGCAACTAGGTTCAACCAAAGACCGTATTGCACGTAGGAGCTGGTGCAGGTTAAATCTGCCGTGGCTTAAAGTGTCCTCACGTTGGCGTGGTGTGGAAGTGGAGTACAAGCTCAGGTGTGATTTCATCCTCCGACCATGGCTCGAAATTACGTAGTGCCGTCCTGTCATCTTTCCCTTCAGGGATGGGCCGACCAACCGGTATAGTGGTTAAGATATTAGCCTCTAGATCGGAAGGTTCCTGGTTCGAATCCGGGTCCGGGCATGGATGTTTGTAAGCTTATGGTGTAGAGGCGGCTGATGCACCTTAATTATGTCGTGGCCGAAATTCCATATGTTGTGTTGGAGTGGAAGTTTCGAGAGTGGGGTGCCAGTTCAGGTGTTGCTTCGTCATTTGACCGTAGTTCAAAATTGCGAGGTGTTGTCCTCGAATCTTTCCCTTAAGGGACTGATCCAGGACCGTCGTCAATAGCCCGTTGTGTTGCTATAGTACGACGTTAACTAATAATTACCAATTACATAAGTTCGCAACTAGGTTTAACCAAAGACCGTATTGCACGTAGAAGCTGGTGTAGGTTAAATCTGCCGTGGCTTTAAGTGCCCTCACCACGTTGGCGCGGTGTGGAAGTGTAGTACAAGCTCAGGTGTGATTTCTTCCTCCGACTATGGCTCGAAATTACGTAGTGCCGTCCTCTCATCTTTCCCTTCAGGGATGGGCCGACCAACCGGTATAGTGGTTAAGGTATTAGCCTCTAGATCGGAAGGTTCCTGGTTCCAATCCGGGTCCGGGCATGGATGTTTGTAAGCGTACGGTGTAGAGGCGGCTGGTGCACCTTAAATCTGTCGTGGCCGAAAGTCCTCATGTTGTGTTGGAGTGGAAGTTTCGAGAGTGAGGTGCCAGTTCAGGTGTTGCTTCGTCATCCGACCGTGGTTCAAAATTACGAAGTGTTTTCCTCGGAACTCTCCGGTCAACCGGTCTGGTGGTTAAGGTGTTGGCCTTTAGATCGGAATGTTCCTGGTTCGAATCCGGTTCTGTGTATTTATATTTGTAAGCGTATTGTTCAAAAGAGGCCGGTGAACCTTAAATCTGTCGTGGCCGAAAGTCCTCACTTTGGGTTGGTGTGGTAGTTTGTAGTGTGGGTGTGCCAGCTAAGATATTGTCTCGTCATCTGACCGTGGTTCAAAAGTACGTTGTGTTGTCTTCGGATCTTTTATTTGTAATATTGGTCCCGGACCGTCGTTAATAGCCCGTTGTGTCGCTCTCGCCGTTAATTAATATTACAAAATATTTTACCTTGACCGTCGCCAATAGATCGTTGTGTTTCTCTAGAGCGACGCTAATTCAGCCTACATACCTATCCAAATCAGACCAGCCAAGGATACAGTGTGCACACTCGTTCTCGAACCTTTTTGGTATTAGCATTCTGAGTTTAATCAAATTGGCTCGTTTAACACTCGGACACACGGTTAATCGGCGTTCCGATGATCAAGGTTCTAGTGTATTTTGAACCAATGTATTAACTGATTGTTAATACATTGATTACTGATTATGATTGTTAATACATTGATACAATGTATTACTAATTTTAAAATTCGCAAAAAATTTGGACTACCTGTGTGCCAAATCGCATTGCTGTAAGTGCCATAGAATCGTCAGGATTTTGCGGCAAGCAACAGACAGACAAACAGACAAACACTTCCTTTTATAATAGTAATTTTAATTTTAGTTAACGTCGTACTAGAGCAACACAACGGGCTATTGACGACGGTCCGGAATCAGTCCCTTAATAGAAAGATTCGAGGACAACACCTCGTAATTTTGAACCACGGTCAGATGACGAAGCAACACCTGAGCTGGCACCCCACTCTCCAAACTTCCACGCCAACCCAACGTGAGGACTTTCGGCCACGACAGATTTAAGGTGCACCAGCCGCCTCTACACCATACGTTTACAAACATCCATGCCCGGACCCGGATTCGAACCAGGAACCTTCCGATCTAGAGGCTAACACCTTAACCACTATACCGGTTGGTCGGCCCTTTTATAATAGTAGAAATACAAATGTAAAACTTTGGTAAATGAATTATTTGAAAAGAAAATACACCACAAATATGAGCTAAGGGATTTACTCATTGTTTTCAAGATAGAATGAAACTCGATTACCAATTTTTAAAACTCCGAATGGAATAAATGTATTAAACTCATTTCAAAATTAAATCTATATTTCTTGAGCTTCATTCCCATTGTAATCTTAGAGCCGCATTGTGTTATTAAAATCCATTTTATTAGTGTTTTTTTCTAGACTTGTATACATTGATAATCCGTATATGATTGGATCCCTGTATAGAAAATAATGAATGCGTTCTAATTTATTTCAAATTAGCTTATGACATCCAAAAAACGTTTCTTAACAAAGATGAACTGGAAAGTAATAGGTTTACAATACGTCTAGACATCTTGTGTTGAATGCAGAAATGATTAGAAGTTCTATCGAAAAATTGATCAGAGGTATTAGCTTCTCATATAATATTCAACCCTTCCCAAAACTTTTATAGTTGAATATGTTTAAAATATGCATGTGCTTAAGATGCATTTGTTTTCTGGATTGGTATTCTGATTCGAAAGGTGAGGGTGAAATAATAGTTAAAGAATGTATAAAAAGATTCGTTGGATTACATGCAGAGGCAAAGTTATATTTATTAGTCACTGTGAATACTACGTAGTTTGAGAAAAGTGAATATCGCATTACTGTCTTGAAAGTATTAAGTTTTAAATTCCAAGGGATTAGAGTTGATAAAATTGCACTACACTGTTTGGTTAGGAATTCATTTACGAATACATCATGTTTCTTAAATGCTGGAAATTCGACGGCGCTATTATAATTGAAAAGTGAAGGAGTTTATTCTAACCCTCATAGCTGCTGTTTCTTCATTAGTAAAGCTTGCCAAATCTTAACGGATTTGATGCCTCGTCATTAGAGCAAAACTGACCAGATCTTGATCTCGTCATCATTAAAAAAAAGGGTATAGCTGCAGTCTACGTTTATAGTGGTGGCAACGGTCTTGGCGCTTTTTTTTTTGGCTCACTTCTAGTAGTGAGTTATAGCAGGTTAAGGTAAACTAGATTTATTGCAGTTTTTATGGCAACCTCTGCAAGTGGAAATAACAATAATTAATTTTTAATTAACGTCGTACTAGAGCAACACAACGGGCTTTTGACGACGGTCCGGGATCAATCCCCTAAGGGTAAGAACCGAGGACAGCACTACTTAATTTTGAACCACGGTCAGGTGACGAGGCAACACCTGAGCTGGCACCGCACTCTCCAAACTTCCACTCCAATCCAAGGTGAGGACTTTCGGTCACTACAGATTTAAGGTGCACCAGCCGTCTCTACAACATAAGCTTAGAAATATACATGTCCTGACACGGATTCGAACCAGAAACTTTCTAATCTAGAGGCTAACATCTGAACCACAATACCGGTTGGTCGGCCTTCTGCAAGCTGATGAAGTTTAAATATTCATTTTGAATATTCTGGAAAATTCTTTCAAAATCCGTTAAACTGTCGTCTGATTTCATTGGTTCGTTTAATTTTTTTTAATTCCATTAATTATTTTAATTTTAAACTATTATTTGATTTCCTTGGTCCTTTTAAACTATTTTCTTTGATTTCATTGTTTCTTTTAATTTTTTGTTGTTGTCAGTTGTGCTATTTTCTTTCATTTTAATTTATGTCCTGGTACAGCGCTGTCGTCTCAGGTAGTATATTTTATTTCTTACTTTTTCTTCTTCCTTACTTTATGTGAATGAAAGCTTATTACTTATTGTGAACGATTTAAAAAATATATACTTTTTAAACCATTCACAAATGGGTTTCCAAAGCTCAATTACTTTCCAGTGCAAAAAAAAAAAAAATAATAATAATAATAATTTTTTTGGGGGGCGACTTTAGAAGTGCGCAACAAAAAAAAAGAGCCGAGGCAGTTGCCACCTCTATAAACATAGACTGCAGCTGTGCCAAAAATCACCATCTTGACGAGATATAACGTCATTAGCAAAATTGATCAGATCTCGATGACCGTGATATTTCGTCGAAACCACTTTTAGGTTCAATATAAATTCCTTTGATTGTTAAGAACACGATTGATATTCATAGGTAGGTATTTAATTAACATCGCATTGTAGCGACACAACAGACGGTCCGAAATGAAACTCGAAGGGAAAGTTTCGAGGATAACACGTAATTTTGATTCACGGTCAGATGACGAGGTCACACCCCATCTACAAACATCCACGCCACGCCAACGTGAGAAAATGCAAGGCCACGACAGATTTAACACGCACCAGCCCTTCTCATACACGGCGGTCTTTGATTGGATTTGAACTCACAACCCTCTGGTTGCTAATCCTTTATTCTTCCAACCAGGCTACCACGACCCATTGATATTCATGAGAAGCGAAAGGAACTACTAGCGCGTGCTGTAGCAAATTTTCAGCATCCAAAGGTCCTACAGACAAAATTACTAATCTGTTCCAGTGATTTTTAAATATTTAATATTTTTTACCTCACACCCCTTTTACTTAATAGGCTTACACTTATTTGATTAAACTCATCATTTTTTAATTACTAGGGGGCTCCGCCATCTGCTCGCTAACGCTCGCCAACCCCCGGGGATTGCTACGCAATCCCGTTTGGTTTGCTTGGCAAACCAATACTTATTTCGCAAGTGATTTCACTTTTTTTTACTTTAACACTTAATGCACCCTAAACTAATAGCCGCATGAGTAAAATATCTTCTGCATCTTGTTCCCTGTACAATTTTAAGTAAACCGTGTTAATCTCCAAACTTTACGATCTGTACTTTGTACTTTCTCGGTAAACCGTCTAACAGAGGGGAAAAAGCGAGCCTTTTTCCTCGCCAAATAAAAAGAAATCGTTTTTATGGCAATTGTTGCTACGATAAATTTGATATCTGGCAAACCCGATAGTAAAAAATACAACCCTCATATGCGTGCGGAATTTGCTCCGCGAAATAAAAAATACGAAATTTGTGTCACCAACTTTTGATTGCATCGAATTTATTTATGAACCAATTTTAAAAATAATGGTACCGTAAGAAAGAGTACATTCTGAGGTATACTGCGATATTTTCAAAATTAAAAACTAATAGTAATAAGATATAAATACGGCAGTTTTAAAAAAAAGTAACAAAAATGTCCTGATTTTTCCCGAATTTCAAAAAAAAAAATATCAAGAACCAAATTAAAATTTCAATAAACTCGACGAGCTGCAAAATTTTACGTTGAGAGGTACTCTTTAAAAAAAAACGCACGGCTGAAGACTGAAAATTTGTATGTGTTTTGCTCACTCGCGGAAGAAGTTTCGCTTCTTCAATTTTGACATTTAATAAACCCTAAACTAATAGACGCATCGGAAAAAAATCTTAATAATTGTCCAGGGAACACAATGAAGAACAAACCATGTGATTTTCGTTTTTTTCCGATCAGTACTTTCTCGAGAAACCGTCTAAGAATCGAGCAAAACAACACCGTTAACACAGTGTTCAATCCTGCGGCGTCGGCGGTAACTTTTTTTAATATAGAGAGATAAAAATACTTTCCATGGAGTCGTTTGGTTTTCTTTATAGTGTAAAGTTATTGCAAATGAACAAGAGTACATCATTTCATTCGTGTCCCCCCCCCTCCTTTTGGCTGCAAATTCCCTGTCGAAAATAGAGGCGCTATAGAGGTTAAACTGATCTATAGGTCTCCAAGCATTTCCAGCGAATTTTAACACCTGCTTTTATCACAGACGTTTTATATTCCCTGGACACGCTTATTTCGCGAGCACATTTGTCCCTCCTCACTTTATAACAAAGGTTGTCATTGACCGATATCGACTCCCCGGGGGTCGATATAACGTGGTTAGGGGTCAATTCTGGGTCAGGGGTCGATAGAAAAATCGAATCATATATTAAAAATATCGAATGTAACTTAGAAGATGAAATGATTGAATTGTCGGTTTATCTTGCAGCTAGACACTTTTTAACAATAGGACTTAGTTTAGGAGGGATATAAATGTATGAAATATCCAAAACTTTCTGAAGTGGCACACCAAGTTGGTTTGCATTTCCAAGCTCGTGCATGGTTGAATCTGGTTCCAGCTATGTTAATTCCATTTTAACGAAACGTAGCTGAAACCTACTAATTCGAAACCCAACGTTACACAGGAGAAAATAAATGTAAATGTTTAAAGTAATTGAAATGTACTTTTATGCCACACTTGTTTCATTTGATTATCCCTTTTCATTTGCTATCATTAGCTTATCATATATAAGGAAGATTGTATTATTGTTGTATTATTTTATCTAAATTAAATTCGATATTTTATGTATTATTTATCCTTTGTATCAATTATGAACATCAAGAACAAAAATATATCCCTTTGGCGTTAAGCCAATATAATAATGTACAGTAGTTGGACAAAATAATGTGAACACCTTTGAAAATATAATTTTTTTTATTAATAGGCCATTGGTCCTCCTTTTGCATGAATTACAGCTTCGATCCGACGTGGAATTGATAAATACAAGTCACGTACAACATTCAGAGGGATACGTTCCCACTCAAATTTCAAAAATTGAATTGCCCGCTTAAGAGAGGGACTGCATTCCAAAAAAGTAATTATTTCTGTATTGTGGGACTAGAAGGTATTGTGTATTATGAATTATTTCCACAAAATCAGACAATAAATTCGGAAAATACTGTTCTCAAATAGCAGAATTAAAAGAAGAAATCGAAGCAAAGAGGCCAGAACTGGCCATTCGTCGATGTGTTGTCTTCTATCATTACAATGCTCGGCCCCACATTTCACTAAATGTCAGACAAAGACTTATTGAGTATGGCTGGGATGTTTTGTGTCACCCCTCATATTCACCAGACCTTGTCCCCTCAGATTTTTACCTCTTCAGGTCACTTCAAAATTCTTTGAACGGCCTGGAGTTCAATTCTTTGTAGACTGTCAAACAGCACCTCGATAACTACTTTACAAATAAGCCTAATAATTTAAAAAAAAAGGAATAATCCAGCTGCCAGAAAGATGGCAAAGTCATAGAATATAATGGGGTTTATGTGATTCAATAAAATTTTCTTATGTTTTTGTACTACTTCGTTGGTATTTATCTTAGAAAACGCGCAGAATTTTCCAGATGACTCAATACTTGTTGACAAAGTTGCACTGTCTTTAACATGTCTTTCTAAAGAACTAATATATTTACTTAACACGAGAGGAATATTTTCGAATGGGAATTACCCATATAGAACTTCCAATTATCAGAATAAGATCGCGCCTACTTCGCATTTCTGTTCTTTTCGAAATTCTTTACATTGTACAATATTCGTTTTTTATCAATGTTGCAATTTCTGGTGCATTATTCCCTGAGTGACACCAACATATAAGACGTTCCCGCCTTCTAAATTACCAACATCGTTAATTGGAAAAGTTGTTTTTATATTGAAACGAATAACATTATCACACACAAGTGGTAAACGTTATTGTCGAGGTTATCGTCTGGAATAAAATACGGCTTAATCAAAAAGTAAACAAACATCAACGCCATCTATTGGCTTTTATCTGAATACCACATATATCACACAGAATTTCTCAAAAAATATAATTTTTAGAACACAAGGGAAAACTACCTTAATTGGTTGGATTCTGATGCAGTTAAAAAATTATTGGGATCGCGATATTTGGGTATTAGGTTTGATAGAAACTTTTATCTCTATTCCCACGTGTAAATTAAATTTCAATTATGCCGTAGACTTGACAAAGTGAGTGTTTTGAGTTGCATCGTTCTTATTCTAAGAGTTGTGGTTAAGATTATTTTCGTTAACACGTTAGGTAATCAACTCAACTGAGAGTAAAGAAATTATTTCATTCATGCAATAAAATATAGTTAGTTGATTTGGAGTTTTATAGCACATGGACATATTTGGTCAAGCTGGGTCAAACACAGGACATGCAATGTCAAGTATTGGGCCATCCGGAAAATTCTGCGCGTGTTTTAAGATAAATACCAACGAAGCAGTACAAAAACATTTGAATTTTTTATTGCATCACATAAGCCCTATTTTGTTCTATGACTTTTTGCCATCTTTCTGGCAGCAGGAAAATTCTTTAAGAGGTGAAAATCTGAGAGGGCAAGATCTGGTGAATATGTAGTAGCACAAAACATCCCAGCAATACTCAATAAGTCTTTTCTCGGCCCCACATTTCGCTGAATGTCAGACATTGTCATGCTGGAAGGCAACACCTCAACGATTGGTCAGTTCTGGCCTCTTTGCTTCGATTTCTGCTTTTAATACTGCCATTTGAGAACAGTATTTTTCCGAATTTGCTGTCTGATTTTGTGACAATTCATTATAAACAATTCATTTGTAGTCCTACCATGCAGAAAGCATTTACTCGTTTACAGAGGATGGACGTCCAGAGCGGGCATCAGCTTCGAGGGTGAAATTTCCACGCTGAAATAAAACAAGCCACCTTCGAACTGTGGCCTCTGAAACAACACTATGTCCATATACAGCACACATTTTAAGAGCAGTCTGAATAACATTTTTTCCTTTCTTAAAATAAGATAGCATAACATGACGAAAATGAACTGTCTGGTTCTCCATTCTTAGCACTGCAGTGGAAACAAAAATTATGCCACAACACATGCTATAATTATGCAGTGTAAGCAGAAAAGACCGAATTTAGACATCGGCTTCAATCAAGGTCAGTCCTTATCAGCGGTAGCAAAATAATAATAACAACGCTAGCTTTGATTTGGAAACGCGCCAAACTTTCCGTATGACCAAATAATTGTCAAAAGAAAGGATGTAGGAAAGATAGTAGAGAAATATCGCTTGTGCCATACTGGGGTCGAGTCCCCATGTTAACCAGAGGCAGTAAACCCAATGAGAAAAAAATATATCACTAGGGTACTCCTGGTTCGTGAAGCCAATACACACCATGATAACCAGACCCAACATTTAAAGAGATAATGCAATAAATAAAACGAAATGAGCTACCTAAAAATCAAATATATGGAGGTTAAAAATTTAACCAGAAGAAAATCCTTACTATAAAGCAGTGTTTCCCAAACTTTTGACATATGTGTACCCCTTCTATAATTTTCGTAACACTGAGTTACCCCTCGTCAAAAAAATGGATGTATTTTAATAACAATAAAAAATGTTTTTTTTCTTTTTTTGTGTGACATACACAAAATAATGAGAAAAGAGAAATAAAATTATTGATAGTAAAATATAAATAAAAGTTATATTATAAATGACGTTTAATTGTATCAATGAGAAGGATGAAATTGTTTGTGCTGAGATAACAGATCGTCATAATTTGGTTCCCTGGTTGTTCATTTTAATCTGAGATGTGGTTCCACGTCCAATAGTCTGTTCCTTTTTTTCGACTTAATGTCTACAAATGCTGAAAAAGCAACTTCACATAAATATGAAGTTGGAAAAGGCAAGATGTATTTTAGAACTTTTTCTGTTAAAACCGAATACACAAGTTGCATTTGAAACCAGAATGATGTTAAAGTACTCTCCTTGTGTTTATTTTTTAAGAATCCGTCTGAAGCCAATTCCAACAATTGCTCTTCTTCCGCATGCGACACATCTTCTGGCATGGATGTTGTGTTAATGTTAAACGGATATCTTATTCATTCAATATTTTTGGTTAAATCAGGAAAATAGTTTTTCAAGCCCACTTGCAAACTCTCCAAATTCTGTGTTATGCATTTCAGAGTATCAGCATCAATTTTAGCAGTCGAACTTGTTATAAACTCATGAAGAGAGGGAAACGAGTCTACTCCTCCATTACCAACTCTCTTTTGCCATAACTTTAGTTTTGCGATGGCAGCGTTCACTTTATCTTGAACGTTTGTTAGATTTTCAAAACAAATGACGCAAAATGGAATAGGTTCATTTTCATCTCCAGTCCATGAGAATCCAAATTTAAGATATTCTTTGTTACTTGCGAGTTTTCCTTGCTTTTTTCTTAACAGGTTCTTTCAGAATTGAAGTTGATTCGTCGTTAATTGCATTATTTCCTATTAGTTGATTGTTACTATAATCATTACTTTCTTTCGGTGTAGTAGTTCCAGATTTCAACCAGCGGTCCATAATCTATGTTAGGGATAAAAATAATATTTTATAAAAATAATCAAAATCAGGGGGACTTACTAAAGCACAGAACAAACATTTCCTATAAGAAAAATGACACATAAGCTAAAAATACACAGGCGCCTAGAGAAGCCACTAACTATTAACCTTCCGTCGGGAGCAATACAGAACCAACGTGTTCAGGCGAAATGCGTCTGACAGGCACACATAAAAGGATCGCTAATTTATACAAATTAATTTTAGTTATAGAATTCTAAAAGTAATCAGTGATCTCCATAGGATTATTTAAACAAAAAACAAGGAAATTCGTTTTAAAAAAATAACATATTTGATGTTTAAAAAACATTACAAGAAAAATTCAGATCAGGCACTAAATTGACTTAAATTTCCAGGATAAAACAAATTAAATAATTTTGGTAAAAATTATACATTGTAGTGCAGAGTTAAAAAGTCGATATTCACTCTGAGTCATAGTCCTTCAGCTTTAAGTTCAACAGAAGAGGGTCATTGGCAAACAGCATAGCACGTTTCGCAGATCATATTTGCATGAGCCAGGCAGATTGCGTTGTGACATTTATTGCATTCATAACTTGCCATCCTTCTCAAACCCGTTTTCCGCATAGTTACGGGAAAAAACCACACATTTTGCATGGTTCAGTCATGAAATTAATAAAACTAGGGGGCTTGCCCCCTGCTCGCTAACGCTCGCCAACCCCCGGAGGATTGCGAAGCAATCCTCATTGGTTCGCTGCGGGAACCTATGCTCGCTTCGCTCGCCTCAATGAAGACATGTGTCCTAGCAGAAGGGATTGTTTACAAAATATGTTACCAAAAAAAATGTTTTTAAAATCTAAATTTGCTGTATTACAGAAAAAAATATATACAGTATCTCTAAAATCAGAATTCAAATGAAAACTTTGTGCAAATTTTGACTCGAAATGTGAGCGTTGCTTTGTAAATTGAATACCCAGCATGTTGTTTGTGTGTACATTTTCCCAGCACTCAAACGACCCACACTTTTTCATTGAGTTTGTTGCCGAAAGTTGTAGTTCAAGCGTCTTGTTGAACTATAATTGTTGGCCCTGAAAAGGACCGTTTTTTAAATGGCCCTGAAAAAATCCTCCGCTTTCTTTGATTTCTATTATAAACTAACTTCAACAGCTCATTAAAATTTCCTTTTTTTTTTCAATAAAATTTCATCCGATAACGCTATAAATTCAATCGATGCGCGAGACTTCGCGATAAACAAACAATCGTACAGTGTTGCCAAAACGCGATTACAAATAACGTCTTTTTTGCGTGCCTTGTAAGAGAATTATATATATAGATAAGCAACTGTGATATTAAAACACAGATATTACGTACCTTTATACCTGTAACGCATTCGGGCGCAATGTGCCTGAGAGATCAGAATGACGCTTTCCACGAAGCGCGCGAATAAAATTAAAAGGTTGGGTCCGAACATCCTGTAAAGAGAAGACTACTAGAATAAGCAGATTTCTACCCCTTCTACGAGAGGAGTGGGGAACGGTTGCGCCCGACGGAAGGTTAACGAAAAGTTGTTTCTGTAACGAAGTGTGGTATATTTCCGCAATGTCACTCCGGGCCATCTCACGCCTCACAAGACTGTCTTGACTTGACTCATGAGAACATAGAATTAGACGCAGCTAAGCAAAGTGCAGTGCATATCCCCACCAAACTCCTGTGCTACGCGTACCCCACCAAACTCTTCCCGTACCCCTGGGGGTACGCGTACCACACTTTGGCAAACACTGCTATAAAGGAATGACCGCTAAGATGTGGTATCCCTATCAAAGATGACAGAACTTCGTGAAATTCAATTTATAAGCTGATCAATTATAGATAGGACAAAAATCCAGATTGATGAAAAGAAGGTAAGAAGTAATCAAAGCGGGGTCTGAAGACTTTCACACTGCCTTCTCACACCTGTCGGAATGCCGAATATATTCCGACTGGTTATTATTCCGCGCCATCTGCTGTTACAACGACTTGAGAAGAACAGGTGTTATTTGTCCAGTAGATCTCTGATTGGATCTCGACTTTTACCGTTGGATTCTTTTTGAACTGCTGACGAACGACGGTTGCAGAGAAGAGACAGAGCATGATAGACGATAGAAAGATCTTGAGTAAGTGGGTGACGCTGTTGACTACGCTAAACTTTGAGAACAAATACTGATATGTATTTGTGTACTGTAATTAATGCAATGATGTTAATATTGTACATATTCTTACGTTCTTGAAATAATAAAAGCTTAAAATCTTAGCTGTTAGTTGTGCTCTCCTTGTGTACGATTCGTACAGTTTTCATGCTACTGTTTGGGAAGATGACACTACAGGGGATTTTTGACCCAACAAGTGGAATAAAATTGGTGATGAGGTTGAGGTTGAAAAATAGATTGTAAAGAGGTTTAACCCTCCTTGTTGTCTTGAGAATATATCTCGTCAGTAGCAAAACTGGACAAAAAATCTTGATGGACGAAATATCTCGTCATTGGAAGAAAACTCTTCATATCCTGATCTCGTCATCAAATTATCGACAGTATCTTGATAACTATATATTCCGTCATTAGCAAAATTGGTCAGGTCTTGATGAACGAGAACCTCGTCGAAACCATTGGAGGATGAAGACGAGGATAAGAGGTTAAAATGTGACAAATGGTAGAAGGCTGTTGGCAACCATGATACGATAGCACGGATTCCTACATTAATAAATGCCTATGCGACTCTCGAATGGCCAATAGGAAGACGAGTAGTTGGTACATCGAGTCGTTTAGATGGCAACAATAGCAGTAATGAAATGGACTGAAGTATACTGACGAGTTCATTATTTGTTCACGGTGGTCGAGCTATCCGTTCTTTACAATGAACCGCACATAATGACGTAGATCATTTTATAGAACGCGTATATTTAGACAGAGAGAGATCACTTCATGTTTCGCCGCTGAACCGATCGACTCATTACCAACAATTCCGATGTGTCCCGGAATCCAGCAAAATGTAATACCGTAACCACGTCGGATGTATTTTTTATCAACAGTAAGAACAGCATATTCCAAAGGATGTCTAAAGGTATCTGATGTCAATGATTCTGAAATACTTATAGTCAGTATATACTTGATTGTTGAATTAGCACTGGAGCAACAGAACGAGTTACTGTCGATAGTCCTGGATCAATCTCGAAGGAAGTGATCCATTCTTCGGATTTCATTCTTTGGAATTTCTGGAATTCGAAAAACAAGCCAAGTGACGTCACCTCCGGATTACGTACGAGACACCTCTTCCGCCGCAAAAACAATACCACAATCTAAATTTAGTTTGACAGAAAAAGGTATTCATGTATGTGGCTTAACCGAAAACCTTTCTCACAGAACAGACTTGTTAGCAAATAAAAGTACTTATAATGCTCTCGTAAGAAAGTAAACAAATATATTACCACATTAAATATATTACCATCGGAAAGTCCACATTCGATGATACATTTCATAATAGTATCTTGTAATTTAATTTGTGAAACACAACATGTATCACATTATGACTTAACAGGAGGAAGAACAACTAGTAAGAAATGAACCTCCCTCCGATTCCTTTCGAGATATTGCAGAGATGTCATATGCACGAACCTGATATATGTGAAAGGAATTTCGGACCACAAATTCTATCTTCGCTTATGCACGAAGCTTATCTATGGATCCTTGAGGACTAACCAGACGCACCTAGCATAACGAGGCTCATATTTTATCACAAAGCTGCCTATAAGCTAGCAAAGTGCGCAATAATCTGTGTCGGAACCCGAACAGAGTAACGTATTCCCGTTCAGAAATGAAGCCGAATTGATATTCTGATGTCCCCAGGCTCATTCGCTGAGCGCTATTGTATAAGAATTTCCAAATGATTTATCTTATATATCTGTTCCAGACTTTTTATCTGTCTGCTATATCTTTTAGAAGATTTTCGCCGTGTATACGTATTTAAAATCGGAACAGTTCTTCGGGCATCCATGAGAAGTCTAGCTTTACAAAAATGCGTAACTGTTTTGTCCTATGATTTCAGAATTCGAATAAACATCCAGAAGATAAATTATAGTGTCGTGTAGACAAAGGTAGGTAGGTGTTGTAATTAACGTCGCACTGGAACAACACAACGGGTTATAGGCGGCGACGCGGGATGCTTACGCGGAATTCCTCACGCTTTGAGCACTCCTTGGCGAGTTGGCAAAATAAAGCGCTTTGAGAACCGAAGGAAAAATTCCCAATCCTTCTCAATTTCTCGAGCAATCCTACTACATTGTTAAGAAGATCGCCATTTTTTACTTGCTAAGAACTATGATTTTCCGTCTGATTTTTTTTTATATCCTAAATATATTATGTTGACATTCAAGATATTATTTTTGATTATTTTTGTAATACTAGGGGGCTACGCCCCCTACTCGTATACCTGAACTAGTAGTATAAACTTAGTAAAAGCAGTTATCAATTATAAGTATTAAGATTTAACTAAGGTAATTTTTTGTAAACAAATACACTTCTTGATTTGTTTCACTCATTTGAGCTCAAGATAACAAAAGAAAAATATATTCTATTTTGAGTGCTTTCAATAGCTTTCTTCGAAACAAAGTTTTTTCTAACTCATATCTTATATATATAGCTATAGCACTTGCATTTGGGCTATTATGGAGACAGAAATTTTTTACACATGTATTATTAACGAAAAAAACATTTAAAGTTGTTTTATTTCATATTTACTGTTTAAGATATCAGGATGTGTCACACAAGTATATATTTATGATGTATTTAATACATATTTGTAGCTGAAGCAAAACATTTATTTTTTCCCAAATAATTTCTTTTAGTATATACAGTACAAAGTCCCAAATTTAGACTCCGAAATCCCGAACTGTACAATATCTGGACTATTTGCTAACCAGCGTTTATTTTCCTTTCACTTTTTCTATCTTCCCTCCTCTTTTAAGAACAGTTTTTAAAGAACAAACATTCAACCTAGACCAAATTCATGAAACAACTCAACGAGCGGAAAAATTCACGCGCGGGTAGGGGGTGGGTTGGATTGGGGTTTTTGTTTACAAAAAAAAACTTCCAATAATCCAAAATTTGGAAAAGCCCAAAATCCTACACATGTAGTTCAGATTTTAAAACATACTAAATTACGTAGAGGCAGAAAAAAACTTAGATTGTAATTTATTTTAATTAATTAATTTTATTCATTTTTAAAATTTTTATTATCAATTTTATTATAAATTAATTTTAGAATAAAAAGATTCCTATATGAGTCAACAGATGGCAGCAGGAGAGTAAAACTCTCGTCTTATCTCGCGTGGCCCGATACAGCCAGTTTTCGAAGTTGGCGATACAGCCGGCTTTCGCCAACTCGCCAAGGGGTGCTCAAACCATGAGGAATTCCGCGGAAGCATCCGGAATGAAACTCGAATATAAAGGAGAAGGAAGTCCGTGCTTGACATAACCTTCGGACGGAGTGCGCAGGCGCACTGAGCGCAATACATAGAAATTTTACGGTATTGGGCGAACTTTGGGCCAGTGTAACTTCAGATTCATTGGAGTGTGGACTGCTGGAGTGTGATTGGAAGTGGTGACTTTCGAAAGCTACAAATGATGCTACTGTCATAGGCTCTTAATCGATAAAATTATCCTTCAATATTAATATCAAACTTCACTTTAATCGTTCAAACGGTAAAAAAATTAACTGTTGAATATGCACACTAAACAATGTTTTAAAGTCTCCCCTATGACTTCTTCAGTCATTCTACAGTCCAAACATAAGGCCCGAGTATTAACGTCAAAACTACGCATGGCGATTATGCTTTTCATTTCATAGGCCTGAATGAATACTTGTCTTTTTCAATGAGCACGTTGTTTACCCTTTTATCAATGACAATATCATTTATTGTTGGTGGGTCGGTTGGGGTTTTATCTCGCAAGGCTGCGTCAAACACAAGACGTGAGTTAAGCCAATTAAAATATATTTTTAAAAAGCTAATATATGACATAACCAAATAGAAAAGTAGATTTAAAAAAGTGTTTTTGGAACAGTTGGGATGTTGGCGATTAAAGGGATGTAAAAGTTATAAGTTAACCTTTAGACTACGGCCGGTACAGCAGTTGTACCGTGATCGCGCCAAGAAAGAATTTAGACAGTGGCCAGTACATCAGTTTTACCTTGAAAGTTACAAGAATCAAGCCAAGAAAGAATTTAGACTACGACCGTTACACCAGTTGTACCTTCAAAGCTACAAGAATCGCGCCTGTTATATCTATCTACAGCCGTACTCAAAGCTTAAAAGCAACCGGTGATGTGTTTAAAAACTAAGAGGTAAGTAAGTACTTGAAGAAAAAAAAAACTTTTGAAAGCTATCATGATAACTCGAAAATAGAACTTGAGAAAAATCATGACTTAGACAATAATCTACGTTTTTAATGAATCGTTAATAACTATTTACCAATTTAATGACAGTTTTTCAAAAAACCATTTTGCAACTATTCTATACATTGCTATTTGTAATATTTAGTGTCTAGAGACATAAAATATAACACTTCTGATAGGGGCAACGACTCCCAGAGATCAGCTTGCTATGCCATTGGTTAGAAATGAGTATACATAAAACATCCACATTATAAAGACTTGGATTATATAGACTCATAATAAAAATTACGCCATTGACATCATTTCTAACATTTACATTTTTATTATGTTTTTGTATCTCTGGTATGTTTTCGTCTCACAAAAAAAGCCTGTCGTTTTATTCCTTCGTCCGTCTTGAATTACGCCAGACTGTCTACCTAAGCGTCTCATCTCGACCTTTTTTTAATTATTATTATTTTTCCTACGCTTGTTAGTGCACGAAGGATTTTCGCGAGATTCATTCAAAAGATCCCAACCGCTCTGAAGTTTTAAAACCAGAAGAAAAGATACGCTTGCGCTAATTGATGCTAAGTAAGCGGAACACGCTGAAAAAAAATGCTCGCGCAATTTGAAAAGACCACTGACGTCACATTCACGAGTGTTCCCTGCGTTTAAAGCTCCTGAAATCGAGTTTGGTTGAATGTCAACTCGATGCTTCGTTTGCGCTGTAAACTGACTTAACTGCTTATTCAATCGACGACGTTTTCGTCGTGCTATTTTAAACAAAACTGGAGAGCTCTTGTGTTTTAAAGGACCCTGGGCGATGCAGGGATTCTGAGGCTGAATTCGTCGGAATGTGAAAATGTTCTGTTATAACTCAGCGTTACTCTTTATCTCGTGTTGACTCAGTCTTTAGTTTTTTTGTTGTTATAAAAGTAACAAAATTTTCTTTCTATTCATGATTCAAGAAGTACTTATTGATGAGCTTTAAAAAAACAGTTAAATCCAGCAGAGTTTAGGTTTTATTTTTTCAGTAGCTTTATATTCAGTCACGACTAAACAGATTAAATAGTTTTGTCCTCGAATCGCAATATAAGTAATGCACTAAAAATCTGTAAAATAATTTCACAAATATTCTTTTCAAATAGATAAACACGATGAAAAATACAAAAATGCTTCGTAATTTCGGAAGAATTCGCTAATTACAGAATATTTTCCCGTAAAGAAAAGTTGCGTTCGTTTTTACTAGAAAAGAAAACGAAGTTCCATGCATGGGGAATTATACACTATTCTACAATAATGAACCGGACCCCAGAGCATAAAATCCGACTACTTGTTTGGGGCCTGGAACCTTTGTATGTTGTTCCTGGTCAATTCCTGGTACGGGTTCAAACTCGAAGAAAAAGATTCACGGGAAGGCAACACTAATTTTGAACTACGGTCAGATGACGAGGTCACACCTGAGCTGGCTTCCCACTCTCCCAACTTCCACACCACGCCAATGTGAATACATTTGAGGCCACGTCAGATTTAATGTGGACAAACCCCCTTTGTTCACGACGGTCTTTGGTTGGATAAGAACTCACAACCCTCCGTTTACCAAGCTGTTACCCTTCCAACCGTGCAAACAAGACGATAAGCTTTATACGGTTTTGTGAGATAAAATTCTACTTAAGAAAATATTAAGTTTGAGAAGGACAAAACGATGAACATGTACTCCAAGAAAATTTCCCTTAATACCATCATTACAATCTTCCTCAGAAATATAATCACAATTGAGAATAAATTACACAAAGTACGACGACAGAAATAAAGGAGCATTGAATAAATGAACGAAACACAAATAAAAACGTTTATGTTTCCGCAGTGGACGGTAAACACCCAATAACACTTCTCGCGACATGCTGGAATGATTACCTATTCAACACCAGCCAACTCCCAGTTTATTATTTCTATCCTTTTTTTTTTTTTGATAAGACGCCGATTTTCCGAACTCGCCGATCATAAAAGAATATAATTTTCTGCTTCGGAATTAGAGATAAAGACACTTTTACGAGTATCTCATAAAACTCGAGGAAAACGCCGCATAAACGGTCGATTTTATACCGGTTGCGAAGTTTTTAAAATGCACTATATGGGTACTCGTGTCCGCCTCGCACTCCTTTTCACTTTATGGTAATTCGGAGATAAGGAGATTCTCCATTCTCCGTTATTGCGTACTAATGGTAATCTTTATGCTCATGGCCTTTGATGAGAAAAGGCGATCCGATGAGTATGTTAATTAGAGTTTTGGGGGAGCCATTCGTTTGGATTGTGTGCGATAGACTGGGGGAAGGTTTCCCTTTCGACAATGTTAAAGGATTAGTTTGTTCGAGGGAGGTTGCACTAAATATGTCTATGAGCGTTTTCTTTATGGAAATTAGTTCGTTTAGTTTTAAGTAGCGTTGTTTCGCTTGCCACTTAAATACCATTGCTACTTGTGATGGGATTGTTTTGGTTTCGAAGGTGAAGGCGTTGGAGATGGAACTTTGCCGCTCATACACCTTCAGGGAGCCTCGAATTTTGCTCTTTTGAAGTAATCTTAATTTCGTTTAATGCTCCTGGTGGTTATCCCGAAGAGGTATTATTAGCAAATTTGACTAGAACTTCATAGACGATATGGGTCATCTGTCAATATCTCATCGTACTAGAACAAAATTGAGACCAGATCTTGAGAATGTTCTGCTAAAAAAATCGACAACGTCTTGATGCCGAGATATCTCGATATCGCTAAACCTCGAAAGCCGTTAATGTGCACATTACATAGCTGATCTGCAGATTAACTGATTTGCTTCGTTAAAGTGCGGAATCAATAGTTTTCTGCATTTAACCTTGGTAATGCGCACATTAACGGCTTTCGCATCGTTAAAGTTCAAAAGTTTGCTTCTCTCATTTCCTTTCCCTACACCTTCTAATTGTGATGTGCTAGATTGCAAACATAATTTTATCATATGTTTTGCAAATTCATTTCCTTAGTTCTAATAATATAACCGTTTGATACTTTCTATTATAGTTTTTTAGTTGATTGATGATTGATTATATTAACTTATTTGTTGATTGTTTGATTGTATTAACTTGATTCTTCATGTATCGAGAAATAAATAAATAACATTACATTAATTTAAGCGTACATAAAAATTGCTGTTGTTCCAGCAAAGATCTTATTTACACTTTAACGAGTGCCTAGTAGGTAATGTGCAGTTTATATAGGTAATTTGCAGTTTACCTAGTTAATTTGTAGATTACCTAGGTAATTTGAGAAATTAAATAATTTTTTGCACTTTAACGGATCACCCTAGTTAATCTGCACATTACCTAGATAATCTGTAGAATTACTGATTACTTCACTTTAGCGGTAACATATCCGTTTCATTAACCACGTGGGGAAAGACAGGGAATCGTGACGGGTTAAGTTTCATTTCATTCATTTTTTGATTTGCTGGATGGATTTTGTCACGATTTGTTTCTTTGATATGTTCTCCCACTGATAATGACTCTTCGGTGTGTTTTTCAACTCTACATGTCGTTTATCTTCGCTTGGAAAACTACCCTCTGGTGTCCAGCCTCTCTGATGCAAAAACCTGTTCCAATCTGTCGCCATTTTTTAGGCACGGGGCAATGTTGATCCTACTTGGATATTTATTCTTCTTGGAGCTTCATTTCTCTTGGAACAAAAACCTGTTCCAATCTGTCGCCATTTTTTAGGCACGGGGCAATGTTGTTCCTACTTGGATATTTATTCTTCTTGGAGCTTCATTTATCTTGGAACAAAAACCTGTTCCAATCTGTCGCCATTTTGTAGGCACGGGGCAATGTTGTTCCTACTTGGATATTTATTCTTCTTGGAGCTTCATTTCTCTTGGAGTAATAGGATAGTCATGTCTAGACTAGATACCTTGTCTTTAGCGAAATTAACCACACCTTGGACGAGATATATTGTTGAAATCACTTGAAAGGTAGGTGCACGAAATACTGCTTGAAATAATATTGAAGCATGAACTAGGACGAATTGCATGGAAGGTGTTAAAAAATGAGTTTTTAAAGGGTAGCTTGTAGATAACTTGCAAATAATTTTTATGGAATTGCAAGAATTGTAATTTTGAAAGATTTGTTTTCATCGTCGATATGGTACAATACCTACCTGTTCCGTACCAACCGCAAGCGCTGTTGCAGCAGCGCCACCTTTTGGAAAAAAGTGTGAATTGAGTCAGTGTTCGAGTAAGATCCCATGAAGAGTGATGTGTCATCAGGGCCGGCTCTAGACATTTTGGCGCTCCTGGCAAAACCTTAATTTTGCGCCCCCCCCCCTTTTTTTTAAAGTAAATCTCATGCGACCATATTAGAAAGTCAAGAAAACATTGGAAAAAAAATGGAAAAAAAAATGAAAAAAAAAAAACGTTTTTTTAAAACTCAATCATCAGATAACAAGATAAGCAATTTAGCACTTAAGGCAAAATAACAAAAATTAAAATGTTGTTGTTCTGTTGTTTCTTATGCCTACACTGGCAGACCAGAGGAGTGCCAGGCCCATCGAAGACGGCAAGAGGCGAGGGGGGTGCGCCTTCCATGTTATTGAGCCCCATTGGGAGGAAGTCCGACTTTGCTCGACATACATGACACATCCGTTTTACAGGAAGGTCCCTTTCATACATCCATTCACTCACACATATCGTAATTTGGATCCCAATCAGAGGCCGATAACCCCCTGATCAGGTACCCCCAGAGGTATTGATTTGGTATGGGAACATGGGGGACATTGTGACCACGACCTATTTAACGTGCCCCAGTCACCATTAGTGAACACGACGGTCTTTAGCCAGGTCGAAGCGCCGATCTCACAATCATCAGAATTGGAGGCTCCGCCGAGGACAGAACCAACAACCCTTCTGATGCGAGCCCGACGCTCTACTGACTGAGTAATGCTAAGTGAACTAATATCCCATATTATAAATAAATTCTAACTAACCAAAGTAATTAAAATGCCCTTTTTCTAACTTTTCTTTCGGCAAACTCACGAACCAGTGATTTCAAGTCTAATTTGTCACTAATTTGGTGTTCTATAGCTATCATTGCCAATCCATTGAGACGATTTTGCGTCGCATCGTTCTGAGATAATTTTTTATTATTTTTAGTTTTGAAAATCTTTTTTCCCCTGAAGCCACAGTGACTGGCAATGTAAGTAGGATTCTTAATGCTATGCTGAGGTTTGGTGCGAATTTAAGTGTAGCGATAAACTTGAGAACTTCGACAGGGGTTTCCTTTTTTGTTAATAATGACGAAACAATGCTTATTTCATCGGCTAGTTCCAGGGTGTTAAGATCGCTTGGATTTCCATCAGTTAAAACTACTTCCAAATATTTGCAATGAGCCAGTAGCTCATTTCTGGGCATGTCTTTTAGACCAAAAATATTATACAAAAAGCTGAAATAATTTCTGTGAGTATTTAGCAAATTATATCTGGTTTCCAAGGCATTTATTGCTTGATCTATAGTGTGAAAAAAAAATCTATTTTATATTTTTGTTTGAGGTCTTGAACGGGTTCATCCGGGCCTTCATACAAAAACGTTCTTGTTTTGCTTCTGACACGATGACGTGGTGTGGTGGTTTCGAAATTAGCTTCCACGTCAATCTCTGAAGCAAGCTCGGTTGCTTCTAAAATGATGCTTTCAAAAGCTTCATCTGATCTCAGGTTTTCAAAGAAGAGTTTGCAGTTGCTAAGCATATCAATAGCTTGTGACATATTAAAATTTACAGTTTGCAAAAGTTTGCTGATGGGGTTAATATGACTCAAAATTTTGTACCAGATCACAACAGAGCATATAAATTTGAACTGCTTCAAATTATTTAATAATCCGCTAGCCTCGTCTCTGATCATATTATCGATTTCTGAATCTTCATATATGCTGTACAAAGCATCGTGAATTAGACCAATTTGAAACCGCAGAGCTTTTAATGAGTCGACTCGACTTTCCCATCGCGTATAACTCAATGGTTTTAGGGTGTAAGTATCAATATATTTCAGTAATATTGCCCAACGAAAAGAAGAGGAAGAAAAAAATGTATATAACTTTTGAACAATATTGAAGAAGTTGGCTGCCTCAAACGAGGATTTTGCCATATCGTTTACAACCAAATTTAGCGAATGGCTGCTGCATGGAACATAAAATGCTCTGGGGTTTATATTTCTGATTCTTGTTTGTACTCCCGATTTTTCTCCTCTCATATTGGAACCATTGTCATACCCTTGACTGCGCATGTTTTCTACTTTAAGCCTATTTTTCTCTAGCTCTTCTAGTAAAACCTCCGACAATTCCTTAGCTGTTGATCTCTCAATGGGTAGAAAACCCAAAAAATGTTCGTTGATATTAACTTGAACTTCAGACTCTGATTCCTGTATGGAGACAAATCTTACCACAAATGTCATCTGTTCTACTTTACTTGCATCGGGAGTACAGTCAAGAATCACGGAATAATACTTGGCCTTTTGAACTTGCTCAATGATGTGGAGCTTTATGTTGTCATGCAATAATTCAATTATTTCATTTTGTATAGTTTTCCCTAGATATGTAGCTTTGATTTCTTCTTTATTGAGGACTATGCGAACGTGTTCCTCCATTTTTGGATCAAACTCAGCCAATAACTGAATTAACTTCAAAAAGTTTCCATTATTGTGTTCATACAGTTTATCACTTGTTCCTCGAAAAGCTAGAGAGCTCTCACCTAGCATTTTAACGACTGATATAATGCGTAAAAAAACTTCAGACCAGTGATTTATCTCAGAATCAATATGAGTCTCTGAGAAACTGCATCTATTGTTTCACCTATTTTCAATCTTTGCTTCAATTCAAGCCATGATTTCAAACAATCTATATGAGTTTTAGCATTTTCATGATGTGCTAAAGAGTCCCCTAAATGCTTCCAGTCTTTAAATCCCCGATTGCCAAGAGCGCTCAAGCTAGATGGTGCAGCAAAAGGTCGACATGGAAAACAGTACAAAGCGTTTTGAAATACGGAATATACTATCCATTCTCTTAAAACCTCTTCTCCATTTCTAAGCCTTTTCTTGTAATGTTTTGGTGAGAATAGCATCGGACATTTGGTTTCTGGAACAAATTAATTAAAATAAAAGATAATACTGATATAAAAAAAAGCCATGATTTAATTTAAATTATAATTTCTGAAATCCCCCACTTGTGCGCCACTGGCTTAAAAAAAAACGTATTATATTCAACTTCAGACTCAATTACCTTTCATTCGATACCACACAAGCCATGATTTGATTTAAACTCTAATTTTCAAAATCCCCCCCCCCTTATGCGTCACTGACTTAAAAAAATGTATTTCATTCAACTCCAGACTCAATTACCTTTCATTTGATACCACACAAGCAATGTTTTGATCTAAACTCTAATTTTTGAAATCTACCCCCCACCCTTTTTTTGGCTTATGTCTGATGGATTTTATTAGTTTTTAAAAATGAAAACAAAAATTAAAACACAAACCTTCACAGAAGCCAAACGCACTGGACAATTTGCACAAGCACTTTTTTAAAGCTTTTTTGCACTAACAATTTAAACATACTATTTTATCTATTTTATTTCGCACCAGCCGAAGTCTAGTGGCAAATAATGCATTGTTTTAAGTCTACTTCCTTTTTATATGCAGTTAAAAGGGGCTGTTAGATCTTGTTTCGCTTGGTTTCAAAATTGTTGTTTCCTGTACAGTCGTGTTGCCACGGGCCGAAAAACTTGTCAATTCTTGAAAGGCGTTGGCTGAGTGGTTTTGTAATGTTGAATTGAATTCAAGTAGGTTTTGCCTTAATGTTTAAATATATTATATTATTTGAATTATGTGCTTAGAAATAAAAATGATAAATTCCGCCTCTTAATCTTGTCAACTATCAGTCAAATCTTGCAACGCGTTTTTGAGAAAATTCCCGTGAACCGATTTCAATGAAATTTGGTATACTTCCAAGGGTCCGATGACAATGCAATATTATGAAAAATAATTTATTGATATATCAGAATGACAAAAAAATATTCTTTACTTTTTAGTTTTAGTGCATTTTATAAAAGCCTGTAACTTAATTTTTTTTATCAGTTCATTTTCATTTTCCATGATTTTGGCTCCCCTAGATCACTGCGCTCCGGGCGGCCGCCCGGATCGCCCTACCCTGGAACCGGCCCTGGTGTCATGGCGGTGAATGTGGCCGCATTAACAGATGAGCACTGGTCATTTATTGAGATATGAAATGAATTGTGTTGTTATACAGTCCACGAGTATTTCCATTGTGTGTGCTATCCTGAGCTACAAAACACTACCCTTTCATATGATTTGCTATCCTTGCACTTTCGTGTCTCTAAGCATTGACTATCCCACACTTCTACGCCAATGAAAGCTCTTAAGTACAGCCAAAGCTCATCTCATGTACCCAAGCATTCCACCATCCAAAAATCATGCAACTTTAATACCACACAATCCTAAATCGAAAACATCTCATATTCCCGTATAAGCTCCAAAGAGGTAATGCGAAATTTCTATTCAGCGATCGAAATCAACCAACAATTCCAAAACATCTCTCCCAACAAAACATTAAACCGAGATCTTCCACAAGACAAGACCATTAAAATTACTACGATCCGTCGAGTTTTCCCAAACTGAAATGAATTTAGGCAAATTCTTCCTCCAAATCTCGGCACGGGGCTCTTAATCAGCTTACGTCACGTTCTGGACTCCCTCGCACCTTAATGGGGGCTTGGCACGAGAAAATCGAACGAGTCTCGGATTAAGAATGCAAATTTTCGTTCCATTCCGAGCTTTGATACATTCGATCCGTACTGGGGGGGGGGATTTGCTTACGCAATATGCGGACGTGTTTCAAGCGGACTCGTTTAATAATAATGTCAGGTAGGAGATTTATGGGGCGGCAAATAGTGTTTGGATAGTTGGAAATATCAGAGGTCCCCAAATTACAGCCAGCGGGCTCGTATGGTATGCGGCCCTCGGAATACAATTATCCGGCACGAGGTGTTGACCAAAATAATAAAAAATTATAAAGTTGTTTAAATTGTAATATAACCTCCTGGTGGATGTGGGAGGGTTGGCATGGCAACCCAGTTGGAAGAGAACCGGAGGGTTGCGGATTCGAAATTCGATCCAACCAAGAACCGTCGTGTACGTTAGAGGGGCTGGTACACGGTAAATCTATCGTGGACTAAATGTCCTCACGTAGGCGTGATGTGGATGTTTGGAGAGTGGGGTGTTGGCTCAGGTGTACACCTCGTCATCTTAACGAGAGTCGAAATACGTGGATCTTTCACTTCGGGATGGTGGTTTCCTCGATGAGGTGGAAGTCATGAACAAAACTGACCAGATCTTGATGATAGGTAGGTAGGAAGGTATTAAATTAACGTCGTACTGTAGCAACGGGCTATTGGCGACGGTCCGGGATCAACCCCGAAGGGAAAGATTCGAAGACAACACTACGTATTTTTGAACCACGGTCAGATGACGAGGTGAACATCTAAGCTGGAACCCCACTCTCCAAATTTCCACACCACGCAACGTGAGGACATGTGCAGCCCCAACAGACTTAACATGCACCAGCCGCCTTTGTTACCGATAGTTTTTGGTTGGATAGTACCCTCCTGTAGCTAGTGCGTAACTCTTTTAACCAGGCTACCATAGCCCCTAGATCTTAATGGAAGAGATACACTACCCTACAATAATGGACAGGACAGCAATATGTGATGTTATAAGGGAAAAAATACATGCTTTAATAGGGGGGTTGTCCCCCACGTGCTGCAATTACACTACCAACCCTTCTGGGCATACTTTCAACAAGGTTTTGATACACAACTATGGGTATTTGTGACCATTCCAGCTGCAAAAATGTCGCCAGCTCAGCTGTTGATTTCGGACAGGTAGTCCTAGTTTTATGCAAATTTTGTTCGAAGGCCAAATTTTAAAATTTGATCTAGAACATTTTTAATGAATTTTTTGGCGTTTATTTGTTATTTTTTGTCCTTAGAATGGCAACAGTGTGAAGAGATAAGATTCTAAATTTATTTTTTCCTTTCATTTCCGAAGCACAAACCATTCCAGCGCAGCGAAACTAAACAAACCAGAATTTTTGACTGGCGTTTTTATTTATTTCTTCTTATTCTTTAGTCCAAGTTTCTATCTGCGCGATCGTTAAAGATAGATTAAAAAATTCAACGGATTCGAAATCTGCGAAAAATTTTACATTACATCGATACCTTAAATGCGGATAGGATTTTATTCAATGAATAATTTTTTAATCGTACCTTTTATATTTTCGCGATAAAAACTTGGCCGTATTTGACGAAAATATTCATTACAAACACAAAAAGGACTATTTGAGGTTTTCTATCCTCGCGATCTAAAAGAAAGAGGGAAAATGTCAACGGATTTGAAAGTTCCGGAAATGTTACACCCGATCGATACCTCAGATGGCATACCTGTGACATATCGGGTAGAAGTGGGATTCGTTCTTAAAATTGTAGTTTTTTCTTTTTAATGTTTTCAGTATCAGAAAGAACACGAAAAGAACTCTCACAAGCAACTCCGTGCTGGCCTTATAGTGAGTAATAGAGATGCGACATCGATATCGATGTTTTCAAAACATCGATGTTTTTTAAAAAAACATCGATGTATTGGGGTCGATGTTTTTGTAACATCAATGCTCATACGTGTCGATGTTTTTACGTTGTCGATGTTTTATTTTTAAATAAAAAAAGTACCGTTATAAAAATTTTAAAAATAACCAAATAGCATAACTTTTATAGTTAGCAAATTGAACATACTTTTAGACCAAAGTGACCAAGGATGAAGGATCTGAAAAGTAGGGATGGGACATCGATATCAATGTTTTCTAAACATTGATGTTTAAAAAAAAAAACATTGATGTATTGGAGCCGATATCGCATCACTAGTTGCTAAACCAGTTTTAAGAAATGGGGAAAAAAGTTTAAATACACTTAATTTTAAAAACATCGATGTTTGGCTGTCACTGTATATAAACATCGATGTTTTAATTTTGAACATCGATGTCTCAAAACATCGATGTTTTGCTGTCGATGTCGCATCAGTAGTTGCTAAACCAATTTTAAGAAATGGGGAAAAAAAGTTTAAATACGCTAAATTTTAAAAACATCGATGGTTTTGGGGCGATGTATTATCAACATCGATGTTTTAATTTTGAACATCGATGTTTTTCTGTCGATGTCGCATCACTAGTGCGTAATAAAACAAAGAACCCTCTTCCTCTCAGTACGTTTCTTATCCGCTTCGGACAGCGAGCAATTTTCAATGTCGTAAAGTAACAATTCTGTCTTGCCCAATATGCGGACGTGCTTCTTATTGTGTTCTCGTTTAATACCACCCGTTGGTTTGGTTTTATTTATCTTTTTCCCTCTCCTTTTCTCCGTATTTCTGTTTATTGTTATTTATTTATTGGCTACAAGAGCACTAATTATTACCAGGAAAGAGATTTACGGAGAGAGATATGTGGTTTGGATTTTTCTTCGCCAATGTCCGAGAATTGTCTGGATATCGGGTGTTGCTTTCTGGGGGATCTGTTACAGTAATAAGTTGTATACATGGAACTGGAGATTTTCGCGAGAAATAGTTTAGTTATCGAATGCAATATTGATTTCGAAGTGGGAAAGGTTCGTGGAGATATTGGATTGGATTCTGTAACATGGGAATAGTGCCGGTGTTCTTAGATAGACAATCTCTAAGTAAGAAAGAGCGAAGATAAATGGAATGGAATATTTATTCATGTTCAATGTGGGGGCCTAGCTATAGACATAGTTCTGGGAACTACCATTCTTCAACAAAAAAGAAAGTTTAAATGATTTAAGTTTGAAAGTTCAGGTGTTGTCTCGTCATCTGACCGTGGTTGAAAATTACGTGGTAGTATCTTCAGATCTTTCCCTTAGGGCAGGGGTTCCCAATCCTTTAGTAATTGGGTACCACTTGAAATTTTTGACGTACCACCAGTCCTATATTTTTTTAGAAACATATATGTAATGTCAGAAAAGTGCCCAATGGCTTGTTTTATTTTAATTAAAATACTAAGAAAGCTTCATGTTTTGTGATTGATGCACTTGTATTTCGTATTAATAATGTTTTAATAAGGGGGAAAACTAAAACGATTATTGAAAATTACAGTTTTATTTTTTACTCAGAGGTCTAAAAACAAATCATTTTAAATAATTAGTGCAAACAAAGATTAACATAATCCAAAATCAATTTTTAGTGCGAAACTTCTTGTTGTTTGTCTTTTATTAAAATATCAATATCAGGAGCAATGGAGCTTAACTTCACTCTTAAGTCCTCTTCAACACTTAACTCTGTTTCTATAATTATTTTTTATTTACAAAAGTTCAGAAAAACCACTCTTACACAAGTAACTAGTAACAAATGGCATAAGACAGGGAGAGATATGAACTTAATTTCGCAGAGATAGTCATAGAATAGAAATAGATAATCAGCAACAAAGTTTCTCTTTAAATAATGTGCTAATGTTAGCGTCATTTATTACAATGTAATAAAAACGTTAATCACAAAATTGATTTCATACAGTATCATTTTTCCTATAGCGTGGTTGTACATACTAAAAAAATCGAACAAACTTCGTAGAATATTTGGGTCGCTCGTATCATCCTTGCGTACCACCAGAAACGTCGCTGCGTACCAAAAGCGGCACGCGTACCACCGATTGGAAATCCCTGCCTTAGGGGATTGATCCCTGACTGTCGTCAATAGCTCGTTGCGTTGCTCTAAAACGACGTTAATTAAAATTACCATTACACACAACCCAACTTGAGGACATTTTAGGCCACGACAGATTTAACGTGCACCATCCACCTTCGTACACGACTGTCTTTGACTAGATTGGAACTCGCAACCCACCTGTTGCTAGTTGGGTATCCTTCCGGCCGGGCTACACCGCGGCCCCTTAAAGAAAGAAAAACGACGATAGTGCATACACCCTCTATAAAGTCACGACACTCAAAGCCTCCCTAAGTAAAGGGGGAAAGTAGAATTCTTCGTTCACACTAGATATGCACCGTGATGAATTCTGCGATCCTGAAGTCCGTCCTTTCGTTTTTATTCCCCAAATCGTTCTCGAACGCCCGTGTTTTTCCATCTCCCCAACCCCTCCGCTCGGTTAAATTTTACGACCCGCTGCTTTCATATCACTTTTCAAACCCAATCGAGCGGTGTTTTTACACTCGGTCCCGAAATAAAATTCACAATAAAATAAGTCATCGTGATTATCGTGTTCGACAGAGGCGTCTACAGGCTGTTTACGATGCAGGGTGGTCCAACCGGGAGGACTCGTAAATTCAAACAGTTGGGTGGAAAATAAAAACGGGTCTGGATTCGTTAAATTTCATTCCGGAGTAAACAGAAGTGTTTTGCAATATACACTACCCTACAATAATGGACCGGACGCCAGCGAATTTGCATTTAAATCCGACTACTTGTTAGGGGGTGTTTTTCGTGGCATGTTGTTCATGGTCAATTGAACGCCGACTCTTGCATGGACATTTTTGAACAATCAGGTTCTACCTAGGCTCTGGCAATTTTATGGAATAGACGAGTGCTATTTCCAGAACAATAACTCTCCGTGTCATGTTTCAGCCTCCATCAAGCAGTGGTATCGAGATATGAATGTTAAGGGGGTCCGGGACACAAAAATCGTCAAATTTTCGAATTTTTTTTTTTATTATTTTAAGAAATTCTCTGTATTTTTCTGCTTAAAATGACGTCTAAATCCTGTTTCTATCTTAATTAGAACTAGAGATGTAATAATTTTTGTGGTGCGTTGTTTTGAAAATCTAACACTCTTGACAGTTGTTGTCATGGCAACAACATCTGTCTTTAAAACTTTAAATGCGTTTTTCTCCATGATACATTTTTCAAGATTTCCTGTATTCAAATTGTTATAAGTCGAAAACCGATAAAGTTTAAGGGTTGAAATTTGGAATATATCTTTTTCAAACATTATACTTTAATTTTGATTCAGCAAATTTGAAACAAATATTTACTTTTAAAAATATGATTTTTTAAAAGTACCTTAAAGTTTTCATTCAAATATATTTTATTTTTTATTAAATTATTATTTTTTAAATTGCTGAATCAAAATTAAAGTTTATAAATTTGTGAATAATTTACTGCAAGAATTTTGAAAATCGACCAATAATATTTTGAGCCTTAGCAATTTAAAATGACCCCTCTTTTTTTCAAAAAGTTTTAATTTAAAAATTTTTAAAAAATTTTGGAAAAATTTTGTGTTGTGATTTTGTTTATTAGTTAGATGGGTAATCAGAACAAAAAAAAATCAAAATTCTAAATTAATTAATAAAAAAAAATTTCTGATGTGTCCCGGACCCCCTTAAGATGTCTTCCCTAGCCTTCCCTTGTAGACGACGGTCTATAATTGTAGCAATATGTCTTTCTATTATAAAAGAAAATTCTTCAGTCTTTTTCAGGTTTATTCGCTTTGTGATTGGTAGATACCGAGTCACGTGATAGCGAGTCTTGTGGTTCACGAGATAATGAATTTGTTGCACGCGCAGACGATAAACACAGTTATAATTTTTTAATTAATTTATTCAGGTCATAAAATTTGAGAGTACGCGCTAGAAAGTTTGCAATGTTTTCAGAAGAATCGGCAAATTCGGTCGGCGTTTCCATAGCAACAGTCGAATATGAAGATCTTAAAAAGTATTATTACAACACGGATCGGCTAAGACATTTAAAATTATGATGAGATTTCCTCTGAATTTTAACAATATGTTATTTGTTTAACAATTTCCTTTTTTATGTAAAAATGAGATGTTTTTTTCTTGACATTTTTTAATACATTTGTTTTTATTTACCGTATATTTCCGTGTATAAGCCGAGAATTTTTGGAACGTTTACTAAAGCTTAAGTACGGGGGTCGACTTATACACAAATTCGCTAATCTCGCAAAAAAGTGGGCAATTTTCCGTTACTCGGACGCATGCGATAAATATCGCAATGGGAAGAGAACCTCCAATTAACGTCGTACTAGAGGTCCGGGATCAATCACGCAGCGATCGAAACGGGGAGGGATTGTGAAGCTATCCCTTCCCCCTCATTGTTGAAAAGTATAGTTCGCGAAGCGAACTAAATATGATTGGCAATCATCGGGGGGTATACGAGTGATAGCGAGCAGGGGGCGGAGCCCCTTGGTATCTGAATTTTAAAAAAAATTTAATTATACGTTTGGAAAAGTTTAGTATTTGGAATACATATTTTTCTTCCACAAGAGCCAGCCATCTATGGGTATAGTCTACTATTATAAGAGGAAGTGTTTGTCTGTGTACTGTAGGCAGTGTCCTGACGAATCTATGGCACTTACAATAGTGAAATTCGGCACACAGGTAGAGTTTAGCGATTTTTGTGTCGCTTCCGAATTTTAAAATTAAATCTAGTACATTTCTAAATTCATTTGTTGGGTTTTTTTTTTTTTTCACCTTCCTTTCTTCTCTCCGGAATGTGACGTCGTTGAAAAATGGCGACGTTTTTGCGATTTTCGACCGATGACGTCACAAACGTTTCTCGTCTAAATGCCTTTGAAACCATGCTATTTTTTCCAACTCTCACTTGTTTTTATTTACGTTGATAATAGCTACTTCGAGGTCATTATGGCATGCCTGTAGAGTTCGTTTGAGAAGCAAACCAAATGGGAATACATAGCAATCACCGGAGGTTGGCGAGCGTCAGCTATCAGTGGTCACACCTGACCACACAAGAAGAACTGTCACGGGCAACGCCGTGCTGTGCAAGCAGTGGCTAATAATTGATATTAAAGTAATGAGGCCCTATGTTATAGTTTAGGTACCTAATGGATAAAGTTAGTAGCTATTGCAAGATCCCAGTTGGATGGGCAACATACTAGCAACCACAGCTTGCGCGTCCTAAATTCAATCCAATCAAATACCCTCCTTTATAGAACTGACAGGTGCACGTTAAATCTGTAATGGCTTCAAATGTCTCCACGTTGGCGTGGTGTGAAATTTTGGGGAGTGGGGTGCCAGCTGACGTACTAACCTCGTAATCTGATAGTGGTTCAAAATTACGTGGTGTTGCCTCGGATCATTCTCTTCAGGATTGATCCTTGACCGTCATCAATATCCCGTTGTGTTGCTCCATTGCAATGTTAATTAGCTACCTACCCAATGCGTAAATGCGATGGCCTGGTTTACTCAGATTGTGAACTATTGCTGTTAAAATCCATAGTATCAAAAGAGGCTTAGATCAGTTGAACGCAGCCTGTACCATCAATAGCCCGTTGTGTTGCTCCAGTGCAGAGTTAACTAACTAACTAACATCTTACCCAATAACCTTGGATAACTGTATTACATACACATATGGGGACCCGAAAAATTGTTTTTAAATCTGTCCTCGACCTTTTGGGATTATGGGAGTAATGACATTCAAATGTGATCTCCATTGCTGGAAAATGGATAAAAAATTGTTTCTGCCCTGTATTGTGACTCTTTTGTAATGCGCAAATGCGATGCCCTGGTTTAACCTGATTGAGAACTGTTGCTGTTAAAGTCCACAGTATCGAAGAAGACTTAGATAAGTTGAACGCTGTGTTCAGGTGAATTCGGATAAACATCCTCCCGTTTAGTCAGAGCACAATCGGCCATTCCTCTGTGCATGAAATTCCCGTAGGACCTCAAATCCCTTCCTAAAAATACATTCTTAATTGGCTGTGTGCTTGATGTTCAGCTATCTTAGAATCTTTCCATGTTATAGTCTCTGGATTTCTTAAGAAAAATCATGGTAAATCCGAGAGAGATTACAAACTTCCGAGAAGTTCTTATCCTAATAACCTTGGACAACTGTATTATATACACGAATGGAACCCGAAAAATTATTTTTGAAATCAGTCCTCGACCTTTTGGGATCATGAGAGCAATGACATTCAAATGTGATCTCCTTTGCTGGAAAATGGATAAAAAATTGTTTCTGCCCTCTGTAGTGACTCTTTTGTAAACTCGTTTTAAAGAGTAATGTTTTTTTTTACTGCAGTGATCTAAAAGTATCCGAAATGATTCCATCAAAATACATTTATAGTAGATATCGTCTGCAAACTTTTATCAAGAAATTTTATGACGTATATAAACAAGTGGCGACATTTAGGGATTAATTTCATTTTATCGTCTGAAAATAGAGTTGTTTTTAATAAGAGAAGAAATTTCGCTTCGTTGAATTTCCAACATGTCGAAATAGCCATGAGTCCCTACCTTATATAATTATGTATTACACATGTCATGTGTTAAAACTTATACTGATGAATTATACTGATTAAATATACATATTGATGAGATCCTATGTGATTTGTAGTATTTGATGTGAATCCTCATGTATTAAATTCTTGTAAAAAGGATTATAAAAAAAATAACTATAAGTGGAGAAATTGATTGTTTGTTATTCATTTTGAAAATAAAGTCTCTGAATTAATTTTAATACTAATTATATCAATATAACCAAGCAATATTATTGTAATTTTAAGAAGGAAAATGGGACATGTGCATTAATTTTTTTGCACGTTATAAAATAAAAAATTTCCATAATTTCATTTCAGCTCTTACATTTTATTAGCTGTGATATAGTTCTTTAAAAAATTTGCAGACTTTAAAAAAAGCAATCGATTTTAAATTACGTAAATTACTTTCTATATAAATATCGTCTTATCTTTCTACTATTTTATCATAAATATCGCTGGATTTACGAGCAACCTGACATCTATGTTAAGATTTTTTATTTATTGTGTGCGTGCAATTTCCGTGAAATTATTCAAATATTTTATTTAACTTTGAACATGATAAAGAGAGATAAAAAAGTAGAGAGACAATAAACAGTGAGTGATAGTGACAGCGAAAGAATATCACCTCAATTGGCAATTGTAACTAGAGTTAAATATATTTAACATATTAACTGTGTGTTGTTACCAAATATAGAAAATTCTTATATATGATTAAATAATATTATCGTATGCGAGGTTTTGCAGTTTTTCAATAAATATCGCTCTTGCGCTTTCTTCAATTTATCAAATATTATCACGTATTGCATTATTCATATCCTAACATCTATGTCATGGTTTTATATTTCTTTATTCAAATTCCTTGATCAATCCCTAAGAAAAATTTCTGGTAGTTAAGATGTTATCCTGTAGATAGGAAGGTTCCTGGTTCAAATCCAGATCAGCGCATGGATGTTTGTAACCGTATGGTAGGAGGCGGCGAGTGAACTTTAAATCTGTCGTGACCGAAAGTCCTCACTTTGGGTTAGTGTAGACGTTTGGAGAATGGAGTTCCCTCCCCCCCCCCTAGCTCAGGTTAATTTAAAATTATCAATTACCCTAAGAAAAATTAGAGAATAAAAAGTGGTAGGTAGGTATTTTAATTAAGATCGTAGAGTAGCAACACAACGGGCTATTGAATACGATCCGGGATCAATTCCTCAATATAAAGATACGAGAACAACACCACGTAAATTTGAACCACAGTGATCTGATCTGGCACCCCACTCTCCAAATTTCCACGTCACGCCGCCAACGTGAGTACAACGAGACTACGACATATTTAACGTGCACCATCCCCCTTTGTACACGACGGTGTTTGTTGGATTCGAACACGCAACCTTCTGGTTGCGAATTCGTTGCTCTTCCAACAGGGTCACTCCGACCAACCGGTATAGTGGTTAAAGTGTTAACCTCTAGATCGTAAGGTTCCTGGTTCGAATCCGGGTACGGGCATGGATGTTTGTAAGCGTATGGTGTAGAGGCGGCTGATGCACCTTAAATTTTCCGTGGCCGAAAGTCCTCACGTTGGGTTGGCGTGGAAGTTTGGAGAGTGGGGTGCCAGCTCAGGTGTTGCTCCGTCATCTGACCGTGGTTCAAAATTACGAGGTGTTGTCCTCGAATCTTTCCCTTAAGGGACTGATTCCGGACCGTCGTCAATAGCCCGTTGTGTTGCTCTAGTACGACGTGAACTCAAAAATTACCATTACCAACAGGGTCACAGCGACCGCAATTGAAAATGATTGTACAAAAGTAATTTGGTAATTTTTTTAGTTAACGTCGTACTAGAGCAACACAACGGGCTATTGACGACGGTCCGGGATCAGTCCCTTAAGGGAAAGATCCGAGGACAACACCTCGTAATTTTGAACCACGGTCAGATGACGAAGCAACACCTGAGCTGGCACCCCACTCTCCAAACTTCCACGCCAACCCAACGTGAGGACTTTCGGCCACGACAGATTTAAGGTGCACCAGCCGCCTCTACACCATACGTTTACAAACATCCATGCCCGGGCCCGGATTCGAACCAGGAACCTTCCGATCTAGAGGCTAACACCTTAACCACTATACCGGTTGGTCGGCTGTACAAAAGTCAATTATATAGTTAAGTATTTTGATTGACGTTGTAATTTAACAAAACCATGGGCTTTTGACGACGGTCCGGGATCAATTCCCCATTCAACACTATAAAGAATAAAGTGATCCAAATTATCGTACGTCTTTCCTTTCAACAATTGGCCGACTAACCGGTATAGTGGTTAAGGTGTTAGCCTCTAGATCGGAAGGTTCCTGGATCGAATCCGGGTACGGGCATGGATGTTTGTAAGCGTATGGTGTAGAGGCGGCTGGTGCACCTTAAATTTGCCGTGGCCGAAAGTCCTCACGTTGGGTTGGCGTGGAAGTTTGGAGAGTGGGGTGCCAGCTCAGGTGTTGCTTCGTCATCAGACCGTGGTTCAAAATTACGAGGTGTTGTCCTCGAATCTTTCCCTTAAGGGACTGATCCCGGACCGTCGTCAATAGCCCGTTGTGTTGCTCTAGTACGACGTTAACTAAAATTACCATTACCTTTCAACAATTGGAAAACCCATCGAAAACAAACTTTATTCCTAGAACAAACATCATTAATGTAAAAAAGCTATTGACGCTATGAGCTATTGAAAATGGGCAATTGACGACGGTCCAGGATCAATTCCCCATTCAATACTATAGAGAATAAAGTGATCCAAATTATCGTACGTCTTTCCTTTCAACAATTGGAAAACCCATCGAAAACAAACTTTATTCCGAGAACAAACATCATTTATATAAAAAAGCAACTTTCAGAAAAAGTTCCGAATCCAATATCAACCCCAAGTCGCAATCACAACACGAAGCTTGCACAGATCAAAAAACAACTTTAAACTGTTCCCCGAACTCCTCCATACCTCGAAACTTGCACAACTCTCAGAACCGATTGTAAAACCAATCCGACATTTCCAGAATACTGAAAGTGACATTTTTTATGCTTTCTCAGAGCAAAGCTTAAAACTCGGAAGGGCCATCACTCGCGCATTGATAACTCGGGGATTATTTCGCAGAAATTGTCGACCCCTTTCCCTAACGACTTCCACGAAGCTGTCGTGACACTGACAGAGTCGGGTCTTTCTCCAGAAATCGAATCGATCGTAACCTCGACATGATTTAGATAGGAAATCCCATCGAAATTGACTTACGATGTCAGTGGGTCGGAAGGTCGATTGCAGTTGTTCTGATACTGATACGACATGAACTGCTCGTTTCGGAGTGATTGTTTCTTTTTTCCAGAATCCAGGATTTCAGGAACGAATGTCCGCATGGGTCGTTCCGGAGTTGAGATTGGACGCTTGTCGCGTTTCCGCCACCGGGATGGGACATCAATTATACTGGGACGTGAGAGGTCCTGCAGTTACTCGAATTGGATTATTGCTTTTTTAGCGCTCGTATTCCAGGTTTCATGCAATAGCCCTTTGTGTTCCTTCAGTGTGATATTAATTAAAAATACAAGATACCCAGGTTCCTTGCACAACCTCGACCAATCGGTCTGGTGGTTAAGGTGTTAGCCTCTAGATCGGAAGGTTCCTGGTTCGAATCCGGGTCAGTGCAGGGATGTTTGTAAGAGTATGGTGTAGAGGCGGCTGATGCACCTTAAATATGTCGGCCGAAATTACTCACGTTGGGTTGGTGTGAAGTTTGGAGAGTGGGGTGCCAGCTGAGTTGTTGCTTCGCCATCTGAAAATGGTTCAAAATTACGAGGTGTCGTCCTTGGATCTTTCCCTTAACGGACTGATCCCGGACCGTCGTCAATAGCCCGTTGGTTTGCTCTAGTACGACGTTAACTAAAAATTACCAATTACCAACTACTCGGACCGTCGTCAATAGCCCGTTGTGTTACTCTAGTATGACGTTAACTAAAATTATCATTACCTTACTTTGGGTTGGTGTGAATGTTTGGAGAGTGGAGTGCCAGGTGTTGCCTCGTCATCTGACCGAGGTTCGAAATTACTCGGATCTTTCCCTTAGGGAATTGATCCCGGAGCGTCATCAATAGCCCGTTGTGTAGCTCTATTACGACTTTAAAATTTACCAATTACCCAGGTTCCTTTGCAAGATTCGTCATCTGACCGTGGTTCAAAATCACGAGGTGTTATCCTCGAATCTTTCCCTTAAGGGACTGATTCCGGACCGTCGTCAATAGCCCGTTGTGTTGCTCTAGTACGACGTTAACTAAAATTACCAATTGGTAAAAAAAATGGTAATGGTAAACAAACTTCCACGCCAACCCAACGTGAGGACTTTCGGCCACGACAGATTTAAGGTGCACCAGCCGCCTCTACACCATACGTTTACAAACATCCATGCCCGGATTCATACAGGAACCTTCCGATCTAGAGGCTAACACCTTAACCACTATACCGGTTGGTCGGCGCTAGAACTGTAAGAATCACTTGCTTTCTACTTTTCAACAGGGCTCCGTTAGCCACAGTTTGCAAAGTAAAGAATTATCATGGGTTTCGAGTTCGAAACTCGATCCCGGCCACAGATCAGGTTGGTATGTACAAGTTTAACGTCGCGCTTTAGCAAAACAGTGGACTTCGACATCATGAGAAACTCCATTGTGCTTGACCTTTAGGACGGGTCACTTACAGGGCTGGTGCCTACTCCATTGTGTCGTCGGAATTCGAATGTTCCGAAATCAGAACGCAACGAATGTTCCGCTCTGGAGAAGAAAGGGGAATGGTCCCTGAAAGGGATCGTGGTAATGGTAATTTTAGTTAAAGTCGTACTAGAGCAATACAACGGGCGCTATTGACGACGGTCCGGGATCAGTCCCTTAAGGCAGTGCTCCCCAACCTTTTTATCGCCGCGGACCGGATCAACGTTTGATAATTTTAACGTGGCCCGCTGGGGGGGATACGTTGATTGTTTATATTTTAGATTGTTTTGATTTAATAATTTTAATTTAATTGGATTTAATCATGCCTTCAAAATAAAATACAGAAACACCAAAAAATGAATATTATGTGATTTAACATTTTAACTCACTAGGACGCTAAATCAATAAAATAGTTTCCCAACCACAAAAAACCCACGAAGCGCTCGAACTCTTTTAAAAGCAAAGACAGGTGATCGTGCACCAACTAGGAGAATGAATGTTTAGGCTCACTCTAGCCTAAAATCCCTGCTAACGTCTGAAACATGTCCAATATGCCTCTGTTCACGCGCCGTCCCCACAACTTCAGTTTGGATTTAAATGCAGCTACTTTGTCTGCCAACTTGAAAACAGTTGTCACATTTGTCAAAATTAGAAAATAGAGACATACAGAATTCAGAAATCATAATTGAAGCTCTAGTAACAGAACAAATTTCAAGATCTGATTTACCGCCTCCTAATTTGAGTGGACATTTCATAGATAAGAACCGCACAAACCCGAGATAAATACACCAAAGTAAATAAAATGGAAATAATTTAATATTTCTTGGACGGCCCGGTACCATTTGATCCACGGACCGGTACCGGCCCGGGGGTTGGGGACCACTGCCTTAAGGGAAAGATCCGAGGACAACACCTCGTAAGAAAGGGATCGTGATATAGACCGTTGGAATTGGGGCTCTGGAATTCAGGTGAAATAGAATGTCTTCTGCAGGTGGTGTTCGTCCAGATGATCTCTAATTGGTTTTCTATTTTTACCGTTGGCTTCATTTTTGGACTTAACGCAGAGCACGTTGGGGAAGACGATAGAGTTATCCAGAAGCAGAGAGTGAGGCTTGTTCACCAAGCTGGACTGTGATATACATACTTTTATGTTTTCGTGTAACAATGTTAATGGGATGATGTGAACTGTCATAGTGGTTAAGGTGTTAGCCTCTAGATCGAAAGGTTCCTGATTCAAATCCAGGTACGTGCATGGATGTTTGTAAGCGTATGGTGTAGAGGCGGCTGGTGCACCTTAAATCTGTCAAAAAATATGTATGAGGTGCCCCAGCGTGTTATATTAATATTCTATTGAATATAATAGAAGTTACCACTATAAATACTTACCTAAAATTTAAAAGAAGCTTATTCTATTTCAATATAAGTTTTATAGTATCCTTGAAGTTGATGTTTCTCAAATGCACCCTTAAAATCTGTCGTGGCGAAAGTCCTCACGTTGGGTTGGTGTGGAAGTTTGGAGAGTGAGGTGCCAGCTCAGGTGTTGCCTCGTCATCTGACCGTGGTTCGAAATTACGAGGTGTTCTCCTCGAATCTTTCCCTTAAGGGATTGATTCCGGACCGTCGTCAATTACCTGTTGTGTTGCTCTAGTACGACGTTAACTAAAAATTACCAATTACTAATGTGTATGTTCTGTGTATTTTTCTTAACGTTCTTGGTATAATAAGAAGTTAAATATCTTAACCGTTGGTTGTCTTCTCCTTGTGTACGGTCCGTACTGTTTTCACTTTACCGTTTTGGGGAGACGATCCCACAGGGCTATTGCCAACGAACTGTGATCAATCCGCCATAGAAAGTCGATATAAATATGTTGGTAGATATGTATTATATTTAACGAGACATACTGGTTCAACACAATGGTCTATTGATAATGAATCGGGACCAATCCTAAAGTAAAATAACCAAGGATAACACCACGTAATATTGAACCACTGTCAGATGGCGAGGCAACACCTAAGCTGGCACCCCTCTCCAAACTTTCACACACACACACCTAATACAAGACGGTCTTTGGTTGGAATCGAATTACGGTTACTAATTCGTTACTTTTCTAACCGGGCTTCCTGTTATCATGGTGTGGAAGTTTGGAGAGTTGGGTGCCATCTCAAGAGGGACTGCGTCGTCTGACTGTAGTTCAAAATTACGTGTTGTTATCTTCGGATTCCGAACCGTCACCAATAGCCCTTGACGTTAATTTAAAAAATACCAAATACCTTGATTATACTCTGCTGGCCACCCAAATTGCAACACCAAGGAAGACAAGAGATATCACAACAAAATTTATTTTGTAGATAACATGTTGACCAAGTATCAAATGATTAAATTTATAGACTTCTGTGAAGTGTGGTTCCTGCCAAAATCAGTAGCCCGAGTAGCCGCCATTGTTGGATATCACCGCTGCCACACGCCTCGGCATTGATTCAAAAAGACTTTGGATGTGTTCTTGGGGTACAGCAGACCAAGCAGCTTCCACAGGTTGCCAAAGTTGATCTGGTGTGGCAGCTGGGGATGTAATCTGGGTCAATCGTTGAGCAACCATGGGCCACATGTTTTCTATCGGCGAAAGATCCGGAGAGCGAGCTGGCCAGGGAAGCAATTCAAACTGGCGATTGACGAAGAACCCTTAGACAATGCGTGCCACGTGTGGTCGCGCATTACCCTGTTGAAATATGGCTGTGGGCAAGCCCTGAAGGTAAGGAAGGACAACTGGCTCCACCACCTCGGAGATGTAGCGCTGGCTGTTTAAAGTACCGGCAATGCGTACTAGAGGAGTGCGAGAGTGATATCCAATACCGCCCCATACCATAATACTCGGTGCAAGACGGCGGTGCAAAACGCAGCTGTTCAGCATCCTCTCTCCACGGTGTCTCCAGACTCGAATCCGACCATCGTGGTGTTGCAGACAGAAGCGTGACTCATCAGTAAAGACAATTTCATTCCATTCTACCGTCCACATCCTTCCCTTCTTTCACCGCACCATTGGCGGCGGAGACGTCTGTGGTTCAGCGTCAAGGGTAGACGAAGCAATGGACGTCTTGCGGACAGACCATTCTGCTGTAACGGCGTCGAATGGTATGCACAGACACTGAATGATGCGTTACGGACTGAATGTGCTGTGCTACGGTTCGTGATGTGGCTGAGCGATCCGTCACTGCCATACGCACAATATGCCTGTCATCACGTGAAGTGGTGCACTGATGTGGATGGCGATCGAACACGTCGGTTTCTCCTGCATCCAACAATCACATATCCGCATTACAGTTGTTTGGTTTCGTCCAACACGACTATCGATTTCCCTGAAAGATAATCCACAATCTAGGTAGGCCACTATCCTTCCTCTGTCGAACTAGGATACTTGATCAAAATATGATCGCTGTTTTCTACGAGGCATAATAGATCGTTTTGTTTTTTTTAACCACAAGAAAAACACAATTGCCTTACTTGAAATCGTCGAAATCTCCAAGTCTGAAATAGCGCTTTGAAGTGGCGCCACAGGCGAGTGTGATGTGCGTCTGCGCTGAAATTCTAATCATTTGCATATCTCACCTTGCATGTTGTAAATTTCATATTATTTGCATGCTTCCTTCAGGGTGTTGCATTTACGGTGGCCAGCAGTGTACTATGATTCTCGATATATACAGATAATTCTTGACGATACAGATAATTCCTGAAAACACAGATTATTTTGAGCCGACCAACCGGTATAGTGGTTAAGGTGTTAGCCTCTAGATAGGAAGGTTCCTGGTTCGAATCCGGGTTCGGGCATGGATGTTTGTAATCGTATGGTGTAGAGGCGGCTGGTGCACCTTAAATCTGTCGTGGCCGAAAGTCCTCACGTTGGGTTGGCGTGGAAGTTTGGAGAGTGGGGTGCCAGCTCAGGTGTTGCTTCGTCATCTGACCGTGGTTCAAAATTACGAGGTGTTGTCCTCGGATCTTTCCCTTAAGGGACTGATCCCGGATCGTCGTCAATAGCCCGTTGTGTTGCTCTAGTACGACGTTAACTAAAATTACCATTACCAGATTATTTTGAACTGTACAGATATTTCCTGGTTACGCAATATTTGTCTTGAAATAGTTCTTTTTATCAATTTTTGTGTTTTGCTTTCTCGTTAGATTCTATAAGAAAATCTTCGATTCAATCTACGCTGTTTAATTAAGAAGTTGAATTTTCACTGCCTTACGAAAAGCGGTGAACAATTCCTTAGCCAGCAATTGCTTCTTTTTAAGGAAGGTACACACGCTCTCTCATTCATTTCGTCTCTTCATTGGAATTTTCATTTATTCTTCTTTTTCTTTCACAAATAAATCTATAATTCCACAGTCACTTTATGTTTCTGGTAATTCGATTGAAACGAATCCCTTTGTCCTTAAGATTCTTACAACTGTAAATCTTAACCGGTAATTAGTGTAACCCGAATTCTTCTTAAATGATGTTGACATTATTTAAATATACATTTTGACGGGATTAAATTAAAACTGCCTTATCAGTAATTCGCACAAAGCTAGTTCATCGTAATGAGGTTTCACTGTTCTTTGAATTTTAATCTGATTTACCCTTTTGTCTACGGCTATAGATATAACAAGCGTGATTCTTTCCTGTCGCCATTCTTTTAACTTTTAAGGCAATTTGGTAATTTTTAATTAACATCGTACAAGAGCAACACAACGGGCTATTGACGACGGTCCGGAATTAATCAGAAAAGGAAATGGTAATGGTAATTTTAGTTAACGTCGTTCTTGAGCAACACAACGGGCTATTGACGACGGTCCGGAATCAGTCCCTTTGGGGAAAGATTCGAGGACAACACCTCGTAATTTTGAACCACGGTCAGATGACGAAGCAACACCTGAGCTGGCACCCCACTCTCCAAACTTCAACGCCAACCCAACGTGAGGACTTTCGGACACGACAGATTTAAGGTGCACTAGCCGCCTCTACACCATACGCTTACAAACATCCATGCCCGTAAACGGATTAGAACCAGAAACCTTCCGATCTAGAGGTTAACACCTTAACCACTATACCTGTTGGTCGTCTCCAAAAGGGAAATCTTATGGGACTGGCCGACCAACCGTATAGTGGTTAAGGTGTTAGCCTCTAGATCGGAAGGTTCCTGGTTCGAATACGGGTCCGGGCATGGATGTTTGTAAACGTATGGTGTAGAGGCGGCTGGTGCACCTTAAATCTGTAGTGGCCGAAAGTCCTCATGTTGGGTTGGCGTGGAAGTTTGGAGAGTGGGGTGCCAGCTCAGGTGTTGCTTCGTCATCTGACCGTGGTTCAAAATTACGAGGTGTTGTCCTCGAATCTTTCCCCAAAGGGACTGATTCCGGACCGTCGTCAATACCCCGTTGTGTTGCTCTAGTACGACGTTAACTAAAATTACCATTACCATTACCTTAAGGTATTGATCCCGGACCGTCGTCAATAGCCCGTTGTGTTGCTCTAGTACGACGTTAACTAAAAATTACCATTACCATTACCAAAAGGTAAATCACGTTGGGTTGGTGTGGAAGTTTGGATAGTGGGGTGCCAGCTCAGATGTTGCTTCGTCATCTGACCATGGTTCAAAATTACGCTGTGTTGTCCTCCAATCTTTTACTTAAGGGACTGATCCGGGACCATCGTCAATAGCCCGTTATGTTGCTCTAGTACGATGTTAACTAAGAATTACCATTACCAAAAAGGAACGTTTCGAGGTAATTGGTAATTTTGAATTAACGTCGTTCTAGTGCAAAACAACAGGCTATTGACGACGGTCCGGGATCAATCCCTTTTGGTAAAGATCCGAGGACAACACCTCGTAATTTTGAAACATGGTCAGATGGCGAAGCAACACCTGAGCTGGAACCTCACTCTCCAAACTTCCACACCAACGCAACGTGAGGACTTTCACCACGACAGATTTAAGGTGCACCATACTCCTCTACACCACACGCTTACAAACAATCATGCACTGAACCAGATTCTAACCTGGAACCTTCCGGTCTAGAGGCTAACACCTTAACCACTGCTGTACAGCCAGTAGACTAAAGGATAAACGCCATTTCTATATTCAATGCAAATTGAGATCGTATTTCATTAAAAAACAAAAAAATAAAAAATTTTATTTATTTTTAACTTTTTTCTAGCTTCTAATTCTTTCCTGCATGCGTGATTAACGCAAACTTAGTATAGGGTGAGGTATAGTAATTTATATCTCTTTACAAATGTCGAATGAAGGTAAATGAAGGTCAGAATATCGCACCCCGGTAAGAAAAGTGACACAAGTCAAAAAAATAAAACTTTTGATGGTATGTCATTGAAAAATATGTATGAGGTGCCCCAGCGTGTTATATTAATATTCTATTGAATATAATAGAAGTTACCGTTATAAATACTTACCTAAAATTTAAAAGAAGCTTATTCTATTTCAATATAAGTTTTATAGTATCATTTAAGTTGATGTTTCTCAAATTCTGCAATGTTGAGTTGTGTCACTTTTCTCGCAGTGGTGCGATAATTTACCTGCTACACAAACCGATGTACAGCTGAGTTACTATAGCAACGCGTGTGCTTTGTATTCCAGTGAATAGATATAAACTAGAATTTCGAAATGTTTCGGATTTATATTGTAGCAATATCACCACGAATTTCTTTGCGTATAGCAGATATTTGAGTTCTTTGTATTTGCTTTACTGATTTGATTGCTTTCCAGTACTTATTTCGCTATGAAAGGTCGAGTTCTTTTACAAACCAGAGTTTTATCAGCCCACCGTAAATGTAAAGTGTTTTTAACTTTCACTAATTTAAATTAAATACAACAAATTTTAAACTTTTTTTTCCTAGTGTCTATTGTTAGACAAGGTAGCTCTGTTTGTACAGAAGCAGATTAGCAATCGGTAGGTTGTTTATAATTGAATTAACGTCGCCCTGGAACACAGCAGGTTACTGGAGACGGTCTGGGATTATTCCCGAAGGGAAAGATCCGAGGACAGCAACTCGACCTTTCGAATTAGTTAGACAACAAGGTCAGTGCTAGATCGACAGATTAAATATGCGTAACCCCTATTTACACAACTATTTTCGTTGGGTTGAGTTTCGACACCTTTCTGTTGCTAGTTTCGCCATTTTACCAAGCCCTGTTGCAATATCAACAAATTAGCAACTGGAAGTTTCCTAGTTTGATACTCAGTTCAGCCTGACCATCGTATATGTGGAGGCTAGTGCAGGTTAAATCTATCGTGGTATCAAAAGTCCTCACTTTGGCGTGGTGTGAATTGGTAATTTTTAGTTAACGTCTTACTAGAGCAACATAACGGGCTATTGACGACGGTCCGGGATCAGTCACTTAAGGGAAAGATCCGGGGACAACACCTCGTAATTTTGAACCACGGTCAGATGACGAAGCAACACCTGAGCTAGCACCCCACTCTTCAAACTTCCACACCAACCCAACGTGAAGACTTTCGGCCACGACAGATTTAAGGTGCACCAGCCGCCTCTACACCACACACTTACAAACATCCATGCCCGGACCCGAACCAGGAACCTCCCGATTTAGAGACTAACACCTTAACCACTATACCGGTTGATCGGCTACTATTGACGACGGTCCGGGTAGTAATAGTAGTAATAGTAATTTTAGTTAACGTCGTACTAGAGCAAACCAACGTGTTATTGACGACGGTCCTGGATCAATCCACTAAGGGAAAGATCCGAGGACAACACCACGTAATTTTGAACCACGGTCAGATGACGAAACAACAGCTGAGTTAGGCGTTGTGTGGAAGTTTGGAGAGTGGGATGCCAGCTCATATTTTATCATCTGATCATGGTTCGCAATTACGTGGTGTTGTTCTCGGGTCTTACCCTTCGGGTTTGATCCCGAACCTTCAACAATAGCCCGTGCAATGCTCTAGTTCGACGTTAATTAACTACTTACCTATCTACCTACTCATCATCTGATCGTTGTTCGTCGACCAACCGGTATAGTGGTTAAGGTGTTAGCCTCTAGAGCGGAGAGTTCCTGGTTCGACTCCGCGTCCGGGCATGGATGTTTGTAAGCGTATGGTGTAGAGGCGGCTGGTGCACCTTAAATCTTTCGTGGCTAAAAGTCCTCACGTTGGTTGGGTGTGGAAGTTTGGAGAGTGGGGTGCCAGCTCAGGTGTTGCTTCATCATCTGACCGTGGTTCAAAATTACGAGGTGTTGTCCTCATATCTTTCCCTTAAGGGACTGATCCCGGACCGTCGTCAATAGCCCGTTGTGTTGCTCTAGTACGACGTTAACTAAAAATTACCTTACCGGACCTGACCAAGGTTCAAAATTGCGTGGTGTTGTCCTCGGTTCTTTCACTTCGGTTGTTGATCCCGGACCGGTCGCCAATAGCCCGTTGTGTTGCTCCAGTGCGACGTTAATGAAATGCCTACCTCAGGGCTCAAAATACCCGGGTGCACAGGTGCACTGTGCACATGAAAATAAAATTGTGCACCTAATTCCGTCAAGAATAATAGCAACGTTAGGTAATGGTAATGGTAATTTTTAGTTAACGTCGTACTAGAGCAACACAACGGGCTATTGACGACGGTCCGGAATCAGTCCCTTAAGGGAAAGAATCGAGGACAACACTTCGTAATTTTGAACCACGGTCAGATGACGAAGTAACACCTGAGCTGGCACCCCACTCTCCAAACTTCCACGCCAACCCAACGTGAGGACTTTCGGCCACGACAGATTTAAGGTGCACCAGCCGCCTCTACACCATACGTTTACAAACATCCATGCCCGGACCCGGATTCGAACCAGGAACCTTCCGATCTTGAGGCTAACACCTTAACCACTATACCGATTGGTCGGCAGCAACGTTAGGTGCACCGCGTGCAATAAAAAAAAAAGGTGGAGGGGGGACTAGTTTTTATCTTATTACATTAATGCTCTTATATTACATTTTTTTTAATGTGCACCTAAAATATAACCTGTGCACCTAATTTAAAATCTTAGGTGCACAAGGGGCACCTGTAGTAAAAAATCTATTTCGAGGCCTGGCTTGCCTACCTACCTTTACCGTCGAGTATTCTATTCGGTAGGTATTTTCTGGCTACCGGTGACAGTACAACAATGAATCCTTAAATTAATGGATTTTTAATACTTCGAAACGAGACCACAAAGTCGATAATTGGTATTTTTAATCAACGTCCCACTGGAGTAATACAACGAGCTATTGGTGACAGTCCGGGATCAATCCCCGAAGTGAAAGTACCGAGGTCCTCGCCGAGTAATTTCGAACCACAGTCAGATGACGATGTCCTCAAGTCAGGATCTGTCACCTTTTCCAGTTCGCAACATACTTTCCAGGAAAATATGAAACCGGCCATTATGTTTAGAGTTATGGCGTCTAGACGCCTTGGTAATGATTGCATAAACTTCCATAAATGACCTTTCGTTATAGAGTCCGCGATTCGGAATGGGAGTTAATAAGCGGCTTGTGCAGAAGTGACCAAGGGTTCTGAACGACACTTCTCTTTGACAAATCCCGGCTTCGTAGCTCACATGCTGCTTTATTTATGCGTTATTAGTGTGGTCTCCTTGCTCTGCTGGAAACCGCGGGAAGCATTTTTCTGCGATAAGGCTCATAAAAATTTATGCGTAAGTAATGCGTTAAGGTCTGGAAATGCTTGAATTAGCTAAATTGTGCATTGCCTTCTTTTTATTAAATGGATTTTCTTTTCTTAATTCATCATACAGCGAATGTGCATGAATTGCTCTGGTGTAAATTCTTCCAGAATATCTGGTGTGTTTTCTTGAGGCAATGTAATGTGTGTTTCCTTAATGCAACCGCAGACACTGTTGCATTTTGTATCACTTCTCGTGGAATGTACTATCGTTGCTGAGTTTCGTTTCTGTAATCTGGTGTGTTTCCTTAATGCAATGTAATACCGTAGACACTGTTGCATTTTGTATCACTCTAAATGGAATGACTATCGCTGCTGAGTTTCGTTTCTGTAATCTGGTGTCTTTCCTTAATGCAATGTAATACCGTAGACACTGTTACATTTTGTATCACTCTAAATGGAATGCACTATCGCTGCTGAGTTTCGTTTCTGTAATCTGGTGTCTTTCCTTAATGCAATGTAATACCGTAGACACTGTTACATTTTGTATTACTCTAAATGGAATGCACTATCGCTGCTGAGTTTCGTTTCTGTAATCTGGTGTCTTTCCTTAATGCAATGTAATACCGTAGACACTGTTACATTTTGTATCACTCTAAATGGAATGCACTATCTCTGCTGAGTTTCGTTTCTGTAATCTGGTGTCTTTCCTTAATGCAATGTAATACCGTAGACAATGTTACATTTTGTATCACTCTAAATGGAATGCACTATCGCTGCTGAGTTTCGTTTCTGTAATCTGGTGTGTTTCCTTAATGCAATGTAATACCGTAGACACTGTTACATTTTGTATCACTCTAAATGGAATGCAATATCGCTACTGAGTTTCGTTTCTGTAATCTGGTGTCTTTCCTTAATGCAATGTAATACCGTAGACACTGTTACATTTTGTATCACTCTAAATGGAATGCACTATCGCTGCTGAGTTTCGTTTCTGTAATCTGGTGTCTTTCCTTAATGCAATGTAATACCGTAGACACTGTTACATTTTGTATCACTCTAAATGGAATGCACTATCGCTGCTGAGTTTCGTTTCTGTAATCTGGTGTCTTTCCTTAATGCAATGTAATACCGTAGACACTGTTGCATTTTGTATCACTCTTCGTGGAATGCACTATCGTTGCTGAGTTTCGTTTCTGTAATCTGGTGTGTTTCCTTATTGCAATGTAATACCGTAGACACATACATTTTGTATCACTCTTCGTGGAATGCACTATCGTTTCTGAGTTTCGTTTCTGTAATCTGGTGTCTTTCCTTAATGCAATGTAATACCGTAGACACTGTTGCATTTTGTATCACTCTTCGTGGAATGCACTATCGTTGCTGAGTTTCGTTTCTGTAATCTGGTGTCTTTCCTCAATGCAATATAATACCGTAGACACTGTTACATTTTGTATCACTCTTCGTGGAATGCGCAATCGCTGCTGAGTTTCGTTTCTGTAATCTGGTGTGTTTCCTTAATGCAATGTAATACCGTACACACTGTTACATTTTGTATCACTCTAAATGGAATGCACTATCGCTGCTGAGTTTCGTTTCTGTAATCTGGTGTGTTTCCTTAATGCAATGTAATACCGTACACACTGCTACATTTTGTATCACTCTTCGTGGAATACACCATCACCGCTGAGTTTCGTTTCCTGGCAGAGCATGACTGTCTGCGTGTGCACATTTATTTTATTGTAATACTAACAGAATTGTTTAAATTGTTCATCGAAAAGTGATTCGACTATATTCCTTTGCAGGCTTATTGCACAAACCCGCAAACGCACTTGCCCCACCTCATCCTATACTTTCTTAATATTCCTTTGCAGGCTTATTGCACAAACCCGCAAACGCATTTGCCCCACCTCATCTTATACTTTTTTAATATTCATTTGCACGCTTTTGCAGTTTTCTTATCGTAAATGCAATGAAGTTTTTATTTTTCATCTTATAAAATAAATTACACATTACAGATGTGAGTTTATCTCAAAATAATGCACATAATTAATAAAGTTAAGCATTCGAAGATGGAGCATGTGGACTATTCACTTCCATTTCACAGAAAAATACATTCATTAAAGTGTACGGAAAATAATTTTTTAACATCTTTTCAACTTTTTCATTGCTTTTACAATTTACATCAGAAACAAATATGCATTTATGATATACCAGTCCATATAACCCATTTCATATTCATAGCACCTTTTACTGTGAGACTAGGATCTTTCCATTTGGGTTTTGTTCTTTACCTTCGCCAAAAGCCCGTTGTGTTGCTCCAGTCCGACGTTAATTAAAAAATACTATCCTGCTGTTAAGACAAACTACGAGTGTTTAGTAAGGTGACAACTTCACGTAGGTAGCGATAAATTAACGTCACACTGGAGCAAAACAACTGGATATCGGCAACGGTCCGGGATCAACACCAGAAAGATAAGATCCGAAGAAAACACAACTTAATTTTCAACCCCGGTCAGATGACGAGGTAACACCTAAGGAGCTAACACCCCACTCTCCAAATTTCCACACCACGCCAACATAAGGTCATTTGAGGTCACAACAGATTTAACATGCACCAGCTCTCTTTGTACGGTCTTTGGATACGAACTCGCAACCCTCCATTTTCTAGTCCGTTACTTCCGAACAAGGTTTCTGAGATATGGTGAAAACTTCAGAGATCAATTTACCAATATCTTTGTACTACAACCGTAAGGATACTGATTTAATTTAGCGTAACATATCTCATTTTTAAACATACTGCTGTTTGTAAAAAATGCAACCCCATGACGGAGTCATCAGAATTAAATGAAATTTAATACACAAACGGCTTGTATTAGTACAAATAAATGAATAAATTTTCAAAGCAACAACACAATATTAAGTGTCCGAAATCAGTATTTGGTATAGCCTCCACGCGCTACAATAAGTGCGGCTATACGACGTCGCATGGAGTGAAACAGATGTTGAGTGTCTGCTTGAGGAAAATAATTCCATATAGTTTGTATGCGCACCCAAAGTTCGTCTTTTGAAGCTGTAGGATGCGGAACACGAGCGAACAAATCAAATCCAACACTTGCTCAATAGGCGACATATCCGGCAAATAAGCAGGCCAAGGAAGAAGTTGCATGTGTTGGACGGAAAAGAAGTCTCGAACATTCCTTGCAACATGTGGGCGTGTATTATCCTGTTGAAAGATAGCTCCAAGGATGCCTTTAGGAAGGGAACCACATCGGGCTCTAGCACTTCACGGATGTACATGTTGCTATTCAGATTACCCTCAATTAGTAGCAGCTGAGATCGTCCATAATACGAAATCACACCCCAGACCATAACTCCGACATTAGTATACCTGTAGCAGTAGATTAAAGTGCTGCCAACTGCCTGGAGGAAGCTGTACGGTCATTCACCGTCATGTGGACCAGGTGTCTATCATCGCACGCTGACGTCACCTACCGTCGTCCACTCCCAGTTTTTCGAATTATCCGGTGCTCGTCGGTCCACTGCTTCCAAACTCGCATCACTGTGCAATTGTTCCACTGCACACGAGTTGCTATTGCGCGATTGGAAAATCCTCCTTCACGAAGGCCGATGATTCTCCCCCGTTCAAACTCCGTAAGTTGTTGAAATTTCACCCTATTTCGTCATGCGGGCATACTTAAGTCTCACTAAACGTTCTCCACTAAAAAAAAAACATGCATTATTTTCAACGTCCCGCTACAGCCCTCTATTTATACGCTTTTAGCATCAGTTCAGAGGGCGCTGCTCACACCACGCATGCGTGGTGGCTCTGAAACTTTACTACTTTGCATAACTGACATTTGCTGCAAATTTCATTTCATTCGGATGATTCCTTCATGGTGTTGCATTTTTTACAAACAGCAGTGTAATTTTAGCTCAACCGGTCATTTTAAAACAAGAAATAAAACACTGAAGTTAAGAGGTTTTGTTTTGTAGTATTAGTTTTTATTAAACAATTCTACAAAGAATTACGTATTCAACCAAAGATCTGTGGAAATTTGGTCGAAATATAAGTATACCGACAAGAAATTACCCGTATAATGATATTTTCCGAAAATAAATAATTCTGTAAAATTTAACTCTTAAATAATATTTCTGTTTTGTGTTAAATAGTGGAACGCCAAAATACAAACAGAAACGAAGTTCCGATCGGTGAAACATGAGGTATTCCGGAAAACGAATGAAAAGTGTGTCTAATTTCGATTTTATGTGCACGATATAGAGAAATTCGTAAAACGACGTTTGAAAAATATTGACAGAGACCATGATTATTATAAATGCTCAAATATGACCACAACATTTCAATGGAATAATTTTAAAAACACTGTCTTAATTCACTGCTTAAATACATAAACAGAATTTATAAATTATATTGGTAACAAAATAATAATATTCTAGCCTTGCCAAGTACGGAATACCAACATTACGCTCTTAGGATCAATGTGTTTTCGTTTGGGCTTTCCATTACAATATGTAAATTATGAAAAATTAATTATTTTGAAGATCCTGTTTTCTCTTTCAAATATTCATGAATTGTTTTTTATGGGAAGAGATATAAAATGAGTTCAGATATAAAAATTATAATTTAATTTGTTTTGAAAAAAAAAATTTTTTTTGATCAATACTGGTAAAAGAATTTTATTAGAAACGTTGTTTTTCCATCAATACGGATAGATCAAACTGAGTTACGTACCGCAATATTTTTATACTCAATGTTATTCCTATGGAGATTTCGAATTGATTTTAACCCACGAAAGTAGAAAAGATAATTGAAGTCCCTTTACTTTGAACTGTTGAAGCCAAAACCATAACCGTTGAAAACATCGACATCGATGTCGCATCCCTACTTCCTATTGATCAAGCGCAGTTAAAACAGCGTATAGCAACCACTATCACTGCACTTGCTTCAGATACAGGTTACCTGTTCGACAGAAATAGGTTACCGGTTCGACAGAAATAGGTTACCGGTTCGATCTGTGTAGTGTGACTAAGGGTGTACACATTAGAACATCTGTGACTGTCTCTAAAACAACTTGAAACATTCACCTACACTTCTGTTACAGGTAACATAAAATATCTTACATTATCACTGTGATACAGTGCGTTGAAATTGTATACTTACTTATGAATCACCCTGTATTAATGAAACAAATTGTTATATATATTCCTTCAAGGTAGGTAGACAGTGATATCCCATCACAAAATTCGTTTTGCTAGAAATCGTATTTTAAGTTTTGGTTTACATTGCATAGGATAAGAAAATTCATGTTTATACATAGGTCTTTTTATACTGGATGTTTTAAAGCTACAAACTTCAAGGACAGTTAGGGAACACAAAGTTTAACCGATCCACGTAGGATTGTATATCCGCAGGCGATGTCGATAAAAGGTTTTCCTCTTTGAAATTCAGGAACAATGCTGGCATTCCAATAGGGGTGACCGATTCTATTGTAGGTGTATTGTTTTCCTTCCAGTTCAATCAAATGTGAAATATATAATGGAACACATATGAAAGGCCTCTCATCACACGATCTCTGCCCCAACGTTTCCGGGTCGTGGTATCCCGGATGGAGTAGAAACCGGAGGGCTGCGAGTTCGAATCCAACCGAAGACCGGGCTGGTGCACCTTAAATCCGTCGTAACCTCGAATACCCTCACTTTGGCGTGGCGTAGAAGTTTGTAGAGTGAATTACAAGCTCAGATGTTGCTTCGTTATCTAACAGTGTGTTAATTTTTTATTCTAGGTGGACAAAATTCAATTTTTTTAGTGTCGCAGATTGTCAAAGAGACATCATATCTTAAAAGTAGTATGTCCCCTTAGCAAGACCACGGTTTTATTTTTCAAAATAATTCCTCCTAACAGGATGTACAGGGGTCCAAAGATTGCGAAAGTGACACGCTCTGGCGTGGTACAAATTTACGTGATGTCGTCATCATATGTTTTCCTTCGTGAGTCGACCCCGGATACTGCTGCCTATAATTATTCTTTATTTTTAAATAGAACTGTTATAGGTATATATGACCATTGCTCAGGTGTATATTAATATAAAATTGCAAAATTTACGGTTAATAATGAATCGAAGTATATTTAATATATGGAGTAAAGTTGACAAATTTCTTTAAATTTAGCATATTTCTGCATCCAAATAGTAACTAAAAACCTTAAATATACACCAAATCAGTATTTTATCACTCACGGCCTCTTATAATCACCCAAAACCTGTGTATTTTTTATTTAATAATTTTGTCTACCTAGACTGCGAAAATGACACACTGTGGCGTGGTTCAAATTTACGTGGTATCGTCATCAAATCTTTTCCTTCGGGAGTTGACCCCGGACCGCTGTCCATAGTCCGTTATGTTGCTACGGTGCGACGTTAATAAAAAACCTACCTACCCAAACGTTTCCACGGATACACGAATCAAAAATAGGTAGGTAATTGGTAATTTTTAGTTAACGTCTTCACACTTCTTCAAATTAAAAAAATTCAAAATTACGTGGTGTTGTCCTCTGATATTCTTCCTGATTGATCCCGGACCGTCGTCAATAGAATAGCCCGTTGTGTTGCTCTAGTACGACGTTAATTAAAAATTACCAATATTTTTATGTACCCATTCAACCAATACTGATTTAAAGTTAACGTTTCGATTTATCTAACGTTCAAATGCATGGTTTCGGTTTTCGCATGCAAAGAAACACACCACGGCAGAATCATTGTCCCCTTTGACGCCTCTGACTTCTTTAACATCTTACAAAGTCGAGATTCTCCTTCGCTTCTCTATAGGTCCAGGAACTCATTTGGAAAAGACTCGACGTGTAAAAAAAGCGAGTGAAACGAATCGGGACACCCACCAAACTGAAAGTGAAAGAAAGGCCCAGCTCCGGGTGATACGCATGCAGCTGACCCACAGCAGAGTAAAAGTCGATGAAACGACAATCCGATAAAAGGTTTTCCTGCTCTGAAATTCCCGAACAACACGGCTGACATTCCAATAGAGGGTGGTCCGATTCCATTTCGAGTGAGTTCTTTTCTTTCCAGTTCTTCGGGGAAAGACGCATTTCCGGGCAAACTTGTCTTGGTTAATTCAAAAGGGTTCAATGATCCCCGGATTGGGAATGGTATCGGTGCGACAAAGGCAGGAAGTCACAAAGAAAACAGGATCGGGATCAGGGGGAACTGCTCGTAACAGGCTTGGAATTTTATGGTCTCCTTCGAAATACGACCTGTCTGGAAATCCTTCGATTCGCTGAGGTTTTATAGAGATCCCGAGATGAGAGTTCTAGGGTAGGGATGGAGGGACGATTTTGCTTTTAGGGTTTCTGTTCCAAATGCGATTCGATGAGTGGACTCATTGAGATTGATTGATTGATGTTCTGGAAGGTTTTCCTCTTCACTTCGGGAGACTGTCAGAAGACAATTTTTATTTTCTTTGTGTGTATCTGTGCTGTTAGTTTCTTGGAGCCAGAAATGCTTTATGATCCACCGTTATATGAAACCGCTTTTTTATGCCCTTCGAAGGACACTGTGAGACGAAGAGGCATTTTTGAAGATCTCTTTATGGGTGAAGACTCGTCACTATTAATTTATCACCTTATATCACTTGAGAACTTACGGATGGTGTGCGACGAAGAGGTATTTTTGAAGATCTCTTTATGGGTGAAGACTCATCACTATTAATTTATCACCTTATATCACTTGAGAACTTACGGATGGCGTGCGACGAAGAGGTATTTTTGAAGATCTCTTTATGGGTGAAGACTCATCACTATTAATTTATCACCTTATATCACTTGAGAACTTACGGATGGTGTGTGACGAAGAGGTATTTTTGAAGATCTCTTTATGGGTGAAGACTCATCACTATTAATTTATCACCTTATATCACTTGAGAACTTACGGATGGTGTGCGACGAAGAGGTATTTTTGAAGATCTCTTTATGGGTGAAGACTCATCACTATTAATTTATCACCTTATATCACTTGAGAACTTACGGATGGTGTGCGACGAAGAGGTATTTTTGAAGATCTCTTTATGGGTTAAAACTCATCACTATTAATTTATCACCTTATATCACTTGAGAACTTACGGATGGTGTGCGACGAAGAGGTATTTTTGAAGATCTCTTTATTGAAGACTCATCACTATTAATTTATCACCTTATATCACTTGAGAACTTACGGATGGTGTGCGACGAAGAGGTATTTTTGAAGTTCTCTTTATGGGTGAAGACTCATCACTATTAATTTATCACCTTATATCACTTGAGAACTTACGGATGGTGTGCGACGAAGAGGTATTTTTGAAGATCTCTTTATGGGTGAAAACTCCTCACTATTAATTTATCACCTTATATCACTTAAGAACTTACGGATGGTGTGCGACGAAGAGGTATTTTTGAAGATCTCTTTATGGGTGAAGACTCATCAATATTAATTTATCACCTTATATCACTTGAGAACTTACGGATGGGGAAGTGTCTTAAAGTGTGCAAGGCGTTTTTTATGCCAGCGGTTTAGCTTTAAACATCTGAGTCGAGGATTCACAAATAATTTCATGATATAACCGTATACAATTTCATATTCTTATTATTAAGTACCATAAATAAATGTATCGACCAAACGGTCTGGTAGTTAAGGTGTTAGCCTATACACTGACTAGCCAAAACATTGTTACTATCCCCACATTTGCTAATGAACTCGTCTGGATGACGTAGAGGTCATGTGATTAAGTGAGAATGGTATTTAACTATTGCTGGAGAAGGTAAGTAAACATTCTTGCACTTACTTTTGCGAGTGATGGGAAAGGCAGCTGATCTAAGCTAATTTGATAGAGGGCAAATCGTTATGTCCAGAAGACTCGGAACGAGTATCACTGAAGCAGCACTACTGGTAGGTAGTTCACGATCTTTCGTTGTTAATATTCATGTAAAATGGATAAATGACGGTGACACCAACAGTAGACGCGTGGACGACCAACAGTGTTGGTCGTCCACGCGTCCTCAAAGAAAAAAGGACGTCGGAGACTGTCCCGCTGTTAAGGGGGTCCGGGACACATTGAAAAATTTTTATTAATTCATTTAGAATTTAGAATTTTTTTGTACTGATTACCCATCTAACTAATAAGCAAACCCACAACACGAAATTTTTCCAAAAGCTTTTTAAAAATTTTAAATTACAATTTTTTGAAAAAAAGAGGGGTCATTTTAAATTGCTAAAACTCAAAATATTCTTGACCAATTTTCAAAATTCTTGCAGTAAATTATTCACAAATTTATAAACTTTAATTTTGATTCAGCAATTTTAAAAATATTGATTTAATAAAAAATAAAAAATATTTGAATGAAAATTTTTGAAAATTTTAAGGTAATTTTTTTTTTGAAAAGTCATATTTTTAAAAGTAAATATTTGTTTCAAATTTGCTGATTCAAAATTAAAGTATAATGTTTGAAAAAGATATATTCCAAATTTCAACCCTTTAACTTTATCGGTTTTCGACTTATAGCAATTTGAATACAGGAAATCTTGAAAAAAAGTATCATGGAGAAAAACGCATTTAAAGTTTTAAAGACAGTTGTTGTTGCCATGACAACAACTGTCAAGAGTGTTAGATTTTCAAAACAACGCACCACAAAAATTACTTCTAGTTCTAATTAAGATAGAAATATGATTTAGACGTCAGTTTAAGCAGAAAAACACAGCGAATTTCTTCAAATAATAAAAAAAAAAAAAATTCGAAAATTTGACGATTTTTGGACCCCCTTAAAGTAAAATCGGCACGAGACAGTGGCTCAGCTGACAGCCCAATACAATGCAGGCCCAAGCGCAAGTGTTTCGGAACACACAGTTCAGCGGACACTGTTGGATATGGGACTGTGCAGTAGACGCCCCACATGTGTGCCTCTGTTGACTAAGTGTCATCGTCAACTACGCCTACAGTGGGCCCGGGAACATCCAGACTGGAACATGGATGAGCGGAAGAAAGCTGCCTGGTCAGATAAATCCCGATTTCTCATTCATCACGTCGATGGTCGTGTCAGGGTACGCCGTCTGCCAGGCGAACAGTTGCTCCCCTCTTGTACAGAAGGTCATACACAGGCTGATGGTGGAGGTATTATGCTTTTGGGGGACGTTCTGATGGGCGACTCTGACACCCGTAGTTGTGGTAGAACCGACCATGAACGCTGCGAACTATCTGAACATCATTGCGGATCAGTTTCACCCTTACATGGCTTCTGTCTACCCAACTGGAAATGGAATCTTCCAGCAGGACAACGCCCTATGGCACAAGGCTCGGATTGTGTTGGAGTGGTTCCAGGAGCATACGAATTCCGCTTAATGTCTTGGCCACCTAACTAGCCAGATCTTAATCGATAGACTTTATTTAGAGTGTCATGGAACGGCAGCTCAGAGCTCAAACACCATGTCCTAATATCTCGACTTTGCGTGACCCCTGCTTAGACATTTGGTACAACCTATCTCCATTCATGTACCAAGAACTTATGGCATCTATGTCCAGGCGAGTTATAGCTGTTTTGCAGGCCAAAGGAGGCGCAACGCGTTATTGAGTAGGTGGTCATAATGTTTTGGCTCTTCATTGTAGATACACTCTATAACAAAAAAAATTGACGCACCAAGAAGGAATCATCCGATTGCTTTGAAATTTCGTATGCAAAAATATTTTGACCAAATGTACAAATGACTACAATTTGGTGTCCAATGAATGAATAGTGCGATCTCCAGCGCATCGGAACTGTGCATCTAGCAGATGTATATATGGAGTTGTTCTTGAACTGTTGTTAAAATTTTCTGCTGCATTGCTATTTAGGATACCTTTTAACGACTGAAAAAATGCCTCGCCGCAGGACTAGAGCTCATTACGAGCAACTTTCAGAGTTTGAAAGAGGTCGTATCGTTGGATTGAAAGAGGCAGGTTGGGTAAATCGGAGAATCGCTCGTCATGTTAGTCGAAGCGATGCGGCGATTAGAAGATGCTGGCAAGAGTGGGTGAACAATGGCAGATTTCAGAGTCATGATGGTAGCGGTCGACGTAGGGCCACAACAGATCGCGAGGACAGAGTGATTGTCAGATCAGCTGTCACAGCGCCTGATTCATCGCTATCAAGCATCAGTCGTGCGACCCACACACGAGTGTCCACCATGACCATTCACAGACGGCTGAGAGAGCGAAATCTACGCTCGTACCGACAGTTACGCCACCTGCCACTCACGCCTGCACACTGTCGAGCCAGATTACAGTGGTGCTTGGCTCGATCAGGCTGGAATGATGCTGACTGGGGACGTATAGTCTTTAGCGACGAATCCCGCTTCCAACTGTGTCCTGACGATCATCGAAGACGTGTCTGGAGACGCCCAGGACAGCGTGCCGATCCTGCTTTCACTATTGCACGCCACACGGGCCCTCAACAAGGAATTATGGTCTGGGGTGCTATTTCCCTTGATAGCCGGACCCCTTTGGTCGTCATTAGAGGTACACTTACTGCACAGCGGTACGTTGACGACATTCTGAGACCTGTTTTGCTACCGTTCCTTTCGCAGTACCCTGGGCTTATTTTTCAGCAAGACAATGCCAGACCAGATACGGCACGTGTTGCTATGAACTGTCTTCAAGCTTGTCAAACACTTCCTTGGCCAGCCAAATCACCAGATCTCTCTCCCATCGAGCATGTCTGGGATGTGATGGGAAGGCGACTGCATCCGGTATTGAATGCTGATGACGTATTCCGACAATTGGACAAATTTGGCAAGAAATACCGCAGGAGACCATCCGGGAGCTCTATCGGTCTATGCCACGCCGTGTGTCAGCTTGCATCCAGGCTAGAGGCGGGTCAACACCTTATTGAACTCGTTACTGTAACTCTGAAATATAAATCATTCAATTGTTCTAATATTTTAATCATTTTCTATTCTGTACATAATTTTCCTATCCACCAATTTTTGTCTCCATTGGACAACTCCATCTTGGTGCGTCGATTTTTTTGTTATAGAGTGTAGTAAGGTTCCTGGTTCTAATCCGGGACAGTGCATGGATATTTGAGAGCGTATGGTGTAGAGGCGGCTGGTGCATCTCAAATCTGTCGTGGTCGAATCTGCTGAAAGTTCACGTTGGGTTGGTGTGGAAGTTTGGAGAGTGGGGTGCCTCATCAGGTGTTGCCTCGTCATCTGACCGTGGTGCAAAATGACGTGGTGTTGATATCAGATCTTTCCCTTGGCCCAGACAGTCGTCGTAAATAGCCCGTTGTGTTGCTTTAGTACTACGTTAATTAAAAATACCACAATACCCACAATGGAACACCACCAGGAAGAAAATGTTATCTCTCACACAGACAATTCAAATCCTCCTTCTGCATTCCACCGGTTGCAACCCACACTTTCGAATCATTGCGGGTTTCCATCAGGTGAGAAAAGGACCTCGCAGAAACACCCCTCCCCTTTAATCCAATTCCCAAACGGCGTCAAACCGAAATAAAAGAGGGTCGGTAATTTAAAATTATTTCCAGAGGTAACTCCGAGGAAACGGTTACGGGACGAAAGAATTGAAACGGTCTTGGCGCCTAAATGGCGAGATTGGCGGAAGCCTCTGGAGATCCGGGCTTCTGACGTGGAGAACGGCTATTAGACGGGCGTGCAACTGTCCATAAATTGGTGACGGGCCTTCTCCAGAGCCGACGTTCCACGCTCCTCTGAAATGCACGATAAAGACACAGTGTGCCTCTGCTCCCTGGTGTCGGCCATTTATTTCGCCGTTGCCGTGGGAAGAAATACTGTTATTCGTCCTGGTCTCGGCGTAAAATGGGTGCGCTTGCTTTGCATTTTCCTTATCTCGCTGAGGGATTGTATTTCACGGTGAAAAGGCGCAGTAAAAGGCGTTGGATACAGTTGGAAGGCTTTCTGTTTAGCGAGATATTGGCCTTTGTGCTGGAACTAATTTTGGGGAGCTGGTATTTTTGCGGCATTTGAGATGAAGGGGGTTTTTTAAATTGCTTGTTTAAAAAAGTTTTTGGTTGTTTCACAAACATATTTTTCCTTTTTAACCTTATGACTATAGATATAACTGGTTGGATTCTTGGCGCGAAGCTACAACTGCTGTACCAGAGGTAGTGCTAAGATTAACACGGTAGGAAAGAGAAAATACATAGCGTCGTTCAAATTAACTCTCTCCTTCTCCCGCCCACTCTGTTTACTCTTTCTCTCACACAAACTTCTTTAGGAACCGAGATACACAACCCTACAACAATGGTGTGCATGGAATATTTATACATTTTAGTTCAAAACATAAATAATATTACATAACCATTCACTCAACATACATATAATATAAAATACCTTTCAGCTCCATATGCATAGAACATTTATAAACCTTTTAGCTTACTATGCAAACTTTATTTACATACCCTATAGCTCAATATGCAAACTTTATTTACATACCCTATAGCACAATATGCATTGTACTTGTATACAACTTTTAGCAGAATACCATAATAACACTCATATATACTACCCTCCAATAATGGTCGGGACGCCAGCGGATTTGCATAAAATCTGACTACTTGTTTGGGGGTGCGTTACATGATATGTCCTGGGACCTTTGCATGTTGTTCCTAGTCAATTGAACGCCGACGTTTACATAAACATTTGAGACAATCTGGTTCTTCCTACGTTCTGGCAATTTTATGGAATGGACCAATGTTACTTCCAGGACGACCATGTCATGCTACAGCCTCTGTCAAGCAGTGGTATCAAGACATGGATGTAAAACGTCTTCCCTGGCCTGCTCAGAGTCCCGACCTAAACCCCATAGAACATTTGTGAAACGAGTTAGAGGGAAGCTTACGGACCAGGGATCCACGTCCGAAATCTACAGCTGAGCTGGCGACATTCTTGCGCAGGAATGGACACATAGCTGTGTATCAAAACCTTATTGAAAGTATGTCCAGAAGGGTTGCTGGTGTCATTGGTTATCCTGGCCAATGGTTAATGATAGTAATAAAGATGATAATAATAAAGATGATAATAATAAGGATGATAATAATAAAAATATAATTAACTTTCGCTAACTGGAGTGATATTGTGTGCATATGATATTCGTATCTTAATTTCATGAATAAATATACTGTCGAATCGAAATAGGTGGAGAAATATAATAAATACACTAGCAGGCCAGCACGGCGTTGCCCGTGGCTGGGAGAGTGTGGTGGGGGAGCATCCCAATATTAAAGCATGTATTATTTCCCTTATACCATCACATCTTGCTTTCCGGACCATTATTGTAGGGTAGTGTAAGTCAAATTGCTCGACAAATACGCAGTGCCCTACGAGCAACTAACGGAGTTCGAACGGAGCCGCGTGATTGGCATCCGTGAGGGTGGACTTTTGTAACGTGAAGTCGCCATTTGCACGGGGAATAATGCAACAACAGGGATACATTTGCAGAAGCGATGGACCATGGAGAAACGGACAAGTTGAAATCCCTGCAGTGGGCCACGCAATATGTCGTTAACACGGGAGGACATTCTCCTCATCCGCATGGCGGTGACAAACCGTACAGCGTGTTTCAGTATTAGTAAGGGCACGAAAAAAACTGACACGGCCAACGCCGTGTTTTCCTTGCCAGTGTATTTATTATATTTCTCCACCTATTTCGTTTCGACAGTATATTTATTCATGAAATTAAGATACGGAGATTATACACACAATATCACTATAGTTAGAGAGAGTTAATTATATTTTTAATTATTATCAACTTTATTATTATCTTATTTATTATTGTCATCTTTATTATTATCATATTTATTATTATCTTTATTATTATTATCTTTATTATTATTATCTTTATTACTATCATCTTAAAAACATTATCATTATCATCATCTTCACCTCTATCATAATATCATTATTATTATACAGTTCATTATTTTACCTTTACCAGTACATTTTGTCAACTACCAGTACATTTGTTGCTACAAAGAAAAACTGTTTTATACAGTTTTTTCTACTACACAAATCGTAGATGATCGTATGAATATACTGCTAGTGTGCAATTCAATGTAAAAGTTGAAAAGGATGTTTGTCTTAGCGCTAGTACAATTTCTGATTTTCTTTCAAGATTAAATTCCGCCATTGTTTACTTCATGTTTGAAACACACATTTTTAAAATATCCTTATTTTTCACTGGAAGACTAACGTACTCCTTAAATAGATCCATATGATGGAAAAAAATTATTTTATGACTCATTAATTATTTTATTCTAAAATCAGGAATCATTCTATATCAGGAATAAAGAATGACTATACTTCTGTATTTTTCAACAAGAGAGACAGAAAGTAATATTATTCAAAACTACTGTTTTTAACTTCGCTACTTTTTATGTGAGTCTGAGAACAAGTAAATATCTTTCTATTACAAAAAAAAATTTCAATATTTTTCATATTTATTCGCTTTGTGATTGGTAATAGCGAGTCACGTGATAGCGAGTCTTGTGGTTCAACGGGCTAATGAATTTGGAGCACGCGCAGACGATAAACACAGTTTTTTTAATTTCCAATGGCAAGGCTGGGTACAGATTGCAAAGACAAATACAATACATGATACAATACAGTACAGAATTGACCTAAGTCATTGTAGCCTTATACAAGGCCAGAATTGATGGTCACTTGTGAAGGGGCACCATCATTGTCCCTAACAAAGGACAGCACAATTTACATCCATGCCCTGACCCAGATTCGAACCGGGAACCTTCCGATCCAGATGCCAACACCATGACCGCTAGACCGGTTGGTCGGCACGATAAACACAGTTATATTTTTTAATTAATTCATTCATAAAATTTGAGAGCACGCGCTAGAGAGTTATCAATGTTTTCAAAAGAAACGGCAAATTCGGTCGCCGTTTCCATAGCAACAGTCGAATATGAAAATCTTAAAAAGTACTATTACAACACGAATCAGCTAAGACATTTAAAATTATGATGAGATTTCCTCTGAGTTTTAACAATATGGTATTTTTTTTGACAATTTCCTTTTTTATGTGGAAATAAGATGTTTTGTTCTTGACATTTTTTAAAACATTTTGTTTTTATTTACCGTATATTTCCATGTATGAGTCGAGAATTTGTGGAATGTTTTCTAAAGCTAAAGTACTGGTGTCGGCTTATATACGGATCCGCTAATCTCGCAAAAAAAAGTAGACAATTTTCCGTTACTCGGGCGCATGCGATATATCGTAATAGGAAGGGAACCTTCAATTAAAGTCGTACTAGAGATCCGGGATCAATCCAGCAGCGATCTATATGGGGATGAATTGTGAAGCAATCCCCTCCCCCTCATTGTTGAAAGTACAGATCGCAAAGCGACCTAAATATGATTGTCTAGCAATCATCGGGGGTTGACGAACGATAGCGAACAGGGGGTGGAGTCACCTATATAGTTTATTAAAAATGTAATTTATCTTTAAATTAAAAAAAAATTACATATGCCTATACAATATATATATAATATTACCTAAAATAAAATAATAATATTCCAAAATATTCCTTTGAACTTTTAAAATGGCAACGATAACAATACTAAGAGAAATTAAACCTTATATAATAGTGGTTATTTTTGTTGCATAAAATAAATGCTTTGTAGTATTGCGATTCGAATGTTGTGGAAGAGGGGAAAATAAGAAAGATATTTAATGAAAATGAAAACTAATTTTCTCCCGGAGGGAAAAAAGACTAAACTCGATTATAAAACCGAAATTTTAAATTTGATACGAGCTATAGATTTCCTACATTCGTAATACCAACTTGTTATTCAATTTCATTTTATTTAATAGCAAAATCTCATTATATCATTCCAATTCATATTTTCTCAGAATATATTTCGTAATCCTCTTTAAAATATTTCAATCCAATCTTTAAACAAAATCAGATACCTTATCATCCTTTCATTTGTTTTCTCTTCATTTCCAGAAAGTAATGGAATAATTCAAGTGATACTGGATATTTTCAAAGTTCCGTTAGAGTTAGACTATTGAGGTTTAATTAGAAAACACGATAGAATTTCACAAAAATGAGAAAATACAGCCCATATTCCATTACGAAATAACTCAAAAAATTACAGCGATAAACCATCTACACTGAAATGATGATCTTACCTTGCGACTGTTTTGAAAAGCTGAAATCAAATGGTATAAGGCAAGGGTTTCCAACCTTTTAGTAACTGCGTACCATTTGAAATTTTTAGAAATTTTTGGTGTACCACCAGTTTTATATTTTTTTAGAAGCATATATCTAATGTCAGAAAAGTGCCCAATGGCTTGTTTTATTTTAATTAAAATACTAAGAAAGCTTCATATTTTATGATTAATGCACTTGTATTTCGTATTAAGAATGTTTTAAGGGAGACCCAAACCCCAAATTTCGAAAAAAAATTTCAAAAAGTGTTTTTTGGTTTATTGGATAAAACGATGCATCAGATATTCACGAACAAATGGACAAAATTTCAGAATCGAAGAAAATTGCTACCAGCTGCTTTTAAACTTTTAGTTGACCTTCCAACTACATGATCGACTGCCAACCATTGGCTTCGTTTTCCATGAAAACTTCTATTTATGCAACATTATATCATAGCGTATCTACCGATGATTATCCCAAACTTTTTAAATATCCTTAAGGTGTAGACTCCTGGTTTTTCTATCAATCGACGGAAACTAAAGGACAAAATCCATGTCCTCATGTAAAACATTTGGTGACCACATTGAAGAAAACACATTGAAAAAATAGCGCTAAATTTCGTCGCATGCGTATCACTAGAAAAAGAGAGGTTCATTTACAGAAAAAATAACTGTAAAAATAGAATGTGTGGTTTATACAGTGGTGGTTTATTTTATTTTATATATAACAGTACTGATCCAATAAAATAATTTTGTTTCAGTTCATTAAACAAGAAATGTATAATTTTTCAGTGAATTATCACAAATCACGCACTTGTCATCAGAGAGAAAACTGGCTTTTAAAAAATACATGCGAGTTTGCGGTAAAAACTCTTGTTTTGATAAGTGTCTCAATGTAACAGAAATTACTAAAAAAAATAGTACTTGCAAAAAGTAAGTTATTTTTGTTAACTTCTGTTGTATTTTGTACTCAAATTGCGATTATCTCAAAACCAGTTTTATGCAATTTTGCCAAAGTTCAAAGTACAATGCTGGCCGCCCAAATTGCAACACCAAGAAAGACAAGAGATATCGCAACAAAATTTATTTTGTAGATAACATGTTGACCAAGTATCAAATGATTAAATTTATAGACTTCTGTGAAGTGTGGTTCCTGCCAAAATCAGTAGCCCGAGTAGCCGCCATTGTTGGATATCACCGCTGCCACACGCCTCGGCATTGATTCAAAAAGACTTTGGATGTGTTCTTGGGGTACAGCAGACCAAGCAGCTTCCACAGGTTGATCTGGTGTGGCAGCTGGGGATGTAATCTGGGTCAATCGTTGAGCAACCATGGACCACATGTTTTCTATCGGCGAAAGATCCGGAGAGCGAGCTGGACAGGGAAGCAATTCAATCTGGCGATTGACGAAGAACCCTTGGACAATGTGTGCCACGTGTGGTCCCGCATTTTCCTGTTGAAATATGGCTGTGGGCAAGCCCTGAAGGTAAGGAAGGATAACTGGCTCCAACACCTCGGAGATGTAGCGCTGGCTATGTAAAGTACCGGCAATGCGTACTAGAGGAGTGCGAGAGTGATATCCAATACCGCCCCATACCATAATACCCGGTGCAGGACCAGTGCGGCGGTGCATAACGCAGCTGTTCAGCATCCTCTCTCTACGGTGTCTCCAGACTCGAATCCGACCATCGTGGTGTTGCAGACAGAAGCGTGACTCGTCAGTAAAAACAATTTCATTCCATTCTGCAGTCCACGTCCTTCTTTCACCGCACCATTGGCGGCGGATACGTCTGAGGTTCTGCGTCAAGGGTAGACGAAGCAATGGACGTCTTGCGGACGACCACTCTGTTGTAAACGGCGTCGAATGGTACGCACAGACACTGGATGATGCTTTACAGACTGAATGTGCTGTGCTATGGTTCGTGATGTGGCTGAGCGATCCGTCACTGCCATATGCACAATATGCCTGTCATCACGTGAACAGGGCTGTAGTGGTAGGTATACGGCGGTATAAGCCGTATACCCTCTGGTTTTTCCAGCAAATTCCTTATATCCTCTGCTTTTTCTTAAAAACTAAGTACACGCTCTGCTTTTCCAGGAAAGCTTTGCGCGAAACGTCAAGTAATGTAAAATTAATATAGGCATTTTTTCTATCAATAATTTGAACTTCAATTAATTCGAACATATTCCCCGGTCCTTTGAGTATACCCCATGGGCGCTCGAAGGAGGGGGGCGGACAAACCCTGGCTTATGGATTTACTAAACATATACATGTATGTGCGTGTGTACATGTTTTTTGCCCCCCCCCTACTTGAAATTGTAAGTAGTAAGTACATGTTTCGCCTCCCCATGGAAAAAATTATGCGGAGGCCCTTGGTATACCCTCTGGTTTTTTTACGACTACAGCACTGCACGTAAAGTGGTGCACTGAGGTGGATGCGATCGAACACGTCGGTCCGTCGTAACCTCCTGCATCCAACGATCACATATCCGCACTACAGTTGTTTGGTTTCCTCCAACACGACTACTGATTTCCCTGAAAGATAATCCACAATCTAGGTAGGCCACTATCCTTCCTCTGTCGAACTCGGATACTTTATCAAAAGATGATCGCTGTTTTCTACGAGGCATAATTGACCGTTTTTTTGAAAAAACCACAAGAAAAACACAATTGCCGTACTTGAAATCGTCGAAATCTGCAAGCCTTAAATAGCGCTTTGAAGTGGCACCACAGGCGCGCGTGATGTGCGTCTGCGCTGAAATTCTAATCATTTGCATATCTCACCTCCGCTAATGCATGTTGTAAATTTCATATTATTTGCATGCTTCCTTCAGGGTGTTGCATTTACGGTGGCCAGCAGTGTGCTAAGGCTGTTTGATATATGTACTTAGAGTTAAACTGTTTACATTTTTTTTTTTTTGTTGAATAACTGTTTAACAAACACAGAAACATCTTTTTTTATAAATAGTTCAGAAAAAATTTTTAAAATTAATAAACATAAAAAATTGGAAATTTTTACAGAAATTTATTACATAATGAAAAAAAATATTTTTCTATGAAAACTTGTAAATAAATTTTAGAAAATTAAAAATTTCAACGGATTTGAAATATGCGGAAAATACACTAGCTTAATATTATTCGGGAATTAAATGTACATTTGCATGCGAAGTAAATTGTAGAAGCTATGAAAAGTTTCCGTACAACTTAAATGGTTGCATTTTTCTATGTAAGCAAAGTAATTATTCTAATTCACTTTTCAGTCGACATTTTACCATTTCAACCCGAACAACACCGGGTTATTCTGCTAGTTAGTTAATAATATAAATTAATTTCAATTTGGACATTTTTTGAAAATTATTCTGAATGGATCGTTGAAATAGACCTTTGTTGAAGTGAAAGTAAAAATGAAACTCTGAAAAGAAACTAGGTTAGAAAATACCATACGCGAAACATCATGCTCGACCGCCATTTCAAAATTCTAAATATTGAGATGGACCCCAAATACACTGGTTTCCAAAAATTAAGTTAAAAATCACTAAAAGACCTATAATTCGTTCAAAAAGAAGCCAATCCGTATGAAATTTACATATGTTGTTAAATAAAAGATGTTGAATAAAACTGCAAAATGCAAATTAGTGGCGCTGCAATCGGATTGCGTCATCTGTAATGAACAAAAAAAAATGCAAGCTAGAGACTAAGGCTGCAGGTATCGCTGTGATAATGAGATAAGTCATCTGGGATAGCCAATTCGTTACAACAACCTCGAGGTATCATTTGCCCGCAGAACTGCGATTTAGAGCCAATGTAAGACTGGAGGCAGGTCAAAGTCAGACAGAGGTGGCTAAATGTGAGTCCTTCTGTGATTCATAGGTTTTGACAACAATTTCAAACAATTGGTTCGGCATCCAGAAGGTTCAACCATGGACGGCCAAGCTCTACGACAAGCGCCGATGACTGATATTTCCAGTTATGTGCACAAAGGAATAGAACCACAACCTTATCTCATCTTAGAGCCTCTCTTGCTGGAGCCATAGGAAGGTTGGTGTCAACATCTACCGTGCGTAAAGGGCTTGTGAGATCGTGAAATACTGGAGCCAGCTGCAACCCAACTGTTGTTTTTGCTTCGCGAGTTTTACGAGCGACAAAAAGGAGTCTGAAACAGAAGCCGCTTCTGCAGGTGTTCTTTCCGACGGATCGCCGACTGGCCTTTGACCTTTGCCGTTGGGGGAACTTGGAGACTGTGGGGAGGCCGAAGTCGACGGGGAGAGAGCGAGAAGCGAGGTTGAGTTTTCCTCGCGCTGACCCGTGAGATGCACATCTCGATATATGAATATTGATTCTTTGTAAATTGTAAATAATTCTAACTAATAAGAAACTGATTTTCTTAGCTGTTGGTTGTTTTCTCCTCATATACGATTTTCTGATGCTACCATTTTTGGGAGACGACACCACAGGCTTCACGAAGGTGGTCTTTACACGAAATCACCAGTCATTTGTGTACCGCTCACACACCTCACGTCACAGGAGGGAACTTTTGAGGTGGGCACGTCAATATGTCCACTGAATGGCTGATCAATGAAGGCGTGTTCTCTTCACGGATGAATCCCGGTTTAGCCTTCAAAGCGATAATAGGCGTTGTTTGATTTGGAGAGAACAGGGAACACTTTGTCATCCATCAAACTTTCGTGAAAGAGATTCATACGGGGGGAGGCAATGTGTGTGTTTGGGGTGGTATCTCTATGGGTAGCCGACCAACCGGTCTAGTGGTCAAGGTGTTGGCCTCTGGATCGGAAGGTTCCTGGTTCGAATCCGGGGTTAGGGCATGGATGTAATTGTACTGTCCTTAGTTAGGGGTAGTGATGGTCGCCCATTGGGTGCCCCTTCACAAATGACCATCGCTTCCCGGCTTTGCAGTGGCCTATGATTAACAATCGAGTGCCCGCCGTTATTTAAAAAAAAATCTCTATGGGTGGACGCACAAATTTCAATGTCTCTCCACGTGGAACAGTGAATGATTACGTCCATAGATATGACATTACGGATGCTTATGTGCGGCCTTATGCCGGTGCAGTAGGTAATGATTTCCTGTTCCAGTACAACTCCAGACCGCACAGGGCTCGCATCGTGAAAGATTATCTTCATCACCATACAATTCAGCACATGGAATGGTCAGCTCGATCACCGGACTTGAATCCCATCCAGAATGTTTGGGATGCTTTAGGAAGACGTGTTGCTGCTCTAAATCCTCCTCCTCAAACCCTTGCGACGCTTACAACTGCTTTGCAAGAGGCTCGCCCTTCCCAGCGAACTCATCGATCGCTTAATTGACAGTATCACACATCGCTGTATGTGCTGTATTGCTTCTGAGGGTGATCATACGCCATATTAAAGGTACTTTCCCTTTTTTTTAAACTGACACATTCACTTTGTTATTTTTATACATGTGCTAATTTCTAAAACACCATAATTGTCTGGTTTGTTATTTTTCATGTTATCTTACACCTTACTACCTGTTGTGTATTGTGACTCAGTTTCATTAAATTCTAGATGTAACTTTTTGCGAAATCACTATTTTTGTGATGGTGTCATGGTGTCTCATTTCTCTCTCTTCCAAAGAAGGCACTTCCGACACAACCGTCTCGTTCGAGAATTTTATTGCTACTGACGATACACACTAATATTACATAGTAGGGTAGCGTTTATGGGCAATATGAAATTATAAAGACAAATCTATCAACAACAAAATATATATATATATATATATATATATATATATATATATATATATATATATATATATATATATATATATATATATATATATATATATATATATATATATATATATATATATATATATATATATATATATATATATATATATATATATATATATATATTACAAACACAAAAGTTATTCTTCTAACTTTCGTTTTCTGGTTTAATACATATGATTTTTATTTTTATTTTGATCTTTCATTAAATAACGTATTTGAATGATATAAGTATTTACCAGTCAGATATAGTTGCAGCTTTAGCGCACTCCTCTGACAGTGTGTTTTATTTTTATATTTTTTAAACAACTTTTGTGTTTGTAATAATATATATATATATATATATATATATATATATATATATATATATATATATATATATATATATATATATATATATATATATATATATATATATATATATATATATATATATCTTCAAAAATAATTTTGAAAAAATATTTTTTATAATTTTTTTTAATTACTTTTGAAGAGTAGTTTCTAATTTAATTCATTTATGACATTGAGCAAATCACTTGTAAATTGCCTCCATAATTCTCATGAATTTATTTTACAAAGTATTTGGAGATAACTGAAGTAGTAGCCGACTGTATACAAATTATTGAGAATGAAAATGGAACTTCACGATTAAATCATGGATGGAAATATGATAATATTTTAGTTATTTTGCACTAGATGGCAGCACCAACTAAGCTTTGAAATTGACACTAAAGAGAGGCTCTAGTCTTCCGAATTACATAAGCATAGCAACCTTCCGTATGTCAAATATTTTGTGTTTCAATTTTTTTTAACCATCATTCAGGAATCTTTTTTTTTTTTTTTTTGAGAAAATGTGTGTGAGCCTTGAATTAAAAATTGAATTTCCATTGATGTATGTTCTCGATGTCACCAAAGTAATTGAAATTTCAATTTCCAGGGACACGTTTTTCCGAGACCAACGCAGACACACACATCGAATGCAACTATTCCATAGAACTTCAAAACCAAGGGGTTCTCCAACCATGATAGAATTCCATGTTGTGTAGGATTGCCATATATCTCGTTTTGACCGAGATTGTCCTGGTTTGAAAGGCGCGTCGTGGTCGCTTTGTCCCTGTCAGAAAAAAAAATCAAATTTCCCTTTTGTCCATCCACTAAAGTTCTTCGAATCCAGCGAGTTCAAAATTGTCTGGTTTTGTGAGTGGTTGAGAAATTTCTCATTATATTGAATGTGGAATTACAGGAATAGTCCTAAGCAATGACTTGTCGCTATCATCGAGCTCGACATAACTCAAGGTAGAGCGTGAACCGAACATTTGTGAACCGAACCGTTCACGAGCCTCTAGTTCTCATGATTGGGACGGGTTTTGGGCGCCAAACGAATGGCTCGTGAACTGCTCGGACGAACAGGCGTTCTAATTGGAACGGCGTCGTGAGTAGTTCGTTGTTTTTCTTTCAGCTCGCGAACCTCCAGGCTCCATCGTCATCACCGGTGGCTGACAAATAACTGCCTGGTGGTTCGCGGTTGGTTCCATCCTTTCTGATGGATCGCTGGAAGTTCGTTGGGAAAATAATTTTAACGAACGGTTCGACTCGCAAATATATACGCACCTTTAGATGCTAAATTACTTTACCAAAGCGCTGAAAGAGGAAAAACTACTTATGAAATACACAGTCCAGTCACATTAATGTGACCACCACCTCCTATCGACGTCAACTTGAAATAATCAATCACAAAAGGCAGGTGGCAGCACATTGCAGTGGAGTGTATACAAAGGATGTCCTAGGGCATCGGAAAGCATTTCAATCGTTGGCATAATGCAGAAACGTAGCGATTTATCCGACGTCCAAAAGGACATGAATATTGGCTTTCGGGCCAAGAGTGGAAGCATTTCGGAAACGGCTAATTTTGTGAACTGTTCGTGAACTGCCGTGGTAAAAGTATAGCGTGCATGGCAAAATGACACTATCCAAAATCAGCGGTGTGGCACATGTGGTGCAGTACGGGCTATAGATGACAGAGGCGAACGAAGGCTAAGGAGATGCGTTCGGGCGAATAGACGTGCAACTGTTGAGCAACTAACCGCCCAGATGAACCAAGGGGCTACCAAGAGTGTATCCCCAACAACGGTTCAGCGAACGTTGCTGCGCATGGGCCTCCGCAGCAGACGCCTGGTTAATGCACCTATGCTGACTGCTTTTCCTCGGCGACGAAGGCTGGAATTTGCACTCCAGTACCGCAACTGGACGTCCACAGAGTGGCGACAGGTTGCTTTTTCCGATGAATAACGTTTTATGCTCCATCGGACAGATGGACGTTGGCGTATACGGCGTGAAACGTCTGAAAGCAAACACCCTGCAACAATTGCCGGAAGAATCCAGGCTGGAGGAGGGAGGTAATCTAGCACAGCTGGCTACGGCACTTGAGTCGACATGACTCAACATCCCAGTGAACGCCTTTAGAAACCTAATTGACTCTCTTCCTGCACGTCTCACAGCGGTTCGCTCTGGCAAAGGTGGTTATTCTGGCTTTTGACAGGTAGTCACATTAATGTGACTGGACTGTGTATAAGAGGGATTTTTAGTGTGAAACAAACCACAAGACGAAGATTTTGCACCTTGTAATACAGTATAGAAAAAGCAGAATTTACCACCAAAACACTAGTTCCAACTGTAGTAAGCTTTAAAGAAAAAGCCTTACACAGAAAATAGTTAGTACATCGCATTATTTAATTTAGGCTCGTGCAGTTTTGAGAGGCTAGTCTACTAGTTTTTGTTCGGTTGATTGATTGACCTCAGCTTACTTTATATTTTTCTATAACGATACTATTTATCAAATTCAAAATGCAATACTTTGCATATCTACCAATACTTAAACGTTTAAGTAAACTAAGAGACAACAAGACTGCTGATAGCCAGTCTAGAAAAGCTGAGAAGCTTATCATCGTCAATCAAAACACACATCACTTATTACAAAAAAATTATTACATCAACAAATTACAAGCAACTTCTCTTAATCAAACATTTTACTGTTTGTTATTGAAAACAATGACGGATTCATGAAAAAGGTAGGAAAACTCGCCTATGTTTATCCGATTCAAAAGATTCCGATTTGAAAGAACTTTCTATGGTACAGCTACAGTCTACGTTTAATGCGGTGGCAAGCAATTTTTGGCGCACTTCTAGTAGCGAGTTACGGTAGGTTAAGACAACTCATCTGTATTTGCGGTTATTGATGCTTTCATGGCAGCCTCGTCAAACGGAAACTTTAAATTTTCATTTTGATAATTCGTCTTCGGTACAGCTACACTCTACGTTTATGAGTGATGGCAACGACTTGGCGATTTTTTTTTGGCGAACTTTTTAATCGCCAAGGAAATAATTATTTCCTAACTCTTTTACTGTCAAAACTTTTTTTCGTTTTACAACACACTTTTTAAACATTTTCAGAACGTTTTGAAAAGAATATTTAAAAAAAACTTTCACAAAAAGCAGTAAACTTAAGCACATATCAAAACACGTTTGTGACCCAGCAGAGAAACTAAGCTACGAATGTTGGATAAAGAATACACTGAAACTTATCAATTACACTAAATACAGTAGGCAAGTTGAAAAAGAAAACGATTTTTAAAAGAAAAAAAGCAAGAAATAATACAACCTGATACATCAGAACGGTTCCGAGAAAAAAAAATTACGAAACAAGAATATTCCACAAATGCAAAAAACAATACATGTCAAAACTCTGCCGTGAAAAAAAATTATTATGAAATTTAAATTCCACAACTGTAGAAATACAAATAAATGAACCAATGGTATCAAACAAAAAAAATTTAAAACGACCAGTGCAATCAAAGGATATTTTAAAATCAAAATAACCAATGGGAGGAAAGAAAACATTTCAAACGAATCAATGAAATCAAACGACTTGAACGGATTTTGGAAGAACTTTCTAGAACATTCAAAATGAAAATTGAAAGTTTCCATTTGCCGAGCTTGCCATGAAAACCATAACAACCGAAACGAAAGATGGGTTGCCTTAATTTATCGTAACTCGCTACTAGAAGTGCGCCAAAAAAATCGCCAAGTCGTTGCCATCACTCATAAACGTAGAGTGTAGCTGTACCTCGTCTTCTTCTTCTTTCTAATCCCACTGATCTGGATCAGATCAGGTCCATGAGTCCCTCCGCCCTCAATCTCCCTAGAACCACACCAGGGCTACGCAGTAGGTCCTCCCGAGATAGCGCAATGCATCCTAGCAAATGCTCGGCGGTGGCCTCACTTGTGTTGCATTTTGTACAAGTGGGGAAGATTTTGTTTCCCCGGGAGAACCTTAGAGTCCTAAGGCGTCCAGTTTTGAACATAGATAAAGCTGTCTGGTCCCGCCTTAAACCACCAAAGCTCAAAGCACCATCAGGGCCAAGGCTACAATATCAAGGATGGGGCGGCGGAAGTTTCCAAGACGAGTTGACAAGAGCCTTACTTCTGGATAATTCTAGAAAGTTCTTTCAAACTTCGTAAAAGTCGTTTGATTTCATTGGTTATTTTGAAATTTTTTTCTCTGATTCCATTGGTTAATTTAATTTTAAAATATCCTTTGATGCATTGGTTCTTTTAAATTTGTTTTCTTTGATTTCATTGGTTCATTTAATGGTTTTTCTCCATTATTGGAATTTTATTTTATTTTATTTAGTTCACGGTAGAGTTCTGACATTTATTAGTTTTTCGCCATTTTTGGATTTTTTTTTTTTTCAATTTTTTTTTTCCCGGAACAGTTTTGACTTATAGGTTGTATTATTATTTTTTCTTACAGCATTTTGCCATCTAAGCACCGTTTTAATGTGTAAAATGCAGACACAGTAAATTTTGATTATCAGAAAACAATAAATCCCCTGTAACCTGTCTTAATATTTTAAATAAAATGGAGCAATAAATGAAACCTGCAAATGGTCTGGATAGAACTGTAGGCGTGAAATATAAGTTGACTGAGTATTGCTTTTCAGAGTGAGTTCCAAACAATGTCACTAACAAGTTGACTAGCAGTCATATTGATTGGTCTCAGTAAAAAATTGACTGTTAGGCAATTTGGCATTTTATCGCCTCGTTTGCCGATAAAACATCTTATGATAGGGTAGACAGGGTTAATGCGTCTTCCTTTAGAATAGCGACAATAGTGGTGAAATCGCCGAAGTCTACTTGTATGTCACGTGGTCCAATCAGGTGATGAATCAATGGAGGATCGCCTTATCCTCTTCCGTGGACCCATCAGATAAATTGTGGTTTCTTCCTAGCAGACATAAGTAGACCAAGGATCAAGTTGCTACAAGTTTTTTTCACGTGTCGCACCCCGGCAAGAAAAGTGACACAACTCAAAATTGCAGAATTTGAGAAACATCAACTTAAAAAATACTATCAAACGTATAATATTGAAATAGTATTCGCTTCTTTTAAATTTTACGTAAGTATTTATGGTGATAACTTCTATTAAATTCTATAGAATAGTATTATAACACGCTGGGGCACCTCATACATAATTTTTCAATGACATAACCTCGAAATCTTTATTGTTTGACCTGTGGCACTTTTCTTGCCGGAGTGCGATGTGTGTGTGAGAGAGAGAGATTCTAGGCACATAAAAACAAACTCACTGTACTTTTATTTCTCCTCTATGGAAAGAATCTCTGAGCAAATGGCGGGACCATCATTTTCCACACTTGTAAGGTGCAGTTTGTTGTGCTTAGGACTTTGCAGCAAAAAAATTCAGAATCCAATCCACAAATATGAATTACGAAATATCGAAGAATTTGGATTGAATAACATTACTTAACTTTTCCAGCGAGGTTCTTCATTCCCATTGGAGTAAGATGTTTTGTGTATCAAACATTTTGCGGCCATTTGTGATTGTTTCAAGGCCAGAAAGGCCCTGTTGGTTTTTGTACCAAGTTTTTTTTGTCAGATCTTTTTGACAACCTAGCCAAATGTTTCCGCCCAAGAACTAAGCGAATTTCCTTAAAATAAATATTTTTCTGCCCACCCTACTACTTACAGATTTTGGAATAAGAAAGTTCGCCCAATTTGGGGTCCCATGAATAATGATTATTGTATTACCGTTCGGCATTGTGGTTTGGCAACAAAAACCCGAAATCACGCCAAGACCTATATTTATAACGGTGGCAACGACCTTGGCGCTTTTGTTGGCCCTCTTCTGAAGTCGCCAAGTAAAGAAATATTTCAAATTAACCAATGAATCAAAGGACAGTTTAACGGATTTTGAAAAAAAATTTTAGACTATTCAAAATGAAAATTTAAATTTTATCTTGGCCGAGGTTGCCATAAAAACCGCAATCAACAATATAGATGGGTTACCTTAACCTGCCATAACTCGCTACTAGAAAAGCGCCAAGGCCGTTGAGACCGCTAGAAACGTAGACTGAAGCTGTACCTAAGATTTTACACGATCTTAACCCAAGATACATATCGACGAGGACATCTCGTCCAAGATCTGGTCAATTTTGCCATGGACGAAATACCTCGTCGAGACAAAACTTCCCTTTTACTCCGATGGGAACGAAGATCCGAATAGAAAAAACAACTTATGACTTGCACAGTACTTGCGATCGTATGAAACAGGTTCTTGCACCAGAAGCTGGATACTATAGGGCAGTTTTCAAAGCGAAGACAAATCCTAAGAGGGTTTACACGCACAAATAATTTTAAATTCCATCTTTAATAACTTACATTCTTTTTCAGATGCGTGATTATTATCAACTGTTCTACACACCTATTCGCAAGTAGCGGTGCGGTATAGTGACTACATGACTGACGCAATGTTGAACACGGACGGCTGCACAAATAATTTTAAATTCCATCTTTAATAACTTACATTCTTTTTCAGATGCGTGATTATTATCAACTGTTCTACACACCTATTCGCATGTAGCGGTGCGGTATAGTGACTACATGACTGACGCAATGTTGAACACGGATGGCTGCACAAATAATTTTAAATTCCATCTTTAATAACTTACATTCTTTTTCAGATGCGTGATTATTATCAACTGTTCTACACACCTATTCGCATGTAGCGGTGCGGTATAGTGACTACATGACTGACGCAATGTTGAACACGGACGGCTGCACAAATAATTTTAAATTCCATCTTTAATAACTTACATTCTTTTTCAGATGCGTGATTATTATCAACTGTTCTACACACCTATTCGCATGTAGCGGTGCGGTATAGTGACTACATGACTGACGCAATGTTGAACACGGACGGCTGCACAAATAATTTTAAATTCCATCTTTAATAACTTACATTCTTTTTCAGATGCGTGATTATTATCAACTGTTCTACACACCTATTCGCATGTAGCGGCGCGGTATAGTGACTACATGACTGACGCAATGTTGAACACGGACGGCTGCACAAATAATTTTAAATTCCATCTTTAATAACTTACATTCTTTTTCAGATGCGTGATTATTATCAACTGTTCTACACACCTATTCGCATGTAGCGGTGCGGTATAGTGACTACATGACTGACGCAATGTTGAACACGGACGGCTGCAGTCCAAGAGAGTGCGACCATCATTGTGCCCGTGTATGCCAGCAGTACGTGTGTCCTTGCGACTGCCAGCAAGGCTATGCACCCATTCCAGAGCGCCAAAGAGTTTGCTGCCAGTGGGAATTGATATCCCCTTCAAGGTTATGTCCGACTCCATTTGAGGGTTTCAGATTCAATCATTTTAACAAAAAGACTTAGAGTGGAACTGGTCGAGATACAGGCCACACATATCTTACTAGCAGGCACTCGCTTTGTTCATTTAACTATCTCATACTTCATACTCTTCGCACATGTTAAGCAAGTTCTAGATATGAATAAGAGGGAATGAGTCCAACTTGAAGTTTTCCCAGCTCTAGCTAAGTCTAGTAACCCGAGTTGTTTCGAAAAACACTGATATTTGGTAATTTTTTTATTGATCTTTATATCAGGGTCGGTAAATCAGTTGTACCTTGATCGCGCCAAGAAGGGATTTTGATTGCGGCTAGTACATTAGTAGTTCCTTGAAAGTTATAAGAATCGCGCCAAGAAAGAATTTAGACTAAGACCGATACAGCAGTTGTTCCTTGAAAGTTATAAGAATCGTGCCAAGAAAGAATTTAGACTACGACCGATACAGCAGTTGTTCCTTGAAAGTTATAAGAATCGCGCCAAGAAAGAATTTCGACTAAGACCGATACAGCAGTTGTTCCTTGAAAGTTATAAGAATCGTGCCAAGAAAGAATTTAGACTACGACCGATACAGCAGTTGTTCCTTGAAAGTTATAAGAATCGTGCCAAAAAAGAATTTAGACTAAGACCGATACAGCAGTTGTTCCTTGAAAGTTATAAGAATCGCGCCAAGAAAGAATTTCGACTAAGACCGATACAGCAGTTTTTCCTTGAAAGTTATAAGAATCGCGCCAAGAAAGAATTTAGACTAAGACCGATACAGCAGTTGTTCCTTGAAAGTTATAAGAATCGCGCCAAGAAAGAATTTAGACTAAGACCGATACAGCAGTTGTTCCTTGAAAGTTATAAGAATCGCGCCAAGAAAGAATTTAGACTAAGACCGATACAGCAGTTGTTCCTTGAAAGTTATAAGAATCGCGCCAAGAAAGAATTTAGACTAAGACCGATACAGCAGTTTTTCCTTGAAAGTTATAAGAATCGCGCCAAGAAAGAATTTAGACTAAGACCGATACAGCAGTTGTTCCTTGAAAGTTATAAGAATCGCGCCAAGAAAGAATTTAGACTACGACCGGTACGCAATCGCGGAAACCCTCACGCTTTCAGCACTCCTTGGCGAGTTGGCGAAAGCCGGGTGTATCGCCAACTGCGAGAACTATATCGGGCCATGCGAGACAAGACGACAGTTTCATATACCCTCTTGCTGCCATCTGTTGACTCAGAAAGGAATCTTTTTATTACAAGTTTTTTTCTGTTTTAAATGTTTTACCTCAGCTACAAATATATATTAAATACATAAAATAATATATGTTTTTATGACACACCCTAATATCTTAAACAATAAATATGAAATAAAACAACTTTAAATATTTTTTTTTCCTTTGAGAATACATGTATAAAAAATTTCTGTCTCCTTAACAGCCCAAATGCAAATGCTATAATTATATATATAGGATATGAGTTAGAAAAAACTTTGTTTCGAAGAAAGTTATTGAAAACAGTCAAAATATAATATTTTTTCAATTTAAATTTTGTAATCTTGAGCTCAAATGAGTAAAACTAATCTAGAAGTGTATTTGTTTACAAAAAATTACTTTAGTTAAATCTTAGTACTTATTATTGATAACTGCTTTTACTAATATAAAAAATATCTACTACTAGTTGCCTCCCCAAACAGTGGCGGGATTATATTAAGTAGGCGATCAAACAAGAGATTTGATTCGTAAGAAAGTATATTATGAAAATAAAACCACTTGGGTTATCAGATCTTAGTCTTCATGACAAGATACTTTGAAGTATGAATTAAATACATTTATTTGATTCTTGGTTATGCATGTTTGTACAGTACAAATAAGTCAAGTATTACAAATATAGGAGCTCTGGATAGACACATAGTCCATTGGTCTGTCTTACTTCACTTCAGTTACAAGTGAAGATTAAGAATCAGTTACAGTTATGTCACACCCTTCCTTTCAGATGTTTACCCATACACTTAATCAAAAACACATTTTCATTTATAAAATAATAAAATAACAAATGAACTTGTCTATATACATAAAACATGTTATAGTTATACAATTAATGTTCATAATCATTAAGGTAGTTTGGCTTTCTAGTGGTTCTACCACTTCTAGTTCTATTTGTTACCAAATCACTTTGAACACATGTATCAACATCACCACTATTATTATGAACAGAAACTTCTGGAACAATATCAAAATTTATATCGTTGTCTAACACTGTATCCGCATTAAAGGAACATTTAGTTTGTCTTAAAAACTTACGATTTCTGATTAAAGTTTTACCATTTTGTTTTTGAACAATATAAGACCTAGGATTTTTGTGTTTAGATAACACCTTAGCTAATTCCCAAGACTTATCAATATTTTGCAAGTAAACAGTTTCACCTATCTGTAAAGTTTTTAAGTTAGATGCTGTTCTGTCATAATACTGCTTTTGTCTTTGTTGACGATTCAGCAGTTTCTGATCAACATTTGTAAAGAGTTCAGCATTTAACAATTTGTTACTGATTGGTAGTTTGGTCCTAAGTCTACGATTAAGTAACATTTGGGCTGGAGACAAGTTTAACCCAGAGATAGGTGTGTTTCTGTACTCCATTAGACTTATCAACCATTCTTTACCTTCTTCATAAGCCTTTTTAAGCATTGTTTTAGCTATTCCAACTGCTCGTTCAGCCATACCGTTGCTTTGAGGATACCTGGGACTAGCAAATATGTATTCAAAATCCCAGTCCTTTGCAAATGATTTATATATATTCGAAACTGTTAAATGGACTATTATCACTAACAATAATTTTAGGAATTCCAAATTCTACAAAAGTTAATTTAAGTTTTAGTTTTACCTCATTTATGCTTTTATTAACTAGTTTCTTAATATCTATCCACTTAGAATAATAATCAATTAAAACTAAATAATTATTACTTCTAAATTCCATAATATCAATTCCAATTTTCTCAAAAGGTCTTTCAGGAATTGCATGTGGATGTAATGGTTCTTTTGAATTAGTTTTCTTAAACTTCTCACATACTGCACATTTAGAAATAATCTCCTCAATATCTCTTCCCATACCTGGCCAGTACATAATTTCCCTAGCCCTATTTTTGCTCTTTTCAATGCCAAAATGAGACTCGTGAATTAAGAAAAGCATTTCCTTTCTTAATGATTTTGGAACAACTATCTTGTTACTCACAAATAGTAGTCCATCCTCAATCTGCAAGTCATTTTGTAATTTAAAATAGTGCTTGACTCACACAGATTCTTTTCTGATTCTATCCGGCCAACCTTTTAAACAGTAATCATACACAATTTTAAGGTCATCATCATTTTGTAAAGCACTTTTAAATTTGACTCTTTTTGCTTCACTCATTGGTAAGTGTTTTGAGATAGTATGCACTACATAAAGCATTTCGGGATCATCTTTAACTTTGTCCTGAACATATGCACGAGATAAGGTATCTGCCAAATACATATATTTACCAGGTACAAACTTAATTTCAAATTGATATTCAAGCAATTTTAACAGCATTCTTTGTAACCTAGCTGATATTTTGTTAATTGGTTTATTTACAATTGCTGTGAGTGGTTTATGGTCACTCTCTATAGTCACCTTTCTGCCATATACCAAGTTATGAAATCTTTCAAATGAAAATACAATAGCTAGAAGCTCTGTTTCTATCTGAGCATAGTTTTGTTCAGTTTCTGTAAGACTTCTAGACACAAATGATACTGGATGCCCATCCTGAGTCAAACAAGCTCCTAAGCCATCCTTTGAGGCATCGCATTGAATAACAATATCTTTGTTGCAGTTAAATACTTTTAATACTGGGGCTGTACTCAGTAATGCTTTAAGCTTTTCGAATGCTTCTTCCTGCTCTATATCCCAAAGAAATTCAACATCATTTTTTAGCAAACTGCGTAAAGGAGCAGTTAATTTTGAGAGATTTGGAATGAATTTCGATAAGTAATTTAGCATCCCCAATAATCGTCTGATATCTGCCTTACACTTAGGAGTTTGTAATTCTTTAATGGCTTTGATATGCTGTGGATCAGCTTTAATCCCTTCCTTTGATATTATATGACCCACGTATTTAACTGATGGTACTCTAAATTGCAATTTCTCCTTATTAAATTTTACACCATTTTCTTTTGCACGTATCAGCACCTTTGTTAGATTTGAGTCATGCTCTTCCTCAGAACTACCTGTCACTATTAGATCATCAAAATAAATCTCAACTCCTGGGATATCCCCAAAAATGTTTTGATTTCGCTTCTGGAACACCTCTGGTGCTGAAGCTATACCGAATGGTAAACGGTTAAATTGATATCTACCGAATGGAGAATTAAAGGTACATAGATCAGAGCTAAATTGATCGAGTGGTATTTGCCAGAACCCATCTTTTAGATCTAACACAGAGAATACTTTCTTCCCTTCCAAACGACTCATTATTTCTTCAGCTGATGGTATAACGTGATGCTCTCTTTTTATAACCCTATTTAGATTCCTAGGATCTAAACAAATGCGTAATTTACCGCTGGGCTTTTCTACAACTACTAGACTGTTTACCCAATCTGTAGGTTTGTTAACAGCAGATATTATACCCTTCTTTTCTAACTCACTTAGAGTAGCTTTTAGTTCAATCATTAAGGATTGTGGTACCCTTCTAGGTGGGTCAATTACAGGATTAACATTTTCCTTAATTACAATGTGATAAGGAACACCTGGAAATCTACCCAAGCCTTTAAATACATCACTATAATTGCTTAATACTTGATTTTGATCCAGAATGTTACTACTAATGTTATCAACTCTTTGAATTAAGTTTAACAATACACATGCATTTAAACCCAATATTGGTTTAGAATCTACATTTACAATGATGAAATTCAATTCAACATTTACACATTTTTCAGTTGAACACAACAAACTTACCTGTCCTTCAGGTTTCAACTTATAATTACCATATGATATTAGCATTACTTCAGTTGTGCACAGATTATGTTTAGGTATATTCAAGCTATTACATAGGCTCAAGGGTAGGATGTTAGCTTCTGCCCCTGTGTCTAGTTTAAAATTAATAGATTTACCACATATATATGTTTATATTTTCATACCATGATTTTTCTTTCACTTCAGTAGACACTGAGTCTATATACAATTCCAACACTTCATTGCTATCACCTGCCATGACTTCATGGATCTGTCTTGACCCTGTTTTGCCATTTTTAGGTGTTGCATTTCTAATGTTCGAGCGACACATTGCAGCAAAATGATTTTTTTGCTTACAGATACTACACAGTCTGTTATAAGCTGGGCATTCTTTTCTTTTGTGGTTTTTTCCACACTTATTGCAAAGAAACACACTGTTATTCATAGCACTAAACACTGGTGGCTTGTTCGATGGTTTAGCATTAAACTGCCCTCTCTTGGCTCTGACAGTATCAACCTCCTTCTTCACTTGGATGGGATCATTAATAGTCTTGAGCTGTTCTCGACTGGTTTCAACCATTATATCAACACGGATATACTCTGCTGCCTTTTTTAGGGACAAATCAGGCTCTCTCAGCATGCGTTCTTCAAGTGCCCTGTTGTTGATTCCCAGCACTATTCTGTCACGGATGAGGGACTCCTCCTGGTCTCCAAATTCACATGATGCTGCTAGAGTTTTCAACGCAGTGAGATACAAGTCCACAGACTGTCCATCTTGTTGTGAACATGAAAAGAATCTGTATCTTTCAAATACCACATTTTTACGTGGTATGCAGTATTCTTTAAATTTGTCAATTACATCTGCAAATTTTGCACTGTTGTTGTCATCAAATTTGAAAGTGTTATATATTGCAACACCTTCATCACCAAGAAAATTTAGTAAAATTGCTATTTTTGTAGCATCTGGCTTTTTATCTTTTTCTGATGCTATCAGAAAATTTTCGAACTTCTGATTCCACCTCCTCCAGTTCTCTGCAACATTGCCAGCTGTAAAATTCATTGCACCAGGTGGGTTGAAAACTTCCATCTTTACAGGAATATCAAAACAGTTGCTTTATACAGGAGCACACAGTTCAGGAACAGTCAGATGATTCAGGAACACATATAGTTCAGATAATTGAGGAACACATAGTTCAGGTATTTCAGGAGCACATAGTTCAATCCAATCTTGGTCATATGGATTCAATCTTTTTACATCCGTTAACTGACACCATATCAGATCTTAGTCTTCATGACAAGATACTTTGAAGTATGAATTAAATACATTTATTTGATTCTTGGTTATGCATTTTTGTACAGTACAAATAAGTCAAGTATTACAAATATCGGAGCTCTGGATAGACACATAGTCCATTGGTCTGTCTTACTTCACTTCAGTTACAAGTGAAGATTAATAATCAGTTACAGTTATGTCACATGGGTTATAAAGGCGAATAATTTCCATAATAAACAACGTGATTTATCCGCCACCCCACTCGCATCTTAAACAAGTACATTATCATCAACTCTTTCTATTTGACGAGTTTTAAAGTAAGGGATCATTTTATATTGTAAAAATCATAACGAAACGCAATTGATTGAGTAAATTTCAAATAAATGTAAACATATACAATTTGTTTACATTGGGTACTTCTTATACCGCCTGCTTCTTATATCAACCAATATTACGAAGTAGTTACAATAGAGATAGATAAAGTAAAACAAAAATAATCATGTTATATCTTGAATGTCAACATAATATATATAGAATATCCAAAAAAAATCAGACTGATAATCACAGCACTCAGCGAGAAAAAAATGGCGATCTTCTAAGCAACTTAGTAGGGTTGCTCGAGAAATTGAGAAGGATTGCCAATTTCCCCAGCTTTCGGTTCTCAAAGTGCTTTATATCGCCAAGGAGTGCTCAAAGCGTGAGGGTTTCCGCGATTGCGACCGGTACAGCAGTTGTTCCTTGAAAGTTATAAGAATCGCGCCAAGAAAGAATCGCTCCAGTTATATCAATAGCCGTAATCAAAAGCTTAACGTCACACCAGACCAACAGTGCGGGATATTGTCGAAAAACACCGGAATATGTCTGAAAATTGTATTTTACAATTTAAGTAGTTCTTATCCTGAAATAACACAAGTAGAAACTTGCTAAGCGCATATTTGTGCTGCTTGGTTGTTCTATGGTATGTAGCCATTTATAAGAAATGCCGTCTCTAAGTTCAGCTTAAATGTTCGGCACTAATTGAACTTTCTAAATGTTTTACATTTCGGGTTTGATCCCGGAGTGTCGCCAATAACCCAATGTGTTGTTCCAGTGCGACGTTAATTAAAACACCTACCTAACCTAAATGCTTTTCGAGTTTCTAAGACTGAAAACCAATATTGTTGGGTGACACTGCCAATGTGATGGTCTTATTTAACACTGCCCATGTGAAAAACCCCTTGGTGTGAATACCCAGTGGTGTCTTCCTATTTAACTTCCCTGTTTCCCAGATTTGAGAGTATATTGCTTTATCTCCTCAAAAAGCATTAGTCAAAGCTGAAATATTTTCAAGAGAAGATTATGTTTGTCATGGATTGTTCATTGGTTGTTTTGGAGGTTTTATGACCCAAAGGCCAGGGGAAAAAAAGAGGGATTTTGGGCAGAGATGAGCAGTGGGATGAAAAAATCGCTTGTTTATACCAGGAGAAAGACGGTGAGCTCCATCGGAAAATAAAATATCATAAGAGTACCATGGAACCGTGACACACCTAAATGATTTGTGCCCTGAGTGCTCTATTGGTCAAGGAGATTAAAAGTGGTTAGAAGGTATGCAAGGAAAACTGCAAAAACGAATACATGCGTGTGACCCCTCTCAGAGCTCATTTTGTTCTCAAGCATTCAGTTTAGTCTCAATTTCAAGTAAGAAAGTCAGTGGTTCTATTCAGCAGCAAATCTATATGCATAATAAAGGATATGTGTGTATATTCTTTACAGATAAATATACACCGTTTGACCGATGCACACCAAATTAGGTACACTTATACAGAGGCTGTTGGCACATTTTTTAGACGATTTTGGTTAGCGGTAATAAAAAATCGTTTGCTACAAAAGAAATAATTGCAGTTGTACTATGTTTTTAAAAGTCAGAATTATCGTCTGCGGCTTGAGAGGTTTGTTTTTATTCAAAATGGCGTTTTTAACGAAGCAGTGGTTCGAAGGCTATATTTATGCTGTTTCCGAAGAGAAATATTCATGTTCCGTTAGCCAAAAACAATGTGAGAGTCATGGTTTTGTGATATCTAAAGCGTCGATAGGTAATATCGTCAACAAGAAAGGAAAAAAAACGTCAAATTGGAGACTCAAGTGGGACAAAAATTCCAAACAAGTATCCAAGGAAGAAACGGACATCTTCGACTCTGGCAAAGGTACGTTGTTTAATGTTAAAAGAAAATCCCCCTAGTCAAAGGGCAGTTGCAAAATCATTAAAATGCTCGGTGTCCACTGTAAACGAAATGATAAACGTTGATTTAAATCTTAAGAAAGCGAAAAAAGTAGATGAATCATGGGCATATTTAAAAGATTGCAGCAAAAAAAAAGCCATTTATTATCATAAAAGAGATGAAAAATAATTTAAGTACATGGTTCACAGAATCGAAAGAACGTTTTTCTAATGGATACATGATTGTTGCTGGTTTTTCATATAATGGCAAGTTAAAAATAAAGAGAGTGGAAAAAAATGTCAAGATTAACTCCAAATACTATCAGGAACATATTTTATCGTCAATTTTTCTGAATGAAATACCATCGCTTTACCCACAGTGCTATCAATCTGTGGAACTCCATCAAGACAAAGCTAGCAGTCACACATCAAAATCTACTGTAAATTTCCTAAAAGAAATGGAACAAAAAACCGGTATCAATGCCATACCCTTCACTGATATCCCTACTAAATCCCCCGATGTATCACCTATGGATTTTTGTGCTTTCGGACTTTTAAACTCTGCATTATCCAAACGTCGTCCCACAACCCTTACAGGACTCTGGAAAGCTGTTCAGGAGGAATGGGATAGAATACCTCTTCTGACACTTCAAAAGGCATTATTATCCTGGAAAATACGGTGTCGAAAGATAGTTCAGAATAAGGGCTATCAAATAGAACATTTAAAACACAAGAATTTTATGTCATTTAGTTTTGTGAATGCAATATACATTGTCTAAAAAATGTGTGAACAGCCTCTGTACTTTAGAACATTGCGGAAAACATAGGCTGTTATTTTACTGTCTGTGATTGGTCTGTCAGACTAATCTGTAGCCATGAAAATTGGCACACAGGTAGTCCCTAAAAGTGCCACTCGAAGCCCCAATTTTTAAATCTACAGTTCGTTTTCCTGCAATAAATGGACATGGATAAAGAAACACGTTCTACAGGGTTTGTGTATGAGTTAACACAGGGTAATGTCGCGGTCCTAATTTAGCTGTCGCGGTAGGAAACACATTCTACAGGGTTTGTGCGTTTAACACATAGAAATGTCGCTCTCCTATTTTAGTATTGATTTTTATTGTTATTTAGTATTGTATTTGAGTTAACACAGTGAAATGTCGCGGTCATATTTTAGTATTGATTTTTATTGTTATTTAGTATTGTATTTGAGTTAACACAGGGAAATGTCGCGGTCATATTTTAAACCCGAGGAACGCCGCGTTATCCAGCTAGTGTTATTATAAAACTTCTGAAACAATTCTTTCCTCTTTCTCAGCTCCAAATTCAGCGCGGCCACGTCGCACCCCATTCACGACGGCGATGTCCTAACACGGTACTTCGGGGTCGCCAGATCCCGGAGAGACCCCCACGACCCCATCCGATTCACAGGGGTCAATCACATCCCTCGGTGGCTGCACACTGACCTCTCCTCCCTCGACTTCAACTACTCCAACATCCTGAAGGAGCGAGAGGTGATGGCTGCATGCAGGCAGGACTTTCCGCCAGGCTTCTACCAGTTCCGCAGCATCAGGCCCTACAACAAAACGAACGATAACTGGTACGATACGACCCCTGCGCAGAGGATGCCGTCAGCCGATGACAAGAAGGCCGAAAAGGAGATGAAGATCAGGAAGATGTCTGCTCAGGGAATGGGTGGTGGTCAGATGTCTTATCTCGACTGATACAGATTTGTTTAAGAAATGCAACTGGTGAACTTTACAGTCATTGTGTTTATTCAGTGATATGTCATTCTGTCTAGTTTATAGAAGCATGTACTACTTGCAGCTAAGAAACATTAAATAAAACATTCATCGCAACAAATAGGAGAAAATAATTCCTTGTAAAGTAGATATAAGTTCCCGCTGGTCTCCCACAGACGTCAAATCTATATATATAATTCTCTTACGTGGCACGCAAAAAAGACGTTATTTGTAATCGCGTTTTGGCAACACTGTACGATTGTTTGTTTATCGCGAAGTCTCGCGCATCGATTGAATTTATAATGTTATCGGATGAAATTTTATTGAAAAAAAAAGGAAATTTTAATGAGCTGTTGCAGTTAGTTTATAATAGAAATCAAAGAAAGCGGAGGATCTTTTCAGGGCCATTTAAAAAACGGTCCTTTTCAGGGCCAACAATTATAGTTCAACAAGACGCTTGCACTACAACTTTCGGCAACAAACGCAATGAAAAAGTGTGCTGAGGAAATGTACACACAAACAACATGCTGGGTTTTCAATTTCCAAAGCAACGCTCACATTTCGAGTCAAAATTTACTCAAAGTTTTCATTTGAATTCTGATTTCAGAGGTACTGTATATATTTTCTGTAAAACAGCAAATTTAGATTTAAAAAACAAATTTTTTCGAATATCATATTTTGTAAACAATCCCTTCTGCTAGGACACGTGTCTTCATTGAGGCGAGCGAAGCGAGCATAGGTTCGCTCAGCGAACCAATGAGGACTGCGAAGCAATCCTCCGGGGGTTGGCGAGCAGGGGGCGGGCCCCCTAGTATACAAATAAGGTTTCAGTCCAGCGTCTTCATAGGAGCAGACTAGTTCTGCGTCTCTTCACGTTCATGAGTTCAACGATTGTCTCCTACTTCAAGTGGCCCCCAGGGGCATTCCTTCTTTAGGTTTGTACGGGCTTCACAACCCCGGGGTACCTGAGTGATCTTTTCTCCCTTTCGTTCTTCTTCTCCTCTACCCTTAGCTTTTTGCTTTTTCTTCCTCCCTCGTTGTGGTTGCCTCTTCGGAGGTGAGGGCTCCCCTTGAGAAGCTTTTCGCCAGTCTGTGCTTCCAGCTCCTCTTGGGGATTATATCACCCACGTGTTTGCCGTGCGTGGAGACCTGTGTCTTCGGAAAAGGTGATCCTGGTGATTGAGGGACAACATAACGCCCCAATACATTGCTTCGGCTCCTGCTTCGGACAAACAGGAGGTGTACTTTGGTCCCAGTACATTGATCGGCTGGTGGGTATATCCTGCTAGGACTAAGGACCTGCTCACCAACTAGCTCCTTAGGGCAGTCATAGGGGTGAGTTGGGTCCGTATAGTCCCTGGCTAGCACCGGTACAGGAACCTTTATCCCCTCGTTGGACTCCATGGTGGGTGGTGCCGCCAGGGACTGAATATCTCTTTTTCAAACATGGAAAACCAAAATACAACTTCTCCTTCAGTGGAGCACCAAATTAGTAAAAAAATTGAAAATAATTTACCAGAACAGAAGTTTTTTATCATGAAAAGTAATGAGGGAGATCTAAAAAATATATCTGCTATTTTACTACATAAAACTATATTAGGTATGGTAGGCGATACAAAAAACATAAAAAAAACCCTAGCAGGAGATGTACTAATAGAAGTATCAAATAAAACCCAGGCAATAAACGTCCAAAAAAATAAAATTTGTAGGTCCAATAGCAGTAAGTGTAACACCCCATAAAACTTTAAATTCATCAAGAGGCGTAATTTCAGAATCCGACTTAGTTCATGACACAGAACAAGATATCTTAGAATCCCTGTCACAACAATATGTAATCACTGTCAAACGAATCACTATCTCAAGAAATGGTCAAAAAATACCCACCAAACATATCATATTAACTTTCAATACACCAAATATACCAAAACACGTTAAAATAGCATATATGAATTGCCCAGTTCGACCATTTATTCCTAATCCAGTCCGTTGCTTTAAATGCCAAAGATTCGGCCACTCTTTCCTAGCTTGCCGTGGCAAAGAAACCTGTGCGAAATGCTGTAGTACAGAACATAAGACCGATGTCTGTACTACATCATCCCTTTGCTGTGTCAACTGCAAAGGTGACCATCCAGCTTTTGCCAGGTCTTGCCCTAAATTTATAACTGAAAAAGAAATACAAACAATTAAAGTTCAACAAAATATTTCATTTCCGGAGGCCCGAAAAATAGTTAATGATCGCACCCCGAAACCTGGATTATCTTACTCTTCAATACTTAAAAAGACCTTCAAAACCAACGGAACTCAAACCGATGTAACTATGTTTAAGCCATCTGACCAGCACAAAACTTCATTGAACCAACCAATAACGCCTTCTTTTTCTAAAGCATCAGCTACAACCTCATCGAATACAAAAATCATAAACCAACCAAATCGACCTAAAAATACTTCTTTAAAAAGAGCCATATCATCTGAACAAAATAACATTAAAATTTCAAAAAGTTCTTCTCAAACCTCTCTTCAGCCCGACGTTCCATCCAGAAACTTTAAAACTAATCCTTCTACCAGTGACCTCATTAATCTGTATAACTCAGAAAGCGATATTTCATCTGTAGAAGATGAGGACTTGGAGTCTTCGCCACTGAAGCCGAAGAAGGATCCTCGGCAAGACAAACATCGTCCTAGGACGAGAAACCACAAGTAGTTTTTCCTTTTCTTTTCTACTTTATTTTTATGGCTTCCTTTCTTTCCTGGAACTGCCGGGGTTTTCGTAACAGATGTGATGATGTAAAAGACATCATAAACAAACATAAGCCAGCTGCAATCGCCCTCCAGGAAACATATCTGAAAAACAATGATACAACCAACATTCGATATTTCACTGTATTCAGAAAAGATTACGATGATGGGCAAAGAGCATGTGGAGGTGTTGCATTGCTTACCTCCCATGACTTACCAGTCACCCAAATTAACCTCAAAACAAATCTCCAAGCTATTGCTGTAAGACTTCATATCAATACTTTAATAACAATATGCAATTTATACTTACCTCCTAACACCCATGTCGCCACTTCTGAATTAAATAATTTAATAGATCAACTTCCTCAACCATTCATTATACTTGGTGACCTAAATGGTCATCATATTCTCTGGGGCAATTCAGACATTAATCGTAGAGGCAAACAAATTGAGAAACTCGTAACGGACAATGATTTATGTATAATGAATAACGGCCAACCTACTTATTTTCACTCACCTTCACTTACTTATCATTCAATAGATCTGGCAATCTGCACTCCTTCAATTTTACCATTTTGGACCTTCTCTGTGGATTCTTACCTTTACAATAGTGACCATTATCCTATAAAACTAAAATATGAAGGCCAATACCAACCTCACTCTGTCAGCCAAGCTATCTACATCTTTGAAACTGCCAACTGGCCACTCTTTACTAGCCTCGCAGATATTTCTAACATAGTAGAAATTGGTGACATCAATGAAGTAACTTTTAAAATAACAGATATAATTATAGCAAGTGCGGACGCCTCAATTAAAAAAGTCATTAATAAGCCTAAAAAACAAAAGAAACCTTGGTGGAATGAGGAATGTAGCGATGCCTATCGGAAACAGAGGAAAGCCTGGAATATTTTTAATAGATATCCAACAAAAGGGAAAACTATATTTTTTATAAAAAAACAAAAGCGGCCTTTCGAAAAATACAACGACGTAGTAAGAGGGATTCTTGGATGAATTATATCAACAGTATTAATAGTAAAGTCACTAGTAAACAATTATGGAACAGGATCAAAAGAATTTCCGGTGTTTACCCCAATAGACAAATTCCTATTCTAGAACATAATAACCAAATACTATCGGCACCCAAAGACATAGCAAACACAATAGGTTCATTCCTTTCCGAAATATCCAGCTCCAATAACTACTCTGAAAGTTTTAAAAAGATTAAAATTGCATCTGAAAAGAATAAAGTTAATTTTACCTCAAACCGTATACTATCTTATAATTGTGATTTTACTTTTTATGAATTGACAAAGGCTTTATCCTTAGTTCACAAATCAACTCCTGGGCCAGATAATATTAGTTATATCATGCTTAAACATTTATCAAATAGTTCTCTAAATAACCTCTTGAAATTTTACAACAGAATTTGGACCGAGCACACTTTTCCGCAGTCATGGAGGTATGCTAATATAATTCCCATATTGAAACCTAATAAAGACTCCAGGAATCCTTCGAACTACCGTCCAATAGCCCTGACAAGCTGCCTATGCAAAATTTTAGAAAAGATGGTCAACGCGAGATTAATTTATATTTTAGAAAAAGAAAAATGTCTCTCTCCACTTCAAAGTGGTTTTAGAAAATGTCGATCCACTATTGACAACTTGGTAGCTCTCGAGAACGAAATACGTAACGCTTTTGTGCAAAATAAGCATCTCGTCTCGATTTTTTTCGACATTGAAAAGGCCTATGACCGAACATGGAGACATGGGATTTTAAGGGATATTTTTAATAATGACATAAGAGGAAATCTGCCTATTTTTATACAAAATTTTTTAGAGAAAAGATATTTTAAGGTTAGAATTGGATCTATTTTCTCAGATATTTTTATTCAAGAGGAGGGGGTGCCACAGGGCAGTGTTTTAAGTGTTACTTTATTTATTTTAAAAATTAACAATATTGTTTCTCAATTGCCTCCATCAGTGAAAGGTCTTATTTACGTTGACGATCTGCAAATTTCATGCGCAGCTAAAGACATTCGTTTAATTGAAAGACAACTTCAACAGGCAGTTAACAAAATCACTCATTGGACTAACGAAAATGGTTTCAGTTTCTCACCTTCCAAAACTGCGTGTGTTCATTTTTGTAAAAAACGGAATCTTCATCTTGACCCTGAAATATTTTTCAAAGATATTTTAATTAATGTTGTGGACAGTTTTAAATTTTTAGGTATCATATTTGACAAGAAGTTGACTTTTCAACCGCATATTTTAAATTTACGCAAACGTTGCGAAAAGGCTCTCAACATATTAAGAGTTTTATCAAAATTATCATGGGGATCCGATCGAGCGTGTCTTTTAAAAATATATAGAGCTTTAATACGATCTAAATTAGATTACGGCTGCGTGGTATATGGCTCTGCAAGAAAATCGGCCCTTCAAACTCTGAATACGATCCACCACACAGCTTTACGTTTATGTACTGGCGCATTTAGAACATCACCAGTAAGCAGCTTATATGTGGACTCCTTTGAACCTTCTCTGGACCATAGGCGACAGTTGTTGTCCTTAGAATATTATTTTAGAATTTCTTCAATCCCTCACCACCCATTGCATACCATTCATCGCAGTCCATATCTAATACGCCTCTATCAAGCAAAAACATCCTTTATCCCTACATTTCATTTAAGAATGCTGGATTTAATGGACGGATCCGAAATTTCTTCACTTGACGTCACCCAGAAAAAACTTTATTATTTCTCTCCTTGGTTTAATCATGATTTTGAATTTCAAAACCCTTTCCAAGATTTTTATAAAGCAGATACCTCTGATATTATTTATAAACAACTCTTTCTAAAGCATTTGGAAAAATACTCTAATTTTATACATGTTTATACGGACGGGTCTAAAAGGGCAAACTACGTTGGAGCTGCGTTCACTATTAATGATTCCATTCACAGTTTTAAACTTCATTCTTCATGTTCTGTTTTTACTGCTGAAATAATGGCCATTTTTAAAGCATTAGAAAATATATCTGATCATTGTCATAAAAAATGTATCATTTTCACAGATTCATTAAGTGTTTTACAATCATTGAAACATCCTGATCATGACAGTCATCCCATTGTTTTAGAATCACTGAAAAGAGTTTATCATCTTTCATCCAGGAATTTTAACTTACTATTTTGTTGGATCCCATCCCATGTTGGGATTGCAGGAAATGAAATTGTTGACCAAGCCGCCAAATCGGCAGTAAATCATATTAGTCATACCATTCCTTATCACGACTTAAAATCTTGCATTTACAAATTTTTTAAAACAAAATGGCAAAACGAATGGAATGAACAAACCGATAACAAACTTCATGCTTTAAAACCAAATATATCTGACTGGAAACCGCTACCCTTAAGAAGACAAAATGTTATCTTGACACGCCTTCGTATTGGACACACTCGCATAACACATAGACACCTCCTCCTCGGAGAAGATCATCCCATCTGCAATTACTGTATCTGTCCACTAACCGTAAAACACATTTTAGTAGAATGCTCTCATTTTAATAGGCAACGACTTAAACATTTTAATTCTTATACCTTGGTTTTAGATGACATGATCGGAGAGAATCCTCATGCAAATATTTTTAACTTCTTATATGACATTGGTTTTATCCATCACATATAATTTCATATAGTATTTACTCATTATGTTTTGACTCATCTCATTTCATTATTATATTATGTATCTGATTTTTTATCTTGAGTTTGGCATAATATGTCCCAAGAGGACTCAATGCCACAAAGCTAAATCCAATCCAATCCTTCTTCTAGTGGAGACCGCACACGTTCTTACCGAAGCGCGACAGTTCAAAGACGAGGGGCTACCCCCATCCGGTCATAAACTCGCCAGCTGATTCCCTTCTACTGCGAATCCACGTAACAGAGGAAATCTCGGAATCGGACCACCATTGAGCTGTAGCCGAGAGACCCCCCTATGACGCTACAATTGCTATTGAGAGAAGCTTAAAAAAAGCGTGACCAACATGTCGACTAGTACACACGTGACTTCTCTGTGATAAACTGACATGGATGGCCGATTCGGCATCTTATCGCCTCGTTTGGCGATATGACATCTTATGACAGGGTTGATATGTGACTGCACGTTTCTATGAGAGTGGACACATATATGGTGAAATTACCAATCTCCTACCACGTAGTGCTTTGGGGATTGATCTCGGACCATAGCCAATAGCCTGTTGCTTTGCTCCATGTAATTAATTACCGTATCTACTATGTAGCGCAGATAAAACAGGCGATGAATCAATGGACGTCTTCTCCCGTTCCATGTACCAATCCGATGATTGAATGCTCGCTTCCAACAGACAAAAGTAGTCTAAGGGTCACGTTACTGCTAGTTTGGGTCACATGATCGTAGGCACATAAAAAGGTTACCATTGCTCATTCTACGCGCTGTACGCGTATACTGGTTTCTTTTCAGAATACGATTTCAGCACGAGCCAATATAATGAATTCCGAATCGATACATGATAGTTGGTTTGTCAATGGAAATTAGATTGAACGCCAAACGTCGCCAAAACGGCGATAAACAACAGTTTAAAGTTTAAATTATTTATTTCAAGACAAAAACATTGATTTTTCGTACACTGTAGTAACAGAAACTATTGCTATTCTGCTACTCAACTATGATTGTGTGACTCAACATTGATGTTTTATAAAAAACATCGATGTATTGGAGTCGATGTCGCATCACTATTTGCTAAACCAGTTTTAAGAAATGGGGGGAAAAGTTTAAATACACTGAATTTTAAAAGCATCGATAGTTTGGGGGCGATGCATTTTCAACATCGATGTTTTAATTTTGAACATCGATGTTTTGCTGTCGATGTCGCATCCCTAGGTCCTAAACTAGTCTTAAGAAATGAAGGGAAAAGTTTAAATACACTGAATTAAAAAATATATATATATGGTTTTGGGAAGATGTACTATCAACATCGATGTTTTAACTTTGTACATCAAAGTTTCAAAACATCGATGTTTTGCTGTCGATGTAGCATCACTAGTTGCTAAACCAGAATTAAGAAATGGGGGAAAAAACTTTAAATACACTGAATTTTAAAAACATAGATGTTTGGACGATGTATTATCAACATCGATGTTTTAATTTTGAACATCGATGTTTTGCTGTCGATGTTGCATCCCTAGTCTGTAGCTCTCCCAACCGAGCGACCACCCACCCCAAAGCAGAAAAGAAGAGAAGTTGCTTAGAACAAAAACTTAAGCCGTTGAATAATCGCACTGCTTTCGAAATTGCATGGCAACATCTTCCTTAGATTTCTGTCGCTAGTCCAGGCTAGATATGCGTCATCGACAGCAAAACATCGATGTTCAAAATACATCGCACCAAAAACATCGATGTTTTTAAAATTCAGAGTATTTAAACTCCCCCCACCCCCCATTTCTTAAACCTGGTTTAGCAACTAGTAATACCACAGCGACAGCAAAAAAAACGATGTTTTGAAACTTCGATGTTCAAAATTAAAACTTCGATGTTGATAATACATAGCCCCAAAACCATCCATGTTTTTAAAATTCAGCGTATTTAAACTTTTTTCCCCATTTCTTAAAACTGGTTTAGCAACTAGTGATGCGACATCGGCTCCAATACATCGATGTTTTTTATAAGACATCAATGTTTTGAAAACATCGACCTCGATGTCGCATCCCTACTTTTCAGACCCTTCGCCCTTGGCTACTTTGGTCTCAAAGTATGTTCAATTAGCTGATTATAAAAATTATGCTACTTGGTTATTTTTAAAATTTTTATATCGGTACTTTTTCATTTAAAAATAAAACATTGACAGCGTAAAAACATCTACAAGTATAAACATCGATGTTACAAAAACATCGATTTCAATACATCGATGTTTTTTAAAAATCATCGATGTTTTGAAAACATCGACATCGATGTGGCATCCCTAGTCCAGATCTGATTTAGTGACATCTAAGCAAGAGCCCTCAGGAATCTGGGGAAAAGGACCCTGCAATTGTTTTAACCGCATTGGGCTCCATGGAAGCGAAAGAAAAGAAAGAAAACATAATTTGCTAAGTAACAATGTTACACTTTTGTCGATATGATTCCCTCTAATTCTTTGATTAATTCTTTCCGCTCTTCCTAATAAGATTTGTTCCTCGACTGAAAGATCCTGAGGAAGATAGGAAATTATTGGTTTTGTTTCCTATCTCTCTTCTATTGTCCTCACTTTCACACGTGGTATGAAATATTACAGCTGCCAATTTACCGGTTGAAATCACGTATAGGTGAAAAAATAGTATCGGATGATAAGAACAAAAGTTGGGAATACACGTTAGCCTTAGACGTTAAAGAGAATCTTTCTCGGGGGTACAGTTGAAAGGCTTTTCACCTCTAAAGATACTCTGCTTTCAATCAGAAATTCGTTATACCTTCTTGAAATAAAATCCATTTCCCACTGTATCTACAGGGGTTGGACTAAAACAGTATGTAAACACCTCGTGAAATGCATGCTTGAAAATAAGTGTTTATTCTAGTGTAATGTGCAGGTAGCGTGCTGGTATTTTCGCCTACTGACGCCACCTATACAATGTCGTAAATACGCTGCTCATGACAGTCGTTGTCGGTGCACTGTTCTGCGAAGTTGTAATTGCATGATGCAGGAGCTAACAGAATTCGAACGTGGGTAAATTGTTGGAGCTCGTCTGGTGGGTGCTTCCGTAAGCAAGGTGGCCGAAGTGTTTAGTGTTTCAAGAGGTACTATATCTAAGATTTATTCCGTATATTTCAAAAGCGGAAAAACATCACCCGCTAAATCACAGCGTGGACGAAAGTGTGTATTGAGTGATCGTGACAGACGATCATTAAAGAGGATTATGACTAAAACTAAGAAGAACACAGCTGCAAAAGTTACTGCTGAAATGAATGTCGTGCTCACAAACCTTATGAGTACCAAAACAATAAAAAGGGAGCTCCATAAGCATAGTATTTTTGGCCGAGCTGCAGTTCAAAAAACATTCATCACTGATGCTAATGCCTATAACAGGAAAAAAAATGATGTTTAAGTCATAAAAAGCCTAGACTGTGGAGCAATGGAAGACAGTAATTTACTCGGATGAGTTTTGTTTCACAGTTTCCCACTTCAGACCAAGTTTACGTCTAGCGAACTCCATCACAAGCCTATAATACAGACTGCTTGTTGTCAAGAGAGAAACAAGGCGGGGATTCTGTAATGGTTTGGGCAGCCATATCGTTGTTTTCTGTTGGGCTCCATGATTACTCTGCAAGGGCACATTAAGACCAAGCATTGTAAACGTTTTAGCCTATCAAGTCTATCCCATTTTTTTTTGTCATTTTAGTTGACGTCGTACTAGAGCAACACAACGGGCTATTGATCAAATCCGGGATCAGTCCCTTAAGGGAAAGATCCGAGGACAACACTTCGTAATTTTGAACCACGGTCAGATGACGAAGCAACACCTGAGCTGGCACCCCACTCTCCAAACTTCCACACCAACCCAACGTGAGGACAGTCAATCCTATGGTACAAACTTTGTTCCCCATTGGTGATGGTGTCTTCCATGACGACACAGCCCCTGATCACACAGCTCACATCGTCCAAGACTGGTTTTCTGAGCACGAGGAAGATTTGTCACATCTCCCCTGGCCACCACAGTCACCAGACCTCAATATTATTGAATCTTTGTGGTCTACATTGTACAGGAAAGTGCGTGATCATTATCCACCGCCATCATCGTTACCTGAATTTACCATCCTTTTACAAGAAGAATGGTACAAGAATCCCTTGGCAGGCATACAGGGACTGTATTTATCCATTCCGAGAAGACTGCAAGCTGTTTTGAATGCCAACTGTTTTCCTACACCATGTTAGGCAAGGTTACGTGTGTTTTTTAAGGCTCTTCCCTATTTTTGTCCAACTCCTGTATATATATATATATATATATATATATATATATACATACAGGATGTTTCAGTGAACCGTTTCAGAACTTCTAAGAGGGGTAGGGTACATCCTGACGAACCAAAATCATATACCAATGGGCAGTCAGAAATACCTTCCTGACGCGGTAGATGGCGTTGTGCGAAAATCCTGAGCTTTCGTGTAGGGAATCTTCATTTTGCACAAGAACGCCAAGTTAGTAGGATGGATGATTACACGATCGCAGAGTTAGCCGATATGCATTAGGCGTACGGGGCTGCAAATTGTAGTGGGCCAGCCGCACAGCGTTTGTACGCGGAACGATATCCGACGAGGCGTATCCTTATTGAGCGAGGTTAGCTGAGACAGGTTCATTAGAAAGAGCTGACAGGGACAGGGTAAGAACAGCACGGTAAGACTACAGACGTCGAACAGAATGTGCTGCAGCATGTACAGGGGAATCCAAGAACGAGTACACGAAGTGTAGCAAACGCAGTCGGGGTTTCCCATTGCAGCGTCTGGAGGATTCTCCGAGAAGAAAACATGCATCCGTTTCACGTGCAGCGTGTCCAGACACAGCAACCGGAGGATTATGCACCTCGTATTGCTTTCGCACAGTGGTACCTTGGAAAATGTGCTACAAATCCCCTTTTTCCTGCTGAAGTGTTGTTTTCCGATGAGGCATCCTTCACAAGGGAAGGAATTTTCAACACGCATAACGACCTATCTGGGCGGTCGAGAACCCGCATGCAATACGACATCGTGCAGCACAGATTCGATTTTCGGTCAATGTATGGGCCGGTATTATGGGAGATCACCTCATCGGACCTTACCTGTTACCGTCTCGTCTAACCGGACCTAACTACTTGCTCTTTCTGCAGCAAGTATTGCCACAACTTTGGAGAGATGAACAGATTTCTGTATCGACGCAACAGACAATGTGGTTCCAACACGATGGAGCCCCTGCCCATTATAGCGGAGATGTTCGTAACTACCTGGATGTCACATTTGGTCAGCAGTGGGTCGGACGTGGTGGTCCCGTGCATTGGCCTGCTCGGTCACCCGACCTATCATGTCTCGATTTTTATTTCTGGGGTCATCTGAAATCGCTAGTTTATGACACCCCTGTTGACAATGTTGAGGAGCTGGTTGCAAGAATTGCAGTAGCTGCCGGAGAAATTCGAGATATGCCTGGAGTATTCCAGAATGTTCGGATGTCCATGCATCGGAGATATGAGGCGTGCATTGTAGCCCGAATACGAAACTTCGAACACTTACTTCAATCCATGTACCTTTTTCTTCTTTTCATGTATTATTAAAACGATTTCTCACTTACGGTCTCTTTTCTTTACGGTGCTTCTGTGTACAACACCGCTTTAGGAAAGCATTTCCAATCCCACATTGCTATATGATTTCGAGTTGTCAGGATATACCCTACCCCTCTTAGAAGTTATGAAACGGTTCACTGAAACACCCTATATATATATATATATATATATATATATATATATATATATATATATATATATATATATATATATAAATCGGTATAACATAATATATATAACGGTTCACTGAAACACCCTATATATATATATAAATCATGTGTGTGTGTACATTCTCTATACTACATATCTACAGCGTTTGACCAATCCACACCAAATTGGGTACACTTATACTTTAGAACACTGCGGAAAACAGAGGCTATTTCTTTCCTGTCTTCAGACCAATCTGTAGCCATGAAAATTGACACACAGGTGGTCCTAAAAGTGCCCCTCCTAGGCCCAATTTTAAAATCTACAATTCGTTTTTCTGAAATAAATGGACATGGATAAAGAAACACGTTCTACAGGGTTTGGGTATTTGACTTAACACAGGGAAATGTCATGGTAATATTTGAAGCCCGAACAGCGCCGAGTTATTCAGATAGTTCTAAATGTTCTTTTCCGTCTATTAAAGCAAAGCATCGATTGTAATAGTGTTTCCCAACCTATACTAATGACATTTTATATGTTCTAATTGTCTTAAGCAACCACCACACCTGAAATTTTAAAAATGGTGGGAAATAGTTTTACAACAGTAATTATCGTGTAATAATTGTTTGCTTATGACTTGAAGCATTCTTCAGTTAAATGTGAAATGAAGATCATTTGAACGGCGTTTATTCAAATTATTGGATAAATCATTTCCCGACGAAGTTTTTATAGTGACTTCTCAAAGTTTTAATTACGGGAATTACAGTGCATTATCGAAATGTTCTTAAGAGGGAATTTCGAACGTTTCATTCTCTGGCTGTTCAAACTTTGATGGAGTATCCTGCAGGGAATAGAATTTCTTGCATTCGATTTCTGCCGATCCGTTGGAAGGTTTGTCCTTTTTCGTCGGTTCTATTTTTATGGACAAATCCGGGCTTTGATCGTAGGAACGCAATTGAAGCTCGTAACACAAGGGCAGATCATCTCCCTGGCGCTCTCTGTTGCTCTGCGTTGGAACATCGACTTCTTCACCTGGAAAGGTACACACAGTTGATTAGGAGCGAAATAAATACAGAGCCATCAATCCGAAAAGGCTGCATCTCTGAGTGACAAATTCTGGGATATTTCATAGCTTAAGATATACGAACACGTTCGAGACTTTTTTTTTTAAAGCAGTATGTAAACATTTTAATGTTTAGTGTTATTAAATAAAAGCATTGGGCTATAAATATTTTAAATATATATTAATATTTTTATAAAAATGATAATTAGATATGAAATTTTAAAGAAATTTTTCGAAAACTTCAAATGTGCTACATGAAAATCTATTCAACCAATTTGAAGAATGGTGCTACTAAAACAAACTAAATGCCTTTTACTAGGGACTCAACTAGAGTCAAAAGGATATTTAAGTAAACAAAAAATTTTACAACCGATCGAAAAATGAATATAAGTTTTTTGATAGTTTTACAGTTTCTATTTCTTAAATAAATGGCCATTATTTAAAAACTTTACAACTCATTAATACTTCTCTAGTTTATTCCCTAAAAAACATTATAAAGAACAAGTTCTTAAAGTTTTACGAGAATCCATCAATAACTTTTTGTGTTATAACATTTGAAGTGAGGAAAATGCATAAGTATTAATTTAAAGTAAAAAATAGTTTGAAGTGCATCGTTTGCTCTCTCTTGCTTTGACTGTTTGTGTAAAAATTTCATTCTCCACTTCTCTTTTAAAATGTTCGCAATATTTCTGAAAGAGAAACCATTTAAACATTCGAAAAAACTTTCTAAAATTATATTTGCAAAAAAAGGGGACATTTTAAATTTAAATTTTGACAGGTTATATGTCTTTTAATGGCCACTTCCGGTGTTTTCCATACCCATTTCCGGTTTTTTCCTTTTGATTAAAATCTTAATATCTCTACAACTAATTAAATTAGAGAAAAAAATCAAATATATTTTTTAAGCCAAATAAATATTCTAGCAAATCAGATCAAAAACCTTTTTTGGAATTTTTGGTCAAAAAGGATATTTTCAAGGTTTTCCGAAACATTAAAAATATATATATATATAATACTACTCAATTAATCATCGAGAATCAGCGTGGCTTCGTGGGTTAGTCCATTTCGCTACTAATCTATGAGTTGTAGTCGGCGCATGTTCTATTCCTCCCTGGGTGCATTTTTCCCTTTTGTGTCGGTAAAACTTTCTTTGCGTGTATATACGTTTCTGGACACTGTCTGCCTTGAGTTTACTGCAAATTGGCCAAATATGGCTATTGCATCATAAAACCTCAACCAACCCAAGATGGATCTCTAAACCAGCGAATTTTCATATGGGAGAATCAAACCAAGCCATATACAAGGGGGAGAGGGGCAGAGACAACCACACAACATTCACATCACGCGATTCCTTGCTGAAAACTAACTCCAAAAAAGTGTCCGTTTTCCGATTGAACGTGGAATTCCAGAGACATTCAAGTAAGAGTTTTATGCCGATTCTGCCGGTGCCTTGACATTTCAGAGCCAAAAGCACCCGACAAGTCTCCTTTTTGCTACAAATGAAACACCATATGGATAAACAAATCCCAATTTCTGCTACAAACACATTTGAAATGTTGCAAAAAGCTATTACAGCCGACTGTTTATCAAAAACAACAGTATTTTATTGCTATAAAATGTTTAAAGATCGAGAATCCGTCGTAGATGATTCGCGATTTGGTAGACCATCCACTTCGACTCATGATCAACACGTCAATCAGGTCAGAGAATTGATGCTTAGTGATCGTCATTTAAGAATAAGAGACAATATTGAACAAGTTTCTATATAATTTTGTTCCTGTCAGGCAAATTTTAAAGATCAAAGTTGAAAGAACGTTAGATTTGTCCCATAATCAACAACGTGTAGTTGTGTCCCGGAAAGATGCTTTCTCAAGGCGATTCCTCCTTTTTAAAACGCATTATGACCTGTAAGGAAACTTAGATCTGTGCTTTTTTGATACAGAAACAGGTCAACAATCAAGTGAATGGCGCTTGAAAGGTGAGGCAAGACCGAAAAAACAGCGTCAAAGTCACTCAAAAATCAAGGTAATGTTGTTAATAATTATTATTTGAGTGTTTTGCACCGGTTTTGTGTGTGTGCGTGTGCGTGTGCGTGCGTGTGCGTGTGCGTGTGCGTGTGCGTGTGCGTGCGTGTGCGTGTGCGTGTGCGTGTGTGTGTGTGCGTGCGTGTGTGTGTGTGTGTGTGTGTGTGTGTGTGTGTGTGTGTGTGTGTGTGTGTGTGTGTGTGTGTGTGTGTGTGTGTGTGTGTGTGTGTGTGTGTGTGTGTGTGTGTGTGTGTGTGTGTGTGTGTGTGTGTGTGCATCACGATAATGCGTCTTCTCACAGTGCCATTTTTATTCGTGATTTTTTGACAAAGCATTCAACAAATACGACTTCACAAACTCCGTATTCACCTGATATAGCACGGTGTGACTTTTTCTTATTTCCACGGGTGAAACTCTCTCTTCGTGGGCACCGTTTTCAATCCATTGATGTAATAAAATAGAAGAAAATTCGATACGAACCCTGAAGGGGTTTCACGAAAACGACTTTGAGGCACGTTTTGAGGATAAGAAAAAACGTTGGCAGAAGTACATTGAAATCGAAGGAGAGTACTTTGAAGTAGATGTAATAAATTGTGACGAATAAATTGGTACCTATTGTTTAATGACAGCATTCTGGGTACTGTTTGTTCACTGTAGAATATCAATACCTCATGTTACCTTCACCACCTTTTCGACAAAACTTCCTAAACCTGCTGTACTAGTAACCAATACCTCACTTATGAGATTTCGATTTCATTCAAATACCAAATACCATACACGTAACCAGAAAGGAAGGTAAGTATTTTAATTAACGTCGCACTGAAGCAACACAACGGTCTATCGGCGACAGTTCGGGATCAATCCCCAAGAAGGACAACACCTAGAAATTTCGAACCACGGTCAGATGAAAGGGAACACCTAAGCTGGCACCCCACTCTCCAAACTTCCACACCACGCCAATGTGAGAATATTTGAGGCCACGACGGATTTAACGTGCTCCAGCCCACCTTTGTACACGACGGTCTTTGGTTGGATTTGAACTTGCAACCATCAGGTTGCCAGTCCGATGCTCTTCCAATCGGGCTGCTACAGCGGCCTTCAACCAGAAAGGAAGAAATTACAGACTTCGACAACCGATCTGACTTTTTTTTCCACAGTCGATAATCTCTCGGCTCCATGGTACTTTCCTATCCCATGAAAATGATAGAACAAGTGCTTTAATTTTTATAAACACTGGAATGTTGTGGTCCCCCCCCCACGATCTATTTTAAAAAACTTACTACGTTAATTCTTTAGGATTTTCTAGTGAATTCTTAAAATCATTTTTCACTTAATACGAACCTTGCTTTCCTTCGTGGTGCTCCTTCCGATTTCGAACTTTCATCACTGGATCAAACGTTTGCAGTACAGATTCAGAAAGTCGTCTGATAAAATGTCTTGATTCGAATGAAGAACCCGCGTTGGTTGACTGTGAAGAAATAAATGAAAATGAGATTAGATATGGAAGAGTGTTCGAACACAAAAGTACTCATGTAGGTACCCGATACATAAAATATTCGTTAGAGATTCCTCCTCGTTGTATTTGAATACAGTAGTAATTCATTTAATATATTCGCATACCATCGAATTCCAAAATACTCGAGTATCCATGTCTACCAATGTATTATACCTTGGTAATCGAGAATACCATCATCCAAATTATTAAAATACTAAAGTACTCGAAAATCAAAGTTTTGTAACAAAGTACTCGAATACCACAGAGCTCTAATATCAAAGTATTTGAATAATTTGACATTTAGTACCTATTCGAATACTTTGGTATTCGAATAGGTGCTCGAATGCCAGAGAACTTGGATTCCAAAGTACTCGAATACTAAAGTATTCATCCTATAAAATGGAATACTAAAGTATTCATCCTATAATATGGAATACTAAAGTATTCATCCTATAATATGGAATACTAAAGTGTATTCATCCTATAATATAAAATATTAAAGTATTAATTCACACAAAGTATTGGTAATGGTAATGGTAATGGTAATTTTAGTTAACGTCGTACTAGAGCAACACAACGGGCTATTGACGACGGTCCGGAATCAGTCCCTTAAGGGAAAGATTCGAGGACAACACCTCGTAATTTTGAACCACGGTCAGATGACGAAGCAACACCTGAACTGGCACCCCACTCTCCAAACTTCCACACCAACCCAACATGAGGACTTTCGGCCACGACAGATTTAAGGTGCACCAGCCGCCTCTACACCATACGTTTACAAACATCCATGCCCGGACCCGGATTCGAACCAGGAACCTTCCGATCCAGAGGCTAACACCTTAACCACTATACCGGTTGGTCCACAAAGTATTGGATACCAAAGTACTCGAATTCTAAAGCAATCGAATACTAAAGTACTCGAAAACCAAAGTTTTGAAATAAGGTACTAGGGATGCGACATCGATGTCGATGTTTTCAAAACATCGATGTATTGAAGCCGATGTTTTTTTAACATCGATGTTTATACTTGTCGATGTTTTTACGATCTCAATGTTTTATTTTTAAATAAAAAAAGTACCATTGTAAAAATTAAAAAAATATCCAAGTAGCGTAATATTCATAATCAGTGAATTTAACATACTTTTAGACCAAAGTGACCAAGGATGAAGGGTCTGAAAAGAACGAGGATAAAAGGGGGAACGGTCCCCTAGCAACGAGACAAATGGCATCCAATCCGAGCGCTTGGAATTAGAGATGCGACATCGATATCGATGTTTTTTTAAAACATCGATGTATAGACCATCGATTTATTGAAGCCGATGTTTGTTTACTATCAATGTTTTAACATTGTCGATGTTTTATTTTTGAATGAAAAAAGTACCATAGTAGAAATTAAGAAAAATAACCATGCAACTAAGTATTTGTGAGTAATGGCGAGATCCGTCCCATCAGAAAGAGTTTTTTCCTTAACTAGTGGGTTAGTTAGTGAAAAAAGAAATCGGCTTAAGGTGGAGAAAGTTAACAAGCTTCTTTTTTTACAAACTGTAAATAACAAATATTGGGGCGTATAATATTTATAGGCCATAATATTTTTTATTTACAGTAAATAAAAAATAAGTTTGTTATGTTCCCCCCCCCCTAAGTTGATAAATAATTAATAACTAGGGGGCCTGCCCCCTGCTCGCTAACGCTCGCCGACCCCCGGAGGATTGCTTCGCAATTCTCATTGGTTCGATGCGCGAACCTATGCTCGCTTCGCTCGCATCAATGAAGACACGTGTCCTAGCAGAAGGGATTGATTACAAAATATATTCCAAAAAAATATTTTTCAAATCTAAATTTGTTGTATTACATAAAAGATATATACAGTACCTCTGGAATCAGAATTTAGATGAAAACTTTGAGCAAATTTTTACTTGCAATGTGAGCGCTGCTTTGGAAATTGAATACCCAGCATGTTGTTTGTGTGTACATTTCCCCAGTACTCGATCCACCCATACACTTTTTGACTGAGTTTGTTGTCGAAAGTTGTAGTGCACGCGTCTTGTTGTACTATAATTGTTAGCCTTGAGAAGGACCGTTTTTTAAATAGCCCTGAAAAGATCCTCCGCTTTCTTAGATTTCTATTACAAACCGCAACAGCTCGTCTAAAATTCATTTTTTTCAATAAAATTTCATCCGATAACGCTATAGATTCAAATGACTCGCGAGACTCCTAGTAAACAAACAATCGCACAATGTTGCCAAAACGCGGTAACAAATAACGTCTTTTTTGCGTGCCACGTAAGAGAAATATATATATATAGATAACTAACAATAACTATTGTTATGTACCTACCTAATTATACTTATAGTTAGTAGTACCTATGTCAAATTGTTGTACATATTGTTTTCTTTTATATTATTCAATTTGGAATTAGGGAAGCGACATTGATGTTAATAAACACATCAAATGACAAATTAAAACCTTTCCCCCCCCCCCCGGCGAACATCAATGTCTGAGGTTACTGAACCATTTTCAAGACATGGGGGAAAATAGTTGAAATACACTGATGTTTAAAAACATCGATGGTTTTGGGACGATCAACATCGATGTTTTAATTTTGAACATCGATGTTTTAATTTTAAACATCGATGTTTTAAATTTGAACATCGATGTTTTGATTTTGAACATTGTTGTTTTAATTTTAAACATCGATGTTTTCTTGTCGATGTCGCATCCCTACAAGGTACTCGAATACCAAAGTTTTGTAGCAAGGTACTCGAATATCAAAGTATTCGAATTCTTTGGCATATGAGCACCTATTCAAGTACTCAGGTGTTATCTTTCTTCGATTTTTTCTCCGTTTATTGGCGTGGTTAATGTCTTTAAAATCAGAACAGTACTATTTGGGGCATCGTGCATGAAAAGTCGCGCGCGCGCGCGCGAGCGTTACATAAAAGCGTTACAACTGTTTAGTCTTATAATTTTAGTACTAATAGAAACATCCAAATGACAGACCTTCGAACCGAGAGCGCAGGTGCACTGCGGGCGGGGACGGGATCGCATGACGTCGAAAATCTACGATATTGGGCTAGCTATGGGCCAGTGTACCTTTATATTACGTGGAGATAGGATTGCGTAAGTGATGCCTTTCTAAAGCTATCGAACTACGATACAATCACAATCCTTTCACCAATAAAACTATCCTTCAAAATCGAAATCTGTGACGTTCTCAGAAGTTTCCAGATAAGAAGTTTACCAGCATATCCAAACTAACATCAATAAGTAAATTCAACCTTCAACCACTGCACTTCACCGGGAATAAAAGCAACTTGCCAATTCTTTCTTAACACCGCTTCCTACTAGGGATGCGACATCAATGTCGATGTTTTCAAAACATCGATGTTTTTTAAAAAAACATCGATGTATTGCAGTCGATGGTTTTGTAACATCGATGTTTATACTTGTCGATGTTTTTACGCTGTCGATGTTTTATTTTTAAATGAAAGAAGTACCTTTATAAAAATTTTAAAAATATCAAAGTAGTATAATTTTTATAATTAGCAAATTGAACATACCTTTAGACCAAAGTGGCCAAGGGTGAAGGGTCTGAAAAGTAGGGATGCGACATCGATGTCGATATTTAAAAAACAATGATGTTCTATAAAAAACATCGATGTATTTGTGCCGATTTCGCATCACTAGTTGCAAAACCAGTTTCAAGAAATGGGGGAAAAAGTTTAAATACACTAAATTTTAAAAACATCAATGGTTTTGGGGCGATGTATTATCAACATCGATTTTTTGCTGTCGATGTCGCATCAATAGTTGCTGAACCAGTTTTAAGAAAAAAAGTTTAAATACACTGAATTTTAAAAACATCGATGGTTTTGGTGCGATGTATTATCGACATCGATGTTTTAATTTTGAACATCAAAGTTTCAAAACATCGATGTTTTGCTGTCGATGTAGCATCACTAGTTGCTAAACCAGTTTTAAGAACCAGCTAAACCAGTTTAAATACACTGAATTTTAAAAACACTGATGTTTTGGGGGCGATGTATTATCAACATCGATGTTTTAATTTTGAACATCGATGTTTCAAAACATCAATCTTTTATTGTCGATGTCGCATCCCTACTTCCTACTCCAGCCATCGTCCTTGTGCGGGTGAACTCCAGTCTATACTACAAATATAATTTCAGTTGTGTTTTTTCAGACTTTTTTGTAAGGAAAAAATCTTGTTTTTTTTTTTAAAGTTACAAGATTTTTATAATTTCTGGTGTTTGAACAAATTTTTAGCATTAATCTTAAATTTATTCCTGTAACTTCAACGCCAAAAATCAAACTACACTTTAGCCATTCAAATTATAAATTAATTGTTGCGTTCACACTCGCATAATAAACAATTGTTCGCACTCCCCATGTCTACTACCAATTTTTGTTGAACGTTTTTCTGTCATTGTTTGTCTTTGTGAGTGTCTTAATATCTTCCTCTTTATGTATTGTACCCGAGCCATTGGAAAGTAAATAGTAATAACTAGTTTATAAAGAAAAAAAAATACAATCTATTCGACCGAAAAGTTACGGTCGGGTACTATTACCTCTAAAAACCTGTAACTCGATCGTCTTTCCAAGCCAAGCCTCATATTGTCAGGCATTCTGTTCGTCAGCAGTCGGGCTAATTCGCTCAGTCTTTCTATGGACGATTGGCTGCTAAGAAAACGAAGAAAACTTTAGTCAATGGTGGAGGAATGCAAAAATTGGATAAAACCCATAAACCTGTGAGTAATAACACAGTTTATGGGCAATCAATACAGAGTATAATCAAACTATTGAAAGGAAGAAACTTTGTCCATCCCTTTATTCAACAAACATTTTTGTATGTTCTCTCTCAAAAGTATATTAACTGGAAATTGGCAAATCTCTGGATCTTAGAGGCCACGGTAGCCCAGTTGGAGGAGCAACGTATTAGCAATCGGAAGGTTGCGAGTTCGAAACTTGGTCCAACCAAAGACCATCTTGCCCACAGGTGGCTGGTGCTCGTTTAATTTGTTGTGGCTTCAAATATCCTCTTGTTGGCGTGATGTGGAAGTTAGGTTGTTGCCAGTTCAGGTGTTGATCTCGTCATCTGACCGTGTTGTTCTCGGATCTTTCTCTTGGGGATGGATCCCGGATTGTCACCAAAATCCCGTTATGTTGCTCCAGTGGGATGTTAATTAATTACCAATCCAATGCTTGTAAACTCTCGCAACTACACCCCCTGTATGCCATCTGTGTCTATATAAGGACCTTTTTAAGTGTTTATTTGGATAGATTGGCTATCGATATGGATCATGTATAGGCTTACTCACTGTCAATTATAAATGATATGCTAATATTTTTTGAAGATGCAAGTAATAAAATTAGGTTCATATTTAAAAAGCCCGTCTCTATTGTTTCGAATTGTAATATGTTCTTTTAAATACAGAATTATTTTTGGGTATTAATGGCTATAAATTCCATAAAATGGGCACAATCGTGAGAATAGTCAGTGGAGTAGGTTGGTGAGTTCTGTGGTTCAAGAGTAATATTTTGCCAAGCGTTAGTCGAGTAGGAAATGGAGTTCAACGCCAACAATGAAAGCCCATTTCTCTCCTTTAATGCATTTATTTATTAAATTCATAAACTGTTTTTACTTATATTTATCGAATTCACCTAGATCTGAGTCTTGTTCGCGAATGGAATTATCAGTGTAAATAAATAATCAACCGGAAGACGAGGATTTTATTTCCGGTTATCCCATATGAAATGAGTAACCGGAATTGATGAATATTGGCGGCGAAGAAAGTTAGTTCACACGTATAGATCTCGGCAACCAGTAAATCCCATCAAGTATATTTCCAATTTGTCATTACGTGGGCCAATTGGACAGGTAATGGTAATTGTAATTTTAGTTAACGTCGTACTAGAGCAACACAACGGGCTATTGACGACTATCCGGGATCAGTGCCTTAAGGGAAAGATCCGAGGACAACACCTCGTAATTTTGAACCACGGTCAGATGACGAAGCAACACCTGAGCTGGCACCCCACTCTACAAACTTCCACGCCAACCCAACGTGAGGACTTTCGGCCACGACAGATTTAAGGTGCACCAGCCGCCTCTACACCATACGCTTACAAACATCCATGCCCAGACCCGGATTCGAACCAGGAACTTTCCGATCTACAGGCTAACACCTTAACCACTATACCGGTTGGTCGGCCCAATTGGACAGACTTGGAATACATTTTTCTCATATAGGAACTGGGATAAAGGCCGTTTCTGTGGCAAAAAGAGATAGTTACGTCTGGAATTTATCCTCGGCTTTTATTTTATTTATCAAAAGTGTCCCTTGACGTATGCTCTTGCTTGCTTTTTGCCTACTTTCCACAGATCCTTTACAGATACTTCTCAGAACCATGCAGACTAATCTGCAACATGCACGAATCTTGGTTTAAGAGTCTTCAAATCTTCCCCGTTGCTTTTTACTTTGGACAGTTGTTTTAGCCAACTAATTTTTTCATGAACTTAGACGTTTACACACATTTTATGTATTTCTTCATTTCAATTGTATAAAATAACGAGTATAATCTTAATTTTGAAAAACGACATGATTGGATCTGCTTTTATATCTGACAAAGCTTTTGCTGTAAATCGAGATGAAAAAGATAACTTAATTAAACTCGACTCATCACCTATGCAACATTTCATGTAATTTTTATAGTTCACGAGGATTTATCATAGTTTTCCAGAAAGTAGTTCTGTCTTTCTACGACGAGAACTGCTCCTAACACAGAGTTTGGGGTGGTGGAGGTCTCCTTAGAAACGGGGCTGGTTCAATTTTAGAAATGGTGGCTCTTGGAATGACTTAATTTTATTTTGTCTATCGCGAATATTGGTGCCGGAAAGATAGTTATCGGTATTGGTATAGATCACGGCGACAAGTAAAAATCTCAAATACATTTACCATTTGTGTGCCAATGAGACAAACGTGAATGTAATTCAAGCATTCCCTGTGGAAAATAGGACAATGTCTGTTTCTACTGCAACAGACAGTCTCTACTGCAACGTAGTTTCGTGTTCCGGTCTGCATATAAACAATCTTTACCTGGAATAGAAGACAGGGAAAGTTTAAGCTCTCTGATTCGTTGGTTTCAAACTGTCATCTAAAAACTATCGCTTTCTTTTTTATTCGTATTCTATTTACGGTCGAAGCAGTTTCAACTTTTTTTTTCGCAAACATTGTAAGCAAATAGTGATATTTTTCACATATGTGGAGCGCGCACTATGGATGAGTGACGTCATAGATCTCGGAGAGAGAAACCAACGAATCAGCGGGCTTAAAATTTTTCCTTGTCTTCTATTACAGGTAAAGGTTGGTAATATGCTTCCGGTCTCGTGGTAAACAGACACCTTGCATTGCTGAAAATAATAAAAATCATATGGGTCGCAACAGACCAATTGTTGTAAGCTTGTTTTACCTGAGGCTCGAATACTCTTTTCTTGTCTTGGTGGAGTGTAAAGATTCAAAAATAGAGTAGAAGTAGAAAGGAAGTCCAATCGCACCAGAAAGGAACATCAATACATTCAGGGTCATCTGAAATCCGGTCTAGTAAAAAGAGATAAGAAGTTCATATCAAATTTATTTTTCAAAAAATATTCAATATTCAAAGTAAAAGACATTGAAAAGTCGAAACATTGCACATTTATTGTTTTCGTATTATCAATTTCAGTTATTCGTCATAGCTTTGGAATGAGGAAATTAAGCGCTTCACATTACATTGTCGGCTTACAAGCGAAATATACTGACTAGCGCAATGAATAGTCTCAAAAATAAGAGTGGAACGTATAGTTATAATTTATTTATTCACGTCATTATATGCACATTAACAGAGGCCGTGACTCAGATACAATGATTCTAAGCGGTAAGCTTCTTGCGTCCGTACAAAATTTGCGTTAAAAAAAAGATCGGCCTACAACCAGTCGAACAATTCTTAACACGAACAGCTCTTACGAAAACAAGAACAGAAATTCCAACGATATTTTTTATGAGCCACAAATCGGCGTCTAAAGAATAAAAACAAAATTAAAAAAACTGCAAACGATCCTTAATTCTTAGCGCGACAAAATATGATCTCTACTATTTTCAAAAGGAAGAGTTTGTCTCTCTGTTTGTTTGTTATGTCCACGTTCCTGACGAATCTATGGCACTAACAGTAATGGGATTCGGCACACTGGTAGTCCGAATATTTTGCAATTTTTGTACGAAGTCCGAATTTTAAAATTCAATCTAGAACATTTAAAACTAATTTAATGATATATTTATTTATTATTGTTTTCCTTAGACTGGCAACAGCATTCCGCTTCCTTTTCATTTTGCCGAGGAACAATTTGTCAGTAGACTGAAAAAAACAAATAAAGTTTTAACTGGATTTATCTAGTTCTTTTTTCTATCTCCTAGATCGTTGAAGATCGTGTACAAATTTCAACGGATTTGAAATCTGCGGAAAACTTCACATTAGATCAATACCTAAAAATATGATTTTCTTTAAATAAATATTTTTTTAAGTCAAACTTTTATACTTTTTCCAATACGAACGCCGTCGCGATGAATGATCTTCGTTTGATTCGAGATTAATTCATTTTGATTTCCTGAGAAACGGATTCGAGTGAAGCAAAAGAAATAATTAAAGTTACGACTGGCGTTTTTCAGTACTTTTTTCTATCTCGGCGATCGTTAAAGATGGAATGAAAACTTCAACGGATTTGAAATCTGCGGAAAATTTTACATCTTAGAGGTTTGTCTTTTAATAAATATTTATATTTTCACAAGAGATTGTGACGTCACGCCGATTGGATCTCTTCGCAATTCGAATTTGGCAGCATTTGACAACGACGAGGCCATCACGGCGTTACCCGTGGTTGGTTTACAAAGCAAACCAACACCACAGGCAACGGCGTGATGGCTGTTATCCAATAGGCTACGAATTTCCATTTGGTTTGTGAAGCAAACCACCATCACGGGCAACGCCATGATGTCTGTTATCCAATAGGCATCGAATTTCCATTTGTTTTGCTAAGCAAACCAACACCACGGCCATCATCATAATGGCTGTTATCCAATATGGAATTCGTATCAATCACCGGGGATTAGCGAGCAGTGATCACACCTGACCCCACATAAAGAACTGTCACGGACAACGCTGTCTGGCCACGCAGTTGCTAGTTATTCATATAGATTATGAACGTGCCCATGGTGTAAGTTATTAATATGGTGTAAAATTATCCGCAGATTTCAAATCTGTTGAACTTTTTAATCTATCTTTAGTGATTCCGATTTTACGAAAATGAATTAACAATCCCAGTCAATATATTTTTTTATTTTTTGTTCTTATTCCCTGAAATGGAATAGTACAGGAAATGGAATCTGTTTCTTTTTTTAACGCGAAGGGCAGAAGATGCAATCTGTTTATTTTTGGAAAGAGAAGGTTCGCGGTGACGTCACAATCTCTCTTGCGAAAATATAAAATATATATTCAATTTAAAAATTATTTATTTATAGAAAATCATATTTTTAGGTATCGATCTTAACTGAAATTTTCCTCTGATTTCAAATCCGTTGAAATTTTTACTCTATCTTTAACGGTCTAGTTGATAGAAAAAAAGAAATAAGTGAGTCCAGTTAAAAAATTTATCGTCTGGCTGTAAAATCATTCTTCCGCGCAAAATCTAAGCGGACACGAAAATAAAAATTTTCTCCGAGTTCCCTGTGTTGAAAACAACTTGGCATGTTTCCAAAGGCTGACGACAAGGTCACGTGGGAAGAAAAAGTCCAGATTCAAGTGCTTCTTTTCTCCGAAAGAAACGCGTTTGAAAAACCAGGTAGAGAATAAAACTACTAAATTCATTAAAAAATCTTCTAGATTGAATTTTAAAATTCGCCGCGATCCAAAAATTGCAAAAAAATTTGGACTACCTGTGTGGCAAATCTCATTGATGTAAGTGCCATAGAATCATCAGGATTTTGCGGCAAGAAACAAACAAACAGACCGACAAATAATCACTTCCTTTTATAATAGTAGAGATACGTTTTTGTGCGTTCGTACGGAATTTTGCGCTAGGGCATAAAAAGAGATCGGCATACAACCAGTCGAACAATTCTTAACACAAACAGCTCTTACGATAACAAAAACAGAAATTCTAAAGATATTTTTTTTTAATGTTACCACACAACTGGCGTCTAAAGAATAAAAACAAAAGATTTGAAAACTGCAAACTATCCTTAATTCTTTGCGAGACAAAATATTATTATTCATATAGGTTTAACGTTTTTATTCTAAATAGTATTTTCCTAAAAGGTTCGATATTGCATCATTTCATACCTCGAAGCCAGATAAGTTACCATCCAGAGATTCTCGTGCTCCGTAACACAAAAGAATGGCAAGTATAACAGGAACAACGAAGAGATTCAAAGACATGAAGAAGCGTTTCAGACTCTTCAAGCTCTTGAACTCCAACAGCACCTAAATATAACAAGACTGTTTTGACTTGGGTTTTAAACGGGTCATCAATATACTAGTTTTTATAGTCCGGTTCTCTCCCGGAAGAGGTCAGTCGAGTCACGTGGTTTCGAAAGAGTCTATTAGTTGATTTATGTGACCAATGGTAATGGAAACGAAGAGTTTCCACAGCTTTAACGTGGATTCTGGTTCTAAATTTATAGTTCGTTGCCTCAAGTGACAACATTTACAACGAGTTGTCAGGAGGTAAAACATCCACGGCTATCGTCATTTTTTTTTGTGTAATCATTGCCGTTACTGAAACATTATCGCGCGGCTCCAATGAGAAAGTACATGACCTTGGAGAAGTCCATTTTTATAAAGGTGGTTAAGGCGATCGCCATAGGTGGTTATTTGTTTCGCCAACTCATAATCACTGCTATGGTTTCCAGTATCGAACGATGAACCACGTTACTTGTGGGAACAATTTGTTTATCCTGTCCCCTAATTTAACGAATAGATTAGTCCAATACCTCTCGACGCAAATGCTAATTCCCAGGAGCCGGATTATTCCTGTTTTCTTAGCTGTGGTCTTTCGTAATCTCTTTAGCTTTATTTTTAAGATCATGCTTCAGAGATAATTTTATACGACGACAGTAGTTTCAAATGCCATCGCATAGCAGTAGTGGTAAGCTTTTTTCAAAATTTGAAAATATGGCCTTCCGCTTAATAAGTTTCAAGATCCCGAGAAAAAAATGTCCTATAAGATTTGCAATCTCAGTTCAAGTGCAAAATTCATTTTGCTTCTAAATTATGATTCAAAATGTTGATGCTTTTACCTATGCTTTTTAGCAAAACATTCGGTCTTTTAGTTTTAAATAGATATACTTACCATATGGAGTTAATTTGATTTAGATGTATGCAAACTATTTTACAGAATAAAATATATCTTCGCAAAAAGAAATTTTTTTTAATTAAGATGTATGGAAAAAATTAATTTTTTCCAATTTATCAAAAAAATTTATCGCATGCTATATAATAACTTCAGAATGAGTTACAATTTTCGATCAAACTTAGTACACAGGATTTTTAGCAGAAAACAAATAGTTTATGCAAATTTCCTAACAAGTGCAAAATCTTTACTTGATAGTCCATTTTCCCATTAAAACAAGTAGAAGCTGATATTCAGAATATGGAAAATTTGTGAATCATTATGTTTAGGAATAAAGGAGTCTATTTCAGTGACATTTCAAGAACGTCCTTAACACGATGTCCTCTAAAAGTTAAGCACGAACGGCAAACACTGATTGTGAGCACAGGTGCAGGTGAGAATTTGGTCTTTATCATTCTATAAATGCATACTAAAATCGTAAACCTGTCTGCTATGCTAGACATTTTTTGTCAAGCTAAACGTAGGTGGCGATAGTGTTAAGGAGGTTGAAAGGTGTATCCCGTATTCCGAAAATGACGTCACTTAAATTATTGGATGGAATCTTACAACAATGTTAATATTACAAGCTTCATTGTTAGTCAAGAGATTGCTAAGAGAGGCAAACCATACACAGACGGTGAATACATTAAAAATTGTTTTATAAATGCATCCGAAGAGCTATTCCAGAATTTTAAGACCAAGACAGAAATTCTTTTAAAAAAATTAGTCACAGCTGTTTGTTAAAACAATAAAAGACAGAACAGTCTAAATGTCTTTGATTATAACCAATCAGCAAATCGAATATCTTAAATTGGTTTCAGGTTTTTCAACAGCTGTTGACAAATCTTATAAATGACACAGCGCAAGTTTCGCTTTTTGTTCGATTTATTTCGTCTTCGGGCCCTAAAGAACTTTTAGGATTATTGCCACTGAAAGGTCAAACTCGAGACGAGAATATTGCAAATGCTGTCAATGAATGCATGGGAAAATCTATTTTAAAGGAAATAAATTAATCACGAGATATTTATTTAACATTGCATCATTCATCAAGAAGCGCTTTTTGCTCAGACATTTCCAGAAGAAATTTATAATGTTATGGAATTGATTATCATGATTGTCAACACAATTGTAGTTAAAGCTCTTTATCATCGCCAATTTAAAGAATTTTTAGTTGAAATGGAGGGTGAATACGCAGATCTTCTGCGTAATAAGGTACGTTGGCTTTCAAGAGGAAACGTTTTGAAACATTTCGCTTCCTTATTACTTGAATTAAGCATTTCTCCTTGAGAAGGGTAGTTATCTTGACTTTGACTATTCTAAACTAACGGATGATCAGTGGATCCAAAAATTTTATTTCATGGTACACGCTACGTCATATCTAAATAATCTTAATCGCAAACTACAGGGGAAAGGAAGCATAATTTTTTCGATTTTGGAAGAAGTCATTTCATTTGAAAACAAATTATCCCTTTTTGCTCAAGATTTTGAAAGAGAAACTCTAATTCATTTTCCAAGCCTTCTGAAACATCACCAAGAAAATAACTCGGTAATTGACATTTACTGTTTCAAAACGATTTTAAGTATGAAGGAAATAGCATAGCGACGTTAGCCGCTGTTAAAGAAAACCTCTCAGTGCGCATACGTAACAGAATTGAATTTTTCTCCCTCTAACATTGACATTGGCGCTTTTGAAATGCAACTGCTGATATGGAAAAATTGGAGAAACATAAATGTTATATTAGTTTACAGAAAAAGTTGTCTGCTTTGAAAGATCTGGAGATGGAAGACGTGAGATAATTTTCAACCCATGGAATAAAATTCCTGACTTATATGGTCAGTTAAAAAACTAGCATTTACCGTTCTTTCACTCTCTGGCTCTACATATTCATGCGAACAATGAAATTAAAGACAATGACATACAAACCTGACGTATACAAACTTTCCCAGGAAATGCAAGTTTACTGTTCACATTAAATGTGTGTGTTTTGTGATATTTTTATTTGAATAAAAAAAAATATATATTGTTTCTTTTTTTTGGTCATAAATAAAATTATTACACATGGTTTTATTAAATGTTAGTAGCTAGTTTAAACCAACTCCTAAAAGCATGGTTCTTGAAAAGAAATTTGGCTCTCAAAAAAAACTATCGAAAAGAAATTTGGCTCTCAAAAAAATCTTGAAAAGAAATTTGGCTATCAAAAGAAATCTTAATCGTTGCACTGCTGATCTTTGGCTCTTTTGACTAATGAGTTTGCCGACCACTGGGTTTGCGGAAGTAAAATCTTCACTTTCAGTCTAGTTAGTTTGTTTTACACTGAAAATCCCTCTCATACTAAGACTAACTGCATGAAACTAACGACCATGTTTAGCTCAGGTAATGCGTATTTGATTATATTCCTTTTCTTGTTTCCCTTGATCTTAACTAGAGATAGAAGACATGGGGGATGTGAAAGAAAAACCAATGATCCGCACGAGTGCTCTTGCAGTTTCCCCTCCATTCATCGCTTCTTGGGGGACAGGAAGACAGCGCAATATGCAAAGGAAAGCGATGTAGCGAAGGACAGAAGGACTTGGTTGTTGGAAATAAAAATGTCGGATTTTATTTAAAACTAGGGGGCCTGCCCCCTGCTCACTAACGCTCGCCAGCCCCCGAAGGATTGCTTCGCAATCCTCATTGGTTCGCTGAGCGAACCTATGCTCGCTTCGCTCGCCTCAATGAAGACATGTATCCTAGCAAAAGAGATTGTTTACAAAATATGTTACCAAAAAAAAATGTTTTTCAAATCTAAATTTGCTGCATTACAGAAAAAATATATGCAGTATCTCTAAAATCAAAATTCAAATGAAAACTTTGTGCAAATTTTGACTCGAAATGTGAGCGTTGCTTTGGAAATTGAATACCCAGCATGTTGTTTGTGTATACATTTTCCCAGCACTCAAACGACCCACCCACACTTTTTCAGTGAGTTTGTTGCCGAAAGTTGTAGTGCAAGCGTCTTGTTAAACTATAATTGTTGGCCCTGAAAAGGACCGTTTTTTAAATGGCCCTGAAAAGATCCTCCGCTTTTTTTTTATTTCTATTATAAACTAACTGCAACAGCTCATTAAAATTTCCTTTTTTTTTTTCAATAAAATTTCATTCGATAACGCTATAAATTCAATCGATGCGCGAGACTACGCGATAAACAAACAATCGTACAGTGTTGCCAAAACGCGATTACAAATAACGTCTTTTTTGCGTGCCACGTAAGAGAATTATATATATAGAAGATTGCACGGGTATAAATATGACCGCGATAGCTAAAATATGACCTCGACATTTCCCTGTGTTAACTCATACACAAACCTTGTAGAACGTGTTTCCTTATCCATGTTCATTTATTGCAGAAAAACAAACTTTAGATTTAAAAATTGGGGCTTCGAGGGGCATTTTTAGGACTACATGTGTGCCAATTTTCATGGCTACAGATTGGTCTGAAGACAGGAAAGAAATAGCCTATGTTTTCCACAGTGTTCTAAAGTATAAGTGTACCAAATTTGGTTTGGATTGGCCAAACAGTGTAGATTTGTATAGAGAATACAGACACACATTTTATATATATATATATATATATATATATATATATATATATATATGTGTGTTAGATAGGGGTAGAATGCAGATTCACAACTATACATGTTATAAAAGCAATAAAGCATTTTTCTACCGTGTTACCGAAGGCGTGGGTGTTCTACCTTTTTTTTTTTTTCATTTCTCAGTTTGATATTTCTTGCTATCAAACAATGCTTTTTAAATAGAATCAATCAATTCCATCTGTACTCCTTCAGGTGCCTTGGTGACATTAACTAAGTGAGGCTGAAATGCTAATTTGTGCTTGATGATCCTCATTCTCAGTCAGTGAGCCTTTCATTGTATGCTCTAATTAATATCTCTGTAACACCTTCTCATTCTTCAAATTATTCGCATTTATCAGACTGCTCATCAATGATCCATGCCAACTAAAGAAAACGCACGTTTATCTGAAATTTCTCTCCGAAGAAGTGTTATGGAAAACATAGCTTTTTCTCGAAATGTTTGGATTTTTTGCCACGTATCATACAAGGATTTAGTTTCACCTTGATCTCAGACAGAACATTATATTTTAAATAGACAGAAATGCGGCATTTCACAAGATGAATTGAATGGCTATGTGGTGCTCTCTCTCTCTCTTTCTTTCTCTCCCTCTCTGGTGAGATATGGCTAAATACCATGGTGGATAATGGCTACCGGTGATGACATATGTTTACTCTCCCCTCGCAAAAGTTTCACGTCATGAGCAAGCCTGACCAAAACTTTATGGACTAGATATCTCGTCATTAGTCAAATTTGTTAGACAAACGAGATGCCCCGTCTAAATCACTTAGAGGGTTAAATGTGTATTGCATTGAAGAACACAAATCCTTGAGTTTCTTTACTATGCTGATTCCAGTTTAATCACTAACCATATTTACCTACAATGACATACACCAGGGCACAAAACTATCTAGATTCTACCATTTCCCCCTGTTCTTTGTGTTACCATGTTACCAGCCAAGGTTACTTGCAATGTCGTTATACACAGTCCAATCACATTAATGTGACCACCAATAAACTTTCGACGTCAACGTGAAATAACCAATGACAAAAGGCAGGTGGCAGCACATTGCAGTGGAGTGTATATAAAGGATGTCCTAGGGCATCGGAAAGCATTTCAATCGTTGGCGTAATGCAGACACGTAGCGATTTATCCGACGTCCAAAAGGGCATGATTATTGGCTTTCGGGCCAAGGGTGGAAGCATTTCGGAAACGGCTAATTTTGTGAACTGTTCGCGTGCCGCCGTGGTAAAAGTATACCGTGCATGGCAAAATGGCAGTATCCAAAATCAGCGGCGTGGCACATGTGGTGTACCACGGGCTATAGATGACAGAGGCGAACGAATGCTACGGAGATGCGTTCGGGCGAATAGACGTGCAACTGTTGAGCAACTGACCGCCCAGATGAACCAAGGGGCTACCAAGAGTGTATCCTCAACAACGGTTCAGCGAACGTTGCTGCGCATGGGCCTTCGCAGCAGACGCCTGGTTAATGCACCTATGCTGACAGCTGTTCATCGGCGACGAAGGCTGGCATTTGCACGCTAGTACCGCAACTGGACGTCCACAGAGTGGCGACAGGTGGCTTTTTCCGATGAATCACGTTTTATACTCCATCGGACAGATGGACGTTGGCGTATACGGCGTGAAACGTCTGAAAGCAAACACTCTGCAACAATTGCCGGAAGGATCCAGGCTGGAGGAGGGAGGCAATCTAGCCCAGCTGGCCACGGCACTGGAGTGGCATGGCTCAACATCCCAGTGAACACCTTCAGAAACCTAATTGACTCTCTTCCTGCACGTCTCGCAGCGGTCCGCTCTGCCAAAGGTGGTTTTTCTGGCTTTTGACAGGTGGTCACATTAATGTGACTGGACTGTGTATTTTATGAATTACTAGCTGACCCGGCAAACGTTGTTTTGCCTTATAAATTATTTCTAGTTTCTAGATAAATTCTAGTGTAGCCAAAAAGTAACTTACTTATTATAAGTGTGTAAGTATGTGGTATATGCGTGAAATGGGCCTGGAGCGCTATGAACGATAAGGGAATATAAAAATAACAAACGCCAAACAATATTATTTTCAAGTTATTATAGTTTATTTCTTAAAATTACATATCACATATTAATTACGACAGTAACACTTACAAACAACATCAATCTTTTAATGCTATAACGTGGACAATATTTTTTGTTAGCCCATCTTTAGCGAGCACAAACAAACTGGATGGTTTACCGACTCGAGAGCATGCTACGTACAATTGCCCGTGTGAAAAACATGGTGTACTCAAATCTAAGCCACAAACAGACATCGTTTGGCCTTGGGATTTGTTGATTGTCATTGCAAATGCCAATCTAATCGGAAACTGAATTCGTTTAATTGAATTGGCTGCAATATCCGTCTTGCCCCTTCCAGAATATTATCGGATATTGGAGAGCGTCATATGAACGATGTGTATCAGCAATGAACTGAAGATTATTATTTCTTCTACGAATCACAATTTCTCGTGTACCTGTACGATCGCCAACCATGATTCCAGCAACGTCTTCAACAACAGGTGCATTGGATCTACGAATATGTTCTCCAGCTGGTGTTTTATCAGGATTAATGACAATAGCGTGATTATCGCTTTGTAATTTGTGCATGTGTGATTTGAATATTTTCAACAATTCATTGTGCTTGTTCAATAGAGCGTCCAAGTCGCTGGCGATGCGCCTGGCAAAAAATGAATCAAGGTTATTATAGTCACAACGTGCATTCACGCGATTGGCAAGTGCGCTTCCGGAATCCTCGCCGCCCATGAAGTAGATTTGTAAAAATTTATGTGGTTCGTTTGGCATTGGCAGCAATGATCCCATTTTATGATAAACTTGGCCTCTGATTTTGAATGTAGAATTGTATTGTTGACCATTAGCATTAGTATTTCGAACTATTTCTGTTGCTCCAAACGATGTCATTTGAAAGCATGAATTGAATGTTCGAATTGACTTCAGGAATACGTTAGAATCTGGATCCGTACCGATAAGTAAACCGTTCAATGGTTCAGGTGGTGTTTCAATTTCAGGTAGTTGCACTTTTCCTGACGCGCAACACATCCCAGGTGGCTCATTTTTGAATTTGAGAGCATGACAATGCGGACATTCCTTATCCATAGCACCAATTACCACTTTTGAATGAGCATAATATTCAATATCGGGCTCATACTGGAATGCTAGACGCAAAAATGAATCAGATGTAAATGCACGATGTACCTGTTGGCGTTGTTGGTCATTTGTTCTGCGTCTATTAACCGTAAAACGGCGTGATTGTCGTTGTTCTAAACGTATAACTACATTGCGCTCAGCTCGTGTATCTTCTGATTGTTCTTGACGCAATTGCTGCATGCTCACACGTGCATCAGCATTTTGTTGCTGGACTTGTTCTTCGGTTCTTTGGGATCTTTTATCTCTCATACTTCTGGACCTACTTGTATTACGGCTCAAATCAGCCCCTTTGCGTTTTCTTGGCATTGCTCACTGTACAAAACACATATAAATAGAATTAATGAAATAACTTCATTGCGCTCAGCTCGTGTATCTTCTGATTGTTCTTGACGCAATTGCTGCATGCTCACACGTGCATCAGCATCGGCCAGGATTATAGCGAAAATATTAGTTTTGTGGAAAAAAATTTGAAACAATAGTTGTAAAAAATTCAAATAATTATATAAAAAAGTATACTTACAACACAAAAGCCGTTGTTGGTTGGAGCTCGTGACACGTGTTGAGTACTTTTAAGGTTATGTAAATCACTTGTTTAACTAAAACTTGTTTTAACTGAACTAATCGTGCCAAAGACACGCGCGGCAAATTTTAAGAATCTAAGATTGGTAACACTAAGCATATATCAGGATTAAACTTTAATAATAAAAATAAATGTTTATTTTCTTTAAAAAAATTTATCACTTAGGGGTATGGAAAATAGATAGTTGCCGATTCTCAGACCTACTGAATACGCATATAAAATTTGGTAAAAATCGGTAAAGCCGTTTCGGAGGAGTACGGTAACTAACATTGTGACATGGAAATTTTATATATTAGATAACGCTACTTTCTTGCAATGCAAATATACTCGACATAATCTATTCAAATGCTTCCATTAAAAGCATGTTTAAAACCAAAAACTGCAGTGTAAATGTAAAGGACAGGCCCACCTCTTTCGTGCGCTCGTTGAGACTGCCCATAAGGGAAATCAGATGCTGAAGACCATCATCGACTTCTTCCAAGGCTTCATCCATCCAAGCTTCGATTTCCTGGACTACAAAAAGGAAGAAGCAATCGTTAAAAAACATGCATGAGTCGAATATAACAGGCACTCCAAAAGCTTTAAAAATGGCTAACAAAGATAAAATGCAATTATCAAAATGGTTCACAGCTATTTCAATTTAACAAAGCTTTCGCCATCATCAGGACTAATCGTGGATGGCTTGTTTCATCAAAGTAACATCCACGTTCCACGTGACCAAAGATCATCATTTTTTAAAGATTTAGGAATGCCTAACAAAGATGAACTGCGATTATCAAAATGGTTCACAGCTATTTCAATTCAACAAAGCGTTCGTCAACATCAGGACTAGATCATGGGTGGCTTGTTCCATAGAAATAACATCCACGTTCTTCATGACCAAAGATCGTCCATTCCTAAATCTTTAGAAAGTGTCTAACAAAGATGAAATGCGATTATCAAAATGGTTCATAGCTATTTCAATTTAACGAAGCTTTCGTCATCATCAGGGCTAGATCGTGGATGGCTTGTTCCATCGAAGTAACATCCACCTTCGTCATGACCATAGATGGCGGACTCTTTCTTCCACTCAAAATAACGTCTGTCATCATCATAACCAAAGACGATGGTCGTTTAGTTCCCCCGAAACAGCTTCGATGAACCCCATTTATCACCTCAAATGTTAGTCATTTTTTGAAGCTTTTAGACTTACTACCGCTTAGGTATAGCGTTTATCTTTTACAACACCATAACTGATTTAGGCAAATTGAAATATCTGCATCAACTTGTAATATGAATACTTATAATTAAAGGGAACAGATGGTGTAGCTAGAGGTAGGCAATGCTACCCTGAAAGTCATGGCTTCTCATTTTCATTTACCCTTGCAAATTAAATAGGAATACATCGAATGCCTTGTAACATCATTAAATAATATAACAGTTAATAAATTAATTGGTAGTTGAGTAAAATATTCATTCTCTGCAAAGTATGAAGCAACTCTTCAAAAAGGACGATAAGAAAGAGAATTTCAAGAATCATAATTCGAATACTTGCCGGTTCTTTGCTTTTGAGGGTTCAGCAGTCTCTTCACCAGTCCTTCACTTTTCAACAGGTGTCTGCATTTTGTTCATAGTTCGTAGTTTACGAAATATTAGTTTTAAAAACTTACAAGGGCAAAAGAGAACGAAAAAATACATGTACACTAGCGTATGGCATCCTACCATTACCGATCAAAAATTAATAATTGTCATCATAAACAGTTGACGAACACAAACACTACAAATTTATTCCTACTTTGAATCTATCGATATGTCCCACTTCATCCTATAATAATGCATTTCCCTAAAGAAAGTTAAAAAAAAAAAGACTGATAAACTTTTTAAATATAATAAGTCAAAATTGGTAAACTCCTGAATTTCTAACTTTGCAAAAACTACAAAACAAACCCTGGCGACGTTACTAAATGGAAAAAGCTAATAGTTTCCACCTCTCCACCCTCCAAGTGGTTTACGTCCTTCAAGATCTGGTCAGTTTTGGTAAAGACGAGACATACCTCGTCGAAACAACCTTCCTTCTGTTCCTCAATTTTAAATAAAATTAAATCCAAAAAATAAAACCTGGCAGAGTTCTAGCTTAAGTAAAACCTCAAAAATGCACTTCAGGGCCAAAAAAAATCGAAACACCCCAAACCAGTTCGATTGGAATGAAACTTAGCATGCGTGGTGCAAATGAAGTGATAAAGAAATTATCACTATATCAACTCTAGAGAGAGAAATTAGAGAGGCAAGCGGTTTGTAGAAGGACGTCAGCGTACAGTCAAATAACCTCTTGGACGAGTAGCGATAAGAAAGGTAAAACAACAGGTTGCAGTACCTGTTGGACGTATTGCAGGGCTGTCAAATTACCTCGCATCGCTATAAGACAGGACCAGCACTCTTTATTGATGGCTTCCTATTACGGATGCGACATTGACAGCAATACATCGATGTTTTGAAACATCGATATTTTGAAACATCGATGTTCAAAATTAAAACATCCATGTTGAAAATACATCGCCCAAAATCTATCGACGTTTTTAAACATCGATGTTTTCAAAATTCAGTGTATTTAAACTTTTTCCCCTATTTTTTAAAACTGGTTTAGCAACCTCAAACATTAATGGGTACAGCTACACTCTACGTTTATGAGTGATGGCAACGGCTTGGTGCTTTTTCTGACGCACTTTTAGTAGCCAGTTACGATAAATTAAGGCAACCCATCTGTCGTTACGGTTGTTTGGTTTTCATGGCAACCTTGGCAAACGGAAACTTTCAATTTTCATATTCAATATTCTAGAAAGTTCTTCCAAAATCCGTTAAAGTCGTTTGATTTCATTGGATCGTTTGAAATTTTTTCTTTGCACCCATTGGTTATTTTGATTTAAAAATATTCTTTGATTGGCATTGGTTCTTTTAAATCTTTTTCTGTGATACCATTGGTCCATTTATTTGTACTTCGACAGTAGTGGAATTTTTATTTTATTATATTAGTTTTCACGAAAGGATTACGAGTTTTGTTTTTTTGCCATTTTAGTTTTAATTATTTTTTTACGCAAGAGTTCTGACGATATCAGGTTGCATTATTTCTTGCTTTTTTTTTCTTTTATAAATCTTTTTCTTTTTCAACATGACCACCGTATTTAGTGTAATTGATAAGTTTCAGGGTATTCTTACCCAACATTCGAAGTTTAGTTCTGTTGGAACAGCATTGTGTTTTGTAATGTATTTACTTTTTGTTAATTAAAAAAATATATTCTTTTCAAAACGTTTTCAAATGTATTTTCAAGCTTTCATTTTCCGTTGTGAAAAGAAAAATGTTTTTAAAAGAAAAAGATTTTTGAAATAATTATTTTCTTGGCGACTTTAGAAGTGCGCCAAAAAAAATCGCCAAGGCCGTTGCCACCATTCATAAACGTAGAGTGTAGAGTTAATTTGTCTCATTTCGATGGGTACAGCTACAGTCCTACGTTTATGAGCGGGGGCAATGGACTTGGCGATTTTTTTTTTTTGCGAACTTCTAAAGTCGCCAAGGAAATAATTATTTCACAACTCTTTTTCTTTAAAAAATATTTTTCTTTTTACAACGGAAAACGAAAGCTTGAAAACAGATTTGAGAACGTTTTGAAAAGTATAGTTTTAAAATACTTTCACAAAAAGTAGTAAGTTTAAACACATTTGTGAACCAGCAGAAAAACTAAGATGCGAATGTTGGGTAAGAACACCCTGAAACTTATCAATTATACTAAATACAGTAGGCCGTTTGAAAAGAAAAAGATTTTTAAAAGAAAAAAATGCAAGAAATAATACAACCGGATACGTCAGAACTGTTCCAAAGGTGGAGTGGTCGTTCACGGTAAGAAGGCGATTTGTCGCCAAATTTGGTAACCTTCATCTTTTGCGGATTTTCTTCACAACTGCCGTTTTTGTTATGGCAACCCTATCTGCTGTTACGGAATTCGGCCGCCATCTTGATTTGGCGACAAACGTCTTACCGTGAACGACCACTCCACCAAAAATTTAAAAGGACCAATGCAATCGAAGGATATTTTAAAATCAAAATAACCGATGCAAGCAAAGAAAAAATTTCGGTACAGCTACACTCTACGTTTATGAGTGATGGCAACGGTTTGGCGACTTTTTTTGGCGCACTTCTAGTAGCGAGTTACGATAAATTAAGGCAACCCATCTTTCGTTACGGTTCTTGTGGTTTTCATGGCAACCTCGGCAAACGGAAACTTTCAATTTACATCTATACATATAATTCTCTTACGTGGCACGCAAAAAAGACGTTATTTGTAATCGCGGTTTCGCAACACTGTACGATTGTTTGTTTATCGCGAAGTCTCGCGCATCGATTGAATTTATAGCGTTATCGAATGAAATTTTATTGAAAAAAAAAGGAAATTTTAATGAGCTGTTGCAGTTAGTTTATAATAGAAATCAAAGAAAGCGGAGGATCATTTCAGGGCCATTTAAAAAACGGTCCTTTTCAGGGCCAACAATTATAGTTCAACAAGCGCTTGCCCTACAACTTTCTGCAAACAAACTCAATGAAAAAGTGTGGGTCGTTTGAGTGCTGGGAAAATGTATACACAAACAACATGCTGGGTATTCAATTTCCAAAACAACGCTCACATTTCGAGTCAAAATTTGCACGAAGTTTTCATTTGAATTCTGATTTTAGAGATATAGTATATATTTTTTCTGTAATACAGCAAATTTAGATTTGAAAAACATTTTTTTTGGTAACATATTTTGAAAACAATCCCTTCTGCTAGGACACATGTCTTCATTGAGGCGAGCGAAGCGAGCATAGGTTCGCGCAGCGAACCAATGAGGATTGCGAAGCAATCCTCCGGGGGTTGGCGAGCGTCAGCGAGCAGGGGGCAGGCCCCCTAGTTTTGAATATTCTAGAAAGTTCTTCCAAAATCTGTTAAAGTCGTTTGATTTCATTGATTCGTTTGAAATTGTTTCTTTCCTCTCATTGGTTATTTTGTTTTTGAAATATCCTTTGTTTGCATTGGTCCTTTTAAATCGTTTTCTGTGATACCATTAGTCCATTTATCTGTATTTTGACAGTTGTGAAATTTTTTTATTTTACTATAATAGTTTTCACGAAAAGATTAAGAGTTTTGTTTTTTTTGACCATTTTTGTTTTCGTTATTTTTTTACGAAAGAATTCTGACGTTATCAGGTTGTATTATTTCTTGCTTTTTTTCTTTTGTAACTTTTTTTCTTTTTCAACATGCCTACTGTATTTAGTGTAATTGATAAGTTTCAGGGTATTCTTGTCCAACATTCGTAGCATAGTTTCTCTGCTGGCTCACAAATGTGTTTTGATATGTGCTTAAACTTACTACTTTTTGTGAAAGTTTTTAAAAAATATACTTTTTAAAGTGTTCGGAAATTTTTTTTAAAAAAGTGTGTGTGTTGTTAAAAGAAAAAATGGTGGAGTGGTCGTTCACGGTAAGACGTTTGTCGCCAAATCAAGAGGGCGGCCGAATTCCGTAACAGCAGATAGGGTTGCCATAACAAAAAAGGCAGATGTGAAGAAAATCCGTAAAAGGTGAAGGTTGCCATATTTGGCGACAAATCGCCTTCTTACCGTGAACGACCACTCCACCGAAAAAATTTGTGACAGAAAAAGAGTTAGGAAATAAATCTTTCCTTGGCGGCTTTAGAAGTGCGCCAAAAAAAATCGCCAAGTCTGTTGCCATCGCTCATAAACGTAGAGTGTAGCTGTTCCAAAATTTCAAACGAATCAATGAAATCAAACGACTTTAACGGATTTTGGAAGACCTTTCTAGAATATTCAAAATTAAAATTGAAAGTTTCCGTTTGCCGAGGTTGCTATGAAAACCACAACAACAGTAACGACAGATGGTTTGCCTTAATTTATCGTAACTCGCTACTAGAAATGAGCCAAAACAATCGCCAAGCCGATGCCATCACTCGTAAACATAGAGTGCAGATGTACCGTGAAGGTTATTTTTCTTAATTTTTACTATGGTGCTTTTTTTCATTCAAAAATAAAACATTGATGTTAAACCGGGTACAGCTACACTCTACGTTTATGAGCGATGGCAACGGCTTTGGCGATTTTTTTGGCGCACTTCTAAAGTCACCAAGGAAAAAATTATTTCCTAACTGTTTTTCTGTCACAATTTTTTTTCTTTTTACAACACACTTTTTTAACACATTTGAGAACGTTTTAAAAAATATGTTGAAAATAAAAAGTCTAAAAAAGAAAAAAACGCATAAACTAAAATGTTTTTACAAAATAAGTTTTTTTTACAAATGAAAACAAAAACTTCAATACACAATTTAGAACTTTTTAAACTATTTTTTTTAAACGTTATAAAAAATTAATATGCTTTAAGAGAAATTTTTTTTGACACATGGAAGTAATACTGGTTTTAACGGAATAGGATCAACTTAAAACCACTAATTTTTTATGTTGCTTTAAACTCCTCCCAATTCATGTCCCTAACTATTTCCAAAAATTTAGTAAACTAATCCGGTTTCAAATCATCACACGAATTTTTTAATAAGTATGTGGCCAAATAAAAATGAAACGGGGTCTGCCTATTATGTGTAGGCAGCGTGCATTTTACGTGCCTCCACATTGTCTCAATGGTATTTGTGTGGCATTTTGACACCGGATCAACGAACGTAAGAGAATGGTTTACGGTTAAATGAATGTAACCAGCATCCTCTACCCCCTTTTTCCCCATGTACCCTTTCCAGCAGTCGGAATGAACAGTGGTTCCAGGCTCAACCCATTCTGTCAAAACTTTAATGAGGGTATCTTTCGAACGATTGTGAACTGCAACCAAAAACATTTTCCCCGAGCCTCTTTCAATCCCCCCAGAAAACCCATTGACCCTCAACTTTACGACCGCGATTGTATTTTCTTTTCCCAAATTTAGACTCGTCAATTTCTACAATTTTTCCGACCCCGCCTATTTTTTCTGATTGCAATTCAACGAAATCAGCGATAACCTCGTTAACAAATTGCTTCCAATCCGCTATGGGGTGGAGTGGTCGTTCACGGTAAGAAGGCGATTTGTCGCCAAATATGGTAACCTTCACCTTTTGCGGATTTTCTTCACATCTGCCGTTTTTGTTATGACAACCCTATCTGTTGTTACGGAATTCGGCCGCCATCTTGATTTGGCGACAAAAATTAGTTGGCTACAAACGTCTTACCGTGAACGACCACTCCACCGAAAAATATTTTGGAAAGAAAAAGAGTTTTGAAACAATAATGTCCTTGGCGACTTTAGAAGTTCGCCAAAAAAACGCCAAGGCCGTTGCCACTGTAGTTGTACTCTATTTTTGTCTCCAGGTCAGTTCCAAGAGGAAATCTATAAGCTATAAGCATTGCTGATTCGACGTAATTTGGCATGCCGTGCACTAGAATTTTGGCATTTTAAATTTATTTATATCGTCAAACGCAAAAGAAATACAAAAAAAAAAAAAAAAAAAACGTAACATACACCGTATGAAAATCTAAAAACTTTCTACTATCAAGCAACATCCATCCATCTCTTAGTTTCAAAATCTAATTTCAATGCCATACCTGGAACAATAATTTCACTATCAGCATCCCCCATATTTTCTTTACTTGATTTTTCACTGTCTAAATCTGCTAAAGCTGAATTTTGATACATCTGAGAAACTGAATATAAAAAGGAATCGGATTACATTTGATTTCAAGCAGCGGTTTATGCTCTTTGCTTTTTCTACTTTAACTAGTTTTGACACATTTCATTCGACTTTTAAAATGTTAAAACATAAAATTAATACATTACATGTTTCATGCTTTTTTTTTTTTTTTTGGAAAGTTGATCTTAGTCTTTGTGTATTCTAATAAGGAAATGTATAGAAATCCTTATGTAATGACCTTTGAAGACATCTTTGAGTCCACGGAGTAAAAAATTAGAGGGATTTTCAGTAAAAGCAAAGACAAATCAGACGGAAGGCGTGAAGATTTTATTTCAACCAATCAAACGCTCTTCAATGATACATATCATGGTCGTCAATAGGGCTATAAAAGAGTTTACAGCCATTTGGGCTACGTTTGCCGTTTAATATAATTGGTATTGAACAATCAACTATCATGCTACACTGCTTGACAATTGCTAAAGAACAACCGATTTATCCAAAACTGGGATTCGGAAAGCCGCTCAATCGTAGAAAACATAAGTGCAGAGGGTGCTGTAGAGCAAGGTCTCTTATCTGTAAAAAAGACAGCGCACACGAGCTGTTTATTAATTGAAATTTCAAACAGTGAAGTATCTAAAGAATATCACGATTTAAGGTTTTAAAAGCCGTTCAGATAAATTGCGTCTTGTGATACAAGTATCAAGCGGAGAATGTCCGTAAGGCATCATTTGAGTGAAATTGACCGTGGGCGAGCAGTTGGAGCGGCTCTAAGCTGGGCAAATTGTCACCCAAGTTGCCGCAGCAATACGTGTCAAAAAGCGTTGTTTCGCGGTAATAAAGAGCCGCGGAAGGTGGAAATGCTTTGAGAAAGCATGTTTGTGGTCGTGATAGGAGTACCACACCCAGAGATGATGCACATATATCCGTAACAGCAATAAGGACCAAACATCTCACTACGGGACAGATTAGTTCAGAGCTTGCAACCGCTACCGGCAATCGTGTATCTGCCAAAACAATTTCTCGGCGAGGTACAGCTACACTCTACGTTTATGAGCGATGGCAACGGCCTTGGCGATTTTTTTTTGGCGCATTTCTAAAGTCGCCAAGAAAGAATTATTTCTTAACACTTTTTCTGTCGCAAATTTTTTTCTCTTTACTACACACTTTTTTAATACATTTCAGAACGTTTTAAAAAGTATATTTTTTAAAAACTTTCACAAAAAGTAGTAAGTTTAAGCACATATCAAAACATATTTGTGAACCAGCAGAGAAACTAAGCTACAAATGTTGGGTAAGAATACCGTGAAAATTATCAATTACACTAAATGCAGTGGGCATGTTGAAAAAGAAAAAGATTTACAAAAGAAAACAAAAGCAAGAAATAATACAACCTGATAACGTCAGAATTCTTTCGTAAAAAAATAATGAATACGAAAATGGTAAAAAAAAAAAAAAAAAAAACCTCTTAATCCTTTCAAGAAAACTATTATAATAAAATACATATTCCACAACTGTCAAAATACAAATTAATGGACCAATGGTATCACCGAAAACGATTTAAAAGGACCAATGCAATCAAAGGAAATTTTTAAAAACAAAATAACCAATGGGAGGAAAGAAAAAATTTCAAACGAATCAATGAAATCACACGACTTTAACGGATTTTGGAAGAACTTTCTAGAATATTCAAAATGAAAATTGAAAGTTTCCGTTTGCCGAGGTTGCCATGAAAACCACAACAACCGTAACGAAAGATGGGTTGCCTTAATTTATCGTAACTCGCTACTAGAAGTGCACCAAAAATATCGCCAAGCCGTTGCCATCATTCATAAACGTAGAGTGTAGCTGTACCCTCGGCGATTAAATCAAGCTATTTGTATGCACGGAAGCTTGTTAAGTGCGCTCCGTTACATCCACGCCATAGTCGGAAAAAGTTACGCTGGTGTAAAGAACATATTCGTTGGAATCATTAACAAAGGTCCAGAGTCATGTTCTCCGACGAATCCCGATTCTCTGTGAAGAGGGATTCTGGACACAAACTACTGTGGAGAGAGAGGGATGCCCGTTACACACCACAGAATGCTCGTAAGGTTGATCGTACTGGCCGAGGGGTCACGGAATGGACAGGCACTATGCATAATGGCAGAACACAGCTACACATCTTTGACGTAGGTGCCTTTACATCACAGCGGTATTGCACGGAGATGCTCCTAGGTCATGTTCGTTTATTTCGGGGTGCAGTGGGTCCAGACTTTCTGTTCATGGCTGAAAATGTATGCCCACACAGGACAGTTGATGTCTCTGAGACACTAGAGAGCGAAGATATTGAGCACATGGAATGGCTTGCGTATTCACCTGACTTAAATCCTATTGAACATGCTTGGGATGATCTTTATAGACGTTTTTCACAAAGCAATCGCCCACCCATTTTTGAGACTTTTGGAAATTGCTCTCTCTCTCTCCAAGGAGCAGATTTTTTTTCTTTTTATTATCTTGCTTTTCCATGAGCCAAAGTCTGTAACATTTTGCGTTATACGTAATGCATAGTATCTTAATTAAATACATACTAAGTTTAGTTTCTTTACTCAATGAATATAATTAATTATTTTAAAAATTGTGTTGTTCCTTAGCAATTGTCAATCAGTGTGTAATCATATATCAATTCGAAGTTCATTCTTTGGAATTTTTGAAGTCTAAGGCCCGGTGCACACATCCGGTTTTTCAACGTGCAGCACCGCTGCGGCACTGAAGCCCAACTATGCACCCATAACCGTGAAATGACGCAAGTACTCATTTCGCGAACATTTGCGATAAATATTCGATCGAAGAAAACGTGTTTATTTCGCTTTCTTGGTGTACAAAAAAGTATATTTTGAATAAAATAAACGTTACTGGATACAACCATTTATTAATTATTATTTCTATTCCATTTATTTATGAAAACAAGATACTTCAGAACGGAGATTCAAATGCGGCGAGCTGCGGCGCCGTGGGAAACTGACGTACAAATTGCACGCAAGTTGAATGTGGTGCGTCGCCGGACGCATATGTGCACTACTCCATTGGATCTAATGTATCTCAGACCGCACTTGCGTTGCGGCAGCGGCGCCGCACGTTGAAAAACCGAATGTGTGCACCGGGCTTAAGTGAAATTGTATTCGAAAAAGAAGCCGTGACGTCACTTTCAGAATGCATGTAGGAAGCTCGTTCCCCTACAAAAACGATACCGCCACCTTCATTTCGCTTGACAGAAAGTAACAAACACAGGTTTTCTACATACAATCAAAACTCTAAGGCCCGGTGCACACATCAGGTTTTTCAACGTGCGGCGCCGTTGCGGCATCGAAGCCCGACTATGTACACATAACCGTGAAATGACGCAAATTCTCATTTCGCGCCATTTGCGATAAATATTCTATCGAAGAAAACGTGTTTATTTCGCTTACTTGGTGTAAAAAAAAGGTATATTTTGTAACAAAATAAACGTTACTGGAGACAACCATTTATTAATTATTATTTATATTCCATTTATATATGAAAACAAGGTACCTCAGAACGGAGAAGCGTTTGCGGCGGTATGGGGAACTGTACAAATTGAATTCAAGTTGGACGTGCGTCGCCGGAGGCATGTGTACACTACTCCATTGGATCTAATGTATCTCAGACCGCACTTGCGGCAGCGGCGCCACACGTTTAAGAACCGGATGTGTGCACCGGGCCTTAATCGACAGTGTGATATCACCGTCCTGTGAGAAGGCAGCTAGAAATTTTACTTTTTTTAATCTTTAGACAACGGCTGGTACAACAGTTGTAACGTGGTCGCGGCTATAAAGAATTTAGACTATGGCCAGTGCCGCAGTTGTACCTTGAAAATTATACAAATCGTGCAAGGAAAGAATTTAGACTACGGCTGGTACAGCAGTTGTAACGTGGTCGCGGCTATAAAGAATTTAGACTATGGCCAGTGCCGCAGTTGTACCTTGAAAGTTATACAAATCCTGCAAGGAAAGAATTTAGACTACGGCTGGTACAGCAGTTGTAACGTGGTCGCGGCTATAAAGAATTTAGACTATGGCCAGTGCCGCAGTTGTACCTTGAAAGTTATACAAATCGTGCAAGGAAAGAATTTAGACTACGGCTGGTGCAGTAGTTGAATCTTGAACGTTATATGAATCACGCCAAGAAAGAATCGCGCCAGTTATATCCATAGTCGTAGTCGAAAGGTTAATATCAGATTGCTTGCTTTGTAATTTTACTGTACGGATGCGACCTTCAGAAAAGATTTTTGTGAGTTAGCCCTTTACTGCACGATGTTTTTAATTGCAAACAAAAAAAACATTGAAAACAATGTAATTAATCAATGCATCAAATTGATATATAGTCCGGCTTCCCCAAGAAGGCAGTTGGATTTGAATGAGTCGATTAGAAGAATTAGGAGTCGAATGGAAACGTATACAAATCATTCCTCAAGTAACGTTTTTAGTGCTGATTCTAACTCCGAGTTTGTTCGAATCCAAAGATGGCGAGGGATAAACCATCTTTGCCACACATGTTTCTTTGACTACTTCGCATGGCAGCCGGTATTCGAGACAATCTTTCGCACATATTCAGTAATCAACTGACTCAAGGTCGTCCACTTCTTACGGGAGCTGCACCATAATATGTTCGTTTGTGGTGTTTTATAGTAAAAGAAATCTCTACTGTTATGAAAGGAAATGTGTTGTGTGGTCTGGTGTGTCTTCAGACGACTTTATACCCCTTACAGTCCTGAAATTTTCCACACAGGTAGTCCTAAAGGTGACTAAATGCACCTCGAAGCCCGAATTTTAAAATTTAATCTAGAAAATTTTTTAGTTAACTTATTAGTTTTTCTCCATCGTTTCTACACTCACGGAGCTGACGTCACAGGTCCTCGACTGAAAAAAGCAAAGGATTTTGCATTTTTCTTCCTTTGGAAATGTGCCAATTTATGACGTCACTCGCAGAGCTGACGTCACAGATCCTCAACTGAAGAAAGCGTATATTGATGTTGTTGATTAGCATAACTTTTTCTTTCGCGCGATTTTAACTTTGTCACGGGCAAGGAAAGATAGTGAAAATTTCAATGGTTTTGAAATCTGCGGAAAATTTTACACCAGATCGATACCTCAAATGTGATTTTCTTTAAATGAATAAATTTTCAATTGTAACCCATGTCATGTCGGGTAAAAGTGGGAACTCATTCTTAAAATTATTGTTTTTTCTTTTTTATGTTTCAGTATATTTTTTTTAATGTTTTCACTATCAGTCAGGACACCTGTCACGGGCAACGACGTGCTAGTTACAAATATAATTGCAAAAAAGAGTCTTTTAAAACAAGAGTAGTGCAAGCTAATCATCCACATTAAGTATTCGAGGAGTATCGAGCGTTTTAACTAAATATGCATTGCAAAATTGACACGAAAGCAAAATTGTCCTTCTTTCTCCGCGTTTTTCATTAAACTATATTGAGCAATATTTGCACACTCCCACTTGTCAAACCCCGAAGCAATTTTCTGAGTACTTTTTATAGAGTACTAGCAGAATTAAACTATAGTACTAACAAGTTAAATGGTGATTGAAAAGTGATCATACTAATGACTTATCTTTCATAGAAAAAACAAACATCATACAAGTGTGCGGGAAATAATTGTTTAATATCGTTTCTACAATTTCATATCTCCTACAGTTTATTTGGGATGCAAATATGTTTGATATATCTATATATATAATTCTCTTACGTGGCACGCAAAAAAGACGTTATTTGTAATCGCGTTTTGGCAACACTGTGCGATTGTTTGTTTATCGCGAAGTCTCGCGCATTGATTGAATTTATAGCGTTATCGGATGAAATTTTATTGAAAAAGAAAAAAGAATTTTAGTCGACCTGTTGCAGTTTATAATTAGAAATCAAAGAAAGCGGAGGATCTTTTCAGGACCATTTAAAAAACGGTCCTTTTCAGGGCCAACAATTATTGTTCAAGAAGACGCTTGCACTACAACTTTCGCCAACAAACTCAATGAAAAAGTGTGAGTCGTTTGAGTGCTGGGAATATGTACACACAAACAACATGCTGTGTATTCTATTTCCAAAGCAACGCTCACATTTCGAGTCAAAATTTGCACAAAGTTTTCATTTGAATTCTGATTTTAGAGATACTGTATATGTTTTTTCTGTAATACAGCAAATTTACGTTTGAAAAATATTTTTTTTGGTAACATATTTTGCAAACAATTCCTTCTGCTAGGACACATGCCTTCATTGAGGCGAGCGAAGCGAGCATAGGTTCGCGCAGCGAACCAATGAGGATTGCGAACCAATCCTCCGGGGGTTGGAGAGCGTTAGCGAGCAGGGGGCAGGCCCCCTAGTACATCCATATTATCCATTTTATATTCACCACACTCTGTATAAGACAAACTGCAAAAGTTATTGCAGAAGTCAATTTTTTAAGTTTTGAAGTGATTACGAATGCTTCATATGTAAGTTAATTTTCAGTAAAAATGATTAACTTCCGGCGTTTAGCCTTGCACTTATTTTCCCTTATCAATATTTTTTGGCTTGTGGCACTCTTTGACTTGCACCAGCGATACGATGTTTTGGAGGTTCATCATCATTATGACAGAATGCCAAATAAATTGTTACTGCATTTGTGATTAATTTTTTTATGTACATATATAAATGTCGTAAGTGTATACAAAGCAAACTGAATTAATTACAATTTTTCAAAAAACAGAAAGTCGAAATTCCGTATTTGAAAAAAAAGAAAATAATTGTTTTGTTCGAACATTTAAACAGCTATCTAAGTTGCATAAGAACAGCTTCAACTCACGAAGTAATTAACTTCGACTTTGTGTCGCTTATAAATCAAACATTTTCAATTTTGCAACAGTCCTAGTTCAAATACATCCTAACTGTGACATTATTCTATTATCAGCAGTCTTATTTAAAATTGAAAGGTTTATTGCAAAATGGGGGTAGCTCCATCCTGGGGTTAGTTTGGAATTGCATGTTCTATCTTGTGGTTAAAAACAAAAAAAAAACAAAAAAACTCTTTATTTTGGTGCAAGAAAGATGTACCTCCAATCATTAGCTAAGAACAATTAAGGAAATTTATCAAAAAGAATATTTTTACACAACAATTTTTTTTAGAATGAATATTTTTTACGTTTTTTTTTTTTTAATTTGAAAATTAGTGCTACTTCTTTTATTGCAACAGATTCAACTGAGAGATTTCGTTTCTAAATGGAAACCACGCGCCTATTTTAAATTAGAAATATAGTTACTTGACTATAGAGTACAGCTTTCAATGATACCCATGAAGCATGAAAAAAAAATGTAAATTTAATTGATGAATCGTCAAATAATGAAAATTGATACCTAAATTTAGAAATATCTGAACTACAACTTATGGCAACCCATTTTCATTTAACGTAACCTATCTTTTTTTTTAAGTGATTTGATTTTAACTTTACCTCTTATTGAAAAAAATAATTATATACCTTACTTAAAAAGGTTTTGTTGTTTGTATATTTTATTTATTTTTATGAAACAGAGTTCTACAAACCATTATGTATTCTAACAAAAGCTTGAGAAAAGTTGGTCGAAATATGCCAAAAACGCCAAGAAATTACCCATACCTAGTAATATTTTGCAGGAAATAAAAATAATTAATTGAAATCTAACTCTCAAATAATCTTTCTGCAAAATTGGAACGCATAAAAAAAAATTAGAAACGAAATGGTTGTTATTGAAAAATGCCGAATTCTGAAAACGAAAGGTATGAGCAAGCGCGTCGAATTTTGACTTTCTGAATTTATTCTAAAATAGAACAATTCCAAAAGGGTCGTGTGAACAATATTGAAACAGGCAATAACGATTTGCAAACAAAAAGAAAGAATATTTATAATACTTTGAAGTGTTCAAATATGACGGCGACATTTCTCTCTTTCGATGTCGTAAATCAAATACACAAACCCAGAATTCTAAAGCAAATGTATTAAGTAAAAAACATTAATTCTGCGTTAAATTCCTAGTAGCAAAATTAAGCTTTTTTGATCTATGAGTTTATTGCTTGGGTTTTTAGTGTTTCATTAGAAAATGTAAAAAAGAGTATTTTAAACATTTTTATATCATTGAATCAAATATTCATAAATTATAGATATTATGCAACGAAATAAAAAAATAGTTCAACATAAATATAAGAATTCAATTTAAGTTGTTTGAATATGATTTTTTGGAGGGGAAAAAAATGTTTTTCGAGCAATGCTGGTAAAATAATTTTATTCGAAAAAATGTTTTTCCGCTAATATTGGCACAGCAAACTGAGTTTCGTACCGCAATCGTTTTAATGTTATTACGATGGGGATTTCGAAATGTGGTACAGCTTCAGTTTACGTTTATCGCGGTGGCAACGGCCTTGGCTCTTTTTTTTTTTTTTTTTGCTCAATTTTAATGACACAAAAGAAAGAATTATTTCAAAAATCTTTTTCTTTTTACAAAGGAAAGTATCCAGCTTCAGAAACACATTTGTAAACTTTTTAAAAAATAGATTGCATACGTAATCTATATATATAATTCTCTTACGTGGCTCACGAAAAATACGTTATTTGTAATCGCGTTTTGGCAACACTGTACGATTGTTTGTTTATCGCGAAGTCTCGCGCATCGATTGAATTTATAGCGTTATCGGATGAAATTTTATTGAAAAAAAAAGGAAATTTTAATGAGCTGTTGCAGTTAGTTTATAATAGAAATCAAAGAAAGCGGAGGATCTTTTCAGGGCCATTTAAAAAACGGTCCTTTTCAGGGCCAACAATTATAGTTCAACAAGACGCTTGCACAACAACTTTCGGCAACAAACTCAATGAAAAAGTGTGGGTCGTTTGAGTGCTGGGAAAATGTACACACAAACAACATGCTGGGTATTCAATTTCCAAAGCAACGCTCACATTTCGAGTCAAAATTTGCGCAGTTTTCATTTGAATTCTGATTTTAGAGATACTGTATATATTTTTTCTGTTATTCAGCAAATTTAGATTTGAAAAACATTTTTTTGGTAACATATTTTGTAAACAATTCTTTCTGCTAGGACACATGTCTTCATTGAGGCGAGCGAAGCGAGCATAGGTTCGCGCAGCGAACCAATGAGAATTGCGAAGCAATCCTCCGGGGGTTGGCGAGCGTTAGCGAGCAGGGGGCAGGCCCCCTAGTGAAATTCTATTCTTCTAGACGGCCTGGAGAGCACAAAACAAGAGAGCGTCTTTTGTGACTTTTGTGGACTGGACACTCAAGCCCCCCCCCCTCCTCCACACGGTAGCCTGGTTGGAAGAGTAGCGGATTGGCAACCGGTGGGTAGCGAGGTCAAAACTCGATCCAACCGACGTCCGTCGTGTTCGTGTGGGCTGGTACACGTTAGATCTGACATGGTCTCTAATGTCCTTACATTGGTATAGTTTGGAAGTTTGGAGTGGAGTGCCAGCTCGGGTGTCGACCTCGCCATCTGACAATGGTTTAAAATAACGAGATGTTGTCCTCGGTTCTTTCCCTTCGGGATTGATCTCGGAACTTCGTCGATAGGCCATTGTGTTGCTCTTATGAGACGTTAATTCAACTAAATACCTTGACACACAATAAATCATTAAGAAATCCTTAAAAAAATCCCTACTTTTCGTAAGTTAATTGCGCATTTATTCAACAATAAATTCTGTGCTCAGATGGCAAAATGTTCTAAGTCACTTTCTTTAATTTTTCGTGACAGAAATTTTAAGATTCAAGATTCAACATGTGGTTCTGTGGTTTTTGACTTATTACAATTTTCCACCTTTGTTTTCTCATAAACTGAAAGAGAAAGACTTACGACATTTTGCCACCTTCTAAATATTAACAAACCAGTCCCCAGGATGGGACATACTCAATTTTTTTGGGAAAAGTGACTTGTATTTTGCCATCTGTGCACAGAATTGTAATGGTGAACAAGAACTGACTACAAAAGTTAATGCAATGAACAATGCTTCAAAGTTAAATTCTAATGAGTAGGTTTATCCAAATTAGGTAAATAATAACACTTTGTCTTCATTTTCAATACGCGAATTTTGTTTCGGACTGAGGGAGACAGACAAGATTCCCAAACGTCTCTGCAGATAGGAGCATATCAATAAAAGAGAACCATAGGCCCAGGGCCTGATTTACCATTAGGCCCGTGAGGCACGGGCCTAGGGCCCCCATAATTTAGAGGGCCCTTAAGTTTCAAAAGTATCTAAAAGTTTTAAAGTAGTTACATAAATTATTGGGTATTTACGTAAATGTCCGTCGACTGTTTCCCCCACTATCACATTCTTGTAATTACATTAATTATCTAACTATTATGTTTTTAATTTTCATCTGCTTTATTTTGTTTTGCCAAGAGTTATAAGTAATGTCACGATTTTCTCAAACTTTTTGGTGCCATCTGTGGAACGGTCAACAGTCAAATACGTAAGTACCAATTATTGTTATAAAATTAGTTTTTGTGATGAACAAATAACATGGGGGGGGGCCCTTTCTGCGTGTTGTGCCTACTATACCAAATTTTCTAAATCGGGCCCTGCATAGGCCACAGCAAGATCACAATGTATCAGATTCTTACGATTACCGCGTTCATCAGACGCTGTCTTGTTTGAAGGGTACACAGACTTCAGATCAAGGGTAACGGCTTCACGATGTTTACGAAAAAATCCCAACCTCACCTCCTCATACTATACCCCCCTTTTAGTGAGAGTTGCTGAACCGACCCCGATTCCAGGGATGATTTTGAGGGTTGAGTGACCGACGGCTGGGGAGCGGCTTCAAATCTCTCGGGGGAAACAGGGTCACGTGCTCTACCCCTAGGTCTCGCCGCTACAGGGGTGATGAGGGATAGTGAAGGGTTTGGAGGGTATTTTCGAACCACGCCACGTCCACGTGGTCAACGTCCCGGGAATAATCAAAAGTAGGGTTAAAGATACGCTGATGTTGCATTGCGTGGAGCGGTATCTGGATTTATTAGGAATCTGCGAATTTATTTAGTGTGGGACGAAAGCGTCTGTGAGTTTTTAAAACGCGGTGTTGTGCTGCGGTGAGAGTGTGTATGGAATATCCTTTCCGACGAACGGAAATATCTGTGTTGGAGCAATGACTATTATATTTTCTCGAAGCGTCAAGAACGAAAGACTTGATGGAATTCTCAAGAAGACAACGCGATGTTTGCAGCAACTCGAACAGCAGATGTCGAATATAAGGTAAGCTTCTTTTTAATGTTTCTGCCAAGTGGTTCAATATAAAGTGACGTCCCCCCCCCTGAATATTGAGTTCGAATTTTCGAAATATTCTCATTTACCACATAACACTGAACTTTAGAAATTACCAGGAAAGAAAGTTTTTCATGAGAAACGAAAAAAGTTGTAGAAATGTAGGAGCGAGGCCGCTTACTTTGTCATGGGGTGTTACTAGCAGAAGTCACATTTAAGGAATGAAGTATTGAGTGTTTTCAGTATTTATGTGAGGCTTAGCCAAAGATGGTATCTCTCTGTGTGTTTGTGCGTGCGTGTGTGCTTGTCTCGGTGGTCGTAGGACGCCCCGTCAGAAAATATAATTTTCTGTTGATTTCGCAGTTTAATTATCCTGGTAATTGTCTCGATATCTCGTCTTTAACAAAATTGACCAGATTTTGATCTCGTCATCTTTAAGATATTACCGATATTTGATGATGACGAGATCAAAATCTGGTCAGTTTTTTCTAATGACGAGACATCTCGTCCATCAAAATCTGAATCTGCATATAACTCGTATCACTTGCAAAATTAATCAGATCTCGATGGACGAGATTTAAGTATTCCGTATGAAGTATGTAGAGTGGAACATTGGATTAGTTTTATTTACACTGCGCTAACACAACTTCCTTTGTATTCAACTTTGGTAGCCGAGTAGACATTTTGACCCTTAATTCAACAGGTTCTGGGTTAAATCCCTGGTCTACCTCAGCAGTGGTTCCGAATCCACTTTATTTATAAGCTGTACTAAAAATGAAAATCGAATGTTCAGAAAGAAAACTCTAGCCTAGAGTAATATTTATTGTCAAATTAAATATATTTAAAACAGCTCTTTTATAGTCATTTGAGTACTCAAATCATGCAAGATGAGTTACTAACTACTATGTGCTCTACCATAATCCCTTACTTCAAAATTCGTTTTTTTATTTATTTTTTGTTGTTGATGACCAAATATAATTAACAAAGACAGTAAATTCAATAGCTTTTTAAAAATGTGTGATCGGGTCTATAAATCTACTAAACTTTGTATCAAATTTTGCTTTCCCCCTGCGAAATGGAACCTGCGCTATTCTTACCACGTATATGTAAAAACACTTGTTTGCAATGGAACTGTCTTCAAATCCTTTAGAGTTTAAAAAGTAAGCTCACAACATAGGAGTAGAAAAACGATTTTTAAAGAATGAATACAAATGTTAATGTATTTAATTTGTTTCGTATAACCGGTCGTTGTGTACACATTCTCTAAACGGAAGCATAAGGCAATTTGATTTCGATCCTAATTAAATAGCGTGTAAGATAAGTACAATATTTTACGCTTTTGTGTATTTACCGTGAAAGTAAAGGTCAAAAAGTATTGAAGAGTAGTCCGAAAAAAGATGTCGAAGTCAAATTTCTATGAATTTTCGATTAAACTATACTCTAAATACAAAATTAGTAACTTCCAAGTTTTTGCAAGAAATTTGGAGGCATGAGTCCTAAAAGAATAGAGATCTTATAAAATTTATTTTTATTCTGAATGGTGGAAGATCTGAGAAGTATAAGTGAAATATTAAAAAACAAACAAGTCGGCATTGTGTATAATATTACTTTCAAGTTTCAGAAGGCAAACTTACTTGGAAACAAACCCCGAACTGGAAGACTGAAGTGTATCAGAATGTGAAGCGACATATCATGAGGAATATTCCTAAAAGCTCAAAAACGGACAAGATAAATTAACTTTTGTAACCCAATGGGTGTTTTAAAAAGCCTTCTAATGCTAAATATCCAACAAATTTGGACTTTCATGGTCGATTATCTGTATAAAAGTCATACACAATATGCAGCGAATCAAAGGGCTTTCGCAGAGAAAAGAGAATTCGCTAAGGATCCTACGATAATCAACTTAGAGAATTCTGTAACTTGATAATGTTTATAGAGAAATCTAAATTCATTATCTTTTAAGTGATAGAAGCGCAACTCTGAAGCAAAAATGAACACCCTAACTCACATTTTAGACATGGTGATAGTAATAGATGGTCATTGGCTTTTTTAATGCTTTCTTGTTCGATTGATATGTCGCACCCTGACAAAAAAAATGACACAAATCAAAAAATAAAAATTTTGATTATGTCGTTTAAAAATATGTATGAGGTGCCCCAGCGGGTTATATTACTATTCTATAGAATATAATAGAAGTTACCACCATAAATGCATACCTAAAATCTAAAAGAGAGAAGCTTATACTACGGCATCACAGTACCCCCTTTTCAAAAAAGATTTTAGAGACAGTTAAATAAAGTGTAAATAGCTATTTTGTTCAAAGTATGTTTATAAACATATTTCAAAAAATTAAGTCAGTTAGTTGAACTGTATATATATATATTTTTTAAATAAAAAAACCCCCTCAAACTTTTAAAGTTTTTTAAACTTTTATAAAATAGTCAATTTTTAATATTTTTTACTATTTGTGGTGTTTTTTTTTTTATATAATTGTTGGATAGTTAGAATTAAATGCTAGCTAGTATATATAAAATATTTTTCTTTGTTGGATTTCAATAAGGATTTTTCAACCAGAATACTGGAAAAACCTTGAAAATTCCAAATCTATACACTTGGACAGTTAAAAAAGTAACTATAGTATTAAGACACAAAATACTAGCTAACATTTAAAGTATATATATTTACAAGTATATACGAAATATTTCAATACTCTACCATGAACAGAAAAAAAGCCTTAGGGAATAGAAAACAGTTACTATCACCAAAATAAAAGTCCGAGAAAAATGCATTTTAAGTTTTTAAACACTTATAACAAGACTTTCTAATGTTTGTAGAGCTCTTAATTTTTAATATGTTATTTTCAAGTTCTTACGTATGCGTACTTAAACAAATTTTTAATTCTCAATATGATCACAATAAGTTTTTCTTTTATCCAAAATATTGTTGTTTTTCATATAATAGAAAATATGGTTTTCGCTACAAAAAACAGGCAATTTAGCTGATTATATTAAATATTCTCAAAAAAGTTTTAAAACACAATGCAATAATTCAAAATAATAATAATTAAATTGAAATTACCGGCTTTATATACAATACCTTCCAATTTTTTTCATATTTAAGTTTACGCAGTTTTGCAAGTTTAGTGATTTTTCGCTGTGCAATTTGTGTTTCGAAAATAGGTTCTCCTATAGTCAGTTAACAAAGAAAAGTGTTTTGATGTCAAACTAAATATGGCGATGAAAGGTCTGAAGTGTTTTCAACGTGCCACAATTATATTCGGAAACAATGTCACGAAACCTGTCAAATTTGAGTCTGACATCGCTCAGAAAACTTCAAACATCACAAAAACTAAATTCAGTTCAGGTCTAAAATTTTGAGCATAGCTTTCTAACTGTATGGGCCATAGAAATATTTAAAAATTTTGTTATTTTGGTCATTTTTAGGGTACTGTGTAGTCTTAAGTTGATGTTTCTCAAATTCTGCAATTTTGAATTGCGTCACTTTTCTTGCCGGGGTGCAATGGGATGGACTGTAAAAGGGTGATATTAATATGTTTAATTATTCATAAAGAAAAGTTTTAAAAAAAGTTAAAATCTGGATGTATTGTCACATTTTAAACTTTTAGGATAAAGATCCAACACTTATATACATATTTGTAAATTATAAACACCCTACACCGCTGTCCAAAGTCATTAAAACGCATATACAAAGTCCAGATTTCAATCCTATGTAAGGTATTTGGGATTATTTGCAACATAAAATTAACACATTTAAAATTTCGTATGATAATTAACTATGAGAATGGACAAAGAAAATCTATATATATAATTCTCTTACGTGGCACGCTAAAAAGACGTTATTTGTAATCGCGTTTTGGCAACACTGTACGATTGTTTGTTTATCGCGAAGTCTCGCGCATCGATTGAATTTATAGCGTATCGGATGAAATTTTATTGAAAAAAAAAAAGTTAGTCGAGCTGTTGCAGTTTATAATTAGAAATCAAAGAAAGCGGAGGATCTTTTGAGGGCCATTTAAAAAACGGTCCTTTTCAGGGCCAACAATTATAGTTCAACAAGACGCTTGCACTACAACTTTCGGCAACAAACTCAATGAAAAAGTGTGGGTCGTTTGAGTGCTGGGAAAATGTACACACAAACAACATGCTGGGTATTCGATTTCCAAAGCAACGCTCACATTTCGAGTCAAAATTTGCACAAAGTTTTCGTTTGAATTCTGATTTTAGAGATACTGTATATATTTTTTCTGTAATACAGCAAATTTAGATTTGAAAAACATTTTTTTTTGTAACATATTTTGCAAACAATCCCTTCTGCTAGGACACATGTCTTCATTGAGGCGAGCGAAGCGAGCATATGTTCGCGCAGCGAACCAATGAGGATTGCGAAGCAATCCTCCGGGGGTTGGCGAGCAGGGGGCAGGCCCCCTAGTCAATTATATTTGTAAAAATCATACAAAATCAAGACCAAATAGATTGAGAGAAGTCGACTAAAGTCAATTAGGCCAAAAAAAGGGGGATTACTCTTATCATAAACTGTTTTAAATACTCATTTAATCCAAAGTACCCTAAAATACCTTTGTGACCTTTATTTTCGTTATGAACTCAAGATATACAAAATCACGTATTTCTTCAGCACCAATTTAACCCAATTTTTCCTCCTTAGAACAAAAAAAAAAGTTACATCAAGGGGGAAAAAAATATTCCAAGATATTTTCGATATTTGTTGAGCCCCAATGCCATTTTGACTCCTGTAATATTGATCTCTTTAAAAGTTTGTTGTTTTTTGGCTGTAAAGTTGAATTTTAAGTACAGGTTTTGGTATACCTTAACAGTAATCCTGTGCTTCATACATTGAGATCTGGGACTGGTTTATATAAGTTCAAAGCTAGTAAAATTCTGACCTCAGTTTCAAGATTAGTATCAATGTCATTACTCTTTTCTGAAGAAATCGCGCATTTCTTTTGTCACATAAAAGTGAAATACAATGTAAGTCCGTCAATTTTGTATCCTTCCAATAAAATTTATTTCTATCTTATTTCTTTAAGTCACACACAATTCATCGAATATTCTACACTGATGGAATGAAGGAAAAGAAAATAACCACTCCTTTCACCCTATGAGAGATTTTCAGTGCAAACCAGCCATCCAGACGTTGGACCGCGGTTTCACTTCCTGTTACCCAAATGCTTCCGCATGATACAGGGGGCCGCAGTAGTCTACTTGGAAGATTAGCGGATAAACAAGTGAGGGTTGCGAGTTCGAAACTCGATCCAACCAATGATCGTGATGTACACGAGGGGCTGGTGCACTTTTAATCCGTCGTGATCTCAAACGTCCTTACGTTTGGTGGTGTGGAAATTTGGAGAATGGTGTGCCAAGGCCAACTGAGGTGTTAATCCCGTCATATCACCATGGTTCCCCACGTTGGTGTGGTGTGGAAATTTGGTGAGTGGGGTGCCAGCTCAGGTGTTGCCTCGTCATCTAACAGTGGTTCAAAATTACGTGGTGTTGTCCTCGGATCTTTACCTAAGGGGATTGATCCCGGACTGTTGTCAATAGCCCACTGTGTTGCTCTAGTACGACGTAAAAACTGCCACCATGGTTCCAACTAACGATACGTTGTCCTTGGATCTTCTCCTTCGGGATTTATCCAGGGCGTCGCCTGTCTCGTGGTTAAGGTGCCACTAAATCGGAAGGTTCCTGGTTCCAATCCGGGTCAGTGCATGGATATTTGTTAGCGTATGGTGTAGAGGCGGCTGGTGGACCTTAAATATGTCGTGACCTAAAGTCCTCACGTTGGTTGATGTGGAAATTTGGAGAGTGGGGTGCCAGATCAGGTGTGGCCTCGTCATCTGACCGTGGTTCAAAATGACGTGGTGTTGTCTTCGGATTTTTCCCTTAGGGTATCGATCCCGGGCCGTCGTCAATAGCTCGTTCTGTTGCTCTAGTACGACGTTAATTATAGATTACTACTATTACTACTACCTTAAAATGTAGTTTATCGCCGTTTTTGCGTCATTTGGCATATAATTTAACTGGCGTTGACCAAATTATCATATCGCATCCCGCCAAGGAAAGTGACACAACTCAAAATTGCAGAATTTGAGAAACATCAACTTAAAGGATACTATAAAACTTATATTGAAATAGTATAAGCTTCTTTTAAATTTTAGGTAAGTATTTACTGTGGTAACTTCTATTATATTCTATATAATAGTGATATAACATGCTGGAGAATCTCATATATATTTTTGAATGACATAACATCAAAATTTTTATTTTTTGACTTGTGTCACTTTTTTTGCCGTGGTGCGATATATCAATTCGAAATTTTTTTTTTTTTGAAATTTTTATTGGTTACGTGCTGAAAACGTATTCCAAAAAAAAAATGATATCACTTCCGGAATACGTACAGGAAGCTCGTCCTCCGCAGAAACACTACCGCCATCTATATCTAGTGTTACAGAAAAAGCCTCTAGAAGAATTCGATCTTTTTTCTGCTATTTATAAAACGTTCACGGAAATTAATTACTTTTATTAAAATACTTTCTGAAGTTTCCGACAAGATAAAACTTTCGATTTAGAATTTTGGTTGCTTCGATACTTTATTTTATGTGTACATTATTAGTATACTTCGATATTTTATTTTATACCTAAAATAATTCAATAGATGCGAACAAACACAAAAATTCAAATGTAGACGCGGAAGCAGAAAAAGTAATTTTCCAATTGAACGCGTTCACAAGCCCTTATACTCAATTTTAACGTTCTTATTAACAATTCACATTAGTTTTAATTCCTAAAGTAGAAAAAGTAACACGAGTCGTGATTTTAAAAATGTATGAAGCATCAGACTTATGCAGTAAAGCTGGTTTTTTTAATTGAATTGACTGACAGAAGAGTACAAAGGAGACGGATGTCACTGCTTCGACACTTTAATTGTATTAAGAGTGAAAAAAACTAAGGGTACATATTCTTCATTCAAACGGGGATCCTTAATGATTACAAGTTCTAAGAGATGAAAGACTGCCCCTTTTTCAAAGCTGCTTTTTAAATAACGAAATATCTAAAATCTAATAAATTTTCGTTAAATTTCAAAGTTTGCTGTTTAAACTAGATATAAATATGTTTCAGAATAGGATGAAAGTGAATATTTCTGACATGGTTTACATGATTAAAGAATTTATCGTGCTGTTTAAAACATCAATGCTTTGTTTGGAGTTATAGAATCGGCTAGGGAGGGGAAGTTTGAAAATTACGTCTCGCATTTTTGGTAAATTACCGACGGAAATTATCAAATTCGGTTTTTATTCTTTCTGTTTTTATAGTGAGAGAGAGAGAGGCACTGGCATTATTAAAGGTAGTTGAATTTACGTCTGGCGCAAAACGACGGGCTATTGCAACGCAAAGTTGGCAATGCGTTGTCAAAATTGAGTTTTTTTTTTTTTTGTCGCTTTACATTTGTTCTTTTTGAGTACATGGGCCAATTAGACCGGAATCTACTCTTGAACTGAGAATTAGCACTTTCCTTTTTTATACACTTGTACAGTTTAAAAATAACGAAACTATGATAAATTTTTGAACTCTGTGACGGCAGTTTACACATTTAAATAAAAAAGAAATAAAACGATCCAGAACTCCCGAACCCCCCTGCCCTACCTAGGGCCTCCATACCCTCGTACCAGACCAGGGTTATTGAAGGGGAATGTACCAGACTCCTTTCGTATGGGGGGTCTGCATGAATTGTGTACCTAAAGCTCTTTTGTCTGTCCTTCGTGGGTCCAAACCAAGCACGTTTTCTGGCGAGTTCAGATTTATGGTACGGCCAATGGAGTAGCCAGATGAGAGAGAGAGGGGGGGGGGGCTTCTGGAGCCTTTGATACCTCCTCTCCGAAAAGTGCTGGTTCCTAATTATTAATATATTATTTTACGAATGAAATATGTGTAAGAACTGCATAAACTTGCAGCTTCAAATAAATCAAAATGGTTGGTTGGAAGTTGAATTTACGTCGCGCTGTAGCAACACAGCAGGCGACGGTTCCGGTATCAATCCCGAAGGGAAAGATCCGACCTCGCAATTGCGAACCACGGTCAGATGACGAGATCGAAATCTAAGTTGGCACCTCACTATCCAAACCTCCACATCACCCCGATGTGAGGAGATTTGAAGCCCCAGTAGGTTTAACATGTACCTGCCTCTACGTACATGACGGGTTTGGTTGAATTGCGTTACGAACTCAACCCTTCGGTTGCTAATCAGCGACTCGACATACTGGGATAAAGCGGTCTCCATAAAACACGAACAAAAGAATCTGCTTGGCACGGATTTCAAAGTAGCTAATATGTAAAGAAACACTTCCCACCGATTTAGTAATTTTAAAATATATTAATTTTTTTGTGAATGAGTATCCTCTAGGAATATCTGGTATCCGTATCTGGTCTACAAGTCCGGGTAAACCTCTTGCTAGGGCCGTAGCTTATCTGCATGCAGGGTAAACCTATTTGAAGTGCTGTATCTGGTAGGGTACGACATCAATGTCGATGTTTTCAAAACATCAATGTATTGGAGTCGATGTTTTTGTAACATCGATGTTTATACTTGTCGATGTTTTTACACTTATCGATGTTTTATTTTTAAATGAAAAAAGTACCATAGGGTCTGAAAAGTAGGGATGCGACATTGATGTCGATGTTTTATAAAAAAACATCGATGTATTGGAGCCGATATTGCATCACTAGTTGCTAAACCAATTTTAAAAAATGGGGGGGAAAGGTTTAAATACACTGAATTTTAAAAATATCGATGGTTTGGGGGCGATGTATTATCAACATCGATGTTTTAATTTTGAACATCGATGTTTTGCTGTCGATGTCGCATCACTAATACCTGGCCGGAGGTCCGGGGAAACCATTTGAGAGAGCCGTATCTGGCCGGAGGGTCGATTAAACTTATTTGGAGGGCCATGTCTGATTTGTAGGTCTAATAAAAAAATTTGGAGGTCCGCATCTGGCCTGCGGGTTATATAAATGGTTCGGAGGGCCGTATCTGTTCTCCCGTCTGAGGCACAATCTACTTGTTACAGTTTATTTATTGTACATATACGTTTTTTGTTGATGGACATGTTGAATCTGATTCTGACGAGAACAACAGCTATTTCTCAAATAGCTAATAGCGGTTATTTTTATTAATAGTTTTTTAAATTAATCATTCACTCGGAAATCTATGAGCACGAAGATTATTAGTATCACACTGACACATAACCATCCCCCATATTCCCTTATCTATTTACATATCGTATCAAAACTTCAAAAGCGTAGTCCCGATATTATTAACAGCCGTGAAGAGAAAAAAATGACCGTAAACCAACAAAACAGAACCTCAAGAGCGACGGAGAAATAAAAAATGAATTTCGAAAAAACAAGATTTGAATATTTATTTTGTTACTTAATTATCATTAGTATTTGCCAAACGCAACTATTTTAAAATGATTCTTGTACTCGGATATTTGTCACTTTTATGCTTACATAAAAAATCTCTACTTAAAAATAAATCTTTTAAAGATACGAATAATAAAATTTAAATTGTCGAGATTTCATTTGGCATTAAAATCGCATTTTAAGCTTTGGGTCCTCTCCGAAACGAAATCTTGGCTATACCCTCCCCCTTCAGAAGTTCACTCTTGGAATAGTCCTACTTATAAAATACAGCTACAGGGAGCTACCGGAATAGTGAGAAATGAGGATTATACAACCTTTAACAATGACGTGTTTAACAAACAAAAAACAATCCGCTCTTGCTAATTTTAAAGTTTGGTTCTAATCGTTTGTGAATCCGCAGGGAGCTCACTTAAAAAAAAGAGTTTTCAAGAACTAATATAAAAAATACAGAAATAATAAAATTTAATTCGTGACAGTTTGTAAAGAGTGAAATTCTATTCGTTACCAAACGTAAAAACACAGGTTGGAACGGAGTTTATAAAAATTTATTAGACTGAACAAAAAAAATATCACCAGAAACAAATCCACTACTTATTTTTTATTAAAAATTCTGTATACGGTTTCAGAAAATTAATGACATTTGAAATTGAAAATTAATGACATTGGCCAGGTACGATTGGGATTCTTCGACAGAAAAAAAATTATTATTGAATTTAAGCTTGTATCTCGCGAATTAAAAGCTTAAAAATTACGTGCAATAAAATTATAATGAACATATATCAGACCATACACAAAATAAGGCAGCTGAAATTTACAAAAATAAGCTCTGTGTAATAAAAATATTTGAAACATGAAATGGCGTGTGAGAGGAAATTACTGATGACGTACATTTATTTCCTTTTTTTCTCGAATCGAAGAAATTTTACATTAAATATCACACATGAAGTGAATTTTTTTCTCCTTTATTTGGCATTCCCGTAGCATTTTCTTTTCAGAATTCATATTCTTTTAAAAGTTTTGAAATCTTTAATAAACAACGAAACATATATTTTTTTTTAATTACAATCTATTCTATTGCTAGAATTTTTATTGTAAAAATCGAGCGGTTTGTTATATTTTATGAGAAGCGAAAAGGTGAGTTCTTTGTTTACATCAATCTCTTACGTGTTTCTTTTGTGGGTTCAATTTTATGTATGAAATTTATGTATGCTGTCATGAGAAACAGCAAGAAAAATGGTTAAATAAGCCTCACCGATAAAATTTAAAAAAAAAACGATTTTTACTTATTCTTCAGAACTAGGAAAGTTTTTTCCGCAGAAGCGAACGGGTTATATAGGAAGGGGCACATTGGGGGCGTCAACTGCACACAAAAAAGGGGACAGTCAAATTTTGGGGTTCAAAAAAAAGTATAACAACGGTTTCCCCTCTCCTTCTCGGAGAGAAAATTCACCCATTTTCAGTGCGGGATGTGCAGATGAAGGAAAAAAAGACGAGTAGAGAGGGGGTAGCACTGTTTGGGAAAGTTGAGGAGAGCAGAAGGAGCAGCAGGATCAAGATGGCGGCTAGCGGCTTGGTGGAGTATGCCGAAGCCGCTGCGATTGAATTGGCAATGAATCACAAGGTACCCCGAGTGCAGTTAGTTAAACTAAAAGGAATTTTTCATGGTAATTTTGAAAAGAATGGAGTGCGAAATGGATCGGATATTGCAAAGTGTTTGGAGCAACTGAACGGCGTTCTCCCGAACTCTCCCATAGAATCGTATTATAAAACATCGCTTGCTAGAAACTTCACTGGTCTTTTTGGAAAAGAAACATACACTAATCGGCTCGGGAGATCTCCAAGCTCCGACAGGTAAGTCATATATTACCGATAAACCTTTTCCAAATTTCTGTGCATTAAAAATATAGCTATTGCATCCATTGTTTATATATACCCTCCCCCCTCAGCAGTCCATTCTTGGAATGGTCCTACTTATAAAATACAGACAATGTTGAATTTTTATATTATGTTTGCCTTTTTCGTTGTACTTTTTCTTGTCAGTTATTTATTTGTTTTTGTTTTTTAAAATAATCGTCTGAAAGACAATCATAAAAGCTGTGTTTTTCTTTGTATTGATTCGTGTATTTTTATTCGATTATATTATTGGATTGTTCTTCCGTCTGGTTGTTAGCGGCATTTTAGTAATTGGTTCTTTGCTTCCCGAATTTTTTATATAATTTTATTGAGAAGAGCACACAGACGGTCTACTTTCCTTAACTTTCATTATTTGTTTATTTTTTGTCAGATTACATGGAATTCCTTATAACCTATCAATTTGATCACTCAATACTTAATAAGATGACTTGGCGATAACAATCACAATTTTGCTGAATAATACTGAATATTTTCGCATTCTTCATAACTATATTTTAGAAAAGAAAATTCTTAATTGATTATTATTTGAAGTTAATTAGCACAAAATATTTGTTATTCTTGTTAATTTGTCCTATGTTCGGAGTTCATCGTTTTTTATCCACTATTTACTTCGACGAAATAAAATTTCTTAATCGAAGTATTTTATTTAAAGTTAATGGGTATCACACACACTAAGTTAACAGAAAAAAACATTGTTTGTTGCGTACAAATTGCCAGTTTAATAAAGGGTATAATTTAATAACATTTTATGAAAATATACTATTTACATGCCAAAATTTAATTTCATTCTGGCCAAAATAGTTTTTAGCAGACTAAATTAAAGTGAACAGATGGACAAACATTTGTAATTTACATTTAGGTTCTCTATGAAGTATTATACTTTACAAGGTTACAGTATGTAAATAGGGTCTATATAATTAAATTATATTACTTTAGATTAATTAACATGGAAAGCGATATTATGATAATTCACTTCAAGTACAATATATATTATAACCATGGAACTGATGTTCCTCATAATCAATTTCCTAAATTCAGACAAGTTGAGTGGAAATATCCATTGAATAAAACAGAATGGTGAAGTGTTTGTTTTCAAAACAACACAGGCTTTGCATTAGCTATAGCTTTTCATTTCATTAAGCAGGCCTCACATTTACCTGACAGGCTGATGTTAGCTTATTAGGCCATTTCTATGTAGAGAAATTTACTTGCACATTCAGGCATTCATAATGTAGGCTAATTTACAAATTGACAAAAAATTGCAACTAAGGCAATCAAAAAGTGATGAACATGCCAGGTATCACCTATTTACTTTTGTGTATGTGTATCCTTACTTAAGATGGATGTTATATATATATATATATATATATATATATATATATATATATATATATATATATATATATATATATATATATAATATCTACACTCATATGCATAAATTTATCTTACTGTTGTGGTTATGTTTATCCATTTGTGTCCAATATCACTTAGTTACTTGAGGAAAATGTAATATTTTTTAAAATCCATAAGAATGGATGTTTTCTAGGGAAATTTCAAAATAATAGTCCTTAGATACCCAAGCAATCTTTTTCTGCTTTACTTCCCAATACTCTATTCCTCAATCAATCTTTTTAAACCCTTTCACATATTTTTTTTTTACTTGACCTTGTCTTGTATTTGGCACAGCTTGGCCAAATATGGCTCTTGAGGCATAAAACTTAAAAACCACCAACCATCTATAGCTCATGTTTACAGGTATAACGGTGTTCCCACAGGAATTAAGATCTGAATTTTCTATTAGGCATTTTAAAGACTTACCCCCTCTGAGCTGCATGAGATATCCAAGTTGTTTATTTAACAAAACTTCTCGTTTTCTACGAGTTTCGACATTGCTTTCACCCTACAATATACATGTATTGGTCAAGACAATTGTATTGGATATGCAAGAAGGTAAACAATTCTTGCATCATGCTGGCAAAACTGCAATTTATAGAAAATAAATAGTGTGCATAGCCCTCAAAGCCTTAATATTTCCTTAAGTCCTAAGAACTTTGTTAAAGCCTTAATTTTTCCCCAAGAGCATTGCATATTTTATTTTGTCTTCATAAAAACATCCACAATTGTCTAAGGTCAGTTGTCATAAAACATCAAGGGCATATTTATAGATGAGCTAAACATTCATATTTTAAAAACTGGGTGTGTGAAACCCCAAGTCTGGTATTCATTAAAGTTTCTTTGCCTGTGGACTCAAGGGTTGATCTATTACAATCTGTGAAATGTAGTCTAAAAATAACATTAAAAAAGTGCTAATGTTTCTTTGAATTGATCAGCAGGAACCCTATGTAAGTATTGCAAAATTACAGTAGACACTATGTATGCTTTGTTTAGCCCCCTTCTTTTATATGTATTTTGAATACCTTTTTATAAGTCTAAAAAATAAAAATAATTTCCTGATTAAAAAATAATTAATTACAATTGTTTATACCTTTGACTGAAGTTAAGTTCTGAAAGAAGTGATTAATATTCATGGATTTGGTCTCTTGAAATTAAGTACATCGAAAGTTCGTTTTGGGGATCCTCTTGGATGCTTTAATTTGTATTTTTAAGGTTATTCTATTTTATTCACATTTTAAATGCTATTTGATTTGTTTCACTAAAGTAATAACAGTTGTATATAAAATACTACCCAATACCACTCAATAAATATACCACTAGTCCACTACTTTAGTCCATTTATATCCATTTTACCTCCACAGGGCATAGAATTAACAAGTTCTATGGGTTAGATGTGAAATGTACTCCCTCCTATGACAATCACAATTTACTGTTGGTTATTTATTTTCTCATTCACAAGAAATAAGTCTACAAACAGTTATAGCCAAAAAAGTTAACTTTTTAAAGTATTAACTATTTAACATCACTAATGTAAAAGTATCAATTTGTGTTTATGACTGAGGCACTTGCCACCATACTATTTTTTGGCTCATAGTTAAGTGTAATAAATCAGGATATATTGAGCTATAATTCTAGATAGACTTAAAATCTGGATACTGGGGGTTGCTAAGGTGAATGAAAATACTTTCTCATTTAATATTCTGATGCTTAGGAGTGCTAGATGGGTAGTGAGACTGAACTAAACGAAAATATATAAGGGTTTCCTCAATTACAGTAAAAAGGGAACATTAGTGAAATTCGCATTTGATACTTAGAAGAGGATGTGATTAATTTGACAATTTAAGGTAGTTAAATGAATTTATAAATAGATTGAAACTTATGAGTAACTGATAATAAAACTGTAGAGAGTAACTACTTTTTTTTTTTGCCTTTTTAACTAAAAATAAATGCATATTTTATTTCTTAATATTTGCATTGTTTGAAATTGGATCCATGTCTGCTTTTTGAGAGATCAGAAAAAAATTATTTCTTCAGATACACTCTGAATTTTGTAATTGTGAGTTCAGCAATTGCTAACATGTAAAGATGCATTTTAAATCATTGTACTGAATTAGTCATAATTATTCGAAACATTGCAAAAGGAAATTGAATACTGATTTCATACACCATGTTATTAGTTTATCTAAGTAATCTTTTAATCAAATTTCTTTTATTTAACCACATTTCATCTCTAATTTCTTTGAAGAATAATGTATTTTTTATTACATAGAATATTGAATTTTTTTGATATGCTGTGATTTTGGTTGATATTAAATTAACAGGTTTAAAAGAATTATTTTGTTAGTTTGGGTCGATTTAAACTCATTTATAAATAATGAGTACTAATACCTAAGAATCGTTAGATTATTACACCCAATAAAAAATATTTAATCCACTGGAATCCAAGCTTTATGGAACAAGAAAAATATCTCCTTATGCTCAGAAATGGTTGGCTGATAGCTTCCATACATTGTTTTTGTGTTTAATAATTTCATTTTGTCTACTTGCAAAGCGTTTGCAAAATTGAAATTAGTTTTAATGATTTAACTTTTATTCTGTGGCTCAACCTAATAAACCTTGCACCATAAAATTCAACTCTTTATTCTCTAACATTTATGTGTTATCGAATAGAAACAGGATAAATATTTGATAACTTTTTCATTCTCTTTCCCAAAAATGTGTTTTTTAAATTTCTACCCAATCAAAAAACATACACGTCCGAAACGATGTTTTAAAACTCTCCAATGAACACACTATTTTTACTCCGAACTACAAATGTTACGTTGCAGCTTTGTATCATGTGTAGTTTTTCACGATTTCACCCCATTTTGCCCTTAACCTTGCCCCTTTGCGCTATTTCCTCTGCAGAGAAGAAACGGCGAATGCCCTGCATCTGTTTCTCTAAGCCTTTCGTTACACATCTGCTTTTCAGAATCGGCAGAATACCTCTTCATACAGTATTTGGAACTGATTGGAGAGGGAGAAAAGGAGGAACAAGCTTTTCCTTTCTGTCCTTAAATTTCAGAATTTGCCCTTCTTTGACCTTCCGTAGACTTCGGCGTTTAGTTGTCAAACTTATGATGAGCTTGTAGCTATTGAGGAAACGGAAATTACCATGGGTAATTGCAAGAAGGTTTACTGAGTGAATTTCTAAAGGTAGTCAAACCAATCGAGAATTTTGAACCACATGTTGCAAACGTTAATAGAGGGGAAATTATATGCTAAACAATGCTATCTCCTTGTTAGGTTTCTGATTTCAGAAATGTTCGTTCATTGATGGTTAGCAGATAATATACCAAGAAAGATAATTTTATTTCAATTTCATGTAACGACCGAACACATTGGATGTTAATTCATAACGCAATAAATTTTAAATGTTCTCACTCTTTTTTTTTTTTTTACTTTCATAATTCTGATTATTTTCAAAAGCAATTTGATTTTAAATGGCCCCAGTGAATTCACAGAAAGTTGAATCGGATAAAAAGTATTTAACCGTTGCGTTAACCCGTAACCGTTACGTTAACCCGTAACCGTTACAGCAGCCGCAATTCGTAAAATTGAAATAACATTATTTCGCAACTACTGTTTCTGGTTCCCTTATTATTACAAATTTAAACCAAAAGTATTAGGTACTTAATGCCGATGTCCCACTGCAAATGTCCTCAAAACACACCATTACATTTTTTTCATCGAGTGCATTCAATAAAAGTCTTAATAAACTGACTGAATTTTAAAGGGATGACTTTAAAATATCTCTCTTGCACAAGTACAAAAATGATTTTTAACGCAATCTGAAATATTCTCATTCAAAATGCAGATTCTTTTCCGTTTGGATTTTAATGATCCCGGGAAATTCAGAAGTGTGAATCTGAATCTAAAATGTTTTTAACTGCAACTCTGTTAATGTGCTGATGCCTGTTCAAAATAACGACAATCGGACATCTGTTCTTCCCAGTCATAAAGATACTTTCTGAAAGCCGCTTGAACCGAGTCCTCAAAACGACACCAATTGCATATTTACTTACATACCTTTCGAATAGTATTTCACGTAATGAAGGTGTAAATAAAGTATAAGTAAAAATTTCGCAAAATAATTAGAGAAAAAGAGCATCTTTAATTTGTGCCCTCATGTTGCTTTTTGTGACTTTAGGGATAAGGCAGCAGATAAGTTAACGCTCAGCTGATTAAAAAAAATTCTCGTTTACAAAACAAGAATACACTAATGTAAAATCTAGCTGCCTTAGTAAATGTGTATTAGTATGGTTCGTTAACTAAATATAGAGATCGTAAATATTATTTATTCTGTGACACACATGGTAATGAATTATGTAATAGATAAAAATGATAAGAGGAATTATAAAATCTATTAAAAGCATAATTCTTAATGTAATTGTTCCGACAAAAAGGAATTTTAAATGAAACTTTAGATCTTAATTTGATACGAGTATTGGTGTAAAATTGAATGTTAAATAGTAATTCTCTCTCTGAACTGTCACCGCAATTTTTACTCTAATTATTACATGTATATATCGCACCCCGGCAAGAAAAGAGGCACAACTCAAAATTGCAGAATTTGAGAAACATCAACTTAAAGGATACTATAAAACTTATATTGAAATAGTATAAGCTTCTTTTAAATTTCTCATGGTGGTAACTTCTTTTATGTGTTCTATAGAATAGTAATATAACACTGTGGGGCACCTCATACATATTTTTCAATGACATGACATCAAATTTTTATTTTTTAACTTGTGTCACTTTTCTTGCCGGGATGCGATGGCCTAGTAACTCTTTAAGTTCGTATCGCAATCGGCATGAATGTTTGGAATCTTAAGACGTAGATCCCGGTCAAATTAGGGACTTGACACCATAAAACTCTAGCATCCAATCCAGTCTCGGTCAATTTAGCCCTCGTACAACTAAAAGTGATAGCGACAAACCCAATCGTAATATATATTTGTGAAAATCGATTATTTTGTGTGTTTTATGAGGAAAAGGGACATGAAATACCAACTGTTCCCGCTACCTTCCACTAAATGCAGTGTTAAGATTTCACAAGCAAGAATTTTCACTTAAATCGTCTGCTATTTTACTGTGTACAACTGATGTTTTAGTATTCTTTTAAATCCATTACTCACGCCCCCTCCCAAATTTGTTACAAAGAAAAACATTTTTCTCTAAAAAACTAAAATACATTGGCCTTTCTAACGCGATAGACTGATGCATGTACAATTTTTTCGATTGAGGAAAGCAATTTTGCATATTGTAAATAGCTTCCCGTTTTTCTAAATTCAAATTCTATGCTGTCTGGTTATTGATTTGAGAAAGTTTCAGTTTGCGCATTGAGCAAAGTAGTTTTTTTTCCCTCCCTTAAAAGCTACGAATTGGATCGATATTCAACGGTGGTATCGCCCAGACGGATTTTATTGAATTGATCGAAATAAGGGGCATTCGAATGAAAATAAAATTCTGCTAGTTGATTGAAATTTCGCATTCGTCTTCTGGACCGATCTTCCCTATTTGTTATCTGTATTAATCGAATGCTTTTTTTTATTAGATGCTATGATAATGAGTTATCGAAATCTTATAAAGCGACCATTTAAAAATAATAATAGTTTTGCATATTAAGATCCGATGTATTTGATACAGAAATCCGTATATATGTTGAGTTGTGGGTTTGTAAATCAGATCCTTTTAAGACGTTTTATCTTCAAAACGCGTGGTTTAGACCATTATTCTTCGATGCATTCCAGCATTTTCTTTCGCTCCAGTTTTCGCTTTAACTTTTCCATATATTTGATTTCCATATATCCATATATTTGATTTTGATGTAATGCTAAAAGGGGCAGTGATTTTGAGATTCGTCTTGATTTTCCACCTTACGTTTCTGTTATCGTGCAACCATTATCATTGGCCTACCACCATCGATAAAGCTTCATGACTGCTCTGGAATGGGATTATTCTGGACTTGACCGTCTTTATAGTAAAAATTATAAAACTTTTGTATTCCATTTTTTTTCTTCTCAATATTATAATATATTTTCTTTATTTATAATACCTTATTATAAAATTAAAATATTTTTATCATGTTGAAATTCCAACAGTGCTGAATTTTAACAAATTTGTCGTTTTAACATGTTACGCGAAATTGTAAACGGAATTTTTTAAGAATCTTTAGTACATTATAATTTTGGAGGGTTGAATCGGATTCTGGATAGATTTTAAAAGGATTGTCCCATAAAGGGCCCAACACCAAAATCCAAACGTCTTAGAAATTTTGAATCAAATATGGTAATAGTAATTTTTAATTAACGTCGTACCAGAGCAACAACGGGTTATTGACGCCTATCCGGGATAATTCCTTGGGTTGGAAATTTGGAGAGTGGGGTGCCAGCTCAGGTGTTGCTTCGTCATCTGACCGTGCTTCAAAATTACGAGGTGTTCCCTTAAGGAATTGATCCCGGACCGTCGTCAATAGCCCGTTATGTTGCTCTAGTACGACGTTAATTAAAATTACCATCACCGGGATCAATTCCCTAAAGGAAAGAACCGAGGACAACACCACGTAATTTTAAACCATGGTCAGATGAGGTGGCAACACCTGAGTAGACACCCCACTCCCCAAACTTCTATACCAACCCAACGTGGGAACTTTCGGTCACGACAGATTTAAGGTGCACCAGCCGCCTCTACACCATACTCTCACAAACATCCATGCATTGACCCGGATTCGAACCAGGAACCTTCCTAGACGCTAAAACCTTAAACCACCAGACCGATTGGTCGGCGCAATTCAATATGGAATAACTAGGTAATTGGTAATTTTCGTTAACGTCGTACTAGAGCAACACAACGGGCTATTGACGACGGTCCGGAATCAGTCCCTTAAGGGAAAGATTCGAGGACAACACCTCGTAATTTTGAACCACGGTCAGATGACGAAGCAACACCTGAGCTGGCACCCCACTCTCCAAACTTCCACGCCAACCCAACGTGAGGACTTTCGGCCACGACAGTTTTAAGGTGCACCAGCCGCCTCTACACCATACGCTTACAAACATCCATGCCCGGACCCGGATTCGAACCAGGAACCTTCCGATCTAGAGGCTAACACATACCGGTTGGTCGGCTGGAATAACTAGGCAAAATATTTGATGCTAGCCTATCACTCGGTGAACTTCAGCCATTGAGTGGAGTGCTATTTAATATAGAAAAAAACGAACGGGACCTCTAGGTTTGAGGCGTAGAATCAGTGAGATCATATGATGTATGATTGTGAAGGATATTAGTACTAGACTTTTAATTTCACACACCAAATGTTTATAGCTCCGCACATATATCACAATTGGTGCACTCGCTGTTGATGTTGAAGGTTGTAGCTCATTACCGACCTATATGGGTTGAACTCGCATCATTCAGTCATAAAACGTTTGTGTCATCAGATATACTATTTGTTTCGAACTGAGCGGTGGAGGTACTTGCGCACTCCCATCACGCATTTGTTCACCTTGAAGGTGCAACGCCGATACTTTCAATGAACTTCCTCTGATCCCATTGACACTTACCATCAGATGTACGGAATTTTTTGGATTCCATATCTCTCGATCTTTCTTCCTGTTGTCATTTTCTAAAATCCTTCTGGTGTCTTTGGACATTTTGAAATTTTTGCGATTTTCTAAACATTTATTAAATATTTAGGTTTTTCCTATTATTTATAGCCGACCAACCGGTATAGTGGTTAAGGTGATTACTCTAGATAGGAAGGTTCCTGGTTCGAATCCGGGTCCGGGCATGGATGTTTGTAAGCGTATGGTGTAGAGGCGGCTGGTGCACCTTAAATCTGTCGTGGCCGAAAGTCCTCACGTTGGGTTGGTGTGGAAGTTTGGAGAGTGGGATACCAGCTCAGGTGTTGCTTCGTCATCTGACCGTGCTTCAAAATTACGAGGTGTTGTCCTCGGATCTTTCCATTAAGGGATTGATCCCGGACCGTCGTCAATAGCCCGTTGTGTTGCTCTAGTACGATGTTAACTAAAATTACCATTACCTATTATTTATAAAGCGCATGGAGACGAAACAAATGACGTTTCAAACTTCGTGCTCCCACAAAGGAGGCCGGAGCTAGACTAAATTATGTGAGTGGAGCGACGCCTCAAATTTGAAGCGCTCTTGCCAAGTCCGTTGACTCTCAGCATCGGATGTCCGGATTGTCTGGGATTCCCCATCTCTCGATCTTTCCTCCTGTTGACGTTTCTATAATATTTTTGTGTTTATTATGCATATATTTGGAAATTTCGAAAATTCTACCATTTGATGTCCGATATCTAAACAGCCGACCAACCGGTATAGTGGTTAAGGTGTTAGCCTCTAGATAGGAAGGTTCCTGGTTCGAATCCGGGTACGGGCATGGATGTTTGTAAACGTATGGTGTAGAGGCGGCTAGTGCACCTTAAATCTGTCGTGGCCGAAAGTCCTCACGTTGGGTTGGCGTGGAAGTTTGGAGAGTGGGGTGCCAGCTCAGGTGTTGCTTCGTCATCTGACCGTGGTTCAAAATTACGAGGAGTTGTCCTCGGATCTTTCCCTAAAGGGACTGATCCCGGACCGTCGTCAATAGCCCGTTGTGTTGCTCTAGTACGACGTTAACTGAAAATTACCAATTACCGATATCTAAACAAGAATTAATTATTGTTATATTTTTCTATTATTGTTTATAAAAAGCTCATTGAGACGAAACAAATGACACCTTAAACATCGTGCTTACACATAGGAGGCCGGAGCTAGACTAAATTTATGTGAACGGAATTGCTCATTTTCGTCACTCCAACTTTGCTCTGCGATTGAATCAACCGATGACGTCAACGCAAGATCAATGAGCATTTATTACCTTCTTTCTTTAATGCTCTTTTGAATACGATATCGTTCATTTATGTATCATTTATACTTTTCTCAAGTTATTATATTTTTTGCACATGCCCTTTTTTTTTTTTTTTTTTTTTTTGTGTGTGACATTAAGCTTAAGTTCGGACACAAATTAAGCATGGTACCCCGGTTTCGAAAGGTAAGACAAATTCGACGTCAAAACTCGGTCAATGATACGGACAGCAAACTTTGCCAGAGGCTATATCGCGGATACAATCAAAGCTCTTCATTGAGAAATTGGCATCAAAATTTGATACACCCAGACACGTTTAAAAATTTTACCAATTTTTGTAAAATTTTTCACTTGATGTGTTTTTTATTGTTCGATACGTCACTCATTCCGATTAGCTAGATTCAAAATGTTCTTCAAATGAACTTGACATAGGTTTCCAAATGAACTAGCTTGAACCTTAACTTAGTTACTCTTTATATTTCTATAAGAAAAAGATCTTGGAATTAGAATATATTTCTGGGGTTACTAATTCGTCTGGATTTTGCGTGCGTTGTCAGAATTCTGTGGGGAATTATAAGTTGCCTGGATTTTTCAGAGAAATCAATTCAATCCGAATGTTGTATTGCATAAATCGCTTTGTACAAAAATGTCATTCGTTTAACTGCATCATATATTTGTCGGGTCAGATTTTTTATTCAAAAGGAAGATTTAATTTGTTAATATTGTTATTTCGTTTGCAACGTTTACTTCATCGTTTGAATGTGCACGTTTTTGTTATTCATTCCCATTTATTGAATTTTACCCTAACTTTAACCCAAACAGTTGAAGAATGCAATTAACCGCACTCAAAGCAAAACAAATCTTGAATCTCATCTGTTACCAGAAATCGCACATTTGATCTTTTCAACTATACATTCTTTGTGATTTTAAATTACGCCATATTTACGCTAGTTTTCATCTTAATTATTCGTACTATTGAATAAAACTAAGCATTTTAACAATATGAAGGTAAAGAGGTAGATGGCGAGACATAAAGGAAGGGGAGGAATGGAAATGATATCCGTCTGCTGCCGGCGCGTGGCTTTTATTAAAATAAAAATTAAAAAGCGGGAAAGACCTCCTTAGAGCATGCCTCCTGCTGTACCCAAAACAAAGATGTTTTGTCAATGCCCCTTATGCGGTCCACGATACGATGCAGACGCCGTGAGCGCTGGTAAGGAAAGGCCTTTTTTTGAGCTTCTTGTTTTATCTCTTGATCATTACGAATGGTGAATAATTTTTTAACATTTCGAATTTCTCCTAAATCGCTTTATCATTTTTGCATTTGGCAATGAATGTTTTTCGTTTATTTTTTATTTACTTTTTTATCGCATATTGTTCGTTAAATATTCTAATTTTTCAACGAATGTTTTTCGTTTTTTATTAAATTTTCTCATTTTCCAACGAAGGGGGGTTTTTTTCTTTGCATTTTGTAATGAAAGTTTTTCGTTTATTTAATTTTCTGACTTTGACGAACGTTTTCGGTGTTTTACGAACTTTTTTTTTTTTTGGGGGTGGGGGGTTTAAGACACCTAGTTTGCATATATTCCATACTAGTTGTTGGCTAATTTGTAGTTTCATATTTCCAGAATTACATTTAAAAGGCTTGCTTCAAATTTATCAGTTTCTGAACATACTGAAATATAGTTACATTTTCTAAAATCTTGAACCTCTTATTATTTGAAAAGCTTTGATAAATTTTCTAAACGATATTTTTGAAGAGTGATAAATTATGCTTAAATGTATAAATTATGTGATTGTTAAAAGCTTCTTCTGTGTTAATTCTGATTAGTAAATAAACTTTCTAATTACAGATACTAAAATAAGAAAACTGATGCAATGAAATAAAATTTGTATCTTGAGCCTTGCATATTATGTTTCATGCTACTTCAGCATTTAATATATTATCTGAAAGTCATTTAACTAGAATAGGAAGGTCGTAGCGCTTGTCTACTATCTAATAGGTTGTGGGTTCGAATCTCAGTTTGTATGCTCATGAATGTTAGTGATTGTCATTGTTAGTAGCAGTGGGGTTACCCATTCGGCGCTCCTTCACAAGTAGCTATTAATCCGAACCTTGTTATGCTGAAGGGCTTAAAAACTTACAGATTCTCTGAGAAACTTGCTGGGTTTTTTTTTCTTGCGTCATATGGGCAGCTTTTGCTGGTGTAATGTTTCACTACCTCCATCTTGCTTGTCAGTCTGTTGGTTGTTGAAAAACCCATGGTTGTAGATTGATTATAAGTATTTTACTTAGCTCTCTCAAATACTATATCAATCAATAGAATTCCCTGTTGTTAATACCTTGCTAAAACACTATAAATAGTTATTGGACCTGTTTGAAAATTGTAGATGTGCCTCGAATGACTGCTTTTTTTGTCTACTTCTAGCATCGCTGTTAGCTCCTTCAGTAGTGACCAAGGAAGTGTAGACTCTTGCCATTATAGTAGCACTGGCAGTGACAGCAACAGTGGGTCATCACCATGTTCTTCTCCAGAAGAACTCGATCGATGTTCAAGAGCTGGCTCACCTCAGTCAATGCCGCCCACGTCACCCCCTCTTCACTACAACTTTCACGGTGAAGAACAACTTTTTCAAGGTGATCAGAACTGTCAAAAAGATTCAAATGAAGTAAGGACAAATGAGAACTCGTATGAGGACAACAAGCAGGTGTTCTTTTCGGTACAGGAGCACTCTGATCCTTCAACGATTGACAAAGAACTCGCAAACACAGAAAATATCAAACATTTCTACCTCCAACAAAACAACTGTTCTGTGCCAAATTCCAATTGTGAACCATTCCAAAGTTTCCAACATCAGAATCATGTTCCTCCTCATACACAAACTCTCGGTTCGGAGATCATCGATGTGGGGAAAACTGTTAAATCTAGTGAATCAAGTGGTCAACGTGATCTCACGCCACAAAGTAGTTGTAAATTTGACTCTGCTTCAAACAAAAGTACTAATCAATCAAACTGTTCCTCAACGGACTTACAGCAGTGTAATTGGGTGCACTGCACAAGCTGTCTGGAAGGGAATACTGAGCTAGTCGAACATATTAGATCTCATCATGTCCAAGTACAAAAGGATAAAGAAAGTTTTGCTTGTCTATGGGTCGGATGCAAGGTAAGTTCATTTTGTTCATTTTCATTATCTATTGGTTTTTGTATTAACAACAATCTCTGGTTAAAGTAACAAGTTAAAATTTCGTTCTATTTCAACTGAGTAATGAAATTATAATTTTTTATGGACTACTTTTTAATTCAGTGATAATTTTTAAAAATTCACCTTGTGTTTCTCTTTTAAGTTTGTGCTTTGATAACCTGGTGTACTTGTGCAATGCTTGTATACTAATTTTCATGTTTAAATCTGTCAAGTCATTCATTCAAAGTGGGAATGTTCCACAAAATATCATCCGATTGTTTAAGGTGTTTGTATGTAGTTATATATGTTTTAAAAAAATTTTATCAAACAATCTAATTTAAAAAAAAAATTGTAATGATCCAAATAGATTAAATTCTCTTTGTTCCTTTATCATTTTACATGTTTCCAGGAATGAGATCAAATATATTAATCTGTATTTTATCTTTTTAATCATCCTGGTAAATAGTATTGAAATACTATTTAATTGTTTAACAGGCTCGCTTAGCAATATATTTTCTTTATTTGGTACTTTCCACCAAGTATCTCTATTCCTGCATTAAACTTAAACCTCAATGGACAAAAACTATTTTATGGGAGATTTTTTTTAACTGTATAAATTTATATAACAGTTGTTTCATTAAGGTAGAAATTGTTTCACTGAAGCATATGCTACATAAATGTTTAAGGAAAATGTGCAGGTACTTTCAAAGTGCTGCAACATATTTCAATGCATATTAACTGAGATGCCAACCTCTTCAGTTGGGAAATATTATATTTTTGCTACTGGATTTTTTCTGGAAACCTATAAGCCACACTACTGAAAATCTATTTAAAGTGAAAATCATTTGTTTCATCTTATGAGTAATGATGTCAATATAAGCACAAATAAGACCTTTAAGGGGGAAGAAGAAATTGGCAAAAAATTTGTTCCTTCAGAATGTCCAATTTGAATGGGAAAAGTATTGGAATTGTTTTTTTACACAGAGGACTTTGAACTGTCCAAATATTTTCCTATTCCTATTTGTGCAGAAAAAATTTCCATTGTGTTTTATAACTGCTTTACTCACTAAAGCTATTGTATGCTGAATTTTAAATTTACTTCAGTCTTGGCAAATGCTAACCTTTAAACTATTCACTCCCTTTCAAAAAGTACCCTTACTTGTTAACTCCATTTAGTTATTTGAAATCAATAAATTTTGTTCCTTTGACCTTGAAAATAAAGATCGATGTTTTTCCACCTTTTGACTCTACAGTTCTTAAAATAAAGATTTTTGTGTGATCTACCATATAAGTGGGCAAAAATGTAACTTAATTTTAAAATATTGTTTTCAATCACTATCACTCAGCTAAAAATGAACAGTTGAATTAGTATCCCAATTTGCCACTCTTTAATATTGTGCTTTTCTTGTCCCATTTGCTATTTACTGTTTTCTTATTTACACACTTAAAAGTTTAACCTGTCAAATAGTTTAATGAGTGTTTGTCAAATATGACACTGTAATTTATTTTTATTATTCAACATTAAAAAAACTAAATATCTTGTAACGTTAATTTAGTTACTCTTTAGCAACAACTAAGTTTTAAATGATTTTTAGTCATTTTGATGTAGGATTTGTCTAATTTCCCATTTTAGCATCTATTGTACTCAGAAAGAATACTAACTACTTAACTTGTAGCTAGATTCTCATCTGTAATTTTAGTTATCTTTTCTTTCAAACTAACCTAGGTGTTTTTAATTTACTATTTGCAATTCTACTTTTGCAAAATTATTTTTCAGTTATATTGATTTATTTGTGATTCAATAAGAATAAAATATAATATTATCTGTACATTGTAATATGATGCTTTATCAGTACAGAATAGAATACAATTTGTTATCAATACAGAATAAATGCAATTTAAGTTAAGCAGAAAACCTACTATATGGTAGAAGGTATTTAAAAGCCCGGGACTTAGCATATTTGGAGCAAACATTCTTTAATCCAACGCACCCTAACAAAGCTTTGTTCAAGAGGGTGCCTTTGTGAAAAATTAACCAATAAAAATGCATTATTATCACTGAAACAGCATGTTTTGTACTTTAATTACTGAAATATTTTTATATCTGACCAAATCAGATTGTGAAGTTTGCTTTTGAGATTTTTCATTGTTCTTAAATTTCAACTTCCAATTGTTTCTTGGACCTTGAATTAATACTTTTTATTGGTATTTTATGTTGCAAAGCTTGGCATTCTGCTTTGTTTAAAATTTTATTATGAATTTTTAATATATTTTAATAAAAATTCTTATTTTGTAAAATTTAAAAATCTTCTATTTGCATTCAACTAAGCTTCTGAAAATATAGTTGATTTAATTGCAATTTGATATGTATTCTGAATAGCAATGACTAAATTGGCAGCTTCGATCATGTACTGCCTAGAAATTTTGGAGAGACCACATAAATGAAAAAAAGCATCATAATTTTCAAAAACTGCTATTTAAGTCCCCTGTTATAAAAAATAATTACTAAATTTTTACAAGTTTCTACTTTTTAAATGTACAATGTATTGTTATAGTCCCACAATTTGTTCATTGTCATTTGTAAATATAGGACAAATGTATAAATTACTCCCATATAAGGACACTAAATTACTTATGCCCCTATGTCTCTTCAACAACTCAAAATATCAAACCTACCTTTCATGAAAATATGTTATTTCATGCAAAAATATATGTTGTCAAAACACTTGGAGGAAATTAGAAGGTCCTGAATCTGTCCAGGGCTATTACTTGTGAATATTAAATATGTTTTGTAAGTATTAGATATGTAAATACAATATCTGATTTTGAGGGTAAAAAGGATTTTAAAATCATTGATCTTTTATCGCTGATGTGGGAGAAATTTTGCCCTTTTTGATAAGTTATGTCAAGATCATCTAATGTAAAAACAACTGTTTAAAAGAACTTCCTGAGCTTAGCAATAAAACCATATAAATGTATTGAGATTGGGTAGAAAGTTAGAAATTTTTTTTCCTCTCAGGACATTAAAATGTTAGCAGTACAGGAAAAAAGACACAGACTCGAAAAAAGCATACAAAAGAAAATTATAGGAAACTGTCAACTACCTTTGCAAATTTGCCACTGTTTTGCAAATAAACACCAATGAAATTCATAATGCACCCGTGACCGATAGAATTAAGATTTTTATTGCTTATTTGATAAACTTCCAAGTTCTTTTGTGGGTCTTCGACCATGTTGCTCATATCCTGTCTCAGAAAAAATGCCAACAGCTATTATGGGAACATGTAACTATTGTTACATCCCAACTCCCAATTGTACTTTGCTCACTAATCCTTTTTCATATTTTTCACAATCACTATTTGGGGTTACATTGTGTTTCATTTCGCTGTTTGAAAAGCATAATATATGCGTATAAAATTGGAAGCAAATGCTGTGATTGGCTATAACAATTGTCACCAGTAACAGCCATAATTTTTAATTATAGTAACCCGTCAGGCCTATCCAAAAATAGTCATTTGGAGACTAAACTTTCAGTCTCCAGTTACGCGATGAGCTGATACTTTGGTAACGTTACTTTAGGACTCAAATGGTAATCTTTTTTTTTCAAGTAATATACATGTTAACCTCCATTGCTTTAAATATCGTGAAGAGATTTCCTTCATTTGATTTTGTATGTCTATTTAGAAGGAAAATTGTCATTTTGTAATTTTTCTTTAGTATTTTTAAGGTCCTGGCTTCCAAACTTCAGCAATAATTTGATCCTTACTTACACTGAAGTATGCCTTAGTTTCCTTTAGCCCATAGAAACCTTTTTAATTCTATCAAAATCATCAATTAATTTTTATGTTACCTATTATACTTAAATTTGTTCCCAAATAGCTAAAAATAAAAAATTTCAGATTACAAAAAAATAGTGTTTTCTATGTTAAGTAGTTTTTGAGAAACAATATACAATCATGCTACATTAAGCAATTTCACAATTACCCTTCAAAGTTACGGTCCATAGATTGCCTTAAACTTTCGAAATATTTTGGATATCGTTATTGATGTATAAACTAAATTCCTACCAAATTTTTAAAAAATCCATTACTTTTTACAGCCACAGGTTCTTATTTTTTCTCATTTTACATGGAGAATGACTATACTTTCCTTTGGCACATGCCTTTCTTGAAATTTTTATTTAATTTATAACACACGGATAAACATTTGTTGTTCAAGTCAGATCTGTACTTTAATTCAATGGGAAATGTTAATCATGCTCAAAAGCATTATTCTGTTTCCAAGATGTAATTTCAGTAAAAAACATGTGGATACAAACATCTCATTGACAAATAGTTATTACTCATTGTCTTTTTAACTATCAAACTCAAATATATAATCAGCTTACAAGTGATTCTAAATCAAAGCAGTTCTAAGAAAACAGAATAAAATTTTACTCGTAAGTGTTCCTCAAGAAAAAATGTAACCTTTGTGCAAAAAAAAAAATCACTTAGTAAATTTTGCCAGTCTAAAGACCACCACATTCTGATCTAGAAAGGCTTTTAAAGCTCTTGAAAGTTTTGACTTAGTGTGTTGTACATGTCAGTCGATATTATGAAATTATGCTTTTGAGATGTTTAACAATATAATGTAATTACCTTTATCTAATAGGTTTAACTAAAAATTTGGATAGTATAACATGCAATTTAATTAATTTGTTAGGTTTACAATCGCCCTTCATGTTCTTTGAGCTGGCTTGAACGTCATATCCTGAGTCATGGTGGTAACAAGCCTTTCAAGTGCATTGTAGACAATTGCACCCAGCGTTTTCCCACTCAAGCAGCATTGCAGCGTCATGTCAACTCTCATTTTGATAGCCATTCAAACAATCACAGCGGGAAGACGGGCAAGTGCCGGGATGATGTTTCTGCCAAGGGCATCCGTAGGAAAAAGCACCAAAAGTACAAAAAAAGAAGTGCAGTTGGTAGGTTTATTTTAGCCTTTAATATGCCTTTTTATAGTTTTAGTTGTTACAGCTAGAAACACTTGATTCAAGTTGGTATTCTGAGTTTGTTCTTCGAGTCAAATCTTCCCGAGATTACACCTCTGTTTCTGAGCTTGGCACTGATTCATTAATTGATATAGGTTATTTGGTATTTGAACACCATGAACTCCAATTTAGCAGATCATACTGCATACTTGCAACACAATTGCAGATAACTGAAGCTACTTTTGCACAGTACACATGAAGAAATGCTGTTCCTTTGGCAAAAGTAGAGATTCAGCTCATTTTATCTGACATCTCAATAGAGCTTAGAGAGGTTCTGGGCCTATTGAGAAGATATGTTTTTACATTGTTACTTTGCACGTCAGATAAAGTTATGGAGACAAGTGAAAGATTAACAAAATCAAAAATCTTTCTTTGGTCCCAATCTGTTGAAATTTATTTCAATAATTATGAATTTGAATTTTTGATAGCATGCTTCTGACATGCCTTTTTCACTGTGGAAATGGCTCTAGATGCTCTTACTGATGTCTTGCTTTATATATGCACTGGCAGGCACAACCAGTGACGCATAGGTGGCATTGCTATGTTATTCGTATAGACTCATTTGTAACAGATTTTCTGACACTTTAATGTATAGTCATTTCAAAATTTAAATTCAACCAATTTTATCAGCACTTATAATTTATTTCTTCAGTGTGCTTTGTATTTTAAGAAATAATATTATATACTACCTTTAATGCTGCATTGACATACATAACATGACATGTTTTTTATGTATTTCTGGATTAAGGCCTGTGGGATTTCACTTTCTACCACTTGCCTAACCCCTAAAATTGCTACACAATCCTATTTCATCCACTACATGTGAAACAGGCTTTGCAATGCTTTTAAACTTTTTGGTTTATTTTGTTAAAAGTATCAATCAGAGGATCTGTTCATTTATGGAGAAACTGCCTCATTCTAGATGTTTCAGATTTTCAATGGATTTATTGTCACAAGCATTTTACTCTTTGATGTGTTAATGCTTTAATTCATCTGAAACAGTACACAAATTTATTAAGTCCAATACTGGATATTGTCTTGTGCTCGATTCAATTTAATCAAATATATCACTTGTGCCATAACGCAACTAAGCAATCCTTTTTTAAATTGTAAATTATTTGTCTTGTACAATCATTTTGACTTGACCATTTTAAATTAGTAAAATGAGGAATGATTTGTTTTAATCAAGTGTCTCTAGCTGATATGCTGATTTAAATCAAGCTGATGTTATAAAACAAGTCCTTGATTTTTTTTATATAAGAAATCTGCTTTTTTCTTTATTAAAGTTTAATAATTTTGAAATTAAAAGACCCGAGACCAGAATATGTTTTTTTTTTTATTCAGAAAACTTTTGACAAATTTGTTCTGTGTCCCAAAAAGAATCCTTTTCCAACTAAAAGAATCTTTCATTTTGAGGATATACAATATAAAGATAAATAACTGTTAGAAAATATATATATTATAACTTTTCCATTAATGGGATGGTTATAACAACTTACAAACAAGCATATCTCTTTGTCCACGAATCAACCGCTATTACTTACAAACCTGTTTATCAGCACAGGATTTGAAGGAGACACAGAAAACAGAAATAACAAACAAGTGTTACAATGTTCTATGTGCTAGTGCCATTCACACCCAAGCATAATGAACAGATTAATTTTCAGAACCGCAAATTAATTGAGCATGAGGAGGAACCTGCTGAAAAGAAACATTGATCTATTATTATGCTTAGCTCATTAAGATTCTATTGTCTGTATAGCAGCAGACAAAATCTTTCACTTTAGCCACAAAACAGCTGCTTAGCACTAACTACTGTGTTAGTGTATCAAATATTTTCAATTTTTTTTTTTTATCTACTGAAATACCCATTGATTGTTTTTTAATGTCCTGGTCTCTTCATCTTTTTTAACAAACATTTTTCCTTTAATTTTAAATTTCTCAATTGAATTCTTTGGTCAAAAATTCATCTTTATTGTGAACATAATAAAGTAGGTAGTTATTTACTGATTAACATTTTGTAATTAAGTATTAGACTGTTATGCATGTTTGAAATTTCCTAAAGTGTATTCTATTTCTGAATTTACAAGAAGTATTGATCCTGGAATTAATGCCATGTTAGTACCTACATATATATTTTCTTTGAATTGTTTGAACGCATTCATAATTTCTATAGAATTTAACTTGATATGTGCAAACATCACACATGTTTTAGAAATTAGTTGCTGGACATATCTTAATTATAAGAAATCATGTATTTGTGTTTTTAAATACCTTGTTCTTTATCCATTTGTTACACATTGAAAAGGATTATCTGTTTATATTTTTGTGTCTGAAAGTTCTCTGTTCAACTATTTGAGAGGACTTGTAGAAAATTAAACAAAATCGTCCTGGAATAGTTTGATCGTGTTAGTGTTTTAAATGAATATAGTTATCCTCTAGTGACATATTTCACAATGTTCCACGTATCTTTCATACAGTTCTATAAGATGTAAAATGTAATTTCTTTTTTACAGTTTGTTTGCACTTCCGGTTTGTTATACTTCCAGATAATGCACAAATAACAAAATTTGACTACGTGAGGACTTTCAGCGCCTGCTATCTACATCAGTGGAAATCATTAATTTCATTCTGGCCTGAATCGTTTTCTTTCAAAAAAACTTACCTGATGTACAAAATTATCCATATATTTTGAGACTAAAATAGAACTAGAAAATACATCAGTATCTCCTAAATTTAATTTGGCTTACGTTCAAAATTCACATTATGGTAAATGATGTGCAATTTCTAAATTGTCGCTTAAGATACAGACTGGATCTTTTTGGGATTTAAAACGAGCTCTAATCTTAAAATGTTTTGGCAAAATCGCATTAAAAACTTGTAGACAATGGCAAAAAACTGATTTAGTTATTGCAGCATAAAAATATGCTAGTATATTAAATCATTAATTACAATTACAAATTCTTCAAATTTCGATTTATTTTTAAATTACTGTCTGCAGGTTTGTTTTGGGTTTAATTTGATGCAAACAAGTAGTAATATTAAGACTTTAAAATACTGTTCGTAGATTATTGATGCTAATTTTAAAACTTGCATTTACTAGCAAAAAAATTTAATTTTTCCGGTATCAGACAAATATTCAAATAAATAAAATTAATTGGGAACGAAAATAATTTAGTCTTAGATAAAAGCCCATACTGTCACATTTGTAAGTTCAACTGAACAGGAAAATTTTAGTTTAAAAACATTTAAAATTTTCTAAAAGAAAAATGCTTTTAAATATTCCATATTTAACTCAAAATATGTCCATAAAAATTCCTTTTCCATTGCCAAATATAAGTTCCTGTCAGATTAGGTTATGCACATATACATGCACTAAATATTGTCCAATCAAAAACAATGCATGCCATTGTTTCTATTTAGTAATCTATTCCCCAACCATGTTAGCATTTGTTACCATAAGTTAGCTGCTTTTAAATTCTAAAATAAGCTTATTCAATTACATTAATTATAAAAGCACCTGATTGAAGCTGAGAATTGAAATTTTTATCATAATTTTAACTCACTATAGACAAAAAATAATTTCACCTTCATTTGTTGTTTTGCTTGGATGTTTTATAAATTTAATCTTAATATATTGGGAAATTTATAAAAGTAAAGATTTTTTTGGAAGTCGCAAGAAAAGTACTTTTAATTTTTACGTGCTTTGAGCACAATACATTTAAACATCTTGGCAGCCATCAAGTGAAGGGTCATAAAAAATTGTTTTCTAAAATTCTAATATTTTCAGGTAAAACTGAAGACTTTTTTGATGCTAATATCATGGAGCAAATCAGGTACAAATTGGTGGAAATTCATTCTAACCTGCCTTTAGGAAGTACAAATGGGACAGGATCTATCACTTGTTACAGCAGGGTAAGACATTGCTTAATATATTAACTTATACTTTGAAGCAGTTTCATTGTAAATGCTTTCTTTCACTAAAACAAAGTCCTTTCTGCTTCTCAAAGTTCAGGAATCGTATTTTTTCACAGCTTAAAAATCTGTTCTTGATTTTTGCTTGTCCATTACTATTTATGGCAATTTACAAAAGTCCAGGGGGCAATTTCTAGGATTATATACCACTAGCCACTGCGTGGCTAGCCCGGCGTTGCCGTTGTGCTGGTTTGCAATGCTGTGATGTAAGGTATTAATCCGGTGTAAAAATTTCCGCAGATTTCAAATCCATTGAAGATGTGTGTGTTCAATTAAAAAATTATTTATTTAAAGAAAATCATATTTTTAGGCATCAATCTAAACTGAAATTTTTGACAGATTTCAAATCCATTAAAATTTTTACTCTATCTTTAACGGTCTAGGAGATATAAAAAAGAACTGACTTCATTTAAAAGATTTATTGTCTGGATGGAAATTTATTTGACTGCGCAAAATCAAAGCGGAAATGAAACAATAATTTTATTCGCGTTCTGCATTGAAAAAAACTTGGCATGGTTTCAAACCCTGACTGCAAGGTCGCATGAGTAGAAAAAGTCCACCACAAGATCCAGGTAGAGAATGAAACTATTAAATTAATTTTAAAATCTTCTAGATTAAATTTTAAAATTTGCTGCGACCCAAAAATTGCAAAACTTTTGGACTACCTGTGTGCTAAATCTCATTGTTGTAAGTGCCATAGAATTGTCAGGATTGTGCGGCAAACAGACAGACAAACACTTCTTTTTATAATAGTAGAGATTACTGATGAGTTAATTTGTTTCATTATTCCAAAATTTCACAGTTTGTATTTGCTTTAATAAAATTACGTTTCTAGAATTATATTTCAACATTTGTGGAAAACTCATATGTAGCTCGGCCAATTAGAACCCAGCTAGGTGGTGCTACCACTTTACGATGCACTCCTGGACTGTGGGAATGTCACTTAGTTGTAGATGTTTTTGAATATGTTGTGACATTGTAAAACTTCACATCTCTATAAATTTGTAAATAATATGCTTAATCTTCAATAAATAGTGAGTAGAATAATTATTACTTGACAAGTAAATTAATACAAAGAAGGTGAATGGAAATAGGTAATCAAAGGGATGACATTGTAAGAGCCACCGAAGACAAAACGAAACGGTGTCATCACCATTAATCATATTTCATACATAAATTTAACATTCGGATTAATAGTCTAATAACAATACAATTAGAACTGCAGTAGTCAACATATTGAGAATCAGTGTTGAATGAAAAGCATTTCAGGTGTTGGTTTTCCTGGAAATAAACTGAATTCGTATTAATGAATTGATACCTGTTGTGTACTTCAAAGATGATAAAATATTTCTGTGACATGGTAGAAAGAGGGATAATATTCAGATTTGCTGATTTTGAATTATTTGGTAATCTCTACTATTATAAAAGGAAGTGTTTTTTTTTTTGTCTGTATGTTTCTTGCAGCAAAATCCTGACGATTCTATGGCACTTACAGCAATGAGATTTGGCACACAGGTAGACTGAATATTTTGCAATTTTTGGGTTGCAACGAATTTTAAAATTCAATCTAATTTTTTTAATGAATTTAATAGTTTTATTCTCTACTTGGTTTTTCAAACGCGTTTCTTCCAAAGAAAAGAAACACTTGAATCTGAATTTTTTTTTTCTACCCATGTGACCTTTGGAAACATGCCAAGTTTTTTTCATTGCAGGGAACTTGAAGAAAATTATTTTTTTCATTTCTGCTTTGATTTTGCTTGGAGGAATGATTTTCCTTCCAGACGATAAATCTTAACTGGAGTCATTTAGTTCTTTTTTCTATCTTCTAGACCATTAAAGATAGAGTAAACATTTCAACGGTTTTGAAATCTGTGGAAAATTTCAGTTTAGATTGTTACCCAAAATTTGATTTTAAATAATAATTTTTTAATTGAATATATGTTCAACGGATTTAAAATCTGCAGAAAATTTTACACCAGATTAATACCTTACATCACGGGCAACGCCGGAATAACCACGCAGTGGCTAGTCTATTATAAAGGAAGTGTTTATGTATCTGCGTGTACGTATTATCCTGACGAATCTATGGCACTTACAGTAATCAAATTTGACACACAAGGTAGTCTGAATTTTTGTGTGAGTCTGAATTTTAAATTTCAATCTAGTACTTTTTAATTAATTTTATGGCATTTAATATTATTATAGTTTTTTTTAGAATGGCAACAGCATAAAGAGATGACATTCTAAATGGTATTTTTTACGTTTTCATTTGATTTCAAGGGGAACGATTTCAGCCAACAAAAAAAAATTAAGGTTTTAACTTGAGTTATGTAATTTTTTATTCTATCTCCTGGATTGTTACAGATACAGTAAAAATTTCAACGGATTTGAAATCTGCTGAAAATTTCACATTGGATTCCCATTTGGTTTGCAAAGCTTTGAAATCTTGAATGGTTTGTAAAGCAAACCAAATGGGATTTCATAGCAATCACCAGGGGTTATCGAGCAGTGGTTACACCTGACCCCATAAAAAGAACTGTCATGAGAAGTCCAATCCAATGTCATGAGAAGTCCAATACCAATTGTAAACCATACATATATTAATCTTTAAATTACCAATGCAATGACATTCATTTTTGCCGGATTGTATAGAGAATTTGACGGCATACTATCACTCACTGACAATGTAACTTTTAAAAAAGCCAAGATATTGGGTGTTGCGTGTACATGCAGGTGTTATGATAAAATTAGTACATCACAAAGACAAGTTATGCACAATGAATTCTAAGAACTTCATTGATGGTCTGGACCAGCTAATCAGTAACACAGTTTTTAAGCTCAAAAGTCGAGAGAACTGGTTTGCTCAAAGAAGACACAAATCTGAAGGCATTTCAAGAAAATGCTATTTGGTATTCACCCTTAAGAAAATAAAGGTGATAACTGAAAATGACAAGTGTTCCTATTAACATTTGCCACCCAACTGCAGAAGAAAGCATTAGAACTAGTGATGATGCAAGAGTTTATCTGATGGCCACAACCAGCTTTACGGATTATAAAAGGCATTGCTTGTTTAAACCTTCAAGTGGTTTTTATTTGTGTATAAAACTGCCGTGAAGCCTCCGATACAAAACCTGTTCGAAATTGACACCAGTTCTGGACATGGAACAATGTTCCTACTTGGGCTTTCATTCCATATTGGAGTAATCTATCAATTTTGTCTGAGATATCTCCCCATTAGTAAAATTGACCGGATCTTTATTGGCAAGATATCTTGTTTGAAATCACTTGGAGGTTTAAGCTGTCTTGAGACATGGACCTATTTGAAAAACAAGCTTAGCCATTGCAACCTATCAGCTTTAACTCTGCAATATTGAGTCCTTGTCCCATGCTGAATTGATGAAAACAAGATTTGATAAAACTACAACAATGCATCAGTGACTAATAAGCAATTTTATTCTCAACTAGCCACTGTGTGGGTAGCCCGGCGTTGCCCGTGGGGTAAGGTATTAATCTGGTGTAAAATTTTCGCAGATTTCAAATCAGTTGAAATTTTTACTCTATCTTTAATGGTGTAGGAGATAGAAAAAAGAACTGACTTCAGTTAAAAGATTTATCATCTGGCTGGAAATTTATTCATCTGCGCAAAATCAAAGCGAAAATGAAAAAATAATCCTTTTCTCCGCTTTCTGCAGAAGGAAAAAATTGGCATGGTTCCAAACCCTGACTGGAAGGTCAAACGGGAAGAAAAAGTTCTCTGCGTTTAAAAAAGCAATGGTGAATAAAACTATTAAATTTGTTTAAAAATCTCCTAGATTGAATTTTAAAATTCGCCACGACCCAAAAATTGCAAATAATTCGTACTACCTGTGTGACAAATCTCATTGCTGCAAGTGCCATAGAATCGTCAAGATTTTGCAGCCCCAAACAAACAAACACTTTCTTTTATAATATTAAAGATTTCATTTGCAGCTTCTGTCCTGGGTTTATGCTACTTCAAAACATGTGTAGTTTTCAATAAAACAAATTATATCGTTGCAACTTGTAATTAAACTACACTCGCATCTCTTGAAAGGCTAATTAATGTTCAAGTAAATTTTAAGGAAAGTGGAAAACTTAAAATCAACATGCTATTAAATATGCTTACATTTTTTTTTTTTTTAAATCTGGATTTTTTTAAGTTGTTGGCAGGTATGAATGTGGTTACATATCTCTCAGCACACTATGGCTGATTAACTGTGGTACTATTTTAATTTAAATTATCTACTCACAATTCTGAACTTTTTATGTTTTAATTAATGTTGCATATTAAATTGAAGTAGGCACCGAAATTTTCATCTGTCGTATAAGTAGGCAGTAAATCTGTTGGGTAAAAAGGGTAGAGTAACTTACAACCTCACTATTTTTCTATTTAGCTACTGACTACCATGCTCAGTCAATTCCTATTTTTAAATATTGGTAGTTTCTCTTGCTGTATAAGTTGTGATCAAAAGATCAATTTCAATCAGCTGCATTGTCATTAATCAAACACCTGTAAATAAATTGGAAAAAAGCATGAGGTGACATCCAGAAGAAAAAAAAATTTCAACTTGAAATATATAACAATTACTGTAGTGAGGGTTATGTTTTTGTGATTTTTTGAATATTGTAAATCTTGAGTAAAATAAGTATATCCCTTTTTTTTTGCATGTACTTTGCTATTCTTTGTAGTGAATACTGATATGTGTCAATTATCTGTGCTCTCTTTACTAAGATTGTTTCTATTCACAGGGACAAAAATAAGCTCACGAGTAATGGAGAATTTAACTTAATTGCACGGAGATCGATTTAACAAAACTTTTTTACGGTTATATTGGTTTCTTATGGTATTCGTAACACAGGTAACTTAGTGTGGAAAAATGTTACTTGCATTTTTCGAAGCAGTTCCTTCACTGTTGCATAAACTGTACTGTTGGTAATAACCTTCCTTTAACTTGTGCTTTTATTACTGTAACTTAACGATGTGTTGTCTTATTCACTGCAATATCATCACAACTACTTGCATACCATGCTATAAAATGTGATAGGATTCAATTGTAAGCAAATACACTGTGAGTAGAGGATTACGTAGAGTTTTTTTGTTTATGGGTTCTGCTAACTAGTTGCTAGTTATTCAGACATTGCAATGTAGAACGTCTTGTTTATAAATTTGGTACAATACTAACTTGACTACTGTAATGAAACCTGTGCTTCCCTGGTTGATTGCTGTATTTATAACCAGTCACTGCAAACAAATGTACCATAGATAAATTTATAAGCAGGAACATATTCTTATTTATCCTATTGGGTTTCATGATTGTAGCATACATTTAGTATTCTTCACCAAGAACAGTTGAGGCATTGTGGATACAAGCAGTAGAACTCTGCATTTAAATGCGTTTTTCTGGAAACCTGCATTTGTTGAGTCCGCCCTTCGTATTCACAATGCATCAGTTGATTATGGGAAGAGACCAAAAATTATATTGTTTCACAGTTGAGTTTCCATATAAAAATAGCCTAGATTTTTTAAAACAATGTGCTATACAAAATTTCTTGTTAAACAAAGTGTTCAGATGAAAAATGAATTGAAAGTTTAAATTTATCTAAAAAATAAAATAGAACAAGTTTTATGTCTTGGATTTTATTGAATGTGATTGAAAAACAAATACATATGGCAAGTAATATAAAAAAAAACATTCCATGTATTAAGCAAACAAACCTATTCAACACCTTTTCAAATTGATTTATGGTTCACAGTGTAGCAACCTACAAGTTCTATGCAACACTGGTTCAATTTCTCCCTGTGTTTCTCCTGTATCTTGTGAGTGTATGTCCATTTACTTGACTTTGCTTTGCACAGTATGGCCCTTTCATCTTTTAGGTCAGCTTTTTGTTAGATTGCAATAGTACTGAATGTTTTCAATTATGATATACACTACCCTACAATAATGGACCAGGGGACAGCAGATTTGCATAAAATCTGACTGCTTGTTTCGGGGTGTTTTTCGTGGTATGGCCTGGGACCTTTGCATGTTGTTTCTGGTAAATTGAATGCCAAGATGAACATTTTGGACAATCAGGTTCTTCCTATGTTCTGGCAATTTTATGGAATGGACGAATGTTACTTCCAGGATGACAATGCTCAATGTTATGTTACAGCCTCTGTCAAACAGTGGTATCACAATATGGATGTAAAACGTCTTCCCTGGCCTGCTCAGAGTCCCTGCCTAAACCCCATAGAACATTTGTGGGATGAGTTGGAGCGACTCTTACGAACCAGGAAACCACGTCCGAAATCTACAACTGAGCTGGCGACATTCTTGCGACAGGAATGGACACATACCCATAGCTGTGTATCAAAACCTTGTTGAAAAATTGCTAGTGTAATTGCAGCACGTGGGGGACTATCCCTCTATTAAAGCATATATTATTTCCCTTATACCATAACATCTTGTTCTGTCCATTATTGTAAGGTAGTGTATGATGCGAAACAGATCAACTGGTTCCAATATTTTACTCATTAAATGTCAAGTATCAATGTGGTCTGTTACTCATAACTTTTACCTTATAAGTCCATTAATAACAGAAATGAAATTACTGTAACAATCATATCATTTTTTATTAATTAAAATTGAATAATGAAAATGAAATACTTCGAATAGATTCATTTGTTAACATTTCCTGTCGAATTGTGAGAATGCTTTGTATGATATGGTCACTGCTTGTACCTTCATGCAAAACAAGGAATGTCTGTCAATTGCCAATCATATTGTCGATGAGTTCGAAGCACAGTCTACTGACGCTAGATCAAAGAGTGATGTAAATGTATTGAAATAAAAATTTTGAAGAATATGCCTTACATTAACATTAGTCGTTAAGAACAATGATTTCTAAGTTTCCATTAGAAGTACAAATAGTATTGTCTGAAACTTCAAAAATAGATTTTAATCTTTAAAATTGATGTGTCACAAACCTAAGTATGGTGATTGGGGTGAAGTGAAAAACTATTCCTCATTTGATAAAAGCTCCATTTGCAGTCAGTGCGAAAGTCTATGGGCAAAGAAACTTGTCTTCCATTTTTTATAAAATCCATGTAATTTAACCATTTTATGTACAAAGCTATAGCATGGTATACAAGATCTGCAATTTTTGTGCATCATGTATTTATATTTGCTAATAATTTAGCATGGTATCTATGGTATTTCTTTTTGTCCTCTCTAGGGTTCCCACTGACATTAAAAAGACCTAATTTTTTTATTCTTGTTTGAAGATCCTGAAAAGGCCTTTATATTTGCTTAAAAGTCCTTTTTGAATGTCTTAATTTTTACTAGATTATTACGTATTATGTTGTATTATATACCATGCACATGCAAAATAATGATCAAGTGTCATCAAAAATCACAAGGAGGTTGGCTAGAAATTGATGTTTTTAAAACTGGGTCTGAGGCCTAACCTTAGCACTTTAATATTTCTTCGCTCGTGCACTTTAATCTAACTGTTAAATGTTGGCTTTTAAAAATGGTATATAACCTTAAAAAGCCTTAGTTTTTCTTTTGCTTAAGGAGTGGGAACCCTGCTTTCTATTTTGTGCTTCAAATGCTGTTAATTTGACTTATCTAAAAAGTTGGCCTTTTCAGTTTTATTATTAATTTGTAGAATAGTGAGTTTTTGTTTTGATTTTGTAGGCCAATATTACATAACATAAACACTTGACTTAAATTATGTTTATCGATTTGTAGGTTAAAGCAATAAAAACTGACAAGTCTGGTGAAGTCAAAGTTTTATTGCAGTGGACACCAGAAAATATGTAAGTATCATTTTCTGAAACAGTCCTGGTTTTTTAATAATATATTGGCATAAACAGACTCAAAAGAATTAAGTTAATGCAGTTTTGTTTAAGTGACAGCAAAGTTTTCTTGTCCTCTAAAAGGTACTTATACTTAAACACTTCATTTGAAACTATTATTTATCCCTAAAATTTGCCGAATTTTTTCTCCATTACCAGTATTTTTACACTTTTACTTTTAGAAACTGATTTAAAATTAGAAGCTTCATTTTTCTGTACTCGGAACTTCAAAACGATTCAACCTAATGACATGAAATTTGGTATCTGAATTCAAATTTTGATATAGATTCAAAATTGCGTGTCGTAATAGGGAGTTGGTTTCCATTGGAAATTATGTTGTTGCTCAATTTGTTATGAAGACTGCCCTTGTGCAAATTTTTATGCAATTGAACTTATAGAAGACTTTATTTCCAGTCAAACGCCATCTTTGAATTTTCTCTTCTGTTAAAATTGCTCAAATGAATAAGTGAATGAAAAATGAATAATTTTTATTTCCACAACTATACTTCTAGTCTAAAATAATCCCTTTAGTGTGTAGCAAATGGTGTAACGGTGCAGTATTAATTTGGGAGTAACTTTCCTTTATTTTTGTTCTAGCTTACCCGATAGTTGGGTATCCGAAAAGTCAGTTATCAAGTACAAAAAAGTTCCATATTCATCACTGCCACCTGAAACTCTCGCCTCTTTATATCCACTGTTCAACAAAGATGCCTGCGACGATGCACCACGGGTAAAGCAACGGCGAAAATGAACCACCTGTGTTTATTCCAAGAGAGAGAATCATGTTCCTGCAAGTGCCATGCATTAAAAAAAAAAAAAAACATTTATTATGTGCTTTTGAACAAGCAAGAAAGTCATTGTTTTAGTGAACTTTTTCATTTTACTCCTGTAGCTTAATTGCACGTACAAGTGCATATGCAAATTTTGTGGGGATAAACTGTTTATGCAAAGTGTAATTAGCAATGGTTAGTGTAGGCACAAAGAAAAGGCAACAAAAGATTGAAAGAAAATAAAGGAGAGACAATATTAGCCAGTGCCTTTGTACCTTTCATTACGAAGGATATTTTCCAAGAGTAATCAACTTTTTTTTATATAACTGAGAAATGTCATGAATTTATCAATTATACTGAGTAAGCATTTTGTCAAATTTCCTTTTTTTTATTGTTTTCTTGTCTATCACAAGCTTTAAATTAGTAATGCCTATCATGGTACTTGATCCTGTGGTTTCAGTTGGACCAAATTTTCTAAACATCGGGAATCGCCCTGTAAAGTCCAGCTATAGTGAATGATACAATGTTAGCATATAATAGAATGAAATGAACTGAATATTGTCCTTTGTTATGAAATATATTTGGAAAAATATTAACGTAGGGTCACGTAATTAAGTAATGAAGCCTTTTAACTAGCCGTTTCCTAAATTAGGTTGATAAAGAAACTTATACAAGGTGTTTGGTATGCAAGGCTTTTTTTTTTTTTTTTTAATATTTTTTACTAAGACATTTATTAATTTTTTGTTGACAATAATTTAATGAATCGCAATTACCGAAAATTTATGGAATATACATAAGTCAAATAACCACCTCTTCCCTGCAAATGCAGACTCTTTCAACAACATTTTTCTGTGTGTTCAAGCATATTTTTAGGGATTTGGTGATAAGCTGTTGAATCTCTCTCTCACTGGCTTGTTACGTTATACTTGTTACTTTAATTAACCCGATAGAAAAAGTATCCGGTGATCAAATTAGATGAGACAAATCGACATCAGCAGTTTTTGACATTTGGTCATGAAATGCATCCTTTGGAATTCATGTGGTTGCAATTGCTGACTTTTTCCTTCGTCTTGTTGAAACCATGTGCTGTAAATCTTTTGTCAATTTTCAGACAGACAGAAATTTTGCAACAATGTGAAACAATTCAATCTGCAGAGACTGCATTTTCATTTGTATTATGGAGGAACAGCCCAATAATGCCACCACTCGAAATTGCACACCAAATACTTGCTCTAGGAAAATTAAAAGGTTGTTCATCAATTAACCTTGGAATTTCCTGCTCTTTGACAGGTGTCATATTCCATAAAGTGTCGTTAAGTAAACAATAGGTGCAAAAATATGTAAAAATGTTTTATTTTAATTTATTCTAATCCAAAATGGAGCCCTCGCAGACAAAACAACCTGTATTTCGTAAATATCCATTGTCCTATATCTGGCTATATATTAGACAATTTTGGTTGAAATGTGCACAAGTATTCCTTTTCTGTTTAAAGGCATCCTTGTGCCATTGTCGACTTCTCTCGCCCCCCACCCTCCATTGTATTGACCTCTAAATATTTCCTAACGTTGCTCTGTTATGAAAAGTTTTGATATTTCTATATTAACTGGTGTATGTTAAAAAATACATCTAATAGGTATTCATACGTAGCTTAAATTAGTAGCATCCCCCTTGTATCAAAATTGATGTGTTGTATAATGCTACCAATAACTATTAACTATACAATTTGAAGGGGGGGGGAATACTTGCTTCCAGCTACATGCCTTAAAGTAGTAAAGCTGTCCATTAAACTTCTGCATAGCTTCTTGCCACTGGCTGGGTTTCCTTTAGTCTGTTCTTGTATCACTCCAAATATTAGAAGAAACCTGGGGACCCTAAGTTGATGTCTGACAATTGTTCCCTACTTGGGAGGCAATGTTAGGTAGTATTGCCTAACTGGGACATTGGGTTAGAAATCAAAGAAATGGTAATGAAATTTGTTTTTGTGCATTCTGGGTGTAACGTAATTTGTGTTGTCTTGTTGCTCCGTCCTCTTTTAGTGATTCCCTTTGTGCTTAAAGTAGCAGTGATAGACAACTGTGAACCACAGGATCTTTACATTATATTTCCTAATAGTGATTCATATCTGTGATAAATAGTACAAATAAAAACAGCAATGAAGTAAACACTAATTCGTACAAAGAATGATCCCAAATTGCCAACAAGGCCAGTAATTTCTTAGGTTCTTATGTGTATTACTTAGTCTTCAAGTTGGAAATCCAATTTCAAATTTGTTTCACTTGAAAGTAATTCCACTTCAAAATTGATTCACCTTGTAATTAAAACTGCCTTTTTGTTTATTGGTCTATTCATCCAAGAAGCAAGCTACTTAGAGTAGCAAATTCTAAAGTCGAAAATATGATGGATGTTTGAGGATTTTTGTTTTATTGTAACCAGAAAACTAACTAATCTATAAAGGAAGCTTGCTCTTTCATTCAATGCACTATGTCATGGTTTGGGCCGTGTCATATTGAGATGCAAATTTCCTCTCTTAGTCCGAGTTTCGGATGTCATGTAAGCTAGCTTCTGTATAGGCAGTAATACTTAGCTTTGTCCCAGGCCAGCATCTTGGAAAGATTAGTGGTAATTTCGAGAAATTAAGTAAAACAGGGAAACTAACATTAGGTAGTTCTGTAACAGTTCGTTTTCAACTAAGTCGTGTCTGAAGATAATTTTCTAAACTCTGTTTTCTCTAAAATTGTTCTATCACAAAAAATTAAAGGGTAAGCTTTTTTTTAATCTTATACTGCCAAAGGTAATGCTTAAGTATTAAATGTTTCCAAATATGTTTGCAGATTTACAAGACTGTAAATCTGCAAACATAACAGTTGCTAAGTAACTATTTATTAATAAAAAACCATGAGATTGCTAATTTAATTTATCTATTTTGCATGATTGCATACACATTTTGTATCAGTTGTATATATTATATCCATTTTGGTTTTGTGGTTAGTTAATCAGTTTATATTGTGATAATTTTTAGTGGTTTTTTCACCTATTTTTTTTATTTATCACTTGTGTCAGCATGTAATTGGCCTCCTTCATTTTTTCTCTAAATATCAAGCATGATCTTCATATATAAAGTGGAAGTAAGTTTTCTACTACATTATGCTTTCAGGAAAATTAAAATTAATGCTCTTTGCTTTGGTTTTGAGAAAATGGTTCTGGAAATAATGACTGTAGCTGTACCAACTTTTACTTATCGCAAGGTTATGAATTGATATAAATATCAGGTTATGCAAAGAATTCACTTTTGTGCTATGTTTGTTTAGTGTATATGGTTTGTATATTTTTCCTGTATTCTAATACTTAAGGATGGCTGTCATTTTTTGTCTTAATTTAATTTATGTTTTTTGTGTATGTAAAAACCTTGCATTTCAGCTTTCTTAGCCATGTACATTAGAACAAGGGGCTCAGCTTCTCTAGTCATATTTACCGGAGCTGTTATTTTTTTTTTATATAAGCTGCTTTGTTTGTTTTTTTATAGTGCATAGATTTCCTCCTTACATGTATGAATTTTTTAATCAAGTAATACTAGCCAAGTAGCAAATATTTAATTAAGTTGGTTCAGAGTTGTCTGGAAAGATGCTTGAAAAGGCCAAAAGAGTTTGGAATTCCGATTGCGTTGTTTCACGGCGATTTCCATCTTGGTTATGATTTATGATGGCATGCTTTAATTACAAGGACTCTTTACGTGACAAGCTAAAAGCTTTTCACCTAGGAAATTCTGGCTTTATCTACCCACCGTCTTACGAATGCATAGAAAGTAAGGTTATTCACAATTTTAAATGCTCATTTACTTCGTTAGTTAGCTTTAGTATGTTAAACCGTAGTCACATAAAAGCCATCACACCGGATGTGTTCTCAATTTTCATTTCACCTTCATATTAAACTACATAAGTCATAGGCACTGAAAAGGTCGAGTCGTCTTATTCATCCCTCATTGTTTTGTAAATGTAGAAGTTTTGTTTCTGTAAGAAAAATTATTTGAATATTCATTCAAATGGAGTAGTTACTTGTAATGTTGATAGTATTTTACTTTATAACTAGTTTCATTGTTAGTTTCAAACGTAACTATCTTGTATTGAATATTGTAGGTTTTATATTCACTCTAGAGTTAAGTCCTCCTTTTGGGTTATTATTTCTTTCAATCCTCTCAGAGTTTGTAAATTTTTAAAGCTTTATATGAAACAATAAAATGTGTTTAATTCTCAAATGTTTCGTACAGTAAACCCTTTTAGGAAAATTGTCAAAACATTGAGAAAATATCATTGTAAAATAAGTACAATAATGACCATTGAAATTGAGGGATTAAATTTTACTACAAGAATATTGTTTTGCTAAATATATTCTTATTTTTTTATAAGTACTGTACATATATTGGCATATAAATAATTAAAATTTAATGTTCATTATGTATGTAGATCCTTGGCAAGTTAGATAATGTTTTTGTCTATAAAGCTTTATATGTTGAGAAGAATGCTTCTGTGGTCTTAGCATTTTTTTTCTCTTGTCTATGTTTTTTATTAGACCAGGTTTTCTCTGATAAATTGGAAAAGATTCCAATAATACCTGGTGATTAAATTGATCTTCATATATAGTTTCTAGCCAAATCCTAATCTTGAGTTCTGCAAAAAAAATTGTTTCCTTATTTCTCAAACTGCTGATTATGTCCATAGAGTAAATAGATTTAAAGGTTATTATTTGTGTCTTGTTTTAGGTTTGAGATTAAGTGGATTTTGTATCCTAAGCTTTTAAGTATTAGGTTTTCTGTTACCTTCAGAGGATTAAAAAGAAATAACCCATGTGCTTTATATGCAGTAGCATTCAAACTAATATTTTTTTTTTGTTGACCATACGTTTTTGGTCATTATTCACCTATTTGATAAAAAAAACTTCATGTGTGGCCTCACTAAAATATAAATAAACTAATATAGTACAGCTCCATGGAGAAGGCAGTTGCATCACATGATCTATTAGTTAAATTAGGGAATTGGTGGTAACATACAAGTCCCTTCCACAATTACCGTCTTTAGCCTGGATTTGGGTTCTAAGTTTAAGGTTCTGTGCTGAAAGGGATGGCATTGATATCGAGTTGCCTTGGAGACATCCACAGCGATAACCATTTGTGCTTTTGCAAATGGCAGCCTCCTAACACTCTTTCACATATGTTCCAAGATCAACTGCCTTATCCTGCTATAGTTGACTTGATCAAGCAATATTGCCTGTTGACAATATTAATTGACTAATGGCTTGGAAAATTCGACACAATATTGGAGCGACAACTAATTCTATGCAAACAAATCGTATTGAAAGTGTTCATTGTACTGCCTGAATAATAAAAATGGATCAAAACAGCATTCACAATAATTGAAAGGTATTTATATTTGCTTTCATCTTAAATGTTTTCATTAGTCTCATATTTAAAACACTGCCAAAGTTCATTTACTGTTGCTGGTTTCGTCTGTCTTGTTAACGAAATGTAATCACTGTTTATGCTTATTCCATCACTGCCATATCAAAGGGTTATTTTCCCCCTTTTTTGTGAACATGACCAAAAATTTGACTCATGGATTAGAAAAGTTCAGCCTATTTTTTTATGTATACATTTTTACTTTTCCGCTGCTCAATTTCTTGAGCAGTGTAAATTATTTATTTATTGATATTCTTGAAGCTCACACTATTGTTTGTATTTTTTATTTATTCAATTTGTCATGCTCAGATCAGGGATTGGTGAATAGATCACCTGCTGCTGAGCCATTTTCTTAGTTTATCAATTCATTTTGCAGTCATTTATGATTCGTGTTTTGCACGGCCATTGTACAATGAGGAATGTATATTGTATTCTTCTTGTCAAAGCTATGTGTGTGTATAATGCTTAAATTATTATGGATGTTTTGTTCCTGCTTTTGTGTTAAAATAAAAACACTTTGCAGTTTACTTATGTCTAATCTTTTAGATTTCATCCTTTTATTGTTATAAAATACTTCAGAAAATGCACAATTCTATAACCAAATTTCTTCTGACCTTGTCTAGAATGTATGGAAGGATACCTAAAATTATTTCCCTAAAATAGAATTCTCACAAGATAAGCCCTTAATAATCCAGACTGACTACTTGATTCCTTTTGTCTTTTCACCCACTAATCCTTGTCTCTCCCACTATAGCAATATGGTCAGTAAAGCTTATCACCCTATTTCACCTTTGAACTTCATCCACCTCTTCAAACAGACCAGCTCATTCGATGTTTGTTTCTTCCATTTCAGATCACTGGTGCAAACATGCACTTGCGACTTCAAAGACACCGATGTTTTGACAATGAACATGATCTAATAATTTCTCTCTGAATCCTTATACCCCTGGGGGTTCTTAACTTCATTCTCTCACGATCCTCTTAGAATAAGGAGCCATTATATACCAATATGTTACACTTGCGAACTTTATTGAAGATCTTGATAAATTCTTTTATGTGGAATTTTCTGCTTATCTATGAACACTACTCAGCCCCAATGGATTACTCGATCGAATACCTTTACACAACAGCGGCTTAGAAATCTTATGACTAGGGCAACTTTTTTGTTGCAGTAAAAATGGAAAAAAAAAGGTGAATTTATCATTCCCAAAAGTTGCATAGATGGAAATAAAGTTGCATTTATTTTTGATACACTAAATTCTAAAATAAATTATTCGTTAAAAATTCAATATATATTGACAATTTTAGCCGTGTACAACATTATTATAATACATACTGGAATACATAAGAACGTTGAATGTCCGATCCTTGGCCAGTGATTTCTTTAACATTGAATATCTGTGCCAGCCGCAGTCATATAATGTGCTGTATCGGATAGTAGAAGCTCAACATTCAGAGATTTCAAAACGGCATCTACAAGGCGAACAACATATGGATGATCGACACTCACCTCGCAAACTCCGCAGTCGATTACGCAAGTTTCCTCTGGATTATCAAGAGTGCCAACCAATATGTTAAAGTACTTCTTACCATTTATTTCGCTTTCTTCTTAGGACGAACACCTTTCCATGAATTTGTTTGATCTGCAATACTTCAGCGTTTGCAAAATCAGACACACATGATTCAAAGAGCAAAAATATGAAATAGTAATTTGATATTAATTAATTTGAAGCTATATTTTAAAAAGTTGCAGGTGGTTGCATTTATGTTGCGGTTATAACTCACTTACTATACACCCCATGTAGGAGGAATTTTGGTTTTAGTACTTTACATGCAGTGTAGAACGAGTGAAAAAAAAATTGAATTTGTTGCAAAAAGTTGCCCTACTTATGACATGTATGGTTAGAATCTCAATCCACCCTCTATTGCAGCAAGGCAATGCAAAACTGTTCACAAATACACCTTGTGGTGTCGTACAGATGTTCAATCAATTGGCCGGTCATTAGAAAGGGGGGGAAATTTATTCATTGGAACAATATGTGCTCCTTTTCTAATCACATTTCATCTTATACTATCATTACCATACCCTTAGAGATTATATGTGTATACCCTTCTATTTTCTGAGAAGATTTTGGAGAGATCAGTAACTTTGCTTGTCTTGACAATATCATAATAAATTTTTACCCTTTTCTCAACAGTCGTTTGTTTAACATCTTGATTCTGAACCATCGGCAATTCCTCTTTGTGTTGCTTCAGTGCAACGTTAATAAAAATACCTTCTTACCAAATAAATTTTAAATTGATTAACTATTATACAGTTACTCAAAACAAGTAGGGCACAGCCAGCTTTTGATCAATTCGTGAAAAATGCATGTTTTATCATATACTAGCTGAATAACCCGGTGTTGAACTGATTGAAATCGTTAAATGTTGATTGAAAAGTGAATTAGAATAATCACTTCTCTTGCACCAAAAAATGCAATCATTTAAGTGGTACAGAAAATACTTTTTAACTTCGTTTTAACTTTTCGTAGCTCTATATTTTACTTTGGATGCAATTATACATTTATTTCCGGAATAATCTATTGCAAATATGCAAAAGACTAAAATAAACAAACTGAAACGAAATTCCGATGAAAAAATGCATAATTCTGAATAACGAAAGACGTGCAAAGTGTCGAATTTCGACTTCCTGAGCAGAAATAGCAATTTGAAAAAAGACATTAAGAAAATATTGATAGACGATAATGATTTATGAAATTTAGTAATGCTCAATTATGATCGGGACATTTCCGTGTTAACTCAAATATACGCCCTGTAGAACGTGTTGAATATTATAATTATTACTAGCACTGCGTTCCTTGCGACAAAGTTATGCTTATATAGAGAAAAACTCTCGTCCTAAATGAGAACCATTGTATTATTTCAGTTTCCTGTAGATCGTGTTTCCTTGTCCATGTCCATTTAAAACAGAAAAACAGACTGCATTTTAAAATTGGAATTCCCAAATGTTAGGCAAAGCCGCAATTTTTAAATCTAAAGTTTGTTTTCCTGCAATAAATGGACATGGAAAAGGAAACGCGTTCTACAGGGTTTGTGTATTTTAGTTAACACAGGAAAATGTCGCGATCTAAGTTTTAAAAAACCCGGGCTATCGCTAATAGCCCGTTGTGTTGGTATTGGGAGACGTAATTTCAACTACCTAATCAAAAAATATAAAGAAATACGAAACTTTGTATATCTTGTAATAATGAAACAAGTCAAAAGTATTGGGGCACTTCGGATTAAATTAGTTGTGTTGTTGTTTCTTATGCCTACACTGGCAGACCGGTGGAGTGCCAGGCCCGTCGAAGACGGCAAGAGGCGAGGGGGGTGCGTCTTCCATGTTATTGAGCCCCATTAGGAGGAAGTCCGACTTTGCTCGACATACATGACACATCCGTTTTACAGGAAGGTCCCTTTCATACATCCATTCACTCACACATATCGTAATTTTGATCCCAATCAGAGGCCGATAACTCCCTGATCAGGTACCCCCAGAGGTATTGATTTGGTATGGGAACATGGGGGACTTTGTGACCACGACCTATTTAACGTGCCCCAGTCACCATTAGTGAACACGACGGTCTTTAGCCAGGTCGAAGCGCCGATCTCGCAGTCATCAGAATTGCAAGCTCCGCCGAGGACAGAACCCACAACCCTTCTGATGCGAGCCCGACGCTCTACTGACATAAAACTAATACCTTTTTGGCTTTATTTTACAATTGATCACTTCTCTCAGTCTATTTGAAATTGCTTTTCAATGATTTTCACTAGTTGGTTCAATCTCCCTCACAAGGAGTTATCTCAAAATTAATTTTCATAGGAAACTTTAAATGTGTTAATTCTACGTTACGAATAATCTCAAACATTTTCAATTGGATTGTAGTCAGGACATTGTACAGTAGTTACGATGATTTGGACGTGGTTTATATAAATAATTTGGTCTACATAAATAAGAATGGAGTGTTTGTACATTGAACATTTTCGGACTTTTTAAGTTTTCTATCCGCTTTGAACTTATTCAAAATCCGTATCGCGCGTTTTTGTGTTTCTATGTGTGTACCCAAGTTACGTCCAAACGGTTGAATATATTTTTGAAGTTTTGTCATTGAAAAATATGTATGAGGTGTCCCAGAGTATTATATTACTATTCTATAGAATATAATAGAAGCTACCACCATAAATACTTACGGGAAAGTTGGACAAAACCGGAACCCAGCAGCATTAAAACAGACACCCCAGACTTAATTTGCTATACGTTTCAAAGACATTAAATTCAAAATTACTTATGTTCCATGATTTTTAAACCCACGCATGTTCCTCAGTGTAAGAAGGCCATTATACTAATTTATTGTTATAAATAAGTATTTCAGCAGTAAAACAAGAACGTTTTTTAATTATTGCTATATATACACGGTTTTATCCTACCTGGTCGGATAAAACCACGTACTATTTATACGTCGGATAAAACCACGCACGCAAACTTCCAAAAAAAATAATTTATTTACCCTCCAAAATATAGTTCTTTCGCATTAAAAATTATTTATTTTTGGAACCAAAGAACTAATTTATCATTAAAATAGAATTTGAAGCAATTTTATTCACATAGGTACTTAGGAAAAAAAAACGCATTTTGGTACCAGGTTTTATCCAACTTTACCCTACCTAAAATTTAAAAGAAGCTTATACTATTTCAATATAAGTTTTATAGTATCCTTTAAGTTGATGTTTCTCGAATTCTGCAATTTTGGGTTGTGTCACTTTTTTGACGGGTGCGATATGTTAATGCAATGTTCTACATTTGATACACCATAATTTTGTTTAGTGAATACGTTATTTAATATTTCTTTGTTATTTAAGCAAGTTTCATGTTAAAACATCTGAGTAACTATGCTTAACTTAACCATAATTTGATATTTTTGGAGTAACTGGAAGGACTATTGCATTATCTTAGACTGTTTTACCAATGCTGATTAAAATCAATTATTTTTCCAATAACTATTTTTAGTATGTATAATTTATTATAGTATGGTAGTTGTTGCATTTGGTGAATACGAATTTCAACTTATTAACGAAAGCGGAAGATAGTAAACCAATTTAGCCCGAGAAACAACGGGTAATTAGGCTAGTAGGATATAATAATCTACAAAAGCGGACATTATCTGTCGAATCTTTATTCTGATAGTTTAAAATTTGACACTAACCATTTCTATGCACAACCATAATAAAAAAAAACACTCAAAAAATTATGTTTATAAGTTTAACCCTTTTACAGTTAGGCCCGGTTGGAGAGCAACGGATTTGCAACCGAACGGGTGCGAGTTCAAATCCAACCAAAGACCATCGTGTATGCGGGAGCTGGTGCATGTTAAATCTGTTGGGGCCTCAAACGTCATCGCGTGGTGTGGAAGTTTGGAGAGTGGCCCGTTCAGGTGTGACCTCGTCTTCTGACCGTGGTTCAAAATTACGTGGTGTCCTCGTATCTTTCCCTTGAGGATTGATCCTTCACCGCCGCCAATAGCCCGTTGTGTTAATCCAGTGCGACGTAAATTAATTACTACTACTAAGAAGTTGATTAATGTAAGACTCTTTGTGAGTTCTCTTCTTTCTACGAAAGGCTTTTGAAACGTTTTATTTGTGTAATTCTTTATTCTTAATACTCAACCATTAAAGTCGGATTTTAGATTAGCATTAGAGGAGTTTTAAAATATACTAGGGGGCCCTCCCCCTGCTAGCTGACGCTCGCCAACCCCCGGAGGATTGCTTCGCAGTCCTCATTGGTTCGCTGCGCGAACCTATGTTCGCTTCGCTCGCCTCAATGAAGACACGTGTCCTAGCAGAAGGGATTGTTTACAAAATATGATATTCCAAAAAAAATGTTTTTCAAATCTAAATTTGCTGTTTTACAGAAAATATATACAGTACCTCTGAAATCAGAATTCAAATGAAAACTTTGAATAAATTTTGACTCGAAATGTGAGCGTTGCTTTGGAAATTGAAAACCCAGCATGTTGTTTGTGTGTACATTTCCGCAGCACACTTTTTCATTGCGTTTGTTGCCGAAAGTTGTAGTGCAAGCGTCTTGTCGAACTATAATTGTTGGCCCTGAAAAGGACCGTTTTTTAAATGGCCCTGAAAAGATCCTCCGCTTTCTTTGATTTCTATTAAAAACTAACTGCAAAAGCCTAATTAAATTCCTTTCCCCCCCCCCAATAAAATTTCATCCGATAACGCTATACATTTAATTGATGCACGAGACTTTGCAGTAAACAAACAATCGTACAGTGTTGCCAAAACGCGATAACAAATAACGTCTTTTTGCGTGCCACGTAAGAGAATTATATATATAGATGTTGGGCTTTAAAAGTCAATTATCTTTCAAGGAAACTAGGGGGCTCCGCCCCTGCTCGTTATCGCTTACCAACCCCCGATGATTGCGTAGCAATCATATTTAGTCCGCTTCGCGAACTATACTTTTCAACAATGAGTGGGAGGGGATTGCTGCACAATTCATCCCCATTTGGATCGCTGCTTAAAGTTTTCCACACAAAAGAAGAAGGAAAAAAGACACTAATATCTATCCTAAGGAGAAAAAAATAACAATTGTTACAGATAAAGCTTTTAGGAATAAATATTATACATACAACATTAAGGAGAAAAAAAAAGGACACTAAAATCTATCCTAAGTAGAAAAAAAGAAACCGTTTTCTTCGCTACTGCTTAGAAATACCGAATCATAGATATGTTATAGCTGATCCGTGTATGTTGTAACAGTACTTTTTAAGATTTTCACATTCGACTGTTGCTATGGAAACGGCGACCAAATATGTCGGTTCTTCGGAAAACATTGCAAATTTTCTAGCGCGTACTCTCAAATTTCATGAATGAACTAGCAGAAATACCCGGCTTTTTCTCGGGTTGAATTAATAAGTTGAATTAATTATACCTTGATTGAAAAGTCATCAATTATTTTTCATAAAAGAATGTTAGCATCATTTAAGCGTACGGGGGAAAAAGGTAATATCCATTTGAACTCCTCCATCGCTTCTACAATTTACTTCGAACGCAAATATACGTACATGTTGTGTATCCATCCATATAATCCATTTCATATTCGTCGCACTTCTGCTGAAAGGTTGTTTTGTTTTATGTGACTACTACAAAAATTTATTTTAAGTTTTCGAAAAAAAAAAAATTAATATTCTGGCGTTGCTAGGGGGATGTAGAATAGTAAAATTGTGGCACTGCTAGATGTAGACTAATTTTTTATAGTAAAATTATGTTGTTGCTAGATGTAGATTGAAAAACTGAATATTTCTCTATATAAATAAGAACGGAGTGTTTTTTGTTTTTATATAGAATATTTCCGACCCATTTCAAGTTTTCTATCCTAATGTTTTGGACCCTTCTGATGCCAAATCCGTCTCTTGAGTATTTGGTGTCTGTCTGTATGTATGGGCCCATGCTACGTCCAGCCGGTTTAATACATGTATTCTCATGAAACTTTACATACTGTGAGCTTGCATTCATTTAGTGACTGAACTTGGTTGCTTTAAGTCTGTCTGTCCATCTTCACATTTTATATTCGATTTTGTGCCTGTGTGTTTGTACAAGTATATAAAATAATTTCAACATATGTTAGTGCATTGTTATAAATATGATACACCATATTTCAGTTTAGTGAATACATTATTAAAAAATTTTTTGCTCATATGTTTAAGCAAGTTTTACATTAAAATATCTGATGAACTGTACATAAATCAACCATAATTTCGTACTTTTGGAGTAACTGGAAGATGAGCGTTGCAAATACTTGAATTGTTTTACCAGTACCTATTGCTGGAAAATCAATCATTTTTCAAGAACTATTTTTACTTAATTTAACTTCTAATAAAATTGTATTTTGAGTCTTACTTAAACTATTTCCAAATATGTGGGACAAACAATATTCTGCAACATAACGGGAAACTCGTGTTCGTTTGCCACATGCAGTGATATTTTCTGTTTTTTACGCTCTGAATTAATTTCGTGTTTTTAAATTTTGTCTTATTTAAGTTGTGGCAACTCTGTGAGATGAAATCAAAAGACAAAAAAGAATCACGACTATATGTCTTTAGAACAACATTTTTTCCGACAGTTTTTATTTTGTTGTTCGGTTTTCTGTTTTAAATATCTATTACTTTAACAAATTGCATTTATTTTTCATCACACGCAACAACACCACAAAGTATTCGATTTAAAGTGGAAGGTAAGGTTGTATAAAGCAAATTTAAAGTGTAATTTTTCCGTTATTGAAAGAATATAATAATGTTTAAAAAAATCCAAACTAGAACTTTTGAAATATTAAAGAATTATTTGTCATAATGACAGGAGATCAAGGTGGATTGTTTTGCGAGTAGAAGATATATTTAAGCAACTTATTACGAGTTAAGAGGGGAAATTATATTATATATGTTAATTGGGGAAAACAATGATTTTCTTTTTTTTTAAACTACCGATTCAAATCGATTTACTATTTTTTTAAATAGTAAAAGGTTACCTTTGTAGTTCTGCACTGAAGACAAATTTAAAACAAGTTCTTTAATATTAGACGTTCCACAAAATGTAATTTTCAAGAAAAAAATGTATTCGCTTTAAGAAGAACTTGGTGACGAATTTCTTATCAAATTAATTCATTCCCTTAAAGATGATAGAAATCGATAATGTCGCATGCCTAATGCATAAATGCCCAAGTAAAAAAAAAAAAAAAATTTTTTTTTTACTCTGTAGATTTGTCATTTTTATGAATATGATATGAGCAGGAAAAAAACTCATGAAAGGAAATTCCGAATCCCCTCAAAATCATTATTGTAGTCACTTTGTAACCATTATTGTAGTAGTATTATCACTTTTCGTCATTTATCATACAACAAGGGTGCTGGTGCGGTATAAGTGAAATGTAGTATATGGATGGAAATGCAAGTGTAGAATGTCCAAAGCAAATTGTACAAGTTACAAAAATGTTAAAACATTTTTTTATTCTACGAAGGACAAAAATCATTAGATATTATGATCATTTCTTTAATCTCTAGTTTAAGGGGACCGGGAAAGCAAAATTCGACTAAAAAATCAATTTCTATTTTATTGCTCCTTTATATAGTTCAAAATCTCCTCTTTCCAATTATATATCACACTAGGTAATAGAATAAGAGGAAGTTTGAAAATTATGCACGTTTCCAATAAGCACTTCACATCTGACACGGCCTTTCAAATGTAAACAAACCGTTTGTGGACATTTCTAATCTTTGTTGCTCAACAATGTATATTATATTTTTTACTTTACTTTACTCAAATTATTTTCGATAATCTGGTAACAGTATTAACTGTAATCATTTAGTTTTTTTCTAACTATTTTTATTATATTTACCATGTGCGATATAAGTTAGCACTTTCTGAGACATGACATTTGATCTATTATGGACTAGCAATAAGGATAAATGTTGGTTTTCTGCACAATATGCAACAATCTGTCTGGGCAGAATATTTTTATTTACTGTCAAGTAACTTAAATCCAAATCACGGTCTTTGTCCAGTTGGGAATGAAAGCTGGTGGAAATTTCAACGTGCTGTAGCTAAAAGTGATGTATATTACCATGATAAACACACACATATTGCCTTGCCTTATACTGCCTACATTTTGAAGACAATTAAATCAAATTTCAGAGACTTGGCGAATTCAGAATTGTTGAAAAAGTGTGTTCACGGAAAGACTCAAAACCCAAATGAATCGGTGAACAATGTGATTTGGACTCGCGTTCCAAAAATTGTGTTTGTAACCATCCAAACTTTAAAACTGGGAGTGTTTGATGCTGTTTCCTGCTGCAACAGTGGAAATATTATAAAGTGCTATACATTATCTAGAGTTAAAATCAATCCAGGCTGCCATTTTATACAAATTTTTGAGAAAACTGGACTAAGACCGTGTTATCGATGGAGAGCGAAAACTCTCCGAATACAGTAAAAAGGCCCGCCATAGAAAGAAAAGCATAAAAAAAAATTGAAGATACATGTATTAAAAATGAAAGAGATCACCCTTTATATAAATCAGGATTTCATTAAGGTTAGACGTAAAATTATTTATAAAAATTCATTTGAAATGTTTAAATCCATTTTTCTCAAAACTTAGATTTTTAAGTTTCATGCCCCATTTTCTCAGAGTCTACTGAACATAATGACTTAATATTTTTATGACATATTTGTGTTATATCTCTAAAGATTTTAACACGGGCATTGTTTGATTTTTTGAAAATTGAATTTTTTAGAAATTTAAATGTGTTAAAAAATTCTATCTAAAAAGTGATATTCAGTTAATTACTATTATAGTTATTGAGAAAAAGGGTCTTGAATTTCGTGAATTTAACATGGAGGAGATAGAGTCTTCCCGGTCGCCTTAACCAATTCAACCCGAATTGGGTACTTTTGCTAGTTATTAATAAGCTCTTTTCGTTTGCGTTTTTTTTCCCCTATCATTTTTATGAGTATTGCGTTTGTGCTACTTATCTTACCTAAAAGTTTAGCTTTGTTACTTTGTACTAAAAGATATCACACCCCGGCAAGAAAGTGACACAACACAGAATTGCAGAATTTGAGAAACATTAACTTAAAGGATACTGTAAAACTAATATTGAAATAGTATAAGCTTCTTTTAAATTTTAGGTAAGTCTTTATGGTGGTAACTTCTATTATATTCTATAGAACAGTGATATAACACGCTGGGGCACCTCATACATATTTTTCAATGACATAACATCAATTTTTTTATTTTTTGACCTGTGTCACTTTTCTTGCCGGGATGCGATATGTTTGGGGGTAAATCTTCGGTGTGAATCTTCAGAGCATTCCTTCTCCATGTAAGACGAGGATTTTCAGTTTGGACAAACCAAACGAGGGGTAGGATGCGGAGATTTTCGGCTACCCGAATGATCTCGCTCATTGCACATTTGGGTTACCTTAAACTGTAGCTTATCGCCCCGACGTTTGGCGTTTAATCTAATTGACGTTGATCAACTTCCGAAAGAACAATGACGCCAAATGGAATGCGTTAATTTATTCAGAATCAGAGAATAAAAAAAACCATTCGTGGTTAATATTTTTTTGCATGAGGCAAATTTCGTTGCCAATGAAATTTAATAAATAATAAGTTATGTTACTTGTAATTAACGCCACTATGCATAAATTCATCCCAATTTTTCATGTTTCGTCGTTGATTTTCCGGAACAGCGATTTATCAATTCGGAATTCATCCTTTGGATTGTGGGGTGCCTAGTCTAGTGTAGACTGATTCTAAATTACGAGTTGTCCTCGGATTTTTCGCTACAGGACTGATCTCGGACCGTAGTCTATAGTCTATTGTGTTGCTCCAGGCTATATAAATTCACCTACTTACCAATTGAAACTTTAAAAGTGCATAGTTGTTTTGTTGCAAACAGGGTATGAAAAAGTCGTGATTTCTTTTGGTAAAAATATCAGTTATATTCGATTTAAATCCGTTTTAAAAAAAAATTTTATCGGATTTTTATATTGATTAATTCGTTGTTTCTACAAGTTTGAATTTGTTGGATGAGATACTCAGACCAATGTAATTTTTAGAGTTTTAATTTACGTTGTTCATTATTATGTATCATTAGTGGCCATAGAGCGGCTTTCTCAGGCAAGTGATGCGATTAATATGCAAATAAAATGTACGTTGGAAGTATGGTAAGCTAAAACTGATCAATAACAGAATTATTTTGTTTTATTTCTTGTTGCAAAGTTATTCAAAAATTGTTATTTAAAAAAGTATTCTGATTTTAACAAACTTTATTGCAAAGAAAATCTTTAAAAATCAGATTTGCTTGTGGTTGATTTACGATTGTTGTACATCTTAACAGTTAGCTACCGAAAGTTTGGTTGATGACTCTTTGGGCTGTTCGCACAAGCTCAGTTAAATGCTGATCAGTTAAAACTGACTGACGCTTATTTTGAATAAATTTAGGTGTTGAATACACAAAGACTCACAACAATATGAAGTACCAAAAATTGAGATTAATCTCAGCACACACTCTTTGGTTTTAGGATATTTTTGTTCCGGAACCAGCAAGCAAGATATATTACAAAATAACATTTGCTTACGTTTGTAAGCTTTGTTACGTACGAGACTTGTACGAAATCCGCATTCAGTCAGCAAAGCGTTATTGTGATATTTTTCACACATGATTAATCTTGTGTTTTGAGTCAAAGTTGTCTCAGCTAAAGAGAAACACAATTTTGTGTTTCAGCTATGAATCAGGCTGATCGGAGAGAGGGGTATCTGTGAGTAAACTTTAAAAAATTGTACTAATTTTCAGTTTATTGTTTGTTTTGTTATCAAAGGTAAACAAATGGATCTTTCAAATATTCCTTCCTGAAATGTGGCTTCCAAAGGAATGGCAGCTGGCCACCCCTGTTATACATATATGATGGTTTAAGGAATGTAGAGGTAAATTTTTGAAAGATTGAAACACTGCATAGGAATATTAGCAAAGTTAATCATATGATAGGGCAAATAGAAAAAAGTGCCAAAAATGTCAAGTATAAGCAATATTTTCCCACTGGTTCACAAGTGGCTTAGATTACTTTGATCTTAGCCCATTAATACTGACGTGAAATTCTTGGACATGGATAGATAATAAGGTTCCAGGATCGTACAAACGCCATTTTACAAATTCTTGAATAAAATTATACAAATATCCAACATTTGTTTTACATTATATATTTAACATCCGTTAACCAAATATTATATGAGTTAAGGAGGTTAAAATTAAAAGTCCTGCAAATCGGATATAAAGTATGATTCCCTCTAAAGATTGAAGTCATGTGCCATTTAGGAAATGAGCTAAACGATACTGATATGGTTTAAATATTTTTTATTCTTTTTTCTTCATTTTGTGTACACAGAGACATGCAAGTAATAAATAGGTCGACGAGGACAGAACAATATCAGATAATCCGGTTGTAAATATCGTGTCTTCAGTCTGAGAAAAGAAAAGAAAGGAATTATTTTAAAATGTTTATGTATTACAAAAAACACAAACATTTCCTTCGTTGCAAAGAATGTGAACATAAATTCCAAGAAATTCATTTTCGGATTTTATATTGTTATGTATTACTCCTGCGTCCCGAAATAAGTGTCGTATTTAACACTTGAATTTTACTTTGAAATAACTGTCCCATGTATAAAAAGTAGGATAAGGAAGATTTAATCATGAATGATAAGATTTATTTTTCTAACATAGTTAAATATTGCTTACCATTTACACTTGTACGTCGGTCAGAATGCGTTTTCCGTTTTCAGATCATACGAACCAATGAGCAACGAGAATGGGATTGATTGACTAATCACTTGCGTTCTCGTCGTTCATTGGTTCGACAGATCCGAATACGGATTCGGACTGACGCATATGTGTAAATGAGCATTTTAAAATGTTGCATTTAAAGCTTGCGTTATCGTCATTCATTTGTTCGACAGATCCGAATACGGATTCGGACTGACACATATGTGTAAATGAGCATTTTAAAATATTGCATTTAAAGCTTGCGTTCTCGTCATTCATTGGTTCGACAGATCCGAATACAGATTCGGACTGACGCATATGTGTAAATGAGCATTTTAAAATGTTGCATTTAAAGCTTGCGTTATCGTCATTCATTTGTTCGACAGATCCGAATACGGATTCGGACTGACGCATATGTGTAAATGAGCATTTTAAAATGTTGCGTTTAAAGCTTGCGTACTCGTCATTCATTGGTTCGACAGATCCGAATACGGATTCGGACTGACGCATATGTGTAAATGAGCATTTTAAAATGTTGCATTTAAAGCTTGCGTTATCGTCATTCATTGGTTCGACAGATCCGAATACGGATTCGGACTGACGCATATGTGTAAATGAGCATTTTAAAATGTTGCATTTAAAGCTTGCGTTCTCGTCATTCATTGGTTCGACAGATCCGAATACGGATTCGGACTGACGCATATGTGTAAATGAGCATTTTAAAATGTTGCATTTAAAGCTTGCGTTATCGTCATTCATTGGTTCGACAGATCAGATTACGGATTCGGACTGACGCATATATGTAAATGAGCATTTTAAAATGTTGCATTTAAAGCTTGCGTTCTCGTCATTCATTGGTTCGACAGATCCGAATACGGATTCGGACTGACGCATATGTGTAAATGAGCATTTTAAAATGTTGCATTTAAAGCTTGCGTTATCGTCATTCATTTGTTCGACAGATCCGAATACGGATTCGGACTGACGCATATGTGTAAATGAGCATTTTAAAATGTTGCGTTTAAAGCTTGCATACTCGTCATTCATTGGTTCGACAGATCCGAATACGGATTCGGACTGACGCATATGTGTAAATGAGCATTTTAAAATGTTGCGTTTAAAGCTTGCGTACTCGTCATTCATTGGTTCGACAGATCCGAATACGGATTCGGACTAACGCATATGTGGAAATGAGCTTTAAGTAACAAACGAACATTGTAGAAAAGGTTCACTCACCCTTTTAGTATTTGTATGCGTATCCAGGTCCTTGGAAGTACATCTGTTGGTGTCCGCTGCTCTGAACTCCATGGGCGGCGTTGTTGTGGGCCTGAACTCCATGGGCCTGGGCACCGTGTCTGTCATGGGCTCCGTACTTGGCGCTGGAGGCCTGTGCGTGGGCTCCGACGTTGTGGTGTGCGTTCCTGTCGGACACTCCGTAGCTGGAGGCCTGGGCTCCGTGGTCGGCGGTGACGGCGTGGTTGCCGGCCTTCTTGTCGTATGCGTAGGCCTTCTCGAATCCGGTTCCCTTATCGTGGGCGTAGGCACCGGTGTTCCTGTACTTGTTGTATTGGGAACCTGAGGGAAAATGGACAGGACATCAGTTCGAGGTAGAGAAGTTTGTGCTATCTGCAAGAACGGCCTCAGTAGATGTGAGGTAATGGTAATTTGGTAATTTTTAGTTAACGTCGTACTAGAGCAACACAACGGGCTATTGACGACGGTCCGGGATCAGTCCCTTAAGGGAAAGATCCGAGGACAACACCTCGTAATTTTGAACCACGGTCAGATGACGAAGCAACACCTGACCAGTAGATGTGAGAGGATTGCAATTGAAATATTCATGGTAAGGTAATTTTAGTTAACGTCGTACTAGAGCAACTCAACGGGCTATTGACGACGGTCCGGAATCAGTCCCTTAAGGGAAAGATTCGAGGACAACACCTCGTAATTTTGAACCACGGTCAGATGACGAAGCAACACCTGAGCTGGCACCCCACTCTCCAAACTTCCACGCCAACCCAACGTGAGGACTTTCGGCCACGACAGATTTAAGGTGCACCAGCCGCCTCTACACCATACGTTTACAAACATCCATGCCCGGACTCGGATTCGAACCAGGAACCTTCCGATCTAGAGGCTAACACCTTAACCACTATACCGGTTGGTCGGCATTCATGGTAAGGAGCGGGTCGATAATTTGGTAGTTTTTAATTAACGTCGTACTAGAGCAACACAACGGGCTATTGACGACGGTCCGGGATCAATCCCCTAAGCGAAAGATCCGAGGACACCACCACGTTAATTTTGTACCTCGGTCAGATGACGAAGCTACACCACGTTAATTTTGAACCACAGTCAGATGACGAGGCAACACCACGTTAATTTTGAACCACAGTCAGATGACGAGGTAAATAAAATTGGTAATTTTAGTTAACGTCGTACTAGAGCAGCACAACGGGCTATTGACGACGGTCCGGGATCAATCCCCTAAGCGAAAGATCCGAGGACACCACCACGTTAATTTTGAACCACGGTAAGATGACGAGGAAACACCTGAGCTGGCACCTCACTCTCCAAACTTCCACACCAACCCAATGTGATTCGTGAACGTTTCCGCAACAGATTTTAAGGTGTACCAGCCGCCTCTACACCATACGCGTACAAACATCCATGCCCGGATTCGAAACAGGAACCTTCCTATCTAGAGGTTAACACCTTAACCACTATACCGGTTGGTCGGCTTGTTGATAGGGCACTGACATTTACTATAGGCGTTTTTGACTGATCTTTTCGATTGGGAAGTTGAGTTAACTTCGACGACCCGAGTTCAATGCCGAAGAGAAAGTTCCTAGGACAACACCAAGATCTACGGCTCGCCGAAGAGTTTTGAGACTTGTAGTGGTTAAGGTAAGGTAATTTTAATTACCTTCGTACTATAGCAACACAACGGGCTATTGACGACGGTCCGGGATCAATCCCCTAACGGAAAGATCGGAGGATACCACCACGTTAATTTTGAACCACTGTCAGATGACGAGGCAACACCTGAGCTGGAACCTCACTCTCCAAACTTCCACACCAACCCAACGTGAGGACTTTCGGCCACGACAGATTTTAAGGTGCACCAGCTGCCTCTACATCATATGCGTACAAACATCCATGCACTGACCCGGATACGAACCAGGAACCTTCCGATCTAGAGGCTAACACCTTAACAACCAGACCGGTTGGTCGAGGTTGTGCAAGGAACATGGGTATTTGGTATTTTTAATTAATATCACACGGAAGCAACACAAAGGGCTATTGCATGAAACCTGGAATACGAGCGTTATAAAAGTAATAATCCAAAAACAAACAATTCGAACCAGGAATCTTCCTATCTAGAGGCTGACACGTTAACCACCAGACTGGTTGGTCTGCGGAAAGGGTTAAAACCAGAATTATACTGAGGTTAAGTTATTCATTCGGACCCCTAGGATTTGGCGAGCCTTCTGACATATCAGTCAAACGATCTGATGAATGAAGTTGAGTCTGTCCTACGTGTTTAATTATTCATATTATATGGTTATTCGTAACATTTTTTCTTCGCTCTAGTGGAGGCAGGCCTAATCATAAAAGTAATGAGGCCCAAGTGATCCCTAGGACTCAGTGTGCTGTATATAATTGCAGCATTCTTGATCATTCTCACCTTCCTCATGACAAGCAACATATTTCTCTTTACAGAATCTGCTAGTGTGACCAAACTGTCCATATGGATTACAATATTCCACTCCACGGAATTCTTTCAATCTAACCCTTGCAGCCGGAGTTTGTGGCGTCGTGTGAATAGAAGGCCGAGAGGCAACAAAAAGTGAAGCTGTGTCTGTTGTCTCGGGACTTCAGATAGATAATGAAGTGTGGGGGCTAAGTAAGCTTCAAAAAGTTCCACAGCATTTTAGAAGCTTGATTGAACTGCTGTGGTCCCGTAGCGTATGAGCGTCTGTTCGTTGGAATTACTCTCCAATATTCTGGTTTTTAATTCCAGGATTGAGGAATTTTGACGCACAATTTGGTCAAAATTTTAAATTCAGTGGAAAAATGAAAAATTAGCAAAACGCATTCCTATTTTGGAAGTCTGTGGACTGAAAGTGTTTCGCATGGAATGTATCGGGGAAGAGAGTACCTTGGGCAGCTTGGGCATCGTGCTTGGCGTATCCACCAACGTTGTGGTTTCCATGAGCGGCCTGGGCACGGTCGGCGTAGTGTCCGTTGTCGGCGTGGTGGGCGTTTCCATGGGCGGCGTATCCGGAAGCTTGTTGTCCATGGGCTCCGTAGGCGTGTCCCTGGGAAGAGGCAGCCACGGCTCCGGGGTGGGCAGCGTAGTGGGCGGCTGGGGCGTATTGGGCCATGGCGGCTACGGCCATCATGAGAACAAGAGCGATCTGCAAATGAAATTGATGGAGCTTGAACAACAAGAATTCTAAGCAATTTCAATCTACCTAGTACCTGGTTGGGTGCCAGGTAGATTACCCAGGTACCTGGCAATCATCATGTACCAGGTAATACCCTGGTGTACCAGGTTCTGATTTTGAAGCTTCTCAACTGGTGGTTGTATCGACGAGGTTTATCGTCATTGGCCAAACTGGCCAGATCCTTGATGTTACCTCTTACGATTTCATTTTTGTTTCTTTTAATAATTTAACGAATTTGTAGTTAATGAAAGGCTTAGGGAAACTATGCTGTTCGCTACACTTTACAGTTACATAATATGGAGTAAAAGAAGTTTTCTTTAAATTAAACCTTTATCATTGTTAATTATTTAACAACTGTCTATGGGATTTTATTTTTAAATGTTTATTTACCCAAAACTTTAATTCGTAAAATGGCTTAAAGATTTTTGACTGAAGTCTTGTAGCCCTTTTACTTTTAAGTAAAACTTGAATTTCAGAAATACTTTTATGATTTAAAGAATCAGAATCAACTGATCGCTTATGATTTTTGCTTATGAAAGACCATCCTGGGTATATCCTTCATCACAAAAATTTTCCTACTTTTGAATATTATGGTCCTTGTTCCTAAACCATGACCTCCTTTCACATGACTTGATAGTTTTTACTTTTAGAAAGCTTTTGAGAAATGTGATTTTTCTATCTTTATTACTAAATTTAAATCTTCCTATACGAATATTTCCTTTTAGAATATAATTCTCGGCTAAAGATTTTATTCTCGCTGGTAATAGCTAAAGATATCAATTTTAACTTTGCAACAAAGTTAGATTTAATAATCACAAAAGCCATGTTAAACATGATCACTTGCTTATATATATAGCCTCATAAGCTAGTCATATTACTTTTGCTACTATCTGGACTTATTGTCACAGTCAACCATGTTTAACAATTTCTTCACAAGAAAAGCTACACTCCTTATTAACCTAGGGAATTAATATTCACTGTATAACTTCAATACTGATATAATGCTTCTTTAAGCAAAGTTAAAAAAACTAACAAACTATTAAGCTACTGCATAGACTTAAATTATCTCAACAAACCATTTTTTAAATATTTTTCCCAAGAAAAGCCATACTGCTTTTTGATCTACCGAATTATATTCACTGTATAACCTCAATACAGACACGATGCTATAAAGGCGAAGTTAAAATACTAACAAACTGTTAAACATTAAGCCACTGCTTAGACTTAGTGCCAACCATTTTTTAAGAAATTTTCCATCCGAAGAGGTAAACTCTACTTATTCATCTAACGATTAATCTATAAACACTATAAAATCAAAGTTAACAACTAACGAACTGTTAAGCTACTGTCTGGACATAAACCAACCATATTTAAGAATTTTTTCACGGGAAAAGCTACTATGTTTATTCATCTAGTGAATTAGCATTCACTGTATAGCTTCAATACTGACACAATACTTTAAAAAAGCAAAGTTAAACAAACTTCTAAACTACTACTTGGACTTAAATTATCTCAACTAACCATTTTTTAAAGTATTTTTTTCAGAAAAAAAGCTACACTGCGATTATTTTCTGACGAATTAATATTCAACACAGAACTTCAATGCTACAATCTAAGTTGAAAATTTTTTCTCCAAGTCTTTCTGCTTTATTTGCCATAATAGTAGATTCAAAATGGTGCTACAATAATGCACACCGGTGGAAAACGTTAAAGAAAACCAATACTCACCACCTTCATGTTGTCTAGGAGAGCTGAATAGTCCCTTACGAGATTGAGAATTGCTGGAGAGAGATTGATACCCATTCAGTGATCGGCATCCCCTTTTATACACTGCGACGCGAACGAGGTTGCCAAAACCGAAAGTGAATATTCAACAACCACTTTCGGGTTCGTCATTTTTTTTCTAATCTCAATCTTGGGCGTGGCTTGACCCTCACTCCGTATTCGGGTCACTATGACTTGACCTTACGCAACAACGGCTCTGGTCAAAACGAAATCAACCCCTTCTTCAGTGCTGGAGACCTTATGGGTGTGAAGACCTCGATGGAAAGAGATCTTTGATACTTTCTCAGGGCCATTTACCCCGGGCCATTCAGATGGATGGCCCTAGGCAAGTGCCGAAATGTTCTAAATGGCAAAAATCGTTGGTTAGCTTAATTGATGCAAATATCCAACATTTATTAAACCTTTTTTTATATATACCTCACGAAATTATATATATGTATATATATATATATATTATAATATAATTTATATATTATAAATATAAATAAGTTTTGAATATTTGATTGATTTATAAGGATATTTAAAATTTCCAATTTACATTTTGTTATAAAACAACCCAAGCAAAAACTCATGGATGATAAGAGCGTAATTTAGCTGCTCGGTATTAGGGATGCGACATCGATGTCGATGTTTTCAAAACGGTCGATGTTTTTGTAACATCGATGTTTTTACACTGTCAATGTTTTATTTTAAATAAAAAAGTACCGAAATAACCAAGTAACATCATTTTCATAATCAGCTAATTGAACATACTTTTAGACCAAAGTGGCCAAGTGAGAAGGGTCTGAAAAGTAGGGATGCTGCATTGATGTCGATGTTTTCAAAACATTGATGTTTTATAAAAAAACATCGATGTTTTGCTGTCGATGTCGCATCACTAGGTGCTAAACCAGTTTTAAGAAATGGGGAAAAAAGTTTAAATACACTAAATTTTAAAAACATCTATGGTTTGGGGGCGATGTATTATTAACATCGATGTTTTAATTTTGAAGATCGATGTTTTGCTGTCGATGTCGCATCACTAGGTGCTAAACCAGTTTTAAGAAATGGGGAAAAAAGTTTAAATACACTGAATTTTAAAAACATCTATGGTTTGGGGGCGATGTATTATTAACATCGATGTTTCAATTTTGAAGATCGATGTTTTGCTGTCGATGTCGCATCACTATTCGGTATCTGACAACTCCAGAATTTATGTTTTTTTCCATACTAGCTGAATTTCCGGCATTGTTCGGGTTTAATTGACGATTGAAAAGTGATCAGAACTAATCACTTCTTCGTAACATCATTTAAGTGCATGGAAAATAATTTTTTAACCTCGTTTTGACATTTTCATAGCTAGCTTCTATAGTTTACTTATGACGCAAAAATCGATAAATGATGTATCTATCCATGTAACCCATTTCGTATACGCATTTCTGCTGTAAGACACATTAAAAAAGTTTTTTATTTTCTGCTATAGAAGTCGATTCAGAAATATCTTTGAGCTACAACGTATGGATACTTGTTTTAATTTAACGAAATCTATCTCATCTTAAAATAATTTTATTCACTCTACCGTTCATAATAAAATAAGTAGTCACGTACCTTATAAAGGTTTTGTTTTGCATAGTTCATTTGTTTTTATGAAACATAATTCTGCAAACCAACCATCACGTATTCAACCAAAGACTTGAAGAAAGTTGATAAAATATACATATTCCGCTAAGAAATTACCTATTTCTAGTAATATTTTACAGAAAAAAAAAACTCATTAAAATTTAACTTCTAAATACAATGGTGTCCAAAATTATCTTTACATGCATAGAATCACGGATTCCTCAGAAATTGTGATCTATAATTTTATGAATTTGTCTGGAATGAGACATAACATCATAACACATAAATACATACAAAAAAAATTTACGAATGCTGCATATACTATAAAACTGTAGCATGATACCATAAAAAAGGTAACAATATGTGACAAGGACAGTTCAGAAAAAAATGAATGACTAAAAAAAAAAAGGCTTATGAATATAATATGGAATGTGATTGCCCCTGACTTGTACACACATGTCACAACGAGATTCCAAGCTGGCAATAATGTTGTTAACCACAGTTTGAGAAACTAAGTTCCTCTCCTCCAGCAATGCGGTCTTCGGGGCATTTATATTTCTAGGAGGAGGATGTCTTCGTGCAACTGTTTTTCCAAGGTAGTCCCATTAGTTCTCTATCGGGTTCAGATCAGAAGATTTTGCTGGCCACGGTATTCGCTCAATGGCTTCATTTTCAAGGAATTCGTTTGCGAGGTTTGTGCTCGATGTGTACGAGCATTATCGTCCATAAATAAAATATCAGATTCATAAAACACCATTTTAAGCACCTCTGAGAAGTCTTCATAACGTTCTAAGACCTCATTCCGATATCTCAGGACGGTCACAGATCCTCTGTTGAAAAAGTGTAAAGGCGTACGTCCATCGATCATTATTCCACCCCACACATACACTACTAAAACGGTCACATTCCATAATGTTCGAAGGAAGATTTCGCATTCCTGACTAACCTCCAGATGTAAAAAACGCTTAGAATCAGACGTTAAACTAAATCTCGACTCATCAGTAGAGAACATGGGGGTCCGTTGACGTTGACTAAAGATCTTATGTTCTTTGCTCCAATTAAAGCAATCCCGACTTTTCTGAAGACGAACTGAGCATCCCAAATATGCTCACCACTTCACTTCATTTATTTTTTCTCTCTCATTCTGATTTTTTTTTTTTTTTTTTGCATTTTTAGACATCTCTTGGCTGTGCAGGAGGTCCTGCAGAGACGGATGGCAGAGTGTGACATCAGGATTGCACAACCAAAAGGACGATTGCGTCAGCCAGATGATGCAAGGAGATTACCACAATTGTGATATGGTCAAGTTGTGTTTTGCAGGAACTGACATTTCGGTATTTTTGTATACCATCGTTTGTCAATTAGCCATTAAATATTTAAAATTAAGATTTTATATATATATATATATATATATATATATATATATATATATATATATATATATATATAATTCTCTTACGTGGCACGCAAAAAAAGACGTTATTTGTTATCGCGTTTTGGCAACATTGTACGATTGTTTGTTTACCACGAATTGAATTTATAGCGTTATCGGATGAAATTTTATTGGAAATAAAAAGACTTTTAGTCGAGCTGTTGCAGTTTAGAATTAGAAATCAAAGAAAGCGGAGGATCATTTCAGTGCCATTTAAAAAACGGTCCTTTTCAGGGCCACCAATTATAGTTCAACAAGACGCTTCCACTATAACTTTCCACAACAAACTCAATGAAAAAGTGTGGGTTACTCGAGAGTGCTGGAAATGTACACAAACAACATACTGGGTATTCAATTTCCAAAGCAGCGCTCACATTTCGTAGGTTCATAGGTTCGCTCAGCGAACCAATGAGAATTGCAAAGCAATCGTCCGGGGGTTGGCGAGCTTTAGAGAGCAGGGGGCGGGCCCCCTAGTATATATATATATATATATATATATATATATATATATATATATATATATATATATATATATATATATATATATACTTTGTACAAATCTACATCGTTTGACCAATTCACGCCAAATTTGGTATACTTATACTTTAGAATCATAGGCTACTGCGGATATCATAGACTGTTTCTTTCTTGCCTTCAGACCAACCTGCAGCCATACAAATTGGCACACAGGTGGTCCTAAAAGTGCCCCTCGAAGCCCCAATTTTATAATCAAAAGTTTGTTTTCCTGCAAGAAATGGACATGGACAAGGAAACAACGTTCTACAGGGTTTGTGTATTTGAGTTAACGCATGAAAATGTCGCGGTCATATTTGAAAGCCGAGCAACGCTGGTTATTCAGGTAGTATTTAAATAAGTTTCATGCCAAAACAACTTAGTATACTTAAATAAATCATAATTTGGTGGTTTTGGAAAATCTGAAATGCACAGTTGTGGAAAAAACCAACCACCTCCTTCACTTCGAGCACTATTCATACTAGAGCAAATTCAAAGGTATCATTCAATAGGGAATAATATCTTCTTCAAATTTAAATCCAAAAAGGTTGCATAAAGAGACGTCTTCATATAAAATTTTACGCAAACAACAAAATTTTTTTAAAGAAACACCTTGTTTTGATGCCATAATCAGATTCCACATAGTTAAATTAATCTAAATGTAAAATTTCATGACTTTACTATCAATATATCCCTATATACTCAATGTTAAAGTTAGTTTCAATTTCAAGGGAACATCTCCACATAGAAATTATTATATTATTAACGCTATGCGTAGATCGAGATTAATTTCCGAATTTCAAATTGTAACATTATTTTAAACGAATTTTTAGCGATCCAAGAATTATATTTACTATGCAAGTGCATACGATTTAAGAATTATCTTTTTATATTTACTTTGCAAGTGCTAGAACTAGTATTTGAGGTTTAGCTAGACTTTTTATAAACTTTTGGTTTGGCCCTATAATTGCCATAACTGGGAAAATTTAATGCAGCTAAAAAACTAATTATTGGAAAGAGCTAAGATTTTGCATGGTCATTTTAGAAGTCCTTTTGAATCGATTGTCATAAAAATATAAGGTTGCAATTCATAATTTTTTCATTAATTAATTTAATAATTATTATTGCATACTAAAAACTATTTTTAAAATATAATAGTAGGTGGCTTGTGTTTGTGTTGTTTAACAGTAACATGGTACATAATATCAGCGCTATAGAAATATTATTTAGGAAGATATCCATAAAAGTATAAAAAACTGATTTAACATTAGGAACTCCAATATTTCTGCCCTCTTAACTTCGAAACGGTAAGACCTAATGACATGAAATTTGGTATTTGAAGTTTTTTTAAAGAGTTTTGAAATTGTGTGTCGAAATAGGGGGTTCTTATTGGAAACAATGAAGTTGGTGCTCAATTTAATATGAAGACGATCCCTTGTGCATATTTTATGATCCTTGAATTTATAGAAGACGTTCCTGTCAAACGCCATCTTTAAATTTTCTCTACTGCTGAAATTGCTCGAATGAAAGAAGTGGTTCGTTTTGTTCCCCCAAGACTGTACATTGAGTAATACGATTACTTGGATTGCTTTACCAGTACTGCAGAAAAAGCAATTATTTTTTTCCAAAATATCTATTTTCCTGGAAATTCAGCACTGATACTTTATTTAGTTTGAGTCTTATTTTGTTCTCTGCTACATACAAATGATTTCCTAATATTTGGGGCAGAAGAAATTTTTCAACGAACGGGAACAAAACAGAATCTCGTGTTGGTTGATCACGCGTGATATTTCGCTCGGAATTAATTTCGCATTTCTAAATTTTGCTCACTTTTTAGTTGTACGTTGAGGCAACTGTGCGAGATCAAAAGATGAAAAAGAATCACATATCTTTAGAACAACTTTATATCTTTAGAACAACTTTTTGTCCGAAAAATTTTACTTTGTTTTATTTCGCTCTGTTTTAAATATTTATTGTTTTAATAAATTAAATTTCCTTTTCGTCACACGCAAGACCACCACAAAGTATTCGATTTAAAAGTCTGAATAAAGCAAATTTCAAGTGTCATTTTGCGTTTATTGGAAGAATTATAATGTTCAAAAATAAAATCTTTTGAAATATCAAAAAATTCTTTGTCATAATGATAGGAGGTCATGGTGAATTATTTTATGTGAGTTTTGTGAAGCTATATCCTAACTTATTATATACGTTAAAAGTCTATTGAAAACAATGATATTCTTTTTGATTTAATGATTTCTAAAAACTGTCAAATCGGTTTACAATTTTTTTACATGGAAATAAGTTATTTTTAGGAGTGTGCACTGAAAAACATCTAATTTTAAAACAAGTTATTTTATTATAAGACGTGCCACAAAATGAAATTTTCAAGAAATATGTTCGACTTGGAAAACTTAGTGATGAATATCTTACCAAATTAATTTGTCCTCCTTCCCTTAAAGATGTCAAAATTCTACAATGTCGCATGCCTGATGTAAGAGTTCCACAAGTAAAAAAGTATTGTTTTGTTGACTATTAGTGCGAGAGCACTCGCCGTGTAGATTCGTCATTTTAATGAATTGAGTTGAGCAATTTTGCATGAAAAGAACTTAGAAAGGAAATTTCTAATCCCCTTCAAAATCGTCTTGTAGTACTATTAACTTTAGTATAGTACTACAAGACGTCATACTGTAGCTTTATCATACGACAAATGTGCAATGTATGATAAATGTATTACATGGATGGATATGCATGCGTAGGATTTGTGTCCAAAGTAAGTTGTACAAATTATAAAGGATGTCGAACAGGTGTTGAAATGAAAGACAAAATTGATTATATATTCTGATAATTTCTTCAACAAGAGTTTACCAACTCAACCCGAATAAGGTTGGGTTGTTTTTCTTGTTTTTAAATAAAACACTAATTCTCGCCTTGTGACGTATCTCAAACAGCAAAATTGCGCTTTTAGAATCAATGAGTTTTTTGTTTGGGCTTTTCGTGTTCCATTACAAAATACAAGTTATAAAAATTAAATATTTTAATTTATTTAGGAAAAAATTGTTTTTTTAGCTATACTGGTAAACAATTTTAAAGGAAAAGAACAATTTCAATCAGTATGGGTAAAACGAAATGAGTTGTGTACTGCAATCGTTTTATACTCAATGTTATTCCTATGGGGATTTCGAATTGTTCTTACGCCCTTGAACGAGGGTTAATATGCAGCCTATATCAAAATTTAAAATCATCGACTTGCGTATTGTGTGATAAATATGAACTGAATTACGTGGATGGATCTATTGCATATATATTTCCTCCTAAAGTAAATTGTAGAAGCTATGAAAAAGTAAAAACGTCGCCAAAAAAAATATTTTCCGTACACTTAAGCGATGTTTGCAATTTTCTATGAAATAGAAGTGATTAGTTTGATCACTTTTTAATCAACATTTAACCGGTTCAACCCGAGCAACATCGGGTAATTCTGCTAGTTCGTTGTAAAAATAGAAAATGAAACATTAATTTTGGCAGGCCAAACATTAATTTTGACAAAATGACAGTGTGTTGAACTCTGATATTTCCCTTTGGGGTTGATCCCGTTATTGCTCACAATAGCCCATTATATATTATAGCTCCAGCGCGATATTAATTAACTACCTACCTACAAAATGCCAGTTATGCAAAATTAAATGTTTTTAATGATTTAATATCACTAGACAAGCGTTTATAATTATTCATGGTTTGGGGAAAATAAAAAATAAGCTCAAACATATGTATTAAAATTTAACTTAAACTGTCCAAATATAATTTTTGTTGAAAAAAGTTGCTTTTCCAGCAATACTGGAAAAATAAATCGAGTTGCTAGTCACAATCGTAATAATGCTCAATGTTATTCCTATGGGAATTTTGAATTCTTTAGCCCTCTCTACACACCCAATACAAATAGAACGGGATTGATATGTAGCCTACGTTACCAGTAGGGTTCTAAAGAATAAGTGTAACAAATTTAGTATGGATTGGTTAAACGGTGTAGATTTGTAAACAGAACAGACTGACGCCAACTCGGAATTTTCTGAATGAGTATTGATATGAAACTCATGATCAATTTCTTTTCACGTAAATAAATATATTTTGTATTCCATTGCGCATGTGAATTAAGAGTTTGTCCAAAATAAAATTAAAATGTTTAAAATTATAATTAAGATAAAAAAATATATATATGGCCTCCACACCATGCTAATTTTGTTAAAAATTTATTTAATGTTCCCAATATTACATTTGTATTACAATTCATTATTGTCTGTGCATAAAAATAACAAGCGGTCGAAATTTGGCAATGGCTTCTGTTAATGTATTTCCAGGACTCGGTAAGAAAATTCGTCCGTCTGTTTTGTTTAGGATGCTCTTTAGACCAGGGAAGAGCACGCATTAGGTCTATGAGAGCCGTATTATGGTTTTTCATACATTATAAAGAGCCACACCATAGTTATATAGTATTAAATATACAAATTAAAATTTAATTTAATTAATATGGTTACATATTCTATACCAGTCTTAAGTGCAATGTGTAAAGTACACATATAAGACAATATAATTAAAAGAAAGAAAATACAAAATAATTATTTCAAAATTTTAATAATAATAAAATATAATATATAAAAATGTATAATGAAAAATATAATATATATAAAAATGTATGAAAAAATAGAATACAAAAATGTATTAATAAAATATATAACATAAAAATTTATTAATGAAAAATATAATATATATGAAATGTCTGAAAAAATGTAATACAAAAATGTATTAATAAAAAATATAACATAAAAATTTATTAATGATAAATATAATATATATAAAATGTATGACAAAAATTATAGTACAAAAATGTATGACAAAAATTATAGTACAAAAATGTATTAATAAAAAATATAATATAAAAATTTATAAATAAAAAAATGCAATATTTAACTTAGACATTTTGTAAAATTTGTTTAGGGGACCTATGCAATGCAGTCCTATCTGCGTAATGTTAAAATGGTCAAATTTTATGGAATATTTTCTCAGAATATTTTATGAGTATTGATTTGAATTTTTTTATATACGCTGTGAAGACACTTTTAAACACTTTAACAAAAAGATTTTTTTTAAACTTAAAATTTGAAATTTTGAGAATTTTTTTCTTTAACTCCTATTTGTTTTTTTTGAAAAATGACCCATTTTCATCTTTTTTAACTGTCCAAATGAACGTTTCTGAGCAGATAGAAAAAAATGCTCGTGTTAAAATATGTTATAGGGTATGTTACACTTGTAAACCAATTCTTTTTACATTTGCTTGAATAGACTTCGAAAAAATGTCCCTTTTATGGAAAAAATACACATTTTGAGATATTGAACTTTAAAGAATAAATTAACCTTACTTCAGGTAAGCACAGGTATTTAAAAAAAATTAAATACTTCTACTTAACGTATCTCTATAAATAAAATTTCATTTTAAACAGAATCGTTTAAACATTTATTTAAATTTATGAAAAAAAAAAAAAAGAATCGAAATTTTGAAAGATTTTTGTGCATTGGGTCCTCTTAAAGCCATCCGCAGCAGTTCTGTGAGATGATGATTGGTCAACTGTGGAGGATATTTCGACTTCACGAACTTCATTGTGGAGAACAAAGATCCGCAATAATGTGTTGCACCAAAAATTGAAATTAGACGGCAAGCAGCTTTCTTTAAACTAGGAGGCCTGCCCCCTGCTCGCTAACGCTTGCCAACCCCCGGAGGATTGCTTCGCAATCCTCATTGGTTCGCTGCGCGAACCTATGCTCGCTTCGCTCGCCTCAATGAAGACATGTGTCCTAGCAGAAGGGATTGTTTACAAAATATGTTACCAAAAAAATGTTTTTCAAATCTAAATTTGCTGTATTACAGAAAAAATATATACAGTATCTCTAAAATCAGAATTCAAATGAAAACTTTGTGCAAATTTTGACACGAACTGTGAGCGTTGCTTTGGAAATTGAATACCCAGCATGTTGTTTGTGTGTACATTTTCCCAGCACTCAAACGACCCACACTTTTTCATTGAGTTTGTTGCCGAAAGTTGTAGTGCAAGCGTCTTGTTGAACTATAATTGTTGGTCCTGAAAAGGACCGTTTTTTAAATGGCCCTGAAAAGATCCTCCGCTTTTTTTGATTTCTATTATAAACTAACTGCAACAGCTCATTAAAATGTGCTTTTTTTTTCAATAAAATTTCATCCGATAACGCTATAAATTCAATCGATGCGCGAGACTTCGCGATAAATAAACAATCGTACAGTATTGCCAAAACGCGATTACAAATAACGTCTTTTTTGCGTGCCACGTAAGAGAATTATATATATAAATGCAAATAGTACGATTTAACAAGATTCGTGAAAAAGTTCTGAAATAATTTTTAAAAAAATCGGATTTTAAATTTTAATGGGAGCCGCTCTTGACTGAAACGAAGAGTCGCATTTGCGTTTCTAGGCCTGGCCTAGACGTCTGTGAAGGCATAATTCCTTTGCTTCTCTCTCTTTCCTAAAAACGACTGCATTTGGAATATGAGAATAAGTATTGACTCTTGAAGTATGTATTTTGAAGAAGAAATTATCCATATGAAAGACCATTCGATTCACATTCATAGCACTGTGACAGTCGTGCACATTTTTACAAACATTTACCTAAGAAAAACCGTTTTTCAATAAATCTTTCAGAAATGCCGCCCTTTTAGACGCTGTGGGCTTGGGTCCGTACCCCGTCCTTGGCTAAACCCCTGATTCAAAGAATTATCAGATTCTAACCCTCCCCCATAAAATGGTTTCGACGATATATCTTGTTCATCAAGATCTGATCGAACGACGAGATATCTCGTCATCCAGGTAGTGACAATTTTTTTTATGACGACGAGTTCAAGATCTGGCCAGTTTTCTTCTGATTTCGAGATACTTCATCCATGAAGATCTGGTCAGTTTTAACCTAATCTAATGGGTAACGAAGATACTAAAGACGAGATACCTCGTCGAGACAACCATCAGAAGGGTTAATTCCCACAGGTTGCAATTGTTGCCCCGTCCTTAGCTACGCCCCTGATTCAAAGGACTATCATTGTGGTTTTCTTAATTACGCCCTTGATTCAAAGGATTGTAAATGCGATATCTTTTTTCAATTCATTGTGGATGCAAGAGCACTGAGGAATCGGTGGATACATTTTGCTCAATCGAAGCAGAGGCTGATCGCAGAGATTAGGTCACGGGTGGGTTGAGCAAGAGGAGTCAGATGCAAATGACTCTGGCGTGATCTTCGAGCTGTGGAGCTGCACTTCGAAGGCTGGCCCCGGAGGGAGAAGTTGGTTAACTTGTTGCAGGTGCTGATGTGCCTGCGAGGATATTATTAATTGAGAATACGTGCGGCAGAATTTCCATAGTCGAAATGCGGAATTGGGTGTTGGGAAACTTTTTTTGGGAGGACTGCTGGAACCTTGACAGAAATAATTGGCCGATGGAGTTGACGGAACATATTCCGATTAGGCATTACGATATACTTCCACGTCGTTTTTCATCGGAGGTGAAGCTTGACATTTGAGACAAGTGAAACCGATGCAGGTTCGAAACAAAATTTAAATGTTTAACCCTCCAAGTGGTTTCCACGAGGTATCTCGTCCATCAATATTTGTCTAATTTTGCTGATGACCAGATGTATCGTCATCAAGACGTTGCTTTTTGGAACAGCTACACTCTACGTTTATGAATGGTGGCAAATGCTTTGGCGATTTTTTTTTGGTGCACTTCTAAAGTCGCCAAGGAAAGAATTATTTAAAAAAAGTTTTCTTTTCACAACGGAAAATAAAAACTTGAAAACGTTTTGAAATCATATTTTTTTTTAATTCCACAAAAAGTAAATACCCATTACAAAATACAATTGTGTTCCAGCACAACTAAACTTCGAATGTTGGGTAAGAATATATATATATATATATATATACCCTGAAACTTATCAATTACACTAAATAGAGTGGGCATGTTGAAAAAGAAAAGGATTTACAAAAGAAAAAAAAAGCAAGAAATAATACAACCTGATAACGTCATAACTATTGCGTAAAAAATAGTCAAAACGAAAATATGACCAAAAAAAAAAAAACTCTTAATCCTTTCGTGAAAACTAATATAATAAAATAAAAATTTCACAACTGTCGAAGTACAAATAAATGGGCCAATGGTATCACAGAAAAAGATTTTAAAGGACCAATGTAATCAAAGAATATTTTAAAATCAAAATAACCAATTGGAGCAAAGAAAATATTTAAAACAAACCCATGAAATCAAACGAATTTAACGGATTTTGGAAGACCTTTCTAGAATATTCAAAATGAAAATTGAAAGTTTCCGTTTGCCGAGGTTGCCATGAAGTCCACAACAACAGATGGGTTGCCTTAATTTATCGTAACTTGCTACTAGAAGTGCGCCAAAACAATCGCCAAGTTGTTGCCATCACTCATAAACGTAGAGTGCAGCTGTACCTGCTTTTTTAAGGCAATAAAATCAATTTATGGACAGTTTACTTTTAATGACGAGATATTTCGTCCGTCAAGATCTACCTTTTTTGATAATGACGAGGTATCGATTACATCAAGATCTGCTGAGGTTTTTGATAATGACAAGACGCCTCGTCGATAGCTACCAGGATGGTTAAAATGAGGAGTGTAAAGTATACTTAGATAAAAAAATATATCTTTATGCCTTTATCATTAACGTAAGTAGAGCAGAAATCGACGTTCTGTGCTTATTGTCGAATGACATCGACGGATATAGACAACTAGGGGGCCCGCCCCCTGATCGCTAACGCTCGCCAACCCCCGGAGGATTGCTTCGCAATTCTCATTGGTTCGCTTCGCTCGCATCAATGAAGACACGTGTCCTAGCAGAAGGGATTGATTACAAAATAAGATATTCCAAAAAAATATTTTTCAAATCTAAATTTGTTGTATTACATAAAAGATATATACAATACCTCTGGAATCAGAATTTAAATGAAAACTTTGAGCAAATTTTTACTCGCAATGTGAACGCTGCTTTGGAAATTGAATACCCAGCATGTTGTTTGTGTGTACATTTCCCCAGTACTCGAGCCACCCACACACTTTTTGACTGAGTTTGTTGTCGAAAGTTGTAGTGCACGCGTCTTGTTGTACTATAATTGTTAGCCTTGAAAAGGACCGTTTTTTAAATAGCCCTGAAAAGATCCTCCGCTTTCTTAGATTTCTATTACAAACCGCAACAGCTCGTCTAAAATTCATTTTTTTTTTCAATAAAATTTGATCCAGTAACGCTATAGATTCAAATGAGGCGCGAGGCTCCTAGTAAACAAACAATCGCACAATGTTGCCAAAATGCGGTAACAAATAACGTCTTTTTTGCGTGCCACGTAAGGTAATGGTAATGGTAATGGTAATTTTAATTAACGTCGTACTAGAGCAACACAACGGGCTATTGACGACGGTCCGGGATCAGTCCCTTAAGGGAAAGATCCGAGGACAACACCTCGTAATTTTGAACCACGGTCAGATGACGAAGCAACACCTGAGCTGGCACCCCACTCTCCAAACTTCCACGCCAACCCAACGTGAGTGCCACGTAAGAGAAATATATATATAGATATAAAATCAACAGTTACAGGATTCATTCTCTAATTTTGCCGCTTTGTTCAAATACGCTTGATATTATAGCTATGGAGCATATAATATTGCCAAAACTATACGGAAAATCTCGCCATTCCAATGTAATTCTTCAGCTGGAAGCAATGAGAAATCTGGAAGGTAGAAATCAACGCAGAAAAGAAACAAGTGATGATAGATTCAGTGTCAAGAAATGCCGAATCGGCCTTTGAACAAGGGAATAGAAAAACGTTAAAGTAGACGTTTATAGTCTAATTGTGGTAACATGACTGATAATTTTTTGTCATGCATTTTATTGGAAATAAGAATTATCAGTAATTAAAGTAAACGAAATGCTGTAGTATATTTTTGAAATTTTGTTTTCATTTATATGAAATCCATATATTCGAATATGGATTATATATTCATTATAAATCGATTTATGGCTCTGCACGGGTATACTAGCTAGAATGAAATATACTAACTACACTCTCTGGTATAAAATATACTATCTATACACTCTGGTATGAAATATACTAACTACACTCTATAACAAAAAAATCGACGCACCAAGAAGGAATCATCCGATTGCTTTGAAATTTCCTATGCAAAAATGTTTTGACCAAATATGCAAATGATTGAAATTTGGTGTCCAATGAATGAATAGTGCGATCTCCAGCGCATCGGAACTGCGCATTCAGCAGATGTATATAAGGAGTTGTTCTTGAACTGTTGTTAAAAATTTCTGCTGCATTGCGATTTAGGATACCTTTCAACGACTGAAAAAATGCCTCGCCACAGGATTCGAGCTCATTACGAGCAACTTTCAGAGCTTGAAAGAGGTCGTACCTTTGGATAGAAAGAGGCAGGTTGGGTAAATCGGAGAATCGCTCGTCATGTGAGTCGAAGCGATGCGGCGAATAGAAGATGCTGGCAAGAGTGCGTGGACAGTGGCAGATTTCAGTGTCATGATGGTAGCGATCGACGTAGGGCCACAACAGACCGTGAGGACAGAGTGAGTGTCAGATCAGCTGTCACAGCACCTGATTCATTGCTATCAACCATCAGTCGTGCGACCCACACACGAGTGTCCACCATGACCATTCACAGACGGCTGAGAGAGCGAAATCTACGCTCGTACCGACCGTTACGCCACCTGCCACTCGCGCCTACACACTGTCGAGCCAGATTACAGTGGTACTTGGCCCGATCAGGCTGGAATGATGCTGACTGGCGACGTATAGTCTTTAGCGACGAATCCCGCTTCCAACTGTGTCCTGACGATCATCGAAGACGTGTTTGGAGATGCCCAGGGCAGCGTAGCGATCCTGCTTTCACTATTGCACGCCACACGAGCCCTCAACAAGGAGTTATGGTCAGGGGTGCCATTAACCTTGATAGCCGGACCCCTTTGGTCGTCATTAGAGGTACACTTACTACACAGCGGTACGTTGACGATATTCTGAGACCTGTTTTGCTACCGTTCCTTTCGCAGTACCCTGGGCTTATTTTTCAGCAAGACAATGCCAGACCACATACGGCACGTGTTGCTATGAACTGTCTTCAAGCTTGTCAAACACTTCCTTGGTCAGCCAGATCACTAGATCTCTCTCCCATCGAACATGTCTGGTATATGATGGGAAGGCGACTGCATCCGGTAGGGAATGTTGATGACGTAGTCCGACAATTGGAGCCAATTTGGCAAGAAATACCGCAGGAGACCATCCGGGAGCTTTATCGGTCTATGCCACGCCGTGTGGAAGCTTGCATCCAGGCTAGAGGCGGGTCAACACCTTATTGAGCTCGTTACTGTAACTATGAAGTAAATCATTCAATTGTTCTGAAATTTTAATCATTTTCTATTCTGTACATAATTTTCTTATCCACCAATTTTTGTCTCCATCGGACAACTCCTTCTTGGTGCGACGATTTTTTTGTTATAGAGTGTAGTACCATACATTGTCGGATCATCCACTAGGTGGGCTCATGCATAGTTTTTAAGGTCTATAACAGTGCAAAAGTTCCATGATATCCATAATCTGAGTTTTTAAAATTGATTCATCGAGATGTTACGATAAAAATTAAAATAGTATAATAAAAACTTTTTCTATAACAGACTCGTTATCCGTTTAAATATAAAATATTATGATTTTCAATAACTGAGCAAAAAAATTTTTAAATGTTAATTTCAATATTTTTTTTTTAATTCGTGATTATTTTTAAAGTGGTGCCGACCAACCGGTATAGTGGTTAAGGCGTTAGCCTCTAGAGCGGAAGGTTCCTGGTTCGGGTGCGGGCATGGATGTTTGTAAGCGTATGGTGTAGAGGCGGCTGGTGCACCTTAAATTTGTCGTGGCCGAAAGTCCTCACGTTGGGTTGGCGTGGAAGTTTGGAGAGTGGGGTGTCAGTTCAGGTGTTGCTTCGTCATTTGACCGTGGTTCAAAATTACGAGGTGTTGTCCTATGATCTTTCCCTTAAGGGATTGATCCCGGATCATCGTCAATAGTCCGTTATGTTGCTCGAGTATGACGTTAACTAAAAATTACCTTTCCTTTAAAGTGGAATTTTAGCACTTAGTGTTAATCGCAAAGAATTTACATTCCTTTCTAACTTGGACATCGAAGATTAGCTGAAAAACTTGATTAGTACTTCTACTTAACAGATTTAAATGAAAGTTTTCTAGTTTTACTTTGTACTTTTTTTCAGTCTCGTAATAGAGTATTTATCGATCAATTATAACAATTTATTACATATTTTTTGTAGTAAAAATATAGAAATGTATTTGGGTCAGTAAATCTAAGAATCATTACCGACAAGAGGCCTCAGTTACTTGCGCCTGCGGCCTAAACACAACTTAATAAACTACTTCTAGGGCTGCAGTAGCCTGGTAAAAAGTAAAATATACCAAAAAATGGTTTTGAACAAAATCAGTTGTAGTTGTCGTGTGGGCCATATATAACCCAATTGGGGGTGCCATTGCCCCGGACGGTTGGACTTCTTCATACATGACACATCCGTTTTACAGGAAGGTCCCTTTCACACATCCATTCACTCACACATATCGTAATTTAGATCCCAATCAGAGGCCGATAACCCCCTGATCATAGGTACCCCAGAGGTATTGATTTCGTATGGGAACATGAGGGGCTTTGTGACCACGACCTTTTTAACGTGCCCCAGCCACCATTAGCGAACACGACGGTCTTTAGACAGGTCTAAGCGCCGATCTCGCAACCATCAGAATTGCAGGCACCGCCGAGGACAGAACCCACAACCCTTCCGATGCGAGCCCGACGCTCTACTGACTGAGCTTAGTTCTGATATCGTAACTGTCCGTCTTGTTTCTCTGTTATGAATGAGGACGTTAAAGAAGTTATGTTGGAAACAACACCTTATTCTTCCTGGTGGTTTGTTTTCGCTTAGGAAACAGCCCCTGTAGTGGCGAGGATCTGGTACAAAACCTATTCCAAAGCGTCGCAAGTTCTGATCAGGAGACAATTTATTTTTCCTACTTGGGGGGACTAGCGCTGTTTTATATCGACGAGGTATCACGCCATTAGCAAAACTGGGCAGTTCTTGATGGACGAGATATCTCGTCGAAACTACTTAGGTTAAAAGATTATATACGACACTGTTATTTGTCTCACATCCCATGCTTTCGGAAGCACACTGCACCCCGGCCACACCTTTGCAATGTCTGTTCTAATGCTTAATGAGTGGTAAGAGGTCATGAATACAAGTTTGCATTAGATATGGGTGAAAAACATTTCAGCAAAACTACTAAACTTCAACTGATTTTTTTTTCAAAAGCTGAAAATTTTATTTTTCTATTGATTTGGGTGTGGTTGAAGCCCATTAGCCACACCCCTGGGTATGCCTTTGAAAAAGTGAGTCATTGATGGACAAAATCTAAAATTTCGTGTTCAGATTGCATTAACCCTCCAAGCATTTCGACGAGATATCTCGTTCAAGATCTGGACAGTTTTGTTAAGGACGTGATATCTCTTTCAGACAAAACTGGCGCTATTACTCCGAATGGTAATGTAGATCCATGTAAATAGTTAAGAACATATTTTTCCACAGAGGCTGATCACTATATTGCAGTTTGGGATGCAAAGAAAAACCATCAAGTGTTAAGTGCTAGATCTTAATAGACCCTTCATAAACTTTTACAAGATAAGTTCACGTAAGACAAAATATTGCTAGTGGAAAAGTTCTAACGACACCCATTTATTCCCAAACTATCTTGAAGTTGTACTTTTCTTGTAAGGTCATGACTATTTTCAATGCAATTCAAACTGTATTAAAGCTATATATTTGGAGATCAAATAATTGGTAGATGAGGATTAGCTTTATTTGAGCTTAATCACAAAAAAAATCCCGATCTTTTTTAGTGTTTGCTTTTAAATGTAATAACTCATACTTTGTAATGGAACAAACACGAAAAGCCCCCCTCCCTTAAAAAAAAAACCTCATTGAACATAACAACTGAATTTTGCTACTCGGTAACTGGCAACACCAGAATTAATGTTTAATTTGATTTAGAATTCTGTGTTTGTGTATTTGAGTTGACAGCGAAATGTTGCGATGATATCTATATATATTTATATCTATATATATTATCTATATATATATCTATATTTATTTTTGCACCACGTACGTTAATAAAGCCAGATATAAATATTGTAATTACAATACTAATGAAATATTTGTTTTGTTCAAAATGAATGACACCATGACAAAATCTCAACGCAAATAAATCTGTCAGAGTACATCTTTGAATCCCTAGACCTTTCTGCATTTTAGATTGCTGCAAGGTAGAGTGCTGCAAGGTGGTACTAGTGTGCATTCTGGATGGTACAATGGCTTATATTGTGATTTATTTCATTCCAGCGATTTAGTTTAAAACTCAGGACAAATAATTTAAACTAATACCCAAAAAATAAATTTCGAGTAATACTCTTTTTTTTTTCTCAGAGTACAACAAATAATTGTTTCAAAAATATCTTAAAAGCCACAAAATCACCTGGGAGCAATAAGGGGTAGTTTTTTTTTCAATCAATCAAAACGGTAACTATGTCTTTTTTGTCTTGCAGGTAGGTAGTTAATTTACGTAACACTGGAGCAAGATAACGAGATATTGGTGACAGTCCGGGAACAATCCCCAAGTTAAAGATCCAAGGACAACGCCTCGTAATTTTGAACCACGAGGGAACACCTGAACTGGCACAAAACTCTCCAAACTTCCACACCACACCAAAGTGAGGACATTGGAAGCCACGACCAATTTAACGTGCACCATCCCCTTTGTACACGATGGTCTTTGGTTGATTCGAACTCGCAACCCTACTGTTGCTAATCCAATGCTCTTCCAACCGGGAAACCACGGCCCGAAAGAGGTTTAAAGTTACTGCCCTAGTAAATTCATGAACCTCGTATAAAGATCTATTGTTTCAATGTTTAAAATAAAAGGTCACATTTAGATAGATGCCATTTTTCATTCGGACGTAGGCAAAGCATCAAGGTCCTTCACCTAAGGTTCATAATCTAACAAGGTATCGATGAAGAAATAAATCAAGGTCTTTGTTTCAAAAAGTGAATGAAGATGGTGAAATATTAGAATTCATAAGGAATAACTACAAGCGATCGCTATCCTACTGCACGCCGTGGCAATTTATGCTTTACGCCTTTGATAAGCAGGTAAAGGTCAATAAAATCAAGTTGCAAAATTTTCTTCCGAAGGCTTTGATTTCTTCCAGCCAGTTCCATAGAGAAACATTTAGAGAACAGGGAAAAGCACACGGTAACTTAAGAGTAACCAGGCTGTATCTTAAAACCCGCTCTGGAGGCAATGTTTCTTCTATTGTCAGACAAACCAAAGGTTTCGAAATTTTATGATGGGGACGATTTATATTTCGCGAGTTATCAGGTGTTTCCATGACATAAAATCGAATTCTCTGCTGTTGAGAATATTGTGGGAATCTGTATTTGTTTATGATGCTAATGTAATGTAAAGTACTTACCAGTAAACAGAATGAGTAATATCCGAAATTTTTATTGAAGATATCATACAAAATTGTCATGTACAGTCCATAAATTGATTGTTTTTAACGCTACGCATTTAAGGCCCGGTGCACACATTCTATTTTTCAACGGGCGGCGCCGCAACGGCACCGAAGACCAACTATGCGCACATAACCGTGGAATGCCGCAAGTATACTCATTTCGCGCCATTTGCGATAAATATTCTATCGAAGAAAACGTGTTTATTTCGCTTACTTGGTGTAAAAAAAGTATATTTTGAAACAAAATAGACGTTTTACTGGATACAACCATATATTATTTATGTTCCATATATTTATGAAAACAATATCATTCAGACTGGAGAAGCGTGTGCGGCGCCGTGTTGAACTGCGGTACAAATTGCACGCAAGTTGGACGTGCGGCCCCGGAGGCATGTGTGCACTATTCAATTGTATTTCAGACCGCACTTGCGTTGCCGCAGCGGCGCCGCACGTTGAAAAACCGGATGAGTGCACCGGGCCTTAAACTGCAGCTATTTTCGGGAACCAAACATAAGTTCTCAACCTGCCAGTGCACGCATTCCGGATATAATTATCGTTTGCGCCATGTCAAATAATTACCAAAATCAAAGGTTCTAAGGATATTTCTTAACTGTAACCACTACTAATGCTTAAAGAATAAATTAAAAATAATTAAACTGCAGTCATTCTCAATTCTTTGAGACCCAAGAAATCATTTGGTGCTCGCAAACGATAATCATTTGACAGGGTGCAAACAATAATTATTCGGCATGCGCGCACAACTTCTAAAGAATTTGTGAGTGAATTCATCAATTAAAAATCACTCTCAACAAAGACATTTCCTACACATTTGTACTACGACAGAAATTAATTAACACTGTATTATTCACCACTTATTTAAGTATTGAAATGTGTGTTTTATGGCGAGGATGTTTAAGTACTTCTGTTGGTAAATCAACCCCATATTGTTCACAAGTCACCTTACCGTTGTTCAAAATTACGTGGCGCTGTCCTCGGCTCTTTCCCTTAGGGGATTGATCCCAGACCGTCGTCGATAGCCCGTTGTGTCGCTCTAGTGCAGGGGTGGACAACGTTTGACATATCATGCGTCAATTGTTTTCACATACGAGTTCAGATGCGCCATGCAACTCAAGCACCTCTTTTACCTTACGTTCATTGTCACCTGTAATATCCTCAAAAACCTTTCTAATAAAAGTATGTTCAGATACATAAGAAACATTTTAAAATTATTTAATTACTGTATATAAAACAATATCTATTACAGCACAATAACATTACTTACATAACATAAACTTATAGCACATAAACTTATTAATAATAAGACTTCTGAGCCTGTTTGGATTTCACTAGTCTTTCAATCTTTAGTGTTAAATTTGTTACTGAGAAAACAGCAGAGAATTCTTCAATTTTGAATCAGTTATTCGCGACCTCATTTTGCTTATAATAAATTTCATGGATGGAAAATGCTTGTTCACATCTGTATGTCATTCCGAAATGACATACAAATTGTTTGAAAATTTTATTAGTTTTGGGAAATGTTCACAGGATAATGAACGCCAGAAATTAATCATGTCAAAAGCATTTTGATCTGTAAAAATGTCATCAGATTTCATTTTCAATAATAAATTTGTTTTTAAATTAACAAGGTCTATATTTGTATGTTACTAGGCATCTTCATTACATTTTTTCACTAGTGAAAATGGATTTACAAATGCAAGCATGCAGTTTTCGTCTTTAGCCAAATCATAAAAACGACTTTCAAATGACTATCGCTTTAACTTGGTTTATTTCAATAGATTTTGTAAAATTGCTATTATTCGCTGCACATTCACTCTGCTCTTTCAAGTGTGGAAATTTACTCAAATCCTGATTTTCTAACTAAGAGGTGAACAGTTTTCATTCCACTTTAAATGAACTGACACTATTTACTAAGTTGGGAAGCTAATTCTTGACTTGTATAGTTTCGAATACAGATCATTGAGATGGCTAGTAACATAAACTAAAAATGTTAAATCATATAGCCAGCTGTTACCAAATAATAGAGTTTTTTCACCAGATAGTTCATTTTCCTATTCTAAAAATTTACTAACAGTATTTTTCACTTTCCAAAATCCACTCAGAGCCTGTACTCTAGTAAACCAGCGCACCTCACAATGAACGACAAGTTCACTGTACTCCAAATCAAACAATTCACACTATTATCTGAATTATCGTCAAGTGCTCTTGCTCTAATTTTATTCACAGATTTCACAAACGGTAAAATAATCTGCTGCATTTTTGAAGTTTTCCTCCTCAGTGCATATTGGTGAATAATTCAGTGATATTTTAGTACAAGACAATTAAAAAATTTTCAAGCAAAGTTGTAGTGCCACTGACTTTACCTATCATTGACTTCGCTCCGTCAGTACACACACTGATGAGTTTATTATAATCTAATTTTAGATTTTCTATGCAAGGTTTTACTTTTTCAAATATGTGTTATCCTCTTGTTTTACCATACAATGACTTCAGACTGGAAAGTTCTTCTAAGACATTAAAACTATCCTAAATTCCTCTTATAAAAATGCTCTACTGGGCTTAATCACATATACTCGTTGATTCCTCCTAAGCCACAGAAAAGGAAGCACACGAATTGACAAGGTCTTCCAGTTGCTGAGATACATCCTGAAAGAGGTCCTCTATACCAGTGGTCCCCAACCCCCGGTCCGCGGACCGGTACCGGTCCGTGGATCAAATGGTACCGGGCCGCCCAAGGAATATTAAATTATTTCCATTTTATTTACTTTGGTGTATTTATCTCGGGTTTGTGCGGTTATTATCTATGAAATGTCCACTCAAATTAGGAGACGGTAAATCAGAACTTGAACTTTGTTCTGTTACTAGAGCTTCAATTATGATTTCTGTATTCTGTATGTCTCTATTTTCTAATTTTGACAAATGTGACAGCTGTTTTCAAGTTGGCAGACAAAGTAGCTGCATTTAAAGCCAAACTGAAGTTATGGGGGCGGCGCGTGAACAGAGGCATTTTGGACGTGTTTCAGACATTAGTGGGGATTTTAGGCGAGACTGAGCCTAAACATTCATTCTCCTCCTAGTTGGTGCACGATCACCTGTCTTTGCTTTTAAAAGAGTTCGAGCGCTTCGTGGATATTTTGTGGTTGGGAAACCACAAAATACCCACGAACTAGTAAGGAATGGATCCGCAACCCATTTGTCAACAAATCAGGCGAATCTAGCAATTCTGTGCAAGAAGAACATCAACTGCTGGAGATTGCAAATGAAGGCGGCCTTAAAACTGTTCGAGACAACAACTCGGCCCGTGTTCTGGATTAAAGTCATGGCGGAATACCCTGAGATTGCCACCACAGCACTTAAATCCCTATTGCCATATCCGACAACCTATCTGTGTTAAGCGGGATTTTCTGCAGTGACAGCAACCAAATCAAAACGACGGAATAAACTGGACATAAGTATCTTCGGGTGTCATTGTCTCCTATTACCCACAGATGAAACCGTCTCGTTGCAAAGAAACAAGCTCAGGGTTCTCATTGATTTAGCGTTCTAGCGAGTTAAAAAGTCACATTATATTCATTTTTTGGTGTAAACGTATTTTATTTTGAAGGCATGTTTAAATACAATTAGATTAAAATTATTAAATCAAAACAATCTAAAATATAAACAATCAACGCCCCCCCCCTCTCAGCGGGCCGCGTTAAAATTATCAAACGTTGATCCGGTCCGCGGCGATAAAAAGGTTGGGGAGCACTGCTCTATACGTCTCGCAACTGTCTGCTTTGATATATAGCAATTGAATCTGCTTTTATTTGAATACTTTTATTACGGAGTTGGCGTACAAGTATTGGGAGACAAGGCTTGAAATTTCTTCTCCGTCAGAAAAGGGTTTCTTCTTTTCGCCAATGCTAAAACAATTTCACATGACGCTACTGACATCGCCAAGTCTTCACAACTTAATTTAGCAAAAATATTGTGTCTTCTGAATTATTCCTATTTCTTATTCACATTTGTAACTCAGACCAAAGAGCGTTTCTATTGCGGTCATGTCTTCATTATATGAAAGAGTATTTTCACAAGTAATGCAAAACGGTTTCCCGGATGGACTTGCTATAAATAACAACTCATTATCCCATTCTTCATTAAATTCGCGCTTACTATCACTTTCTGCGCTTCTTTTGCTCATTTTCTTTCGCACTGCGATGGATAACAAGGATGTAAAAAAAGGAAAAGAACGAAGCTTTAAAAGTCTATAGGTCGAAAAAGAAAAACAAGTCACAACTACGTATGTCGTATCACACAGAATATCAATTGCAAACTGTCAAAATTATTGTGACGAACTGACGAGTAAGAAGGCTGTATGAATTGAACTGTGAGCACTCTGGTGTTGAAAATATGAAGACGGATTCAGTTTTGGCGCCTAATTTAAAAGAACAAGTAAGCGCAAGTATGCAATGCGCCACTTGTAATCATTCAATGCGCCATGTTTGGCGCATGCGCCACAGGTTGGCCACCCCTGCTCTAGTGTGACGTAAATTAAAAATGTTCACAAATCATTCCTTATGTTCAATTCTTATTCCATTTGTCTTGAGCCCGGGGTTGGAAGAGCATCGGATTAGCAACCGGAGGGTTGAAAATTCGAATCCAGCCAAAGACCGTCGTGTACATCAGGAGCACGTTAAATCCGTCGTGGAATCAAATGTGATCACGTTGGGGTGAAAGTTTGTAGTACCAGCTCGGTTGTTGTCTCGTCATCCAACCGTGGTTCAAAATTGCGTGTTGTCCTCGGTTCTTTCCCTTTGGGATTGGGACCGTCGTCAATAGCGCCGTGTGTTGCTCCTTTGCGATATTAATTACAATACCTGCTTACCATTAATATCAATTGAACATATCTAGATCGGAAGGTCCCTGGTTCGAATCCGGGCATGGATGTTTGTAAGCGTATGGTGTAGAGGCGGCTGGTGCACCTTAAATCAGTCGTGGCCGAAAGTCCCCACGTGGGGTTGGTGTGGAAGTTTGGAGAGTGGGGTGCCAGCTCAGGTGTTGCTTCGTCATCTGACCGTGGTTCAAAATTACGGGTTGTTGTCCTCGGATCTTTTCCCTTAAGGGACTGATCCCGGACCGTGGTCAATAGCCCGTTGTGTTGCTCTAGTACGACGTTAACTAAAATTACCATTACCAATTGAACATGAGTTGATATTCCTTTTTATGGGTCGTAGTAACACGGTTGGAAGAGTTAATGGATTAGAGACAAGAGGGTTGCGAGTTCGAATACAAGCAAAGACCTTCGTATACGAAGGGGGCTGTACACGTTAAATGTGGCCTAAAGTTTGTGTGGGGTGCCAGCACAGTAGAGGATTAGCAACCGGAGGATTGCGAGTTTGAATCTCGATCCACAAAAGGTTATCGTGTACATGGGGGATGGTGCACATTAAATATGTCGCGGTGATACTGTGGAAGATTGGGGCGCCAGCTCAGACATCGACCCCATCATTCGACACCACTGCTCAAAATTACAAGGTTCTGCCCCCCCCCCCTCCTCCCACTACAAGTCTCAAAACTCTTCGCCGAGCCGTAGATCTTGGTGTTGTCCTAGGAACTTTCTCTTCGCGGCGGCGACGTTAACTCTGCTTCCCAATCGAAAATATCATTCCAGAACGCCTATAGTAAATGTCAGTGCCCTATCAACAAGATAATGGAAAGAAAAATTTTCCAGTGAAATTGATTGTAAATGCAGACCCCCCCCCCCTCATTAATCCGGTAAAATTTTTTACCGAATACTGTTTCTTCGTAAGTTTGCATTGATGTATAAAAGTTTCTTGTTTTGAAACGCCATTTTTCTACCAGAATCGTCTCAAAGAAGGATGCTGGTCGAATTAATATATCATTTCAGGGAGAACAAAAAGCATATGATTGTTATAATATGGATACATTCGGTATAAATGAATCATATAAACGCTCAATTACATGTGTAATTGATGAGATGGATTGCACAACGCGCTAACTTAGATTTATTTAAAAAGTCTTCAAATTTATACTGACAAAACACTAAAATAATAATAAATAAATATTCTAGAACACGAAAAAGCTATATTTTCTTTTTAATTTAATGTGCACACAAAAAGTTCCCATGTTAAGTCTACGGGAGCTAGGAAAAGACCGCCTCGGGTGGTAGAAAAGGTCTCCAAGCCAATCAGAAAGTGTTTCCCGTATGTCGCCACTCTTATTATATAGGCACTCTAAACCTACCAAGTTCCAGCAGATGAGATGGCCGAAGCAGCACGAGTTTTGGCAAAGAGAACTCACCTTTACTAATTTCAAGTGCTAAAAGAAAAAAAACTGTTCCTTGAGTGTAAAATTGAATTTGATTTTTAAATAAAATAGGACAAAGGAAATTTAAATAAAATAGTGTTTAAAAGATTAATTTTTATCTAGGGTAACAATAGCGGAATTAACAGAATTTCAGATAAATCTCAATTCAGATAAAAATTATTTCAATGACACCATTGGAATACCATCATGACGCTTTGTACACACCGTACTATTGAGGTTTAGTGTAAAAAATATTTTTTCAGCAAAATTAAAAATTCCGAATTTCAGTTATTGAAAAAAAAAAAACCCTTTTTTAGTTTTAAAAAAAATAGTAAGTGATGTGATACACTCAAGGTATGTGTCAAATAAAACCCTTGCAATTATAAAGAGAATGGTACCAATTTGATCTTTTTAAGACAAACGGTTTCTGAGTTACGGGCTTATAAATATATCAAAACTTGGAAAACCTTCCTAAAAACTGGTGTTAACTGGTAGCGGACTCAAAAACGAAAGGTCCAAAAAAATTAAAACTTTGTATTGTTGGTCATATTTATGAGTAGAACACAATCACTAAATATAATACACTTTGAAAACCTCAAGGTTTAAAATATTTTTTTTTATTGGTTGATTTAATATGGAATGATCCTTTTGTCCTTTGTAAGTAAAATTTTCTTTAGATTATACTTTCAAATAGCAACACTCAGTATCAGGGTCAATACCGAACTAAAAACATTCAAGTCTGCTGTTATCGAGATCGAGGGCAACGAATGTACTTTTGGCAGGTTGTTAATCTCTGGCACATAACAAAGGGCTATTGTCGACTGTACGGGATCAATCCCGAAGGGAAAGATCAAAGGACAATGCCTCATAATATTGAACCATCTTCAGAAGACGTCTTCACTTTTGGAAGTGAATTTTTATTAAGTATTATAAATGTAAAATAATGCAGGTTAGGTATCAAAATTATGAGTCTTAAAATGCTATCGTTAAAACTATATTTATTGGTTTAAAATGCAACTAATGAGTGCTAATTTCAAACACTAGTCAATTTTCAAACCATGCATCAATTTTTGTATTACAAATACAAATGACCAGCTACAGGCTCAAGCCCAACAAGGCTGGTCCTTTGTTTATGAATTCTCCAATTCCCACTGACTATCCAATTGTGTCTTAAATTCATACACTCCCTTTGAATTAACTATATTTTCTGACAACGCGTTCCAACTGTCTATTACCCTATTAAAGTAGTAGTTTTTCATTAAATCCCGATTAAAATGTGTCTTATTCAATTTATACCCATGACCCCTTGTTCTGTTATCCCTATTGAAATTTAAGCCCTCTGTGTCCCCTTGTTTTACAAACTTGATGGTACAAAAAATAATCCTGTATCACTTCCAAAAATTCTGCCCCTTTCCCATTTGTAGCTAGATTGTTTGTCCAGTCAATATTTTGATAGTTATAGTCCCCCATTAAAATTAATTCTCCTTTTTGACATGCTTCGTTTATCAGATTGCACATGCCCTTTTCCTGCTCTTCACTACAAACAGGAGGTCTATATATATTGCCCAGAATTAGTCCTTTGCCTTTGTCTGTATTCAGTTTCACCCAGACTGATTCTATCCCCTCAGTTTTACTATTTAACTTTATTTCCGTACAGTTTAAGAATTCTCTCACATAAATCAAAACCCCACCCCCTTTCCTATTCACTCTGTCCTCCCTAAACATTGTGAATCCACTTAATTCTAAAATTTGTGCATCTTCACTGCTTGCCCAACTTTCAGTAATCCCAATGATATCTATATCCTCTGCTTGTGCAATTCCCTTGAGAACTGTAATTAATTGAACATACAAGGAAATAAAATACGTGATTCTGATTTTGTTCTTTTATTGTGCCAAATACAAGGCAAGACATTTTGTGCTTGAATTCATGTGCATGCATATATAAATCACAATAAATATATATATGCAAGCATTTCATCAATACACTCGCTATACATAAACTAGAATTTTTTCAAATTTTATTTTACAAATTACTAACAAAACAGGTTATACTGAAATATGTGACACACTAGATGCAAAAAAGTAAAAAAAAAAAAGTAATAAAAACAAAGAATTGAAAAGCAATGAAAAGTTTGTGCTTCATTGATTTTGTTGGAAACATGCGAGTTTCTTTTTATTTTTTATTTTATAAGCTTAATGCAACAGAAATTAATTTCAAATTATCTTGAAATTACTGGGGAAATTAGCAATGTATAATTAAAAAGTTGAGATAAATATGAAATGGAACTATGGTTATCAGATGGATTTACACTACAAGGTAAGCCCTAAGTCATTTAAAAGTACACATACGAAATTTACACGTAAAATTTAAAGCCGTCACAAATCAGAAACAATATTCTTTAAATAATATATGCTCACATGCTTAGGTACCTTCTTATAAAAAACTTTTCTCGTAAAAAACTGCTTACAAATACGGTCCACATGTATCGTATATAAATATTTACTCTTTTCAGCACAAATACAATGCAAAAGTGTTCAAAAGTGTAATTCCTTCCTAAAATAATCACACTGCTCTCAAATTATACAGACATAGCATATTGGACTGATTACTCAGTATGTTGTCAAACAGCTAGCAATATAAAATATACATGTTGACATGTCTGTATTTTATCTAAAAATTCCTATGTATTTCGATCATCCTTCTAGTGTTACTTTGTCTCTTTGAAATACCATTTTTCATCACAAGGATGAAAAATAGAAATACCTGTCACCTACTCCTAAGAATTAATCAGGATAAATAAATACTTTTTAAGCATCTCAGGATATCCACTCAATTGCCACAAAATGCAAGAAATGAAGACATCTATTCAAAAAACAATTTTTGAAAGATTTCAATTGAAACATAGAAAATCACATTACTGAAGTAGGAACTTTTGGGCGTTAATCACTTACACATAAAAATTTATAAACAGGTACCATAGAAAATTTTAACACTAAGCAATTAGAGAAGAGCACACTTTATATTAATAACAGCCACGCTGATTAAAATTACAGAACCAAACTGAAGTCTTTAAATATTGTGAAAGGAGCTGTATAGCCGTTAACACTAATAAAAATTATCAAAGTTTATCCCCGATATCTTACAGCTAGAATACAAATGCACCTTGCTTCCAATACTCAGCTGGTGAATATTTTTAAAAGCAGAAAATATAAGGTGTATTAAAAATGAGTTCTCTATACAATTTTAAAAAACCTATGTGAATCTGCTTCATCCAGTCTTCCCTCGTTCCACATAGAAATAACAACTCCATTCAAATAAAAGCTTCTATCAGCATTTACTCAAAAGTTTACAATGCAGTTACAGACTTCAACAAGCAGTTTGTTAGTACACTTCCTGTGCTTTTATCTCAGCACGATTTGGTTTCTTCATGACTGGGGGAGGCTTGCTCTTGATGGGTGGCTTGAAAGACGACACTGCACTCCCACCGAGCGTCTCGACTTTCTCGGGAGGTGGTTCGATCTCGGCCTTGATCTTCGCGTCACTGCCGCTCTTCTCGTTTTTCACCCAACTCAGTTCAACGGTCTCGACTTTAACGTTCGAGTTCTTGTTCGCCAGAGGCGAAGAAATCTGTTCCGATTGTACGTCACACAACACAGTTTTATCTTTGGAATCTATGGCTAAGTCTGGAGACACAGGGCCCAGGTTGTCCCCAGTGCTGGCACTGCGCCTGACAGCGTAAAAAGTCTGAGTCTGTGCATCCAGAGACTGGGGGCCCGTGACATGGCTCGCGCTGCGCGACATTGTCCCCTTCTTCATCGTGCACTGATTAGACTTGGCGAACCGCTCGGCCGCAGTGAGCTCTGGACTGTCCGTACTGCTGGCTGGGCTCAAGAGGCAAGCTTCCTCCGTTTGGCTTTTCCCAGTCTTTGTCCCAGAAACCGGACTAGGTAAATTGATAGGAAGATCCAAGACAAGATCGGGTGCATCCTTGCATGCTTTCTTTGGTCGCCGGTTGCTCTCGTCGTAGAACTGCTCGGAGTGGTGGGTGTCGATGATCGCGGTCTCGCGGTCCACGCCGTGCTGTACGCCGCCCAAGTCAGGAGGTTCGGGAAGTTGGGCCTCGCCCAGCACCCTGTTCTCGGAGTCTCTCGACTTCTCGGTTTTCACAGGAAATGGCGGGGAACCTTCCCACTCGGGAGTTTGGGGTTGGAAGCTGTTCAGGCTCCGACGGTCCAGAGAGGAAGTGGAACTGCAGTCCTCTGGGACGCCGGAAGTGGATAAAGATTTGGGGCTGTGGCTAATACCGGAAAGAGAGTCGCTGCTGCTGCTAGTTCGGCGTTTTTCGCTTCCGTCTGTGCTACACTTATCTTTATCCTCATCCCTGAAAGGAATTCAAAAGATTTCACTTTCCATTTTATACTTAAAAAGAACAGAAAACTCAAGAAATTAATATTCAATTATACAAACCCACAAAGCACAGGCATTATTTTGAAAGATTAAAATCAGGGTGTCAAGATTTAAATCACTTGATTTAAATCAACGATTAAAATCATGATTTTAATCAAATGATTTTTTTTTTAAATCATTGATTTAAATCACAACCGATCTTACATTTTTATAACTCAGCAAATACACTCTAGAAAAATCACAGAATTTGTCAAATGCTTTGAACTTTCTGCACACATGGTGATTTCAGCACTAATGTCTACACCTCGTACTGATGAGCTTAAAAAAAAATGTTGCCACTGGACACTTGCTAATAATCTGAGGTGTCTATGGACTAAGTAATCTGTTGAATCAGGAATTCTGCCAAACAATAAAGTAAAGTAAAAAATAAGTTGACATCTATTTGAAAGTTTTTACAATGTTCATGCATAATTTTATGTTACGAACAATAAAGCAGTAGGCCTACATCTATGTAAATGTCAAGACAGCCAAAGAAAATCCCCACAAAGTAGGCCTAAACTACTTGTTACCCCTTTAATTGATTGACCAATGGCTTAGCTATAGTGATTTTTCAACTACAGTGATCTCTCACTTATACACGCTCTCTTTTATGCGCGTTTTTCAGTTATACGCGGTTTTTTTCGCGGTCCCGGCCATGAATATAGGAAAACAATGATAACTCTTATTCATTTATACGCCACAATAAAAAAGCAGCTCTCACTTATGCGCGTCGAAAAAAAATTTTCAGTTCAAAAGTAGTTTCCTCAAGTCAGGTGTTGCTTATCGCAAAAACTTTTCCTTTTTTGTTCTGCTTCTAGAAATGTATTCCCTCGTCCTTCCCTTATCGTTTGGATTCCCAGAACATATTCCTCTACCATATACACGGGTGTACCGGAGGGGTCTTGTGACTGACGGCAGTAAAAGCCGCATTTATACAGCAGCCAATTAGAGTGGTTAGTATGGTACGTACCACGTGACATTGATCGCTAACGAAAGAACCTTCTTTGGAGTTCGGGTTAGATGGTATCGTTTTAAAACGGCAAAACGAACAAAATTGTAGCTTTCGTTTAAAATGGCTGTTATAAAAAAAATTCTAAGAAAATCCTTGCAACTCGATAAAAGCTTTATCGAAGCATTTTAATGTTCCAGAGACGACATTGAGAGGGATTTTAAAAATTCAAGAGGCGATTATAGTCGCTCATCGAGAATGTGGAATTCAGTCGAAGAAAAGAAGCAGAATTCAAGGTGGAAAGTTCGAAGAATTTGAGAAGGTTTTGTAGCTATGGTTTAAAGAAGCTCGTCAATCGAACATTCCTGTTAACGTTGAGCTTCTAAGGGAGAAGGCCGTACAATTGTCAAAGAGTTTTAAAATGGAAAACTTTTCTGCATCACATGGATTGTTTGAAAAATTCAAAAATAGGCATGGCTTGTCAACTCGTGTCCTTTCTGGGGAAAGTGCGAGTGTCAATGAAAACACTGTAGAACAATGGAAAGAAGACTTGGCTACTTTATTAAACAGATAAGAACCGAAAAACATCTACAATTCTGACGAAACTGGACTTTTTTATAAACTGATGCCCGACAGAACCTTAACATTCAAGAGAGAACCGTGCCATAGTGGAAAAAAAAGTAAAGAAAGACTAACTGCCTTGCTGTGTTGCAACGCTGATGGTTCAGAAAAATTCCCGGCATTGGTCATTGGCAGATAAAAAAATACTCGCTGTTTTAAGAACATGAAGAAGCGTCCTTGCGACTGCGCTAGCAACAAAACAGCGTGGACGACATCGCATATTTTCTTGGATTTCCTTCAAAAATTCGACAGGAAAATGCAAAAAGAAAAACGGAAATTTCTGTTATTCATGGATCAGTGTCCTGCTCACCCACAAGATCTTCCAACTTTCAATAACACAAAAGTTGTGTTTTTCCTGCAAATTGCACGTGCAAGATTCAACCTTTGGATCTGAGTGTCATCCGTTGTGTGAAAGTGCACTACAGAAAAACTTTAATCCTTCGACTTCTGGCTACATCAGAAACAAAACGTGCATTAAAAGACGAATTGAAGCAAATTACCGTCCTTGATGCAATTCATACGTTGTGTTCATCATGGAGAAACGTTACTGACAAGTGCATTAAAAGCTGCTTTAAGAAAGCAGGATTTTCGTTTCCAGCTGAAAATGAATGTGAGGAGCTAGAAAATGAAAACTGTGAAAATGACATAAACGAAGAAGATTGGCATATTGTATCTGGTGGACTCGCTACGTGCACTACTTTCAACGATTTCGTTGATGCAGATGAAAATTTAATCATAGCTCAATTGCGGGAAATAGGAGACATTGCAGCCGAAATAAATGGTGGTGACGAAGATGAAGAGGACGACGATGATGAAGATGTTGCAAAAGTTCTCCCAACTTACTCAGTAGCGTTTGAAGCTTTGGAAACTCTGTGTGACTATTTTCAGTTCAATTCCGGAAGTATATACATAGTATTAACAATACACTGTATTGATTTTTCACTTGTAAGCTCCATTTTGTGATTTTTCACTTATGCGCGTTTTTTTCGCTGTCCCCAACGCCCGCGCATAAGTGAGAGATCACTGTACTTTTTTTTAATTAAGACATAAATACAAAATAACACAGTTAATGTGATTAACAATTTATTAAATAAAAAATTCAACTGAGCTTTCTATTTGAAAGGATGAAAGTTTAAACACAATGAACATCTTTTATTTTGCAAAATGCACCCTGAAAACAGTCGCCTTTCACTTTAAGAGTAGTGACCTATAACAAATATTTATTTAATCAGACTAATTTAGGTCTCATAACACTTACTGATACATTTCTTAACATGATTTTGTTAATTTACTCAAGAAAAACTATGGAGGATGTCAACTTGCGTTTTAAAGTTAAACAAATGTCTTATCTTTTGCTCTTGTTTTGAAAATTCATTTTTTAAATGTATTGTCGTGTAACACACAATGATATTTAGTAAAATAAATATTAATTTACCATATCACAAATTCAGATTGTTTACTTAATTAAATATTAGTTTACATGTCCATGTCAGAAACTCAATTTTATATTTAACAAATTTATAGGCCCTACAGAAATTTAAATAAAAAAATCCGATTTTTGATTTAAATCAAATAAATCCGATTAATTGATTTTTTTTTGAAAAAAATCATGATTTTTTACATTCTGATTAAAATTGGAAGTGAGGTATCCGAGTTCACCAATCATTTGATATGGCAAAAAAGCATCAAAGTTATAAGCATTTAGTAATATGTCTTCCATAGCATGCTATGAGAAACTGGACAATAAACACTCCATAGTAGTCGGTAAGCATGCAAAAGTAATAAGCAAATTTTGATATATCATTTAGTATCAACCCACCTAATTTTTAAGAGGATGTACTTATCGGGTATAAGTCCATCCTTTCCAAGGAAGCTTCCTCGCCACCAGTCATTGGAGACTTGATTCTGAAGCAGGAGAGTATCTCCTTTTTTGAAAGACAGTTCTCTTTGTGAACGAGCATTGAAGTCAAACTGTGCAACAGCCTCCATTACTTCAGTTTCTAGGAAGAAAAACAAGGATATTCAATAAACTTTCATTTCTTAACACTGATTCACAATAATTCAACTGTCAGGGGATATAGATGGCCTTAGGATATTTCATGACATTTAACAGGATGAGAATAAGCCCCTCAAGATGGAACAAAAACAAAGTGACTCTTGAGACTACTTGATCGAATCAAAACAGTTTTTTAATAAAAACGTGTTTGGGATTTTTACTTCTTATCAGCTTTTGTATATTTAGAAACCCTTCTGCTAATCATTAGAGCATGCAAAACTCAATGTTGCAAAAGAATATCATTGATTGAAATAGGAATAAATTTCAAATTCAAATAAATATTTACGCTTGCCTATGAGCAGTTATTTTACCCTAACACACCCCTATTTGTTTTCTCAGAATTGCTTTTTGACAGAATAATTTAGGAAATTTGTTTTCTCCTAAGTCTTAATTAGCATTTAGATGAAAGACATTTTTCTTCTAAAACTATAAACCTGCCATACCTATTTCATATTTACCACCTTTCATCAGAAGTTGTCACTTGCTACAGCACCTCACCACACAATTAAATATAGGAATTAATTTAACTTCTTTTCCCCAAAAAATCTCACTAACATACAAACTTTAGTAATAAAACTTGTGCTACCAAAATTTACGACCAGAAACCTCAGATGTATCATATTTTCAGGAATAATCCACCAAGAAAACATTTATCTTGTAGTGCAAGTATTATCTCGTTTCGCATGATTCAGTAAAAGGCACAATTCTACAAAAGATAAATTTTCAGTGGGAAATCCTGGGGAATAATATTAAAAAAAATAGTCATTTAAATTCCAATTGAGGAACTAACGAGGTAAAACAAAACCATCCTTTTCATTAACTGAAACTTGTTTGTATGCTGGTGCACAATTTTTACTATTTTCCTCTATCTATTTCCTTCCTCATAGATATGACACATGCACTGACATAACATTATGGGAAATCAAAAAGCCTAACTAAAAATAGCTCAGGTAGCATACGCAATATAGATGCCAGTCATCCTATATTCCTGGGAAACTTAATAGAATTAAAATACACCAAAATACAAGATTGAAATAAGAAAAATGTTCAACACCACAACAGAAAGTTTTACAATCTGAAGTTCAAGCAATGCTTTTCAGTCAGCTTTCAGAAAATACTAGAAGCTAGACATTTTGCAGCCATTGGCAGGTAGAAAGTTTCTACCACTGCCAGTGATAAGTTTGCATGCAACAAGAAAACAAAGCCCATGTTTTGCTTGTTATTGCAGTGCGAGTAGTGCATTTTAGAACATGAAATACTTTTCATAGAAACAAACGTCTTGGAATTACAGCAACTCCAATTTTAAACACTTTTCTTCGTCGTCACTTTGAGAAAAAAGAAAACCCAGAACTGAATTTTACTCAATTTTTTTTTTTTAAGTTTAGATAGTGGTTATGGTTAGATGTGTTTATGATTGTATGTAAAAATTAAATTGTACCCCTTGAAAATTAAAAACCACCCTTATCACAGTTTATAATGGTGTAATAAAATAACTAAATTTTCTTCCCATGATGTACGAGGAAAGTTTAGAATTTCTCCACTTCTCAATATAAAACGTTTAGTTAAGATAGTAGATCACTAGGCATTGAAATTTACAAGCGTAACAGTAATTTGTAAACAAAAGAGGTTTTGATATAATTTACAAATTTTCTGGTCTATTAATCAGGTGATTTAATGGAACGGAAATAGTTTTTAAAAGTAACAGATGAGTAAAGATAAACCAAATTAAAAACCAAAATAAAAACATACTGCCAAATAAATTGATGGCTATCTCCTGTTCAGGAAATACTGCATCTGGAAATTGTTATAAACATTAGAATTAGTTGTTAATGATATTCAAGAGGGATAAAAAGCACATTCATCCAAAACTAAGAACTTAAAGCAAGCTCAAAAGCTTATCATGCATTCAAGAGATAAATTGAAATAAAAATTATAAGTTGAAAAATAGTTTAGTACTTCAATGCATAGCTAAATATACATCGGTGTTCAGTGTATGTTTTGATTAATTAAATGAAAATCGAAACTGATCTGGAAACTAAAGAGATTCAATCACTTCAAGAACCAATTAGTGATACAAAATGTCAAGAGTATGGGGTTTGTCAGTTACCTAATCTTTGCTGTTGTTTAATCAATAGATGCATCCCAACACTGTCACTGATATCAAATCTCAATTTAATTTCTCTTTTAATCTGCTAAATTTTCATTTAATCCCAAGTTTCTTAATTTCATTAAATTTTATTACATCAATTGTTTAATAGCTGAGGAAAAAGATTGTACGCTACAAATTCCTTATGGGATTAAATAATCATGTTTTGTTTAAAGATCTGAACCCACATTTTTGTACAATATTTTCAAATTAGCAGTTAGCACACTAAAATGTATACCATGTATTATTTAATTAAAATCTCTTTTAGAAGGAAAAAAAAAAGCTACTTGAAAACAAATTTCTCAAAAAATATACAAACAAAGCCATTGCCAGTTAAATATAGGCTCCCTTCTTGCTAAAAGCGTACAAATGAGCTACATGCAATTTTCCTATAGCATAAAATATACTCAATAAGCAAGTGCAAACCACAATAAAATAATCTTAAACTGAGAAAACTCATTACAAAACAGTAATACATAATCAGACAAGAGAACTCTAACTCACCATCTTCACTCTGAATTGTGTCTACTTCGGAATCGTCCGCCAAATCAGATACCGGATCAGGAGGAGAATCACCTACATCACTGAAAATTAAAGTTTTTAATAAAAAAACAATGTTGCAATATATAGGTATCAAAACACTAGACTGAAAATACAAAAGTATGTAATGTTAACCAATCATCCCTCAAAATAAATTTCCACTAATATGTTTCCTTCAATTTTATGTTAATACAATTCAAAATTAAAAAAAACCTGAAATACAAACATCAATTCAATCATAGTACGTATCTGCCAATGCCTAGAGGTCTAGACTTAGCATGGACTAGTTTAATATTTGTAATTCAATATGAAATTAGTAAAAAGTAAATTTGTAATTAGTGAGGGATAAGGCTTATTTTAGGAATTTGTTTACCCCTCCGATCATCTAGTAGAAAGAGCACTATTGCTTTTATCCCACAACACATGTGATTTTTAGTTGTGCGATTAAAAAGTTGCAACCGGTCATATTTTCGCTACAACGCAACTGTCGCTCTAACCAATGAATCACACGAACAGGCATGGACGTGCACCCACTTGCCATAGTTTAGTCGCACGTTTACCAAGGTCAGCTTTTCTTATACATTAAATTATGTTTTTTATTTCCCAAATCCAAGTTTCTATCTTTGCGATCGTTGAAGATAGAGTGAACATTTCAACGGATTAGAAATCTGCAGAAAATTTTACACCAGATCGACACCTTAAATGTAATTTTCATTAAATAAATAAATTATTATTTAATAAATAAATAATCAAATGGAAAATGGAAATTTTTACTCTATCTTCAACGATCGCAAAAATCGAACTTGAATTAAGGGAATAAAAAATATAATTTAATCAAATTCAGCAATTTATCTTTTTTATAGCACCTTGCAGATTTTCTGCGAGTGATTTTTTGGTTGCCGCGACTAGAAATAGCAAGGGAGGCCTAGCCTAATAGCCACATTTAGCAGTTAGAAAGAACCTAGAAAGATTTCAATTGGTCTAAAATTAGTTAGAAATAATCCGAAGACTGCAGTTTGCGTGATGGAATAAATGCTGGGCCCTTAAAGGGTTGAACCATGATATAGCATCGAGTCGGCAATGGATCACAGGTTATAACAATGTAACTAGCTACCAGGAACAGATCAACTGTGAATTCTTACTTTTCATCTGGAACATGAGTGCTTATGTATTTCTCATAAACAATTCCCCCGTCATCAGGGAAAATGTCCTCTTGATAAATTATGATGTTTTTGATGAGTTCATTCACTAAATTCTGGTACTGAACCTGGTCTTTATCTTCAGGAATCGGGAGAAGAGTGGGTCCAAAACATATTGCCAAATTGTAAGGATCCATCATGTTTTCATCACTGAACTCTGATAGACTAATTTCAAGAGACAAATATCAGAATAAATGTCATGAAAACTATCAAAAGACAATTGTTAAATGCATACATTTGATTAACATTATACATTAAAATCAGCCATAGACAAATATAAATTTTAGAAAATAGAAACAAAAGTACACAAAGAAAACTTAGAATATTCAAGTGCTCAATATCCAAACCGATTTTTATACCCAAGTTGTTTTAAAGTTGAAATAAAGCTGAGTGGACACTTTGCCCTTTACTAATCTGGTTTGGTAGGCAGAATTCTGCCAATTACAATACAAGTGACTCATTATTAAGGTATTGCAATACATACACTCTGAAACAAATCTGAGTATAGATTATTATTAATCCTTGCTTTATGAAAACCTAATATCTTCAACAAATACAGTACATTTGATTTTTTTTAGAAACAAAAAGCTTAGTTTAACCAATACTTACTGATTGAGGAAAGCAAATAAATATCTCAAAACAATAATCACAGTTCTAGGAAGATTATTTACAACTTCTCGCACACGATGAATAAATTCCTTCTTAGATTCCACTTCTGCAATATGAAAGAGCAACAAATTAGCAAACACAAGAGACATCCGACACTGCCTAACTGTACTACTCAAAGAAAATGAGAAGCATGTATGAAAACATGATATATGAACTTATTGCATAACTTAACAGTTATTTAACTGTGCATGACAATGAAAAACTCAGTGTATGGATCCAATACAAACATTTAATGAACTTCAGTTTACGAAAGAATGGTCTGTATTAGATAAAAGTGAAAAACACAAAATTCCCAATACCCAGAATGAACAAACTAATTTTTACTTAATAGCATGCAAAACCAAGTGTCTTTTTTAAATTAATACTTTTTGGTGAGAATTAAAATTTATTAATACTGTGAATATTTACGGGAACATATTTTCCAGGGTTCCTAACTCTTCAACCATTAGAAAAATTGACTTTCCAAAGCTACATTTCATAAACTAACTGGAAGTATATATATATATATATATATATATATATATATATATATATATATGTAGAATCGGAAATCGCTTCTCGCGAGGAATCTTGTCCATGACCTCAATACACAGCAAGTGCTTGCACGTGTGAGGCTCCAGAAGCTAACGCAAACGAGCGATTTTACGAAACCTATAAATGTGTGTTATCCCTGAATACGGGACGATTCTTATTCTCGAAGCTGAGTGCTTCAGTCGAGCAGATTCGCTCGTTATTGTCCGCGGGTGGCGTTCCCGTGATGACATTGTAATCCAGAAATGATGTTTGATATATTTCATTGTATATAATTCACAATCATTTAGAAGAAAAAATTGATCAAAGTTTAATCGTGTTGTTCCGACTATTTAATCATACCCCACCGAGCCAATACTACATATATATATATATATAAAATAAAATAAATAAACTCATATTTTACAAGAACTTTCAGCAAATATTAAGGTTTATCTAGGGTCCTCAAAAATGAAATAACCAGGGCATTTTAAAGCCTGTGGGAACCCTGTTTTCAGAAGCAGTTGCAAAATCTTTGCACAGCACAAGAAATCAAAAGAATACGAGGAAATCCTAGAAAGAAAACTACAATGCAATACACTTACGAGATATGTCCACCAGTTGATCGAAATAAAATATAGGAAAGAGAGGCTCGCGCAACTCCCTCAGGTACAGTTTCAAGACCCCGCCAACCGAGTTAATATCACTGGCATCGGTAACATCAGCCAATGGATCTTCACCTGAATCAATAGAGAAATGAATTATAAGAAAATTGAATTCACAAACAGATGCATACAACATGAACAAAAGTTTAATTTCTTTACTTTTGTTAACAAAACTATGTTTTGTAGTTGGGGGTTCGCACCTCATTGCAATAGGCAGTGTCTCCGAGCTCATCAAATGATGGAGAAATGATATTTTTAAGCAATACATATACGATGTATGGATCTGGTATCATGATTGGGTCTTATTTGATAGTAGAGAAGTGACAATTAACCTTTGGATTATGGCTAGATATAACTAGCACGATTCTTATAACTTTCAAGGTACAACTGCTGTACTGGCCATAGTCTAAAGGTTAACACTGATATAGTAATATTGAATGAGAGGGTTATAATAGAATGTGAGAAAGGCAAAAATCATATACTATTCAAATATCAAAAGGATAAAGGGAAAAGTTTTAAGAATTGTAGGCATATATTAAAGGAATCCTACTGACCTCTTTCAAAGGTTTCCCTAAAATTATTAATTTCCACTTGAGATCCAGACACTCTAAATATCCCTTGATGATGCAAGCCTATAAGAAACAATCAAGATATTAACATGTATCTTTCACTTAAAAAAGCAAATGTTAAAAATTCTTTTATATCTTAAAATAATGATTGTAGTAATTGATCAATGCTTAATAAAAATATGGAATCCAGCATTAAGAATGTACTCACAGTAGATTTGAAGTAGTGAAAAAGGATGGAAAATACAAAACTTTTTCACTCAAAAATGCTCAGTCACTTGAAAATTAAAAAAAGCTAGTGAAAATAGTTTTTTGTCGGTCGTATTGTTCCATTAAATTTTATTGGGAATCTGAGAAAATGTGACATATTAATTTTATCTACCAACCATTTTAAATATTACTTAAACAAGTGGTATCTATATTGTCAGTTCCAATTTTCACATACAATGGCAAAACATTTTGATAAAAACATTTTTATGGCAGATTGAAAATAGTATCTAATGGGAAAGTATAATTCGAAACATCAGAAAATAAGCAATCAACACTTTAGGTATAAAATCATTTGTCAAGTCTGAATTTTATAGTTATGTCAATCCTTAAAAGCTTTGTGGATTTCTTTACATGTTATTGTGAACAGATCTAATTAAGAACTACTATTCTATAAAATAACAATCACTAATAATTTTGAAAACTATTTATAAAGTAAAGTTTGACCTACCATATAAATTTATAACTCGAATACAACTTCGAATTATAAGTGGAATCTCTTGATTGGTAACCTGTAAGTACAACTTGTGTAAGTGAAAAAATGAATGCACATAAACTGTTATAAGAGTTCAATAAAATTAGACAAATAAATAGAACATGAATTAACTCACAATGACTTAAAACAAACATTTTGAAAAAGATTCAAAACTATAAAATGGTACTATAATTTTCTTCGGTAAATAGCTTACTTCTAAGTATTCCTCTAAGCTACCACCAAAGAGCTTAGGCTGACCAACTAACGGTGTGCGTCCTATGCGTTTCTTGCGTAACCTTTGAGGTAAATTGTGCGGTCGTACAGCAATGTGCGGTGAGGCACCCCCAGCCAACACAGGTTCTTCCCCTTCAATACCGAGACCTTTACGAATTTGATCAGATTTGGCTTGCAGTCGAGCAATTAAGTTATTTGTCATGATATACTCGGAGAATTTCTAAAAAAAAAGTTCAGTTTGATTACTAAACCACAGAAATAAATAATACATAATCTTTACTTTCATGCATCGAATTTATGTCTAACAGAAAAACCACAAATAGACAACAAATATGAATGACTTACATTCAGGTAAAAATCTTCGGTTTCTTGTTTATCAGCTCTTCGTTTTAAGGCAAGAGTTTCAGGTTGTTTTAGACCATTTCTGCTTGCACCATCTTCTTCAAATAACAAGGTACAGTCAAAATCTTTTGTGCTTAACATTTCTAATAAGGTCTTTTCAGCAGTTTCCAGGGTTTTCCAAATCTAAAACGAAATTTCAAGATGAAATCAGACAACACAACAGTTATCAAGTGAAGCACCACACTGTGAAAACGTTATAGAGTATTTTAGACAAGAATGTGGCAATATGTACTGGTAAAGTTCACTAAATCAAGTTAACACTAAAGACAGGGTTCTGATTCAATCCATCAATTAATCTGTGAACTTTGATACTTCCGTTATACGGGCAGAGCAGTTATCGGGTTTGCACTCAGTACCCCGTGGCTCTGTGGGATCTGTCCCAAGATATTCAACTCCAGGCTATCCTCAATCGAATGGACTAGTAGAGAGATGGGTAGGAACTATAAAGTCAATGTTGCATCACGCAATAAATTCGCAAGGTAGAGGTTGGGACAAACAACTTCCATTTTTACTGTGGGCAAATCGAGAAGTGCCAAACGAAACAAAAGGTGTTGCTCCATTTCTGTTAGTGCATGGACGACCACCTGTAGGTCCATTAGCTATACTGAAGACCAGTTGGGAAGATGACGTTACGTTACCGCAAGGTATTGGAGAATTGGTAACAGATTATTTGCAAAAATTACGCCAAAGTCTGGAAAGTGCTACAGAATTTGCTAATAACATGACTAAGGATAAACAAGAAAGGTACGTTCATTACCATAATTTAAGAACAAGACATACAGAATTTTCGATAGGTGATGAAGTTATTGTCCTAGTTCCAGACTCAACGAATAAGTTATGTGCCAAATGGAAGGGTCCAGGAGAAATAGTTGGAAAGAAACCACCTCATTCATATACTGTTAAGTTACCGGATGGCAGTGTAAGACACTTACACCAAAATAAACTTAGGAAGTACATACAGCCTATAAGAACTATCGGAATCATTTACGAGACAGACCAAGAGTTTGGTGATATTGATCATGTACCTATAGAGAAGGGTAGAAGTCTCGAGGGAACGGATAACTGGAGAAATTTATCTCCAAAGCAGAAGGGTGAGCTGTTCCAGATAGTGCAAAAATATCATTCTACATTTAATGGAGAACTGAAGAGAGCAAGGGTGGGCTCGCATGAAATCAGACTTAAAGCGGGTGTTGAGAGAAAACAACCCCATTTGTACAGAGTTCCTGAATCGTTAAAACCAGAAGTTGAGAAACAAATAACTGAATTGCTAAAGAAAGATCTGATTGAACCATCTGTAGCAGAAATTGTATATACATTGGTTTGTGTATCAAAGAAAGATGGAACTATTCGTTTGTGTTGTGATTATCGAGGATTGAACGCGGAAAGTTCCATAGCTCCCTTTCCTATGCAGAACTCTGAACAACTCAGATTTAAAGCTGGTGCTGCCAAATATTTGACTACACTGGACATTCTGAAGGGATATTGGGAAATCCCGTTAGCAGAGAACAGTCGAGAACTGACCAGTTTTGTGTCTCCAAAGGGACAATATCAGTGGAAAGTAATGCCCTTTGGGTTGTCAGGTGCCCCAGCAACTTTTCAAAAGATCATGAATCAGATATTACGACCATATAATGAGTTTGCAGAAAGCTTCCTGGATGATATTATTATATACTCCTCAAGTTGGGAAGAACATTTGAGACACTTAAGATCAATTTTGGAACTTTTGCAGGAGTGTAACTTTTCTGCTAATTTAAGTAAATGCTCTTTTGCCAAAGCCAAGGTAAAATATTTAGGTCATGTAGTTGGATCAGGAGAACATGGTCCAGACCCGGATAAAATTGCATCTATAAAAAATTTCAAAACTCCAAAGACAAAGAAATCTTTAAGATCTGCTTTGGGTTTATTTAACTATTATCGAGAATATGTCCCTAACTATGCTAACAATGCTAAACCATTGACAGATTTGACTAGGAAAGCTATTCCTAATGAAATACCATGGTCAGAGGAAGCTGATAAAGCTTTTAAACATCTGAAAGAGAGCTTATGCAGAGTGACATCTTTGTATACACCGGATTTGTCAAAAACTTTTGAACTACATACAGATGCATCAGTGACTGGAATAGGAGCGTGTTTGATGCAGCGAGACAGTGAAGGGAATCCAAAACCTATCACATTTTCTAGCCAGAAGTTATCGCCTGCTCAAACCAAATGGAGTACTATCGAAAGGGAAGCATATGCAGTGATCTGGGCTCTAGGAAAATTCGAGGTATGGACTTATGGAAACCAGATACTGTTGTTTACAGATCACAACCCTTTGAAATTTCTAACCGAGGGCATTCCCAAGAATGCTAGACTTCAAAGGTGGTCCTTAGCTCTCTCTCGTTATCAAGTAAATATCGCTCATAAGCCAGGTAACAAAAATGTAATAGCTGATGCATTATCAAGAATTTATGAATAAGAGTAAAATTGAAAATTATAATTTCACTTTGTACAGTAGTATGTATATACGTTTATTTGGATAACTTATCATTTTATGTGTGTTAATAAGAGAATATTTCAGTATGCTTATTTTCTATTTTGAATATTAAGATTTTTACACAAAATGAAATTTGTACTAAGCTTGGTGATGTGAGCAGAGTCGAGTGGGACACAGACATATACACACTCTGGCTCTTGATAACTTTGATAGATCTAAGGACTTTTCAGAATAGCGAGAGACTGATGCTTAGGGCTGACTCCCCAGGTAAGATGTTTGATTTATCTTCTGTCATCTTTAGGACATTATTTCAAACTTAAGTAGTTTCCATCTGCGGGACAAGGTCCAGCATTGGAAACTGGAGGGAAGGTGTGAACTTTGATACTTCCGTTATACGGGCAGAGCAGTTATCGGGTTTGCACTCAGTACCCCGTGGCTCCAACAAGACTACTGTTCATTTAGCACCCAGAACCTGGCAATGCTATGATTAAAAAGAAATATGTAAAAAGAGAAGAAGACGAAAGAGTTTGGCGGTAGAAGCGAGCTATGGGAGAACCGGTGGTTCTCAGGACTGATTAATTGTAATCATGTTTAACTAATTATTTGTTTTTATCTTTTAGATCTTTATGTCTGTCCAGTCCCGTGCTGTTTTGTTTCAATAAACTTGTTGATTCATAAGAACAGTCTCCGAGTGTTTCCACTTGAATTTCCCACATCGAACCAGCTTTACCCAAGCATGATATAATCTAAATTTACTATTTTTCTCATAACTGTTTTTTGACTTTGTGTGCTTTACTTGTGTTGATATTATCATTAAATTAATAAGTTCTAATAAATGTGTCAAAACCATTACGAGAAAAAACTAAAGCAACTACGTAAAGAAACAGTGAAGTTAGAATACATGAAAAACTAACTGATAAATACATAATATACAAATTGAAAACACTTGTCAAATATTTTCTTAATACAAAACTTAATTTAAAATTTAGTTTTCATGAAATTATATCAAACAAAATTATAAATAAAAAAAAATCAAAGTACCTCTTCACTTTCAGTCTTAAGAGTTGTGAGACGATTATTTACAAGCTTGTGTCGTTGCTCTAACTCTTCTTGAATTGGCTTCTCAACACTGATTTGGGAGATCTAAAAATTGATAGTTTTGTTACAAAATATTACATCACAGTTAACAGTGTCAAATAAACAGACACAAAAATAGTGGTACATTTACACAATACATCATAAAAATGATAAATCAGGTGTTATAATCACATAAATAACCAATTTACTTGGCAGTATAAAAATATTACTTAAAGTCAAAAAAAAAAAAAATTCATTTCCAACAGATATAAAACAACATTTATTGATTATTTTTTGACAAATGTTTGTCAAAATTTTAATAACTCTAAATGAAGAGAGTATTCTACAAGCGCTGTTTATTGCAGTAATCATGTACAAAATGGCCAAAGAAACACACAAAAATACACATTTTCTCAGGATATGTTTCAGGCAATATAGAATAGAAACAAGTTAAAAAATAAAAGCATGTGTATATTCACTATTAAGATTCATTAAATCACAAAAATATTGAAAGGTTGAAACTCGTTTAAAAAATATCAAAATCCTATCACAAAGGAGTTTTACACAAAGCAATTATCAATAAGATCAGTAAGCATGTAATTATCAATCATAATTACAGGCCTGCAATAACCCAAGCACTTGTGAAATAGTAGCATTAATTTTTTAACATAGTAGCAAGTCTCCAGCTAAACTCTATTTAGTAGTAATTTCAGTTGTTGACACAAAATAAATAGACTAAGACACAAAATGTGCTAACAAACAATGAAGGAATCTCCATCAAGAAATTTAAAATTAAAAAACTAAATATTTTCTTAATAAGGTTTTCATGACAATCTAGCAACTTCAGATTCTGACGTTTTTCTTAATGGGTTACCACAGCCTGGCACCAAAACTTCGAAAATTTCATCTAAAGAAAAATATTTTTTCGTTTGCTATTCATTTTCTAAAAGGACTAAATTTTCAGAAACCCTTTGGTAAATTTCTCAAATTTTTTGAAAAGCAAACAAAAACTGGAATTTAGTTTTGTTAAAAAAGATACTCCTAGTCGCTGAGTTTGGAAAATAGCAGTATAAGTCTCCTTTCAGACACCTATGGCAACCTCGTAGTAAGTGGTAATTTCCTTTTGAATTTAAGAAAAAAATTAGTTAGAAAAATATACATGCTAAGGATTGATGCATTTATACATTTAAAACCCTAAACATACCTCATCTCCTTTATGAGGTTGGAAATCGAATTTCTTTGGTACCATGAAAGCAGAATTATTGAACTCCAGAAATCGCTGCTTGTCAACACGAGAGTCCAGGTTTGTAATGCACTTATTCATCCCATCAATACTGGACTGCTGGGACTTTTTAAGGCACTCTTCAGCATTAATAGACACCATGAGAGTATGAGCAATAGAGGTGTGGAATCCAAAATCCATACACTACAAAAAACAAACATTATCAAAACTAGTTGTATACTAAGATCCATTGAACTCCAAGCATGAACATTTATTACTGTCAAAAATTCACAGTATTTAAAACATTCACACATAATGCATTATTGTTATTTATTCCTTAAAATCTAGTCAACAGCTAGATCAGAGACACGAGTTCAAAACATATTGAAAAAAAAAACAGGACTTCCATACAGATTCTTCCTTGCCAGGCCAACACAGGCCAGAAGAAAACTTGGGAAAGGTTGTTCAGTGACATTTTAGACAACTCGGAAAAGTATTTTGCCACTGAACGCAAGACAAGTGTGATATGCCCACTCACAAGCTCATTGGACAAGTCTACAAAGAGAAGTCACAACACTTTTGGCCACCCAATATTTGATCGAGGCTCCGAGGTGGTCTCTGGTACCAAATGAGCTGTTGGGTAATGGTAATGGTAATTTTTAGTTAATGTCGTACTAGAGCAACACAATGGGCTATTGACGACCGTCCGGGATCAGTCCCTTGAGGGAAACATCCGAGGACAACACCTCGTAATTTTAAACCACGATCAGATGACGAAGTAACACCTGAGCTGGCACCCCACTCTCCAAACTTCCACGCCAACCCAACGTGAGGACTTTCGGCCACGACAGATTTAAGGTGCATCAGCCGCCTCTACACCATACGCTTACAAACATCCATGCCCGTACCCGGATTCGAACCAGGAACCTTCCGATCTAGAGGATAACACTTTAACCACTAAACCGGTTGGTCGGCAATGAGCTGTTGGGATTTTCCAAATTTCAGATTTTACTCTTTTTGGCAAAATAATACATTATATGGATATAGGTTAACATTGTGCTGCAAACATTATAAATAAATCTGTCTACTTTAATTTAAACTCAGTAATACCTCATCACTTGCTCAACAGTATTGATGTTTGTTAATTAATAGATATGTATATATAGACACTGTGCATGAAAATAAACCTATGGAAAATAGAACAATGCTCTCCCATTGATCTAAGCCACATACATCTCATATGATCAAATGATTACCGACTAACATCTGTTGTTGTTTCTTATGCCTAACACTGGCAGACCAAAGGAGTGCCAGGCCCGTCGAAGACGGCAAGAGGCGAGGGGGTGCGGCTTCCAAGTAAGTGAGCCCCCATTGGGAGGAAGTCTGACTTAGCTCGAATTTTTAGCCAACAGATGGCAGCATATCGACACGTCTCGTTTTTACGGAGAGGTCACATTTTCACGACATTCAATCATACTCAGGCACACGGTTGTAATTTTGATCCAAACCAGAGACCAACTAATCCCTGGTTCGGCACCCCCAGAGGTATTGATTTATTATGGGAACATGGAGGACTTTGTGACCACGACAGATTTTTTGTGCACTAGTCACCTTTAGCATACATGGGAGTTTTCAGTCAGCTGGGCTCGAACTCATGATCAGTCGGTCACGAGCTCGATGCCCTACCAACCAGGTCATCCGGCCCTACTAACATCAGTAAATCCTACAAGTATCAGTGTCTAGACTTGAGATTTGTACCCAGAGCCATATCACTAACACTCAAGAACCAGGGGTGTCATTAAGAATGGAAAATAAGAATATTTTAAAAGGGTAGCAACTGAAAGAAACAGTACGATAATGAAACAGTAGGTTGTGAATGAGTACATCCGTTGGTGAGCAGGTATAAAATATCTCATAATGTGAATTTTATTTTAAATATAAACGTGAGCTCAGCCAATAAAATAACAAAGAAAACTGTATTCATAGAAAATGAGTGAGCCACCAGTTCACTTTGAACTAGTATCATACAGACATTTTAAAGTACCAGTTCTAAGAAAAGTTTGTGAATAATTTGACTCACTTTGGTGGCCTTTTGGATATAAAAATGGTTACTTAAATTCATAGAGCAATGATAACTGATATCAGTTCATAATGCAACAACCAAAATTGATTATGAAACTAAAAAGTGAGATCACTACTTACATCAATTATATCTGATAAATCATCAACAAAATATTTATGAATGGCGGCATTACTTGCATCCATGCACAACAAGTAGTCATTCCTGGCTTTCAGTGCTTTTAGTTTAGCATCGTTGTATTTTAGGCGACGCTGAAATATTTAAATAGAAATTAAATCATGAAATGATCTGCTGCATATTAACGTACTGATAAAATAAAAAAACTATTAAAACATTATTATTTTTAACACAGTATTTTCATTGCAATACTTTTTTTAAATGTCAGATACTGAATAAATATAAAGTTCAGAATTTGTACTATTTCAGCATGCAATTAAGATATTTTATGAAAACTAACTTTTAAATATATTAGGATTATAGAATTAAATACAATGGAATAATAATTTCCCGTCAGTTGAAGATAAAAAAAACATTATTTGTGTTATTCAAGCATTTTGAATCATAAGTTATGTATTCTAATACTATTCTCATAACTATATAGTAATGTTTTCAAGAAATATAAAGGTTCTCTATCAAGTCTCAGGGATCAATAGGACACCTTTTTTATGAGTAAGAGATGAGTTGACAGCAAACTCATCTAAGTTTAATAAATAAGTAACTCAAAATCAGAAGTTATATATAAACGAATAACATTAATACATGAAAGGGCTAAGTAAGAAATTTCAGAATTTTTAAACACACTAATAATTTTAATACTTGGGCATCAGTAAACACTTATTAAACCAGTCGAAATTACTTAAGCAAGTTATGTAATTGTGAGCTTGAACAATTAATAGTTTAAACAAGTATCAATTCAAACCAAAGCTTATTGAAATTTCACAATAAATAACTAATATGTATGTGCCTATATTGAGTTAATCTTGGTCACTGATACTTTATTACCCTACTTATGCACACAAAAAGTTCAATTTTATAAAAATATACACAAGAAATATTGGATGTGAACATTGAAATTCAGCTGTCGCAAAAAAATAATGGTACCTTTTGAATTTCTTTTTCTATCAATCGAAATTTCTTAGACCTTTGCAACTTCTCTTTTGGAATGGATTGCTCCAGTTTCGTTTTTTGGGCTTCCACATAACCCAATTTACCTTCTGCTTGTTTTTCTTCATTATGATACGTGTAGTAGGTTTTCATAGTCTGATGAGAAATGCACAAGTTAATGAAGCACATCAAAAATACAAATAAAATTTAATTTAATTTTGAAACAAAATTTTTATTAACTAGTAAAATTAATGCTTTATGAGCTTTAGATAAGTATTTATAATAAATAATATTGAATGAAATCATTAACAATAAGTATTTTACAAGCATTATTAAATCTATCATATACATGGTTCACCCGCCTTTGTCCAAAAAAAATTCAAGGACTTTTCAAAACCAAAAATATTTATTTCAAGGACCTAAAATTTTTTATAGCGACCTAAAACAAAGCATGTGCAAAAGTTGTCAATTAAACAGAAAAATATGTGAAAAATATATTTAAAAAAAACACCAATTTTTTTTTACTCTTTTTTAAACTTCTGACAGTCAAAGAAAAGAGGAAAGGTTGTCATCAATTTTGGTTATAACTTGGATTTTCTTTTGTCACAGAATCTGTGAATTTTTTTGCAAAGTCTGCTTTTCGTCTCAATACTAATTATCAGGCTATTTGCACACATATGAATTTTGGTCGTGCGGTAAAATATCGTACGATAAATTTTTTGGTGGCACGAGGAAGAGTATGGGAGCTTGACACATGGTTTGATCGACACAATCTCCATTTTCATTTTGCTCTCGTCCACGGCCATTACAGAAGATGGCTGTCGTGGTTTATTTTGTTTGAGAAATAAAACAAATCCAAAGTTTTGACTGCTGTGTTACGGATTTTTTGTTCTCTGGTCCAAGTTTCTATCTTCACGATCGTTAAAGATAGTAAAAATTTCAACGCATTTGAAATCTGTAGAAAATTTTACAAGGGTACCTTAAGGGGCTTTTCTGTAAATCAATATTTTTCCACTGTAACTTTTATATTTTCGCAATACGAATTTGGCCACATTTGACGAAGATATTCATTACGAACACAAAAAATGTCTATAAGAGGTTTCCTATCATGGCGATCGTTAAAAATAGAGCAAACATTTTAACGGATTTGAAATCTGCGGAAAATTTTACACTAGATTGATACCTCAGGTAGTCCGAATTTTATGCAAAGCCCGAATTGTGAGCGTGCTTGAAGAAACTTCTTCGTTTTACAAAAATGGATAATTCAGTATCCTAAACTGTTAAGTTTTCATTCTTGAACGTACAACGTCAATTGTATAATTTCTTTAATAATATAAAAATGAAAAAAAAAAAAAAAACAGTGACCCCCTTCAAAAAACCTTAATATTTTCTTTGTATTTCTTTCATCAATCCCAGAGACAATTTTAAGAAATGTTCAAAGAGGCGGAACTCTTTCATGTTTGTATAGTTTATGCAAAAAAGCGATGGGACGACGCATAGGCGCCGACTTCATAGGGTTTGGGGGGGCTCGAGCCCCTCCAATGTTTTAAGAGGAGTGGCTGAGCCCCCTCAATAATTTTAAAGTAATGTTTCGTTTTCAGTATGGATTTTCTGAGTATCTGTATCTCTACGAATTCCATTTGCACCGATAGTGGATGGCACCAAACTTTATCTACAAAGTTTTACCGCTAACGGGTAGCCGTCGGCTGACCACATGTGGGGACCATGAATTGCAGCGAGCCGGCTTCCGGAGTTCCACTTCAAAGGATGACAATTAGATATGTCACTCATCGGTACCTGCTTGGGATGATCCCCAAAGCGTAGAGTGGGGTTTCTTTACTAGTGGGGTGGTCATTATCTCTGTTCTGAGAACTCCAGAAAGTTGTCCGACTAAGTTTAAGGAAGGACGGAGTTTTTTCTTATCAGAAATTACAAGATGGACGAATGGACATCCGGGAAAACCGAGAAGATGGGGACCTAAGGGGGGAAATTTGGTCAATTAGTTCCAATCGTAGAGTCCAGAGACGGTTCAGGCTGCTGTTTTTGTCACAGTACGTGATTGTATTTGTTGCTCCGTGTCCTTTTTGCTCTCTTCTCTTCAGAAAGCTACACTCTCGGAATATGCGTTTGGTCTTGTGAAATAAAGGTAAGTTCTGTTTTATGTGAGATCTGATATTCTTGTTCCGCGAATAGTCATTCGCGGAACAAGAATATCAGATCAGAATATATCAGAAGAATATCAGATCAGAATATATCCGCGAATAGTCATTCAGGCATTCCATATATGAAATAGAGCTGTATGACTAAATTAAATAGAGATTGATAAACTAGTAAAAATAAAAAAACGAGTGCTTTCTGAGTAGAAAAGGTAGGAAGATTCTGGATCCGCCACTGTCAACATTTAATTTTAAAATTCGAAAGGTATGAAGTAGAAATTATTTAAATTATAAAGCATGGATTTTTCTGAATATTTTTATTTGAATGAAATATCTCTTGAAATTTGTAACATTTTCTTTCTAAAAAAAATTGTCGAAACTTTTGTTTTTGTGAAAAAGAACGAATATTTTATGATCATGGTTATCCGAAACCAACATTTGAAAGAAACATTTTAAGTGCTATTACTTTTAAAACTATCAAAATTTAAAAATTCTCTATAAAATAGAATTAAATTATTATTATTTTAATTTTCTTTGAAATAAAAAAAAATAGTACAAGCCAAGTGTAGAATTTGGGTTTAATATTTATGAATAAAATTAGTACTGAAATTATAATGCAGTGTATTGGTGCGTGTGAATATTTACACACCATTACACTGCCCCCTACAACAATATAATGTTGGGGGGTTGTCCCCGGCGCCCATTATTTTTAAATGGCGTTATTTAGAAAACATATTAAAATCTTGTACTGGTTTTTATTCCATTACAATAATACTTCTTAGAAAATTCTAATTTTATGCCATGTTTAAAGGTAATGATGATTCATTATTTTAGAAATGATTTGTTTTAAATTTTAAGCAAGCTATTTTTTAGACATAACAATGTTATATTTTTTTAAGTAAAATATTTACACAGTACAGCCCAAAACATCAATATGCAAAACCTTTAAACAGTTTTAAGAATGAAAAAAAAAAATGAAAAAAAAAAAAAAAAAGAATTCCGTGGTATCAAGGTAAAAGTGCTTTTTATATAAAATTTGGTCGAATTAGGTAAAGTACATTATTAATGATTTAATTATCTATACGTTCAAATACGAAAAATCAAATACAAATACGAAAGTCTACATTTGCTGCTTTTTAAATTAAAATTTTAATTAAGATAAAGATGATTTTCTTTAAAGATTTGAGTTTTAAATTGGGGTTTTCATTAAAATTATTTTTATTTAGTGTACCTAAGTTGGTATCTATTGTACCTAATCTTTTATTATTCTTATAATTTACATAAATTTTGTCATATTAAGTATGAAATTGTTAAAATTTCTCAAATAATATGAGTATTTTTTATGGCAAAATCTGATTTAAAATCGGCAAATAAAAATTTTGGTTTCCAAATCTTGATCTATTGCTTCCAAATTCAGTTTTTTGTTGTTTTTTTATCTTTATATCCTAGTGTTGTGAAATATATTTTTATTGGTTCTCTGAACAAGCATTGTACAGTTAATATTTACGTAATTTTGAGGAGAAAAATATTTAAAAATATTAAACGAAGTTTACCAATCACTCACGACATGAAATTCTAAATCCATTCTTTTAAAACTAAAAAATATTTTTCTAAAATAAATTTTTATTTCCCTGAAATAGAATTTAAGGATTTCGAAATTTTTTTAGTTTTTTTAAAAAAAAGTATTAAAAAAATTAGAGGTTTAAAAATATGAAATTTTTTTTACAAAATGTTACATGTGCCATGCAAGTTTAGCGACGGTCCCAAATTAGTATGATGCACCAATTATTTCGTTTTTTATTATTGATGGCCGGGTATTAGCTTCCCTCGCAGAGAAGTAGCCGAAAAAAATTCGGAAGGGATGTTGGATTGCCTTTTTGGTCAAAAGAGGATTTGTTTAGTTTCAGGGGGGGGGATACACCTCAAGCTACGGATACTCCCTGGGCCCCCTCAATATTTTTCCAAAGTCGGCGCCCCTGGGACGACGCATCAATGAAACATGGTGCATGACCTTGTGTGTTCATATATACATATCATGTGGTTCATGTATACATCACCCATTATGGTTGTTCATATATATATAACGTGGTGTCAAAACACATAACACTTCAGAATGATGCTATTATTGCGCACCTGCCGTGAAGGAAACTAGTTTGGACACAAGTTCCAACGCAATTATGTACTAGTAAAAAAAAATCAAGTACTTTCAAGGACTTTTTACCAAGTTTCGTAATTTTCAAGGGCCCCTAGTTAGGAAAACAAAATTCAAGGACTTTTCAAGGACCGTGGGAACCCTGATATAAGTGACAAGGTGCAATTATTTTACCTAGTCCACCTTCTAGATTAGAAATAGCTATACTAAGTTCAAACTTATGATTATAAATAATAATTTACATGTCTTAAAAATGTGTGTACAAGATTTCTACACTTTTAATTAATTGTCTCCTCAATATGACAATGTAAAATATATTTGCTATATAATAGACACTAAAGCATGTTTTGCATATCAATAACTTTTAAATTTCGCATTTCATGTTACATGTTTGAGTTAAATTTACAAAACTGAGTCGAATGTATAACTTCAACTTTCATTTAAACTATTTTTTGCACCAAATTGACCAGTCACCTGATTAAAGTCTAATCATTGGGTATTACCAGCATCATATGTGTTACTTCAGCTGTGTTTAATTTTCAATACCAAGGTTCTTTGTCCGAATCTATATCAGAACAGTAGAGCTCACTATCATCGGATTCATTTTCAGACAGTTCTCGCAACAGATTCGTAATTTCTTCAGGATTTGGATCGTTTTGAAGTATTAAAGTTTTAGTCTGATAGGATTAAAAATCAACCATGAACGAATTTACAAATAGACTGATAAATGCAAATGATGCACAAACTTAGATGTGAACACATGAATAAGACTGAACTATTTCCATCAAGGAAAAGGATGCTAATGTAATCATGTAATCGAGGACAAATAAATTAATAAAGCACTTAAATTAATTGAAGTTAGAAATATGCTAAGTTTGCTACTTAATGGTAGTAGTTTTGCAGAATGAAAATTACTTTGACAAATAAATCTGCTTGGGGTTGAAAAGACATCAGCAGACATTCTTAGTAAATTTAGCTGGAGAATTTTAAAATTGGGAAACAAACAGAAAAATATGAAAAGGAGAAAGTGACAACCTGCTCTGGTGTTAAAATGACACCAATGGACAAATCTAGTGTCAAAGAAAAATGCAGTGGAACTCCAATTATCCAGTTATATCGATCGCTTTGAGAAACAAAAGATATCAGCAAAATCCACATTTTGATGAAAGTTTCTTATCGGTGAACGATAAAAACGAAGAGGACAAAGTGACAGTTGAGGACATAAGAATCATCATAGTAAAAAATTCCTGGGTGTTCTGAGAGCAGTGCAGAGGACGTAGGCGAGTAGCTGATGTCTGAATCTTCAGACCCTGGATTCCAAATTCTCAGTGATAATGAACTCATTCAGAGTGTGAGAGAAGAACTTAATGACTACGACATTGCTTCTCAATTAGACGCGGGCCGTCAGCTAGTAGGGCATTTGAGTGCCTTGACACAGCGCTAAAATGGGGATGGAGCGGCAGCCTGAGTGCTACCATCTACAGCTACTCACCATCATGTGCATGCGAGACTTGGCTGCACGAAAACAAGTAATAACAGAGAACAAAATTGTTTTCATGGTCATTTAATTACATCACACACAAAAGCAAAATTCGTTTTTCTTTTAAACTAAGAAATAACCTTTTTTTCATGAATCATCTGGATATTTGACTACCCAAATGGGGTCTGGTCCCAATTGATCTGGATAATTGGGAGTTCTAGTGTATTTATATTTTGAAAAATAATTACTTTGCATATTTTACTATGACAGGATTAAAACTAATAGAACTTACAGTATGTAATTCATGCAAGACCTTCAGAAGTTCGTCATGAATTTCAATACCAACTTCCCTACACTGTAAAAGGAAAAAACATCATTAATAAAATCTCAAAAACAATCAATTGTTGCACAAGGATTCACATATTAAACTAGAACCTAATTTCGATAAACTTGACAAAAGCATTAAAAAAAAATCAGGCAAATAAAAAATTATAATCTGTCAACTTACTCTTTTGTAAATTCGTTGTACGTCTTCCATAATACAAGTCATTCGATTGAAGATGGTATTGGTGTATATCTCACTGATTGCAGCATGATCCCTGCTCTGCCGCCTAGTGGTGGAAACCAAGTGCTGCCAGCAGGCATATGATGAAAATAAATGCCACTGTTCTCTTCTAAACAGAAAGAAGGTTATGACTCTTCAATACACAAAACAATTGTTGAAAAGACAAAGATGGTATAGGTAGTAACAAAAGTAAAGATTTTATTTCAAAGGGGTTGAAAGTGGAAATTTTTATTTAAAAGCTAAGATCACATTTAAAATAAAGCTTTTCCATAGACTACAAACTTTAAAGATTACTTAAAATGAACTAATAACTGATACCTCTAGGTACATAACTGACTATATTACGGCTATTCTGCAAATATCTACAAAATGAACTCCATTAAATACTATAAAGAAAATATTTATCCTATATTTCTGGAAATTCCCTTTTTATTTTAGTGTTACTGTTAGAACATTCATAGAGGTGAATATGTGAGATGGATAAATAAACACAGAAAAAATGTATCTAATTGGCTCTTGTGCTTAGTAATGAATGAGTCATTCAGTAGTATAGCCAGAAATACATGTACGAAGGAACCAAAAGTCAGAAATTAAATTTTTATGTAAAATATCTTTTTTTTAAGTTTAATCTTATATTTAGCCCCCAGACTAATTTTTAAAGTAAGAGAGTACTGCAAGCATTTGGTGAATCTCGATTGTTTTAAATGCAGAAATCACTTTGCAGTGTTGAGTTAGCAAATTACTTTATTGACTATAAGAAACAAAATCTTGTGTTTTCCAAATTTCACTTTTGAAACAGTAATGCTGTATGGAGGAATGCAAGATGGTTGAAAAAAAAAATTCGTACTTTAATGTGTTGTAAAAAATAATTTAACAGTTTATTAATTAAATAATTGTAATTTTATTTGAACAAAACTGTTCTATGCATATTTAATTTGTATAAAATACTAAAACTAAGAAATTTGCTCCTTTCTTGAAGTAGGGAGCATGGGCCCCTATCCCCTCTGGGTAATTAAACATTGCAATTTATACTGGAATAAGTTAACCAGATTTATTTTATGAGCAGGAAAACTATATAGAACATCAAAGAATTAAGTTATTAAAATATTATGATAGTCAAGTCAAAACCAAATTTGAAACTAAGTTTAAAAAAAAAATGGTCTTTATAATTAAGGAAAAGTTGGAAAAATCTTTTTGAGAATACAGTACAGTCCTTTTTATATAAGACTAGCTGAATAACCCAGCATTGCTCAGGTTTCAAGTATGACAGCAACATTTCCCTGTGTTAACTCAAATACACAAACCCTGTAGAACATTTTTCCTACTGGGACAGGTCAGCTAAAATATGACCACAATATTTCCCTGTTTTAATTCAAATACACAAACCCTGTAGAACGTGCTTCCTTGTCCATTTATTGCAGGAAAACAAACTTTAGATTTTAAAAATGGGGCTTCGAGGGGTATTTTTAGGACTACCCGTGTGCCAATTTTCAAGGCAACAGATTGGTTTCATGACAAGAAAGAAATAGCCTATGTTTTCCGCAATGTTCTAAAGTATAAGTGTACCGAATTTGGTGTGGATTGGTCCGAATTTGGTGTAGATTTGTATAAAAAACACACACACACCTATGTCCTTTTTATATATAGATTACGTAAAAATAATTCAAATTAGTTTACAATGAGTCCCATTCGCTTTCTTTGGAAATGACAAAGAATGATTAGGGTTCCAGGACACCCTTTCCAATGCCACTAATAGTCTTTACAAATATTTCTCTTGATAAAATACATTTTCATGCTCACTATAAAAACACCTATTTAACAGGACAAATTTATTCGTTTTGTAAAAAATGGCTCAATAACATAAGCATCTCATTCTCTATGTCTGCATAGTAAAGCTTGTATCAGTGTTCTAGGAGGTCATACATCCTACAAAGAACTGACTCCTCTCTTTTTTACCCTCCTGTCTTATTCACCGAGTGCAGTGTTACCACTTCCAATCAAAGAAAGAACCAAGAGAAGCTACTTGATGTACAACGAATGGACTTATTCCAATGTTTGGATCCGTGACTTTAAAACTAATCTATTCATTACAGATATATATATATATATATATATATTTAAAACTAATCCACTTCTTATGTTCAAGAGTGCTATACATACTTCTGTTTCTCTGCCTTGTGCCTGAGTAGAAGCCCTTTGGCCAATTTTTCCAGAGATTTGGAATATTCTAATTCAACTTCTGCTCTCCGTCTGAAGTAATCTTGAATTTCTGCGACAAGACTCACTTGTGTTTCCACTCGGACATCCAAGCATTTTAACTGTTCATTTAGTTGTGTGCGGATATCTGAAAAGATAAGAGAAGACATTAATATAGAATATTTCTTTTATGAATACAAGTACATGTGTGATGTAGAAACAAATAACATATCTAGAATTGAAAAACATAATGATAAAGTGGAATTCTTTGATATATCATTCAATATTAAAATTATAGGATCAAGTTAAACATTAAGTTTTAATTTTTCTGATAGAAAAACTAGAGTACAATTACTCTTGATTGGTTATTTGGGCAATCGATTTCTCATAAAATTCAGTGGACAATGCCAGTTGTCTGCTGAATACTAATAGAACTTCACTTATTTTTTAAATACACATTACAAAACAAACCCGTATAGCCAAACAAATTAAGATACATGTACATAACTTTCACTATCAAACTTCAATACTTGACCACATCAATACTGATCCTCTTACATTTGTTTTTATTCCCTGTAAATTTTAGCAAAAGGATATTATCGTTCCTATACTACACAAGTTGAATAAAAGAACAAAATGATGAAATTTTCGGAATGAAAGAATACGATGATTTCAGGGAGCAATGAGCTAAATATGAAATAGTTTTATTTATTAAAAGTTACACTAATTTCTTACAGAAAAGGCATGGAAATATTAAATGCGATAATGCACATGAATTGATTTTGCAAAGCCTCTTAAACAAGTTGTTTTAGAAGCACTGTTACATACCATAATATTTTTTTTTGTCTGAGAACAGTGTTTTTTTATTTTTAAATTATATTCAATTTCCCTATTGAATAGACATTTAATGTCATTTTACCAAAATTCGCTTAAGGAATTATTATCCTCTTACTACTTGACTATTAGGTAATTGACCCCCAAATATTCCAACTCATTAAAAAAAAATGGAACTTCAATGTGAACACAGGGATTTTACTACCAGTTAACAGAAGTACAGAAAGTACTAACGTCATCTACATTAAACTTACAGAAAACCTAACATAGCGATCGGCAATTACAAATGCCGCGCTCAGAGCGATAAAGGAGTTTGTTTTGAAATAATGTTTAGTCAGAAGTTCTGTTTCATAACATTCACATACCCAGCTGATACGCGCAAAAAGCGGGGTTGTATACATTTGTTATCAACACATTTTTTTTTCTCAAAGTAATAAAAAATATATAATATATCTTTAAAAAAAAGATGGATCGTTGAAATTTCAAATATGAAAGCTGAATAGAAGCAAGTTCCCATTCAAAATTGTAAAAGCTTTATTCGATGTTCTAAAAGTTATGTTCACAGGTATTCAAAAGTTCCTTGGCAGCTTCAATCACGTCAAAAAATAACTACAAACAAAACAAAAGCCACTATCAGAACAGCAAAGATCTTCAGAGTTAAATTTTGTCTTGAAATTTGCGCGCGAACATACTGCATAAGCTCAGAGTGTGACGACTCAACATTAGCTGAAGCTATATCAATGTTGGAATCTATGCGATTCAGACTTTCCTTTTGATGTTCGACGGTGGATGCTAAAATGAGTAACATTTCTCCAATATTAACCACGGACGATTCAATGTTGCGCATTTCATTATATCGTGAGTAACTTCCGAAGCAATCGACTTGCGATTGATGGCATTTAGCTACAGATTCCGGCGAATGTATTTTGTCCTCTTCGAACAGAATGCTTCGAGATTTGACAGCTTCGGGTAACAGAGAACAAGAACTATTTTCGCTTGAATACAATTTCATACGTGTGTATCGAGACTTTAATTTTCGGTTGTAATTTTCTAAGTTGTCTCTGAATGCCTTGTATAACAAAGAATGTTTTTCTTGCAAGTACAATGATACATTTTTGCAATATTGATTTTGCTGATTGCCTACCATCGAATGTCGCCTGCGAATGTCTTCCAAACTTTTGATGTCTCTTTCCACGTTATTTAGTTCTGTTTTAACAAGAGAAAACAAATTATTGCACCTTTCGATGCTATCAGACAAAAGAAAATCGTTTTCGCGAATAAACCGTAGCTGGTTGAGATTGCTGGAAATTGTATCACATTTGACACATAGTTCTTAGGACGCTAAACAAAAACTGGTTTCAGTACTTTTACGATGCACTGGTTGTTTCGCAGACGACATGCCGCTCAAATGGAACACAATTTGTTCAAATTCATTCGAACGGTTAACTGTATTCATGTTAATTCTCTACTTCATCAGAAACAGAATTGTCATAAAATGGCATTTCATTTGTTAAACAATACTCAAACGCTGTTATTGTAGGAGTGCCTTCCCCAATCATGCTGCAGTGTTAAAAATTTTATTAACAAATAAAACGTGAGACAGATTTTACCATCGGCCCCTAATGAAATTATTTCATTGAAAGGTCGGTGGATGTTAATTGATGGCTTGCTTGCAATAGCATTTATTTTAAGCATTTTAGTATTATTTTATATGCGTTAGGATAAAACATTGTCGCATATTTTCTGTGCTAGAGCCAAGAAATCCTACTAACAGCATTTTTCGTGGTTACATGAATTGAGACCTTAAACACTAGCAATTTCAGTGTCAACGAATAACAAACGTCTAAGGTCAGCCTCCAATACTCTTCCGATCAAATAAAAGTAGGGGCCTATCTCCATCGCATTAGACCCACAAAGCGAATTCGAAAGCATATCTAGGATTCCTCAAATATAACTATATATATATATAGCCACCATTCCCAATACAAAAATCCGCCTCAGAGCACAAATGGAGAAATACAGCGTGATTTCGCCCTGATGAAAAGGAAATAGATACTGATTAAGCTCGGCGGTTGCTAGGATACAGAATTCACCATTTTCGTGAGTAACCAATCAATCAGGAGGGGAAATTTGGGTGGAAAAGAGAGGGAAGGACTCCAGAGCTTTACGAAAAATCATCCTACATGGATAACATCTGTTCACAATCCCCGTCATGTTCCTCTTAAAAGGATTTTCCATTTAGATAATATATTTAAACGCGTTTCAATCAATCACAGTAATTTTCACATGTGTGGTAAGTTTTGATTCTAAAAAACAATCCGATACATTTTTATCAAGCAATGAAAATATGTCTTTATGTTTATAGATTTCTTACAAAAGGATTCATTTATATACTTTAAATCAATCTGATAAATGTTATTTTATTGTATGTATGTGTATTTTTATTCGTAAAATATATTTTAATGAAAGCTCTTTCTCGGGGTCAGCGAATTATTCCGTTTTTCACAGGAAACATTGTGGCACGTATGCGTATTTCAGACTGTTTCATCTTAGGACTGCTATAACGTGGTCCAAGGATATTAAATACTGATACATATTACATTTTCTGAAACACGGAAAACTATTTAAATTCCCGAAAGGAACTTGCCTGTTTCAACAATGAGAGAAAATAGCTTAAACCCCGTATCTTAAAATCATAAATAGCCGTATTTTATCTTGTCTGTTGAAATTCTAGCCATTTCAGAGCAACTGTCAACCGCAACACAAATTGCAATAATTTCAAACACTAAACATGACAATTGAACTGTCAAAGCACTTGGATTAGAGCAATCCAATGATGGATCGCTTTCTGGAAGTGCAGAGTGAGTGTGTGAGAGCAAGTCTAGTGAGACGAAAATAAGAAGTCTTTAAAATTTGAAGCGAGGAGCTAGTATCGAAATACATTACTGACGATCATCCTATGTGGAGGCCATGAATTATTTCGTCGCTTTACCTGTGAAAATGTTTTAATACGAGTAGTTAAGTTTTTCTCAGCCAGAATGTAGTGATCTTTACAACTGGTGAAGTTCAAAATCGTCCTTTTTTCCCCCCTTAACATGCATTTCTTCTTGAGGTACACACATAAAATGAATACACGTAGATAATTTATTACTTTATTAATAAGTTGCAATAGCAATACATATATAATTGTAATAAAAGTACTCTTCTTAGAGTGTAATTAATTGTTAAAATTAAAAAAACATAAAATAAGCATTGCTTGAAAATTAGATCTCCCCTCCATTTTCTCACAACTGTACTTTTTGAAAGAGGCCACACCTGGGTTTAACATTAGTCACAAAACACTAAATCGGCCGAAATCCACATGAGTACCGACAGATTTTCTGCACGGGAATGGAGTACGCATGCGCATGTTTTGTCGCATGATGCGCCAGTGTGGGTAGACAGTATTACAGATGTCGACCGACGATTTTTTTTCGAAAAAATTACGATCACTAACTTTTTAAAAGTACCGAGTTGGCCGTGACACACAAAATGGTAAAGAACCACTGATTTAATACATTGCTACCAACAGAGAATAAAAACCTCTCCGAGAATTCCGAAAGTCTTTGAACCACACCACTATAAATAGACCACCCCCATCCGCTATTCCATAACAATCCCTTCCATTGAACAAAAATTCCATCTCGTTGAAAAGAAAAAAAAACGGAACGTGCACCCACCCCCACCCCTGGAAACGAAATTATAACATTCCACAAACCGAATCTAAAAAGTGCACTATTAATGTAGCTAAGCACTACCACTCCAAAGCACCCAGCCGAATAAAATCCTTACTGGTACGTGAGTCATATGGGGAACAACCTACAAAGCTAGGTCACACGAACAGAGCTTATTTTTGGAAGTCTACCAGCTCCCTGAACGTCCCCCAACAAGGGCGGTGGGGTTCGTTGTGAACTTTTGTCCCTCAAGAGTGCCATGACTCATGGAAGGCTCCCCCATCGCCCATTGTTATTAATAATGACATTTACATGGCATGTCGTGCAAAGCTATGCACCACCTAGGGTGAAGTCAGTCCATTAAAACGTATCAGGTATATTAGTTGTCGCCATGCTTAGCTGTCGATTTATTTAAGAGATAATGGAAGTTAGCGTGTCTTTCGAAAAGGGAATTCAGATGTGGAGAACTTGGTTTGGTGATCACGCTTCCTGGGCACGCATTCGATATGATCGTTGTTAATAACCTATATTTTTGAGTTGCACTCGTTTAGTATATATACCCCCAATTCACAATGCAAAAAGATTGTTTGGCAATAATATCTGGGTACACAAAACAAAGTGCGTAGAGTGCGAACATCACAATACTAATACAGACAGATTGTTTGACAATACCTAGGAAACACTATACAATGTGTGTTAGAGTTCGAATATTATTGAGGAACTTTTCTGAATAATAAATAATGATGAACAAAAAGTAACACTTTGTTAAAAGAAGTACAATTTATATTTGTCAGATATTAAATTGTACTTATATTCTTTCTGCACACATATAACCGAATAACTTCCAAGTTGTCATTTTTCTTTCTTCTCATTATTAAACAACTGAAGCGTAATAAGTTGGATATAGAAATAATAAAGGTTATAAAATAGTCTGGTTGTTTTCCTCTCGAGGGGGGGGGCATATTTGGCTCAAGCTGCGCAAAACACAAGAGAGGCAACAACAAGCGCAGGGAACGTTTTTCTGACAGAAGAGATATATACCCAGAGAAAGGAATTGAACCTCGTTTCCAACGCAGTGGGCTACTGTGTCAAGTGGGAGGTCCCCAAATAAAGTCTAGAATATATTCTTTAGTCCATAACGCTGTCATATCACCGATTTTCACTTTAATTATCCATGATAACTACAATAAATGTCGAAAGAAATTTCAGAAGCCATTTCCACAAATTGAAATTCTAGTGAGGAGTAGGCATTATGGCACCCATTTTCACTCAATTGACAAAATGTTCTAGTTGGATGCAATTTAAAATTCATCTAATTTTTGTGGGTGCTAGAGTGTAACGACTAGCATTTCGATGCGGCAATTTAAGAGTCAATTGTTTGAATTTGAAGAACGACTACACGGTTGACCAGTCGGAATTTGCGCGAAACAAGATTCCGTAAAAGGCATTAAAATTGACGAGTGGATCATAAAACTTGCTCGTCAAGACAAATTTCATGGGTGCAAAATGCAATTAATAGCCAAAACACCCAAACTCTGGGTGCGAGATAAAAATTGAAATTAAAATTAAAGCAATGTTTTTCAAATCAGTAGAATGTGGAACAAGGAATATTTAAAGTACAATAGGAAACGCGTAAATTAAGAAAACGTATAAACCTAATTGCATGTAAGGATATAATGGTTTACTGTTGCATGCGACGTTAAATATTCCTTTAGTCTCACGTATTGAAAAAAATTAGAGCAAAAAATAGAAACTGAATTTCTAAACGCGAAATTCCAAACTAAAATAAAAAACCAATACCTTAAACATTATCTGATAAAACCAACGAATATGTTCTGCCTGAACTAACATGCATTTCTTTTATGTCCACTAAGAATCGGCGACTTCACAATACTTATCATCCGTACATAAAACAAAGTAGTGCATAAAAATTCAGAAGAGATTTTAGCATTCAGTTTTCACACTACAGTGAGAATTGAGTGGCAGAAAGTTAATTTCAGAGCTGTCACAAATGTATTCCAATTTTTGAAAACAATGTTTAAGAATGAGAAACACGGATACAATCGTGAAAGAAGTTCAATTTTTTTTTTACTCGTTTGGGGTCTTATCGCGGCAATCAGGAAGACCAGTCTTACACCGTTTAAAAAAAAAGACCTCAGATGACATGCAAATTGCCCATCTGCTCCTTTCATGAACACAGGAAGAAAGACAACTGCATTCGAATAGCAGCTTTGAGATTTGACACCTGCCATTTGACTCTTGCAACCCGACAACTTCGTTCTGCTAATGAGGACAAATGGATCGAGGGCTTTTCAATGTTGGTGGTAAGTATTGAACTTATGTCGCAACGGAGAAACACAACGAGCTATTTGGCAACGGTCCGGAATTAATCCCGACAGAAGAGATCATCGCATCGTAGTTCTGAACCACGGTCAAATGACGAGGTTCAACGCTAGTCAGAAAAACTCTCCACGCTTCCAAACCACGCCAACGTGAGGACACTTGAAGCCGGGACCGATTTAACGCACTCCGCCCCCACACGTACACGACGACCTTCAGTTGGATCTAGTTTCGAATTCACAACCCTCCGGTAGCTAATCCGCGACTCAAATCAAATCGCTAACATCAAAGATCGGGATTACAGTTACACAATTCTTCAAGGCGATTCACAAAATAGAAGAGATTTCAAACAAGCTGGACATCGTTTTGAGGGTTGAAAATTCAGAAATGTTGTACAGAGACGAAACCAGCGGTAGCTGATGCGCTTCAGATAAGCAAAGCGATAGAACACTTACGTTCATCTTTTTCTATATGGTAGACACATTTGAATATTTCAAGTTATTTCTCATATATTTTGGGCTCTGGTAATTTTTCAAGGGTGAGGAGACAAGGAAATAAGTTCACCTTATGGAATCAGTTTAGAGCAGCGATTTTCATAAAGCAATTACATCAATTATGCAGCACGCCAAAAATTATAATTTTGTTAACCTAACAAAAAATAATTTTGATTGATCAAAAAAAAAAAAAAAAAAAAATTGCATCCTTTTTTGCTCCAGAGTGGCCTTCTACAAAAAATATTTTTGAAGCAATTTATAAAACTATACAAAAATTATAATTACCCGCAATTTTTCATGCGGGTATTACCTGGAATTATATGCGTGAATGTCAAAAATTCGTAACTAGACCGTTGAAATGAAATAAATCTTACAATTTAAACCGCAAGGCACATCGGTGCGATGTTTGCGCCGCAGGTTGAAAATCGTTGGTTCGGTTTAGAGGAATGATCATAGTGAATTACGTGTTTTTGTAGTAAAAGGTAAATAACTTGATCACGCATTGTTTCAATCAACCAACAAAAGAAATAAACCGAGCATGTGGACGAAGTCGAGGTCCTAAGATCAAAGATGGGTCAGTCCATGGATCGACTAAACGAAAACGAATCGACTTGGGACAATTGGCTAACGAAAAGCGCAGACTCGTGTTTTCATCACTTTGGATAATCATTTTAATCAATACTTTTTATCCCACACTAGCTGAATAACCAGGCGTTGCTCGGGTTTCAAATATGACCGCGACATTTCCCAGTGTTAACTCAAATACACAACCCCTGTAGTACGTGTTTCCTGGTCCATGTCCATTTAGTGCAGGAAAACAAACTTTACATTTTAAAATTGGGGCTTCGAGAGGCAATTTTAGGAATATCTGTGTGTTAATTTTCATGGCTACAGATTGGTCTGAAGACAGGAAAGAAATAGCCTATGTTTTTCGCGGTGTTCTAAAGTATAAGTGTACCAAATTTGGTGTGGATTGGTCAAACGGTGTAGATTTGTACAGAGAATACAAACACACATCCTTTTTGATATAGATAAGGATTAATGCTTTTCACAACACCCACGAAACAGATCTTTACACCGAGCGAGCGGGAGAAATAGCGCATATGCTGTGTCAATTTCATTCGAGCAGTGGTTCACGACTTGTGCCCCAGCGGCCGCTCCAGGAAAATAAAAATAAAATGAAATAAACGCGAATTAACGTAACTGGTTTGATTTATTAAACTTTGGGAAAACTTTTATGCGTGGCCGTTTTGAAAATATCATGTGTATGTGTGGAAGTTGATAATAAATCGAGATATTATGGTAAGTTTTAGTTTTTTAAATATTCGCAATTATTTAAGCATGTATCCCCTCTTACTCCCCTGTAATACTACTCCTAAACATAATTAACTAGTAAAACATAGGGCATGCCTATGGGGCTACGCGACAGAAATTGATTCTAAAATGGGCGCGAGTCAAAAAGGTTGGTTTGCTTGGTTGATTTAGGTTTTATGGCGCAAGGTCCAGAAATGGACAAGCTGCGCCAAACGCTGGATAAGATAAAATTATTGTTGGTGTAAAAATATTAAAATTCAATAAGAAAAGATTCCAGTGCAAAATTGAGTTTTTTTTTTACGATAAAATATTTTGAAAGTCAATATGAGATTTAAATGCAGTGGAAATATGTTGACCAACACATATAGAAGATAAATTAATGAAAATATGATTAAAAATAATAAGAGTATGAGTTATGTGTTTTAAAGTATGATGGTAAAATATTATATCGCATGCAAAAAGCCACCGGCACAAAAAGGTTAGGAATCTGCATTAGAAGATTGATGGTTTCTTCTTAAGCGTACGCGTTTTTTTTCGATCCCACCTGCCTCAACAAGGACAACAGATGTTTCGAACAAAAACATCTTAATATCTCAGAGAAAAGGTACAAATTAATAACATAAATCGTTCCGCCGGGGGAAAAAAAAGCGCTAAAAGATTGGAATTGGTGACACTGACGCAAGAAAAGTACGTGTCATCTTTCACTTCGCATCCTCGAAAACAACCAACACAAGCTCGTGTCATAACCTCAGAACCATGAAAAGAAAGAGGTACGCGGATCGACTAATTAATATCGCAGAAATTCATAGAAGACGATGGCCTGGGAGGCCACTCCATATTAATCAAGGAGGCTAATTATTTCCTCCAATTCATTAGCTTTCGGTACCGGTCGGAATAACGGCGGAAAACAATCTCCCACCGACAAGCAGAAACACAGCGAGCGGTAAATAAAAAAAATTAAGCCACGAGGTCTTTGAACTGGTGGACGGAAAACTAATCTCCGATGGTGAGACCAATTGCAGTTTTGGGAATGGCGAAGGCAGCTCGTATTTTACAGCACCACAAAGAAAGAAACGGGGGAGTGCCTATGTAGTAACTTACTAGCGATGCAAGAGCGTGTGCTCATAGATGTGCTTTACGTCGTGTATTTTTTCTGCCATGTAAACAAAGCATCTTGGGTGTATGAATGCAAATGGGTGAATAAATTGTGCAGGGGAGTATAAAGGAATTCGCCGGCATGGAGGAACGCTTTTATCCGGTCATTTAGGTTCGTTTATTGGGTCGATAAATTCCGAGTGAATAAGGTTCTCTCCAATAACTCGGAATTTAACTATCAGATGTCGGTATTAAGTTGGAAAGCTCGACGAGTCAAGTTTTACAATATTGGACACTAAAAAAGAACAATAGACAAAACTACTGTGTTAAAATTACAAGTTACTGTGTCTAACAACGTTTCACTGATATAGAGAGTTATTTTCTAGAACAATTTTGGGAAAATTACATTGCCAATGCCAAAAAATCTCAAATTTTAAACTATATTTAAAAAAAAAATATCAATCATTTCATGCAATAAAAATAACCCACGCAATAGGTCATAATACAGATTTCCCGACTCATCTGTTTCTAAGCTAAGAAAAATATCAAATTGTTGAACACATTTCACACATGCGGTCTCATTTTAATTATTATTCTGGTTTTAAAAGGTAGTTGAATTTACGTCGCACTGGAGCAACACAACAGACTGGGTCAGGAACCATCCCGAAAGGTAAGATCCGAGTACGAGGTTAACACCTGAGCTGGTACAGCATTCTCTAAACTTCCACACCACGCCAACGTGAGGACATTTGAGGCCATGCCAGATTTAACCTTCACACGCCCCCCATATATGCGACAGTTTTCGGTTGGATCTAGTTTCGAACTCGCAATCCTTCGGGTGCTAATCCCCGATTAGCAGCAACGTGACCTTTAAGACTACTTTCCTCTGCCGGGTGGAGGCGAACATTCATCATCTGATTGGTCAAGGGGACGGGAGAAGACGGCCATCCATTGGTTCATTATCTGGTTGGTTCGCGCGATATGGCAATAGACTGGCGATTTTACCACTATAGAAACGCGCTGTGATAAGATATCGCCAAACGAGGCAACAAGATTACAAATCGGTCATCCAAGACAATTTTTCACCGAAGTCACGTGACTATTGGTGGACATATACGTCACACTTTTCGGGGCTTCTCTTAATAGCAATGTTTAGTCCACTTATATTCATGTGCTCAGATGGCAAAATGTTACAAGTCACTTTTCCCAAAAAATTGAGTAAGTCCCTGGAGTCTGGTTTGTTAATGTTTAGAAGGTGGCAAAATGTCGTTAAGTCTTTCTCTTTCAGTTTATGAGGAAACAAAGGTGGAAAATTGTTATGTCAAAAACCACAGAACCACATGTTGAATCTTGAATTTTAAAATTGTTGTCACGAAAAATTAAAAAAAAAAAAAAAGTGCCTTATAACATTTTCCATCCGAGCACAGATTTCACGTCTATGCATTTACATAGGTCGAACTAGATGAACCTGTGAGAGTACAGGTCAAGAAACTTTCCTGGGTGCTATGGACGAATTTCAGACACAGTAATGATACTTATCCAAGTGCCATTGATATTGGTTTTAGCGTGTGTGAGAAGATCTGCACTTGTTGAGATTCTTAAAATTGTCTAAATGACAGATCGGAGGTCAATTGCAAATGAGTTAAGCCAAGCAATATAAAATAAGTAGCGTTTTGTAAAAAAAAAATATTTTTAGGTTTATACATTTTAATGGACTTTTTGCAAATTTTAAAGTTTTTTTTAAAAGAGGCCTGGAAAGCTAAAACAAAAAAGTCAGGCCTTTTTAAAGCCCATGAGAACTCTACGTACGTAGCACAATCGACCGAGTTGCCGACACCATTCCCTTCTGAAAAGTTAAACGCACTTAAAATCTTACAACAGAGCAGGTCAATTTCGGTCACTGTCACAAAACGTGCATTGACAGAGCTCGTAAAAGACCACTAGAGGAAGGATGCTGGGAGAGTCGTCGAAAAAATATGACGCAGGACTAGACATCAAGGAAAAAGGGACAAAACAATAAAGTTCCAGCCTTTCTGCGTCGTCGCACTTGGAGCATGACCATTCATTTGTGTTTTGTACTTACTACTGAAGTCATAACTTAGGCTTAAGAAAAGAGCAAGCACAACTTTGAAACAATCGCGATAACTTACGTTGTATAGTCGAGCGGCTTTTGGAAAGAGAAATGTAATCCCAGCTAAGACACATTATAAATAATTTGGGGATGTTGTTCGAGAGGGGATTTGAAAGCATAATCCCTTAACTTGTGTAGGAATAAAAAGGAAACTTGATCTCATTGAACTGGATCATTGAGCCGATTAATCATACTGATTCCTTGATCACCGCCGGAAAACAAACGCAAGTGTTCTAGATACGGTCTTCCGATAATTACCCTTGGGAATTGTTCAGATAAAACAAACACACATTACTACTAACGGAGTTAGTGTAATTATCTGTACAAAAAAAAAAAGGGTCATTGCACGAGAGAAAATTGCAAGCTATTAAATGTCAAAGACACTAAAATCTTGACGACAGAAAATGGCTTTAGTCTTTCAAAAAGTCGTTTACGACTTTCCCTAAATTGAAATTGAGCGTGTGTTCATGCTCAATTAAGTTTAGTTGGTAGGTATTTTAATTAACGTCGTACTGGAGCAATACAACTCAATTAAGTTTGGTTGGTAGGTACTTTAATTAACGTCGTACTGGAGCAATACAACTCAATTAAGTTTGGTTGGTAGGTACTTTAATTAACGTCGTACTGGAGCAATACAACTCAATTAAGTTTGGTTGGTAGGTACTTTAATTAACGTCGTACTGGAGCAATACAACTCAATTAAGTTTGGTTGGTAGGCACTTTAATTAACGTCGTACTGGAGCAATACAACTCAATTAAGTTTGGTTGGTAGGTACTTTAATTAACGTCGTACTGGAGCAATACAACTCAATTAAGTTTGGTTGGTAGGTACTTTAATTAACGTCGTACTGGAGCAATACAACTCAATTAAGTTTGGTTGGTAGGTACTTTAATTAACGTCGTACTGGAGCAATACAACTCAATTAAGTTTGGTTGGTAGGTATTTTAATTAACGTCGTACTGGAGCAATACAACTCAATTAAGTTTGGTTGGTAGGTATTTTAATTAACGTCGTACTGGAGCAATACAACTCAATTAAGTTTGGTTGGTAGGTACTTTAATTAACGTCGTACTGGAGCAATACAACTCAATTAAGTTTGGTTGGTAGGTACTTTAATTAACGTCGTACTGGGGCAATACAACTCAATTAAGTTTGGAATAAACCGATAAAAGAAGATGTAACGTTTGAAATCAGATTGCGACAGCGATTTTTAACCTTTTCCATCTCATATCAACAAACTAATTACTAAAATTATGTGGCACTCTAAAAATTTATTATATTTTTTTACCAATCTGACAAGAATAGGTATAATTTTGATTGATTTACAACTAGATCAAGTGTAGATGTCGTCATCTCACTGGTACACAACTACGTGGAGGTGTCCTCGCTCATTCTTTCGGGATTGAACCCAGACCGTCGCCAATAGCCTGTTATAAGGTACCAGTGCGACTTAAATTGCTTACCACCTACTCTTTTTGCTCCACAGTAGCCTCAAAAAAAATATTTAAAAAAAAAATTAATTTGAAACTTTGCAGTAAAAAATAATTATAATTCATGGTTCCCACACCTTTATCCAAAAAAAATTCAAGGACTTTTAAGGACTTTTCAAAACCCAAAAAATATTTTTCAAGGACCTAAAATTTTTTATAACGACCTAAAACAAGGCATACACAAAAGTTGTCAATTAAAAAGAAAAACATAAAAAAATAATAATAATTTTTTTTATACAACTGTTAGTCAAAAAAGAGAAAGGTTATTGTCAATTTTGGGAACAATTTGGATTTTCTTTTCTCACAGAACCTGATTTTTTTTTTGCAGAGTGTACTTCTTGTTTCAATGCTAACTTCTAACAATGTTTCTTGCACACATATCGATTTCCGTCGTGCGATAAAATATCGTACGATAAATTCTTTTGGTGGCACGAAGAAGAGTATGAGAAGCGGCCGTCTTAATGGAGACCAGAAGTGTCAACTTAGACGGATAGCCATACTGTGGAGATCTAGACCTAGTATTATAAGTACATCACATAGTGTCAAAGCGTGAAACACCGGTTTCATTCAGAATGAGGCTCAAATGGCACACATGCTGTGGAGGAAACTAGTCTGGACAATTTCCAATGCAAGACGAAATTACACAATTATGTACTTGTTAAAAAAAATCAAGTACTTTCAAGGACTTTTCACCAAGTTCCGTAATTTTCAAGGACTTTCAAGGGCCCCTAGTTAGGAAAAAAAATTCAAGGACTTTTCAAGGACCGTGGGAACCCTGTAATTACTCATATCGATATTAAAAATACGAGTATTCCTCGAAATTATTTGTGAACATACTTGTCAGAAGTTCAAAATCAAGCCGTTGAAATGAAATAAACCTTACATAATTCAACATTCATAAGGCACACCAGTGCCATTCTTGTAGCACACCTGTTTAAAATAGCCGGCATCAGAAGAAGCGATATCCGAAATAACAACCCATTTAACGCGTCCATTTCAAATTTGTAACAAGGAAGAATGTGTTTGGATGGTACAGTGGTTCTCAAAACTTTTTTTCGGTGCACGGCGACAGTGGTGGATCAAGATTTTGTCATAGTGCCCTAAGTCAGAACACGAGACTGTCTAATCTTGACACCGAAGTAGGTTAGTTGACTTTAGGAAGTAAATAAAACGCGTTTCCCAATTCCAAACAATTTTTGTGTAAACATACTTTGTACAATCATAGCACGAATAAATAGTAATCAATGGGATGAGTCGGATTTGTCATCTGCACATTTCTAATATCTTGGAATAAAACTGGACATAAATGAGATTGAAATCTGGAATCCAGCAAACATTTTACACAATAACTTCCTGAGCGATGTCTCAACCCAAATATGGCGTGGTTCAGGTAGGTAGTTGAATTAACGTCGCACTGAGGTAAAACAACGGGATGTTAGTGACAACCTCGTAATTTTGAACCACGGTCAGATGACAAGGTTGCACCTGAGCTGGCACCTCTCTCCTAACATCCACATCATACCAACGTGAAAACATTTGAGGCCACGACAGACTAAACATGCACCAGCCCCCGTGTGAACGACGGTCTTTGACTGAACGGAAGGAACAGCTACACTCTACGTTTATGAGCGATGGCAACGGCCATGGCGATTTTTTTTGGCGCACTTCTAAAGTCGCCAAGGAAAGAATTATTTCCTAACTCTTTTCCTGTCACAATTTTTTTTCTTTTTACAACACACTTTTTAAGCACATTTCAGAACGTTTTAAAAAGTATTTTTTTAAAAACTTTCACAAAAAGTAGTAAGTTTAAGCACATATCAAAACACATTTGTGAACCAGAAGAGAAACTAAGCTACGAATGGTAAAAATACCCTGAAACTTATCAATTACACTAAATACAGTGAACATGTTGAAAAAGAAAAATATTTACAAAAGAAAAAAAAAAGCAAGAAATAATACCTGATAACGTCAGAACTCTCTTGTAAAAAAATAATGAAAACGAAAATGGTCAAAAAATCAAAACTCTTAATCCTGTCGTGAAAACTACTATAACAAAATAAAAATTCCACAACTGTCAAAATACAAATAAATGGATCAATGGTATCACAGAAAACGATTTAAAAGGACCAATGCAATAAAAGGATATTTAAAAAACAAAATAATCAATGGGAGGAAAGAAAAATTTTCAAACGACTTTAACGGATTTTGGAAGAACTTTCTAGAATATTAAAAATGAAAATTGAAAGTTTCCGTTTGCCGAGGTTGCCATGAAACCACAACAGCAACGAAAAATGGGTTGCCTTAATTTATCGTAACTCGCTACTAAAAGTGCGCCAAAAAAATCGCCAAGCCGTTGCTATCACTCATAAACGTAGAGTGTAGCTGTACCGAACCGAATTTCGAACTCACAAACCACCTGTTGTTAATCCGTTGCTCTTCCAACTGGGCTACAGCGGCCCCTACGTTCTTCAGGGGGCAAATTGTTTCTTTGTAATTAATTCCAGATTTTAAAAGCGTAACTAGAGCGTGATGTCACAAAAGGGGTAATTCCTCAAAAACACATCATAAGCAGATAATTTTAATCATAAGTAGATAATCGAGTTTAATTCATTGTGTGTAAGTAGGCACAGCGTTAACATCGGTAATCTTAACTAGTGTTTCGCAACAAAAAGGGATGAATTCAGTCATCTTAAATTTGCAATCAAACCTAAATATTAAATCTGTGTTTGGATAATTACAGGGATGAACCTTTGACAAGAGGGCCAGTAGGTGGTATCAGTACATGATTTAGGTGTCACGTAGTAATGAAGACATCAGTAAGAGTTACAAGAGTCAAGATTTCCCGAGTTTTTGTGGTGAAGGGAGAATCTTACAATGCTATTAACACATGCTAGTGCAAAAAATTTTCGTCCATGACTTTCTACAGCCATGTATAGCACTATCTTGTTCGAATCGTCGCGCCTGCGAGCATCTGTTTTGTACAATGGACTTTGTAAAGTTAACGGTCAAATCATCTTGGTTGAGCTATAAATGTATCTTGGTTGAGCTATAAATGCATCTAGGAGATGTTGAAACAGTTTACGAACACAACAGAAACGCGTCGTGGCTAGTAGTTTCTCAGTTTTGCTTCGTGTCATTTTCGTGATACTGTTTGAAAAAAATAATTGCATTGCGAAAAGTTTAAATCAAAATAAAATGCAATATGAAGTGGCCGACCAGACATTTTAAAACAGAAAAGCAAGCTCCACACACACTACCCTACAATAACGGAGAGGACGCCAGCGGATTTGCATAAAATCCGACTACTTGTTTGGGGGTGTTTTTCGTGGTATGACCTGGGACCTTAGCATGTTGTTCCTGGTCCATTGAACGCCGACGCCTACATGAACATTTTGGACAGTCAGGTTCTTCCTACGCTTTGGCAATTTTATGAAATGGACGAATGTTACTTCCAAGACAACAACGCTCCGTGTCACGTTGCAGCCTCGGCCAAGCAGTGGTATCAAGATATGGATCTAAAACGTCTTCCCTGACCTGAGTGACGGGGAACCACGTCCGAAATCTACAGCTGAGCTGGCGATATTCTTTCATCAGCAGGAATGGACAAATGCCCATAGCTGTATATCAAAACATTGTCAAAAGTATGCCCAGAAGAGTTGCTAGAGTAATTGCAGCACGAGTGGTGGACCACTCCCAATAAAAGCATGTATCCCTTCCCTCATACCATCACATCTTGCTGTCCGGTCCATTATTGTAGGGTAGTGTAGGTCCAACACCAGTCCTGCGAAACAAAATCGTCTGAAATACGCATACCCATGTCTTGTTGCATGATGATGCTCCAGTGTAGCCGGGTAAACCTTTAGACTACGGCTGGTACATCAGTTGTACCATGATCGCGCCAAGGAAGAATTTAGACAACTGGCCAGTACATCAGTTGGGGCACGCCACAAATTTAGACAGGCGGCAAAGCATCCGACATGAGTATACCGTTTCGGTACAGAAAATTTGTCAATGCGTATGCGTATTTAAGCCTATCCAGTGTCGCAGGACGATGTTGGACTTGCCCAAATTGCGCATCGGTCGAAAAAGGTTCGCCTTCCATACACAATAAAGTGGTTATCTTTTAGAAAGAAATTACGCAATCCAGAAATAATCCCTCACATAAAAAAACCAGGCAATTACTTTAAAAAAAAAACAAAAAAAAACCAGACTTGTTTCGTACGTCATTTGGTTACTTACATCTACACTTGACTGCATTCATGAAATAGATTGTTCGCATTCGAACAATGCAAATAATCACGCCTCATCCGGGAGTCTTCGAAGCCTTTTTGTGGACTAGGAGGAAGCTGTCAGAAGCATCGACCACTGCACCTCCCGAGAGGTCAGAGCTTCCTCCATGTCAAATTAAAGCTTCCATAACAAAAGGTATCGTGCACCATCCTATTCACAGGTTTATCACGACAGATAAACATTATCATGCCAGTCCGGAGAGCTACGAGCTCAATCTAGCAGCTGTACCATTGAAGATGACGTCCTTGCGTTTTTATTCAGTTGAGATCTATTGGGTTTAGGGGGTCTTGAATTTACTGGATCCCCCTACACACAAGTTCCATTCGGAAGAAGCTTACAAAACAATTCAACTGCTTTTTAAACGTGAAGATTCAGATTTATTTGCGACATATAAACAGGGTGGCAACAAAATCCTTGAAAAAGTTCCCTGATATTTCCATGATTTCCCTGATAGTCTCACAAAAATTTCCCTGATTTAACAATTCCCTTAAGAAATGTTATGATCCTCGATTGGTATCGATATACAGTATCCACACAACACTATTTTTAAATATTTAGGGTCAGAGGGTGTAAAAGGATCATTCTCCACAAATATTTTATGTTTTTTTCTAGATATTTTAATTGTTATTGTTTGGAACCCTTAATGGAACTCTTAAAACTAGGGGGCCTGCTCGCTAACGCTCGCCAACCCCCGGAGGATTGCTTCGCAATCCGCATTGGATCGCTGCGCGAACCAAAGCTCGCTTCGCTCGCATCAATGAAGACATGTGTCCTAGCAGAAGGAATTGTTTACAAAATATGATATTCCAAAAAAATACTTTTCAAATCTAAATTTTTTGCTGTTTTGCAGAAAAGATATATACAGTGCCTCTAAAATCAGAATTCAAATGAAAACTTTGAGCAAATTTTGTCTCGAAATGTGAGCGCTGATTTGGAAATTGAATACCGAACATGTTGTTAGTATGTACGTTTACCCCTGAACTTGATCCACCCACGCTTTTTCATTGAGTTTGTAGTCGAAAGTTGTAGTGCAAGCGTCTTGTTGAACTATAATTGTTGACCCTGAAAAGGACCTTTTTTAAATGTCCCTGAAAAGATCCTCCGCTTTATTTGATTTCTATTATTAACTGCACAGCTCGACTAAAATTCATTTTTTTTTCAATAAAATTTCATCCGATAACGCTATAAATTCAATTGAAGCGCGAGGCTTCGTGATAAACAAACAATCGTACAATGTTGCCAAAACGCGATAACTAATAACGCCTTTTTTGCGTGCCACGTAAGAGAATTATATATATAGATTGTAATTCAAAAAACTGGAGAAAAAATTAAAAATATTTTGACTAAGGAACTTTTTACACCTGAACCTACATTGTCATACTATTCATCGAAACCAAATGCAGATATACATAAATAATTCCACAAAAATGTAATTGCAAACAAAAATAATTAATTTAATACACAAAAAATATCATTTGTCGCACAAATTTCAAATTGTATCCCACAAGCCTCAAGGCAACAAAACACGGCGGCGGCGGTTTCCGCAGTGTTCAAAATTTACGACACTATGGTTCTTTTTTCGAATTACAATTTCAGCGAATACGATTTATTCGATTCACAAAAGCACTCATAATCGCGCATCTCAAAATAGGACAAACGATAATAGTAGCCGTTTAAATTGTCAAAATTTCCCTGATTTTTTGTAAAATTTGGAAATTTTCCCTGAGATTTCCCTGATTTTTCCAGAAATAAAAAGTTCCCTGAGAATTCCCCGATTTCCCAGGTACTGTTACCACCCTGATAAAGGTATTTATAAGTTCATCTTCGAACATCTATCGAATTAGTCATTTAAAGTTACTCGGAAAATCACAAGATTTACGAATAGTTTAAGTGTTTCTTGAAAACCCACAAAATACATAATGACTAAATAAACATAGATTGCGGTTGAAAGAACGGAAAGATAATATTAGTTAAAATTGGCCAGGAGTCAAACAAGGAAGACGGTTGAGGAACGGATATATACGGGTGAATCCTTCAGAGTTAATTTGGTAATTTTGAATTAACGTCGTACCAGAACAACACAACGGGCTATTGGCGACGGTCCGGAAACAACCCTCTAAGGGAAAGATCCGAGAACAGCAACACGTAATTTTGAACCACGGTCTGATGACGAGGCAACACCTGAGCTGGCATCCCACTCTCCAAACCAACCCAACGTGAGGACTTTCGGCCCACGACAGATTTAAGGTGCACCAGCCGCCTCTACACACGCTTACAAACATCCATGCACTGATCCGGATTAGAACCAGGAACCTTCCGATCTAGAGGCTAACTAACTTGACCACCAGACGGGATGGTCGGCTAATCTTTTAGAGAATAAAATACATATATTTAGCAGTTAAAGCAGTTATTTTTTTATTCAAATTTTTGAAAATGAACGCAGAATGGTTTGAAATGAAGGGCAATCAATCGGAAACAAGATTAAAAAAATTAGAAATAGTTCAATTTGTTCCTAATTTATTGTTATTTTCGAATATATGTCGATCCATCAACACGTATTGAGACATTCGGTAAGGTAATTTTTAATCAACGTCGAGATTGAGACATTCGGATTTCATTTATGCTATTGGAGCTAATTTAGCCCTTAACCTAAAAGGTAGGTAATTTAATAAGCGTCGTACTGGAACAACACAACGGGCTATTGACGACGATCCCGGATCAATCCCAACGCTTAACCTAAAAGCATTAGCGACTCTAATCGCTTAGTCAGAGTTAAACCTTTCATAGATGTTTGAAGTGTCAATAATAGCACAAATGAAGCAAGCTCTTTTACCAAAAGGAAATATTTAAGCCAGTCGTTCAAAGTGTCATAACAAAACGAGGATATCCATTGATAATTATTGAGGCAGTGAACATGAACATATAAAGTAAATAGGTGATTTAGTAAAAATAAGTCACAGCAACACGTTTAAGAGATTATAAGCGGAATTTAATATGAAAATAATAATCCGCTAAGCGGATTAGTACCATCTCAGAAACAATTTGGCTGTTAAATTTCACCAATCATCTAAAAACTAGAAGAGATATCACTAAAGAGCTGCTCAAGAAGTTTCGGGCTCGTAAAGTTAGAAAAACTCGAGTCAAACGTCATAAAAGGGTGATAAACATTTTAAGGAGCATTAAGCGCTCCCCGTTTATTTCAAATTTCCGGTTTCCGTCCTTCACATGAGGCAAGGCAATCGTGCCAAAAAAAGAGTCACAAAAACAGTCAGAAATAGTCGCACTATATTAGGAATACAGCCACCTCAAAAACAGTTCTAGATTTTTTTCCAAGTGTTTTTCCCCTCCCGCCATTGAAAATGGTGCGAAAATTATTATTCAAATCTGTCGGTCCGAAGTCTAGTTGTAGCTTTTAAAAATCCGATATGCTAAAACAATCACCATTGTCTCTCAACAAATATGAAGCGTAGTAAAAAATGAAAAATTAAATTTTAATAATGAATTTGTGCACAAACCAACTGACAAAAACAATCCACTTGTATATTTGATTAAATACAATTAAGTCAATAGTTAAAATGTGGAATTTTACTATTCGTATGCTTAGATTTCGAATAAATCAAATAAAAAATAATACATTCCACAAAATGGCGTTCCAAGTTAGTGCCCAGTTAAAAAAATTTAAAATTCCATTTATTTTTTTATTTTAAAATTTTTCTCATAGCTTGTGGTTTTTATATCAATTGTGACACAACCCGTAATTTGAATTATTACATTTTTCATAGAATTTTGTTTTTGAAAGTTTTCTCTTGTTGCTGAAATATGGCTGGGAAAGACAATATGCATTAATTACTTGCAAAGCAAAGGAGGAAATTTTAAGATAAGGTAATTTTAATGTACGTCGTACTAGAGCAACACAACGGGTTATTGACGACGGTCCTGGATCACTCCCTACAAGGGAAAGAATCGAGGGCAAACCACGTAATTTTGAACCACGGTCAGATGACGGGGCAACACCTGAGCTGGCACCCCATTCTACAAACTTTCACACCAATCCAACGCGAGGACTTTAGGCCAAGGCAGATTTAAGGAGCACCAGCAGCCCCTACACCATACGCTTACAAACATCCATGCACTGACCCGGAACCTTCCTATCCAGAGGCTAACAAAGATCCTTTTTCTGCAATACATGGACATGGAAACACGTTCTAGTGTTTGTATATATGAATTAACACGGGGAAATGCTGAGGTCATATGTATTTTAGCGGTCGCGGTCATATTTGAAACTCGAGCAACTGCGGGTTATCAAAACAGACCATCCCACAATTTTCATTTTACTATGTGAAGGCTGTTTTTACCCCGTTTTGTTAAAACCATTCACGCTAGAACGGACCAAATGTGGTTTATCTAATATAAACCACATTTGGTCCGTTCTGGGGTGAATGGCTTTAACAAAATGGGATAGAAACAGCCCATTAGTTTAAAAAAAAAAAAAAAAAAAAACGTGGGATGGTCCGTTCTGGCGTTTAACGCCTTATTTATCCTTTATGTTGGAAGGGTCCCGGGCACATCCATAACAAATATGGGGGTCCTAAGGTATGGCATCTTTGATGTAGGTATTTTGTTGAAAGAACTTATTTTGATCCAATTATTGGTAATAAATATTGAGGAAGGGGTTGGTCCCCGTATCAGATACATAGGAGTGATGCGCAGTGAAAGAGCTCGCACTGAAAGACAACAGGTAGCTGATATTTTAGTGATAATCGACTATGTTGGATGGAAACCAGTGAAGCGAGATGTTTTTGAATGCGAGGACCAATGAAGGTCACTGTTTTTGATTTCCTATTGTGGAGGTTAAATGTAGCACCATATAACATCCACGTAGCGTGCGAGAATTTCAGGGCGAATCCACTCCAAAAACAAAACGGAATGAAAAAGGAAAAAGCAAAGGTCACAATGAGAATGGATTAACAAGGCACCCAACACACAGGAATCATGTCCAATGTTTTGCTGGCTTCAAGTCCAAAAGATCAACGTCATAGATTGGCAGCAGGGACGACGCAGACGGGAGTTGGGGGAAAAAAGTCTTCGAATTTTCTTTGGCAAGGGCAAATGTCAGCTTAACAAGAATTGGATTTTGATAAGTCCTCGCAAAAGACTAGACGTAACGTTGTGTTGTGAAGTCGACGAATAAGTTACAATGTCGACAATCGTTTTTTCACTGTCACTTTTATTTAACAGGCCATTTAAACGAAAAAAGCAGTCAGTCAAGATATATTCTAGGACTGGTTAGAATTAAGGGCTCTTCCAAGTCCTGAGAAACAGAACGGGAAACGTTTGCATTGACAGGGGGAACGGAAAGCGTGACTCTTATTTTAAGTGCTCTGAGAAAGTATTAAACTGTGGAGTGCTTAAGCATTATAAGGCAGTTTATTAACACTTCATTTCAGGCAATAGGATAGTGTAAAGATCACTGTCGACAAACCAGTTTCATTTTATATCTATTGACTTCATATGCAAGTGTTTTTAATTCTAAACCAAGCTTCAAAGACAAAACAAACAAGAAAACACATTTAACAGAAATTAAGAAATCTGTGTTTCTTTCATACACTTTCATTAAGTTAGTAATTTCTAGACTCCAAATTGTTTTCCGTTCTAAATAGGTAGCAAAACACGGGTCATGCAGCTTGTAACGTGCTATTCTTTAGCTTGACACACCTTAAATTAGTTTAATCACAAACGGGTTCTACTGAGATATAAAACCGTTGACATCTACAATTATATTTACAGTAAAAAACACAGCAGTCCAGAACGCTAAATCCTTTGTTCATAATTATGGTCACAGCAGCTTTTTCGGATGTAACTATTTTTTTATTTAATCTAATGAAAAAACAATTTTAAATACTCTTGTAGCATCAAAAGTTTCTCACATAAGCCATACACATCGCACCCCAGCAAGAAAAGTGACGCAACTTAAAATTACAGAATTTGAGTAGAGTGAATAATGGTCAACTTTTTATGTTTTCAGAATCACGTGACCAAAACTAGTAGTAAAGTGAACCTAAGACTACTTTTGTTTGCCGAAAGGAAACGAACCTCCGTCATCTGATTGGTTCACCGAACGGGAGAAGACGCCTAATACACTGATTCATCACCTGTTTGATCCGCGCGACATAGTAATACTTTGGCGACTTCACCACTCCTGTCAAAAGATGCCGATGTCATATCACCAAAGCAGGAGATAAGATGCCGAATTGGCCAACCAAATCAATCCTTCAGAGCAATCACGTGACTACTAGTCGACATCATGGTCATGAAATTCCTCTAAAATATTTATTAAGTGACGACTGTCTAAAAACTCGGTCGTCAAAACAAAATTTAAAGATGCAAAATTCGTCTGACCGTTAATTTCGAAATTCGCGGCAAATATTTCTTCACGACTCAAAAATATTTAAATTGAACAAGCATGCGTATGATTAAAACAGCCTTGAATTCATTACCAAACAAGCACGACTACTGAAAAATCCTTTCCTGCAAATGTTTTAATTGTCAGAAAGGGGAAAATAACACCATGACGCAATCATAACGAATATAAAGAGGCGTAACATGAAAATTAATAACAACCCATTAGAATCGTGGCAAGTGCATGATCCAAAAAAAGTGCCTCCGCATCGCAGTTTTCTATGAAATTTGCGATGTGCTCAGTCACGATTAGGTGAACGCGCACGGAGAAAAGGCAACTTCCCACCCCAAACGAGATTGATACACGCAGAGTGAAGATTAAGGTCGCAGTGGACACGAGGGGAGATCTTGTTTGCCATCGACGAAGTGTAGCAACTTCATGTGCTAAGCAGATTACAATTGAAAGTGCAGTTAATTTAATTGCGCACGCCGAGAAAAAGAAACAGGATTCATGGTAGAGTGACTGCTGTAGGTAATGATTAGAGGCAAAAATTTGAGTAACAGTAGAGTATAGAATTCAAGAAGTTGCGTAAATTTGCGTTCTAGAAATTTTGGAGATCGTGTTAAATTCTGTGTCGATTCTATTCTCTAAGGCAAGTCGCACACTGATCGGACACGCGAAAAGAACAAAGCGCGTGCGCACTCCGTTTCTGAACAGAAAAAAAAAAGAAATTTCGGTTAAGTGAATACATCAGACACGAACTTATGAAACAGAAATATATTCAACAAGTTAAAGTACATTTGCATGTTAGAAAATTTTGAAAATTATTAAATTCTCCGGCCCCAAGGCAAGCCACGCACTGATCGGGCGCATGATTATAACATTGCGCATGCGTACTACGTTCAGTCCTACGACACAAATGAGTATTCGATTTGTGTCATAGGGCTGACGTGCGACTTGCCTTTATCGTAGTCTCGTCTCGAGCCATTCGAACAAAAATCGCCAAATCATTATATACATGTTTACCTTAACCCTACTCGTAGTTCTTTCGAGGTTATAAGAAAAGTGACCGGATCTTGGTAATGGTAATTTGCAATAACGTCGTACTAGAACAACACAACGGGCTATTGACGTAGGTCCGGGATCAATCCCTTTAGGGAAAACCCAGAAAACTTTAATTTAAATCTGTTAAGTAGAAGTACAAATCAAGTTTTTCAGCTAATCTTCGATGTCCAAGTTAGAAATGAATGTAAATTCTTTGCGATTAACACTAAGTGCTAAAATTCCACCTTAAAGGTAAGGTAATTTTTAGTTAACGTCAAACTAGAGCAACACAACGGGCTATTGGCGTCGGTCCGGGATCAATCCCTTAAGGGAAACATCCGAGGACAACACCTCGTAATTTTGAACTACAGTCAGATGACGAAGCAACACCCGAGCTGGCACCCCACTCTCCACACTTCCGCACCAAACCCAACGTGAGAACTAGCGGCCACGACAGATTTAAGGCGCACCAGCCGCCTCTACACCATACGCTTACAAACATCCGGACCCGGAACCTTCCAATCTAGAGACTAACACCTTTGGCCGGCTGCGACCAGATCTTGATCTCGTCATCATAAAAAATTTGGCAACATCAAAATTGGTCACATTTTGATGGACGAGATAAATTGTCAAAACAACTGAAAGGTTAAGATATTTGCAGTGTAAGAAATGTTTTCATATGGCAGACCAATACTTTCCCCCAATGGAACGGAGTACAGGTTCAACTGCGTTGATTTTTTTATCACATTCATGCAATTTTAATTCCTTACTTTAAGAGCACAAACTGGCAACGTCTGGTTCTGCATATCTGACGTTGGGAACATATTGGAAAATCTGTACATCTAATGTAGAAAGTTCATGGATTCATGAATGTACGTCACCATGTTCACAAATGGAACCTGCAACATTAGCGAAGCGACACTACGTATAAACAATGTACAGGAAGACAAAGAGAGGAAACTTATAAGCAGGAAACGTTCAATGGCTGAACATTAACGTTTCAAAGAAAAGAAAAAAGAGAGTAGGGTGCAAGGTCGATCATTACCAGCGTAATTTCACTTGAGTCAGTAAAATAATTAGTGCGTTTAAATTCCGACACGGCAGTTAAAATGGCGCACGCTGCGTTTAAGTGGACAGAAGATCCAAGTTCAGAGCTTCATCTCAAGAGATGCGAGGGGAATCATCAGCAGATGGGATGATGAGGAAGAAACCGAGGTACAAATGGTAGTCACAAGTATTCCATAAGAGTTTCCCACTAGGAAGGTGACGTGAAGGTCAACAGCATTCAATATCCAATCGATGGAATGGTTTGGAGTCATTTAGGAGGTACACTGAGAGCTAATGAAAAAGCAACAGTTCAGACGACGAACTGGAATCAAACTATCTACATAGAATTCAATTGAAAAAAAATCAGGTAGTATTTCAGGCTTTCCTCAACGTGAAATATTCAGTCGGACTATTACCTAGAAGCATCATCCGCGATAAGCATTTAGATAGCTTTTTTGCAATTTGCATTTTTTTGGCATTTTGCAATTTGCACAATGGCGAAACGGTAGTTCGACTTCACGTCGCACTGGAGCAATACAACGGACTGTTGGCGACGGTCTGGGTATATAGGTAATTTATAATTAACGTCGTACTAGAGCAACACAACGGGCTATTGACGACGGTCCGGAATCAATCCCGAGAAAGATCCGAGGACCTTTTCCGACCACTCCCGAAAGGAAAAATCCGAGGACAACACCACGTAATTTTAATCCACGGTCAGATGACGAGGCAACACCTGAGCAGGCACCCCACTCTCCAAACTTCCACACCAACCCAACTTGAGGACTTACGGCCGCGACAGATTTAAGGGGCACCAGCCGCCTCTACACCATACGCTTACAAACATCCCTGCACTGACCAGGATTCGAACCAGGAACCTTCCGATCTAGAGGCTAACAACCTAACCACCAGACCGGTTGGTCGGTGGCAACTGTCCGTGATCATTCCCGAAAGGAAAACTCCGAGGACAACACCTCGCAATTTTGATTCACAATCAGATGACTAGGTCAACGTCAGAGTTGGCACTCCACTCACCAAACTTCCACACCAGGCCAATGTGTGAGGACATTTGAGGTCAAGACGGATTTAACATTCTCCATAACACGGTCTTCGGTTGGATCTAGTTTGAACTTCCGTGATTCTAAACAGCAGGCCCTGAAGGCCCGTGGGAACACTGGAAGCATATACAGTCAAATTCAAGATGCGAAGAACAGATCATGAATTCAGGTAATGAAACATTATCAAAAGAAAGGAAGGAGTGAAACGTAGTCGAGCAAGCAAATTAAATTGAACAGATTTCTATGATCCTTTCATCCAGATATTAAGATGCCTTACTTCAAGGTCTTGTAATTAAGTCGGCATCCTATCAATTCTGGTCGGCGTGGTATGAAAAAGGAAATACTTTTTTATTATTATTTCTGCTTCAGACAGAAAAGGAATAGATGTTCGTTTCCACTCCATCAATGCAAGAGAGTAACATTCTTAACTAAAGAATCTCGATACCCCAACTAAGAATAAGAAGTTGCGATTGAGGCAGTTCACGCAAGAGTTACTCGGGTTTTCTGAAGGTCGATGTAAGTTCCATGTAAAGTTGGGGAATTGGTTTCTGATGTGGAATAAAGTGTGTTCGGAGACGTATCGCAGTGTTACAAAAACCATCAACACTCGACACGCTTTTATCTCAGAATCTAATAGATTGTTTGGGTTTTTATGGTGCAAGGGCAATTTTGACCTTGCTGCGCCAAACACAAGACATACGCACACAAGGGAAGTTTTTAATGACACAAAAGAGAGAAATACGCACAAATGTAAGTTATACAAACCGAACTAGAGCAGACAACTCGCAGGTTGCTGGAGTGAGCAAATCCACTGAGCCATGGAAATAATTAAATTTATGAACATACAAAATGATTTCGAAATTCTATTGCTTCCACCTATTAAAGGGTTAAAAGCATTTGTATCAACGAGTTTTCCAACACGTAGATTACTTTCAATCAAAACATCTTTAAAATCACCAAAGATAGATGCAAACAATAAGCAACTAAAATATTCGATAGGAAATCTAGTTCTTAGATTTTAAAAAAATATTACAGATTTTTTTTAAAGATGGCCGCGTCAAGATGACGATTGATAGTGTCCCTTTTCTTTCAAATTGCAAAATTCGAAACAACAATATGGTGAAGGTGCTCAATTAGAATTCTTTAAAACTCCTGCAAGGATATGTAATTGGATTCTGCTTAGTTTTCCAAACATACATGCTTCAATGAAACGCTAATATGTGTCCTCACATTAGACGAAGTTCTAAAAGAGAAAATAAGATGACAAGTTATCTCGAAAACCGTTAGTTGCGAAAATATTCACCGACTCATACTGTCTGTCGAAAACGAAGGAAATGGGATTGAGAAAACAGCGAATAAATTTTATTCAAATCGAATTTCATTAAACTATTCACGAACTGAACTAACCAACAATATCACAAAATTTCACGAACTAAACTAATCAAGGAATGCAGTTGCAAGATCTAAAACCTTCAAAAGAGTTCCAGCAAAAAAAAAAAAACTTAATCACCTTAAATATTAATACAAAACGAAACCCCAATACATAATTTTGAATCACATTTCAATTACTTTTAAACCCGCTTATTAAAACGACGTGTGAGTTCTGTGAGTAACAACTTCAGCGGTCTTGTTATGGCCCAGGAAGGTGAAGAACCTCAGACTCTGAATTATTAATGCACAACGTGAGCCTCCTTTTAAAAGTGGAGATTTTTTGATTTAACGAATGAGATCGAGGTCATAAGATATGAAAACATCTTACCTTCGAGACCCAAGATGAATCGAATTTCACACCTGAAGGTATCTCGGGAGTTCTTGTGGGACAAGATGAAGGAGCAAGTGTTTGATTTCAAGCATCTCGAGTATTTAGTTGCTTACCTGGTTATGCAGCCTTAAAACCAGTGAGAAAAGCACAGAATTGGTTATCCATACTACAATCGATTCAATAAATATCTCCCTTGGCATTGGAGGTATAAAGGGCTGCAAGCATATCACTGAAGAAACTATGCAGGATGCGTATAGCCCATTTGTTCCCAAACTTATCCAAGTCGTGGCATCCTTAAGAGAATTAGAATTTTCTCACGGCACCCTCGTCATGTAATATCTATAGGTGGTATATTATTATATATATATAGTGTATATATTCCATGTTTGTACGACTTTGAAAAAGAAATTGGAGAAGTAAGTGGTTAAGAACATCGACATAATTAAAACAACTCGTATTTAAAATTCACACAAATACTTTAATTATACTTAATAGGAAAATATAAGTGTAGGTGAAATTTTAAATGAAACAAATAAAATTACCTTTAATACGCTCTTGGAGATATATGTGTGAGTTTAGTGCGATGGGTGAGCCTGCTGCTCACTGCGCAATAGTTCCAATCAGGGTGTAAAAAAATCATGATTTTTTCAAAAAAATCAATTGATCGGATTTATTTGATTTAAATCAAAAATCGGATTTTTTAAATTTAAATTTCTGTAGGGCCTATAAATTTGTTAAATAAAAAATTGAGTTTCTGACATGACATGTAAACTAATATTTAATTAAGTAAACAATCGGAATTTGTGATATGGTAGATTAATATTTATTTTACTAAATATCATTGTGTGTTACATGACAATACATTTAAAAAATGAATTTTCAAAACAAGAGCAAAAGATAAGACATTTGTTTAACTTTAAAACACAAGTTGACATCCTACATAGTTTTTCTTGACTAATTAACATAATCATGTTAATAAATGTATCAGTAAGTGTAAGGGATACCTAAATTAGTCTGATTAAATAAATATTTGTTATGGGTCACTACTCTTAAAGGTGACTGTTTCAGGCTGCATTTTGCAAAATAAAATATGTCCATTGTGTTTAAACTTTCATCCTTTCAAATAGAAGGCTCAGTTGAATTTTTTATTTAATAAATTATTAATCACATTAACTGTTATTTTGTATTTATGTCTCAATTAAAAAAAAGTAGTTGAAAAATCACTATAGCTAAGCCATTGGTCAATCAATTAAAGGGGTAACAAGTAGTTTAGGCCTACTTTGTGAGGATTTTCTTTGGCTGTCTTGACATTTACGTAGATGTAGGCCTACTGCTTTATTGTTTGTAACATAAAATTATGCATGAACATTGTAAAAACTTTCAAATAGATGTCAACTTATTTTTTACTTTACTGTTTAGCAGAATCCCTGACTCAACAGATTACTTAGTCCATAGACACCTCAGATTATTTGCAAGTGTCCAGTGCCAAACATTTTTTTTAAAAGCTCATCAGTACGAGCTGTAGCCATTAGTGCTGAAATCACCATGTGTGCAGAAAGTTCAAAGCATTTGACAAATTCTGTGATTTTTCTAGACTGTATTTACTTAGTTATAAAAATGTAAGACTGGTTGTGATTTAAATCAATGATTTAAAAAAAAATCATTTGATTAAAATTATGATTTTAATCGTTGATTTAAATCAAGTGATTTAAATCTTGACACCCTGGTTCCAATCGTGGAATTAAATGTAAAAGAGATGCGAGTAGCTGTATCTTATTTTCGTACGATATTTGATCCTTATAACAACAAATGCTTCATGGGCGCTTCGCGGCACCCCTAACCTCTCTACGTGGCACCCCAGGGTGCCCCTTCGTTGCTCGGGTTTCAAATATGACCGTGAAATTTGTCTGTGATAACTCAAATACACACACTCTGTAGAACGTGTTTCGTACCGCGACAGCTAAAATATGACAGCGACATTTCCCTGTTTTAACTCAAATACACAAACCCTGTAGAACATGTTTCATTATCCGTGTCGATTTATTGCAGAGTAACAAGCTTTAAGTTTAAAATTGGGGCTTCGATGGGCACTTTTAGAACTACCTGTGTGCCAATTTTCATGGCTACAGACTGGTCTGAAGACAGGAAAGAAATAGAATATGTTTTCCGCAGTGTTCGAAAGTATAAGTGTACCAAATTTGGTGTAGATTGGTCAAACGGTGTAGATTTGTAAAGAGAATATACACACATACTTTTATATATATATATATATATAGATTACAGGTTCAGAAAAAGTAGATGCTGGTAATTTACTATGGAGAAATATAAGAGAGAAAAGTATGAAAATAATTGGATTCGACTTCGAACTGCGATTTTTAACTGCTGTGCCCCAAGGACAACAGCAGTGTGCCTTACGAATGGTGAAACCCTTTTACCATCTGACAGGTTTAAATGCACGTAACAGTTCCGTAACCTGCATAACTTCCAACCAGTTTTGAACTGGAAGAGTAGAATCTTTTCTGCTATTCTTGCTATCAATAGATGTGGTTATTTACTTCTTCAGTAAAAGCTGTGAGGGAAAACAATACTACACAACTCGAAAATCTCCGGACGCTCCGAGTGTTAAACTGTTATTTATTTCATTCCAACGTTTTAAGTAGTTTTGAACTTTTGACAAAGACGTTTATCAATCATTTCAAGTAATGCCTGTATAAATAATTTTGAGCAATATTTTTTTAGTAATGCGTCACAAAAAAGTGTTTCAAAAAGATTCCTTAAAGCCACTTTGGAATCAAAAAGGGGTAATTACCATTACATTTTTGTAAAACAAGCAAAATCACACATATCGACAAAAAAAATGTAACATTTTTTGGTTGTGCCTTGAAATTTTAGAAATTTGTTTTTGTTCCATGATTTGCAAAGAGGCTGAAAATCGCTGAAGCTTATTTCCATTACACGACTCATTCATAGAGAGTCGTCACTCTATGGAGTCAGTAATCATTCATCCAAACCGATTATAAACTTGCATCGAAGCTTTCAATCACAGCGATCTGTGACTGACATTCCTAGAACTGGAGAGAATAATCATGTCTTTTTTTACCCCGCTTTTTGATACCGGTAAGAGATCAATAAATATTCGAACATTTCGCGCGCCGTGCAGATGAGGACACGCCCGAGTAACAGCGGTAGCACGATGGGGCCAAAGCATTACCAAAACCCATATAGCTCGAGCCACAATCCAGCTGTCAGGGGAAATTTTCGGCGAACAAATAATCTCCCACACTACTAGATACAACTGGCCTTCACATTGCAACGACTGCACTTCCCCCCCCCCACTGGTGTTACCTTGAAGTGTGGGCATAACTCTGGGCCCAGTAACGTTATGAATGGCAATGGAAAATACCCAGGTATGAAACGTCATTATGAATAGGAAAAACGGCGGCCACTAAAGCGATTCAATTTTCCAAATTTAATTTTTGAAAATAATTCCAAAAAATGTTTGAGTTGTATAAAAACTGAATAAGTTTTTGAGTTATTAACCTTTACACTATGGCCGGAACAGCAGTTGTACCTTAATCGCGCCAAGAAGGAATTTAGACTTTAGGGAAAGTACAATATTTGTACCTTGAAAGTTATAAGAATCGCGCCAAGAAAGAATTTAGACTACGGCCGGTACAGCAGTTCTACCTTGAAAGTTACAAGAATCGCGTTAGTTATGTCTATAGTAGTAGTCAAAACGTTAAATTTTTAAATAGTATAGTTCCTTATAAATCACTCTAGTTGGTTGTATTTTACTAAAATAGAGCACAAGGGCCATATTTGGCCCAACTGCGCCAAAAAAACGTCAAGCAAATTTACAAATACACGTTACACAAACCACAAAGAAAATGTTTACTCATACAAAATACAGAGAAATACACCGAGAGGGGAATCGAACTGCGCCACCTACAACTCGCAGGTTGCTGGGTGGACCACCCTGTAAACAATGAGCGAACACGGAATTTATTATTTAATTTTTTAAAGAGCCGTTTGTTTTAAATGAAAAGTAAAAGATACGATCAATGATTATGAGCGATACCCGAATGTGTGGAAAGAGATAACTTCGGTTCTAACTAAATACTACTTCAACATTGACACCATTTGCATTTACAAATATTAACTTCGGTTCCAACGAAATACTACTTCAACATTGAAACCATTTGCAGTTGCAGATAATAACTTCGGTTCCAACGAAATACTACTTCAACATTGAAACCATTTGCAGTTGCAGATAATAACTTCGGTTCCAACGAAATACTACTTCAACATTGAAACCATTTGCAGTTGCAGATAATAACTTCGGTTCCAACGAAATACTACTTCAACATTGAAACCATTTGCATTTACAAATAATTTGAAGCACAGGCTGTCAGAAAATGATTGGAATTAACGTCATACAAGTTGGGGAAAATATTAGGACGGGTCTAATCGATGTCACACGATCGTCAAAAAATTTAAAGGTGCAAAAATGCGACTAACGATTGCTCATTTCCAACCCTGATTAACATAACCCTTTATTTCGCTTTCGATCAACAGCAGCTGCAGTACTTCCGTGAATCTCGACACCAGCACTACGTGTCGAAAATCACAAGTCCCTTCTTCCACCTTTTGCCTCCTGATTAGCAAATTCTGCCTTCTCAAGCTAATGGGAGATGAGAAGGGTTCTCAATAAACTCGTTCACTATGCAAAGAGATAAGGCGATAGAGGTTGTTATCCTCGCCAACCGTCGGCCTGACCCGAACTTGCAGTACTTTGTCCAGCATGCCCGAGAGGCTGGACTGTGTTTCCTCTTATTGTCTGTATGTCGCCTCTGATTTCCTGAAGCGATTACCAATTGAGATATTGAGAATAAAACTGTAATATTAAAGGAACACTCACGACGTAAACAAACATTCGCGTAACAGCTCTGGACCGGTGTCAAGCCGGTCTGACACGACGATAAGCGTTACTTGATCCGTAACTGAATTATTTATTGTCAGATCAAGAAAGGATTCGGTGGAAGAGAGATAGATGCATGCCTCCACACAGTTCTTATACCTTTTTGTTAATCATGTTTACTGATCGATAACTTGAAAGGAATGAAGAAAGGACCCGTTTCATTGTTCTGTTTTGAAATTGACCTAGGGTTTATTTTTTATTATCATGGCGTAAGGACCCGATCCGGCCAAGTAATGTTTTTACCGTGAAGTAAAAATGGACGAACATGCACAAGTTTTTACTACCACAGACGAGAGTTTACCAGGGTAATTACAGGATTCGAATCTGCGCCGCCTATATTTCGCAGTGGATCTTAAGTCTCGAAATCGACCTAGAAACTTAAACAAATGAATATGAAAAGAGATAACGTTTTGACATACGAGCAAGGAACAAACGAATACGATTGACGTGAAAAGCAATCAAACTTGCCACTTACGTCAGGAATGGAATTGGGCTCTCGTGTAACTTTGATAACAGAATTTCGACAGCTTAGTAGTTTCGAAGAATGTTAAGAAAATTATGAATTCTCCATAAGGTAAACGTTTTTCGATCATTTTTTCTACACGAGATCTAATTAGACCCGGAATTACGGCCTAAAGTAACCACTAGGAACATTCTGTCACCCACACATCTCGGATTCGAACCCAGAGCCTGTTGAACCAGACCGAGGAAGAGCTAACTACTCCGCTATCAGGCCGGTTACTGAAAACCTGGAAGAAGTCTCAATTATTTCGCATATACATTTTTAGGTTGATTCAAAAAATTTATATTGAATACACAACTTAAGTGAATGAATTGTGTATCCTACCCTATCCCCTGATATTACTAGAATGTAATTTGCTTTTAATTAAATGAAAATATGTTAAGGACCCTAATATTAGTTGATTTTTAATCAAAAAAGAACCAAAACGGGTTAAAAATAAGACAACTTAAAACATCCTACAAAAACTGATCATCCAATACAACGTTTTCTATCACATAAGTACAGCAAATTCAGAAAAATTCATTTATGAACGTCGCCGACTTGCGAAAAAGAAAAATTTCCACAAAACCTTGAAACATGTACGCATAAAATGCCCCCTGCCCCAAGTCGAAATCATTACATTGGAATAGGAAAACATTTCACTCATATTCTAGAAAGCGTCCACGACGTAGGAATCCCGCAGCGCCGAAAATCTCGGAATGAACATAAAAAAACATCCCCCAACACGAAACTAAATAATCAAGAAAGGATCAACATTTTTTTGCGAAATGCAATCTGCTTTTGGGAGAGGAACAAATTCAATGAGTGACTAGTATTTTTAAAATTCTAAAAAAGGAGTCGATTTCATTTTCTGTCAGTTTCTTACAAGTGCAGTAGCTAAGTAATTGTTTGTTAATTAGAAGTGGCTATTCAAGTTTTTAATATTCGATTTTTATAACTGATAAAACGAGGAAGAAAAATGTTTTGATCGATTGAATTTTGTATATAGCATAAGGGCCACATTTGGCCAAGATGCGCCAAAATATCAGTAAAAAAGGTTTTGAACTATTTTGCAGATTTGAAAAGCAAGGATCTTTTTTCATTATGCACAATTGTCACTCACATTAAAAGTGTATTGAAGTATATAGATTATTTAAACAACGAGATCTACTGATTGCTGCTGAGAAAAAGATTATTCATATTACTTTAGTGAGAGAAAAATAAATCAGTTTAAATAAATAGTCTCGTTGGGCAACTTCAAAATGGAACAAAGTTTACCATGGGAAGCTGACAAAATTTTGGATTTAAAAAATAAAAATAAATAAAAAAACGAAGAATAAATTTCAATACATTGTAATAAAAAACACTCGACTCTCAAAAATATATGTATCGTTAAACAAATCCGACAATCAAATGAAAGATAACAGGCAGTTCACATTCCTCAAAGAGATGCTCATTGTTTTTAAGAGTTCTTTATCACAAAATCTTCTCAAACCTTTTACAATAAAAAAAACCCACTATTTCCCACAAGTTGTAAAAAAATCGTTAAATGTAAATGAGAAAACTACTTTTATATAATGCAACGCGGGTATTTCTTAAAAATAACAATGTTAAGTACCTAAATCCAAAACCGAGAAAATTAAAGGTACAAAAGACAATTTTCTCCAAGTCAATATTCACTCGTAAGGTATGATTTAACTGTGTAAAGTGATTTTAAAAACAAGCTTCCAAAATCTAAAGCTAAAAACACAAAAAGTATAAAACCATAAATATATCAAACTCACCAAACCAATCTACTTCAATAGGAGCATTCCAACAAACCATGCCAGAGGTCCTCATCTTGAATCGATGCTATTTTAAAACTCCTCAGCAAAGACTGTTTTTGTTTTGATTACTTATTTTATGCTTACGTTGCTCTTCCAATATTTTCTTCACGAACGGATAGGACAATGGACGACTTCTCACTCATTGTCAAGCACGACTTGAGCCGCGATGTCACACACACGGAACACAACGCCTCTCGAAATGAATGAATTAAACGACACGACACTGATTTCAGATATGTTGTGATAGCACTTCCGTATTAGGACCAGCGTTAATTAGCACGGATGCCAGATTCAATAAAGTATTGTCTTCGTAGTATCACAAAATTTTCGTTTTACGAATACAGAATATTACTTGACACACGATATTAATCGTTCAAAAATGTCCGATGAGCCAAAATGCAGAATACGTAGCTCCGAAATTTTGTAGGGTTAATTCTGAATCTGGCAACACAAATCCAAAAAGTATAAAATAGTTTCACTTCAAAAGAGATGATTTAGAGCAGACGCTTTTTAATTTATCCTTTCGAAAATATCCAAATAGAGTTTGAAGAAAACACGCAACACTCTTGAACTGAACTGTCAAAATTAGATAATTTCATATGTAATCTCCAGATGAGACTGAAATCGGTGCTAGGAACAAATATTGGGTGCTTTTTCTTTCACACAAAAAATTGGGAATACTTTACTTGCTCAAGCATCTGGCAACAAATGAAAGCGAAAATAATTGCTTTTGAAAAGAAAAAGAATCACATCCTTTTGTAGAGAGCACTAAAAAAAGAAACACATGGTAAAAAAAAGAGATGGAGGAGAAAAAGTAGTATGATCTGTCTGCGTCCAGTAGCTACTGACAGTCATTTCTATTTCCCTCAAAAACAGTACTGACGCTTTCAAGAGCATTAGGTTTACCACGAGGAAAAGTTTCAGCAGAGTTTTATCGCCAAGTTAATGCCCGTTGGCGCGATACGCACTGATGGCTGAATCTTTCCATTCCAATAGTAAATGAAAATGCAGATGATGCGAGAAATTGGTCATTTTTTTTTTCGTAACAAGTAATAACACATTCCGAAAATAATTTTTTGAATCAACGCTAAAAATTCGGGAAATTTCTCAAAAAAAGGAATATTTTTTTGTGTTTCCAAACAAAAATATGTTTTGTAGGATTATTATGAACATCATGAAAAAGTGAAACTGTATATTTTATTAATCCAAGACGCAAATATTTTAGAAGAAAAATCAGAAACCGCTTTTTCATGAGCAACTCAAAATCTTTTTATTCTCGATTTTCTTTCTCTATTCTAGAGCTTGTCAAAACGACAGTACATATCGAACCCCGGCAAGAAAAGTGACACAAATCAAAAAATGAAAGTTTTGATGTTATGTCATTGAAAAATATATATGAGGTACCCCAGCGTGTTATATTACTATTCTATAGAATATAATAGAAATTACCACCATAAATACTTTCCTAAAATTTAAAAGTAGCTTATACTATATCAATATTTGTTTCATAGTATCCGAAAGTTGATGTTTCTCAAATTCTGCAATTTTGAGTTGTGTCACTTTTCTTTCCGGGGTGCGATATATCGAATTTTGGGTATTTTGGATACATGGTTGGTTGTTACATGTTGCATATATAAATACCTGACAACGCTAGATAACAATTTGATCATTCAATTAAAAGTTGATCGATTTTCTTTCTTAGCATATAATTGTGACATCAGATTTTTTTATGCAACATGTTAACGTTTCCGTAGTCAGAATCTATAGATTCGGCAATGCTTTCGTAACTGTACTCGGTTTACATGAACAGATTTTTATTATTAAAGTTCAACATTCTAAAAGGAAAATAATAATAATACATTTCTCTACATCGCTAGAGAAAGAACTAAGGACCCAAACGAGTTTTCAAAAGTTTTTGTTATAAACTGATAATTTCATAAGTATTTCAAAAATTAAAAAATTACCAGTAACTTGAAATGTTTGGACGAAATTAATTTCAAGTCACGAAAAAGTATACAGCAGTGTGTGTGTGTGTGTGTTTCAACCTTTTTTAATTCCATGGCGCTCATACACTAATAACTAAAATTGCTTGCCGATTTGACAAATAATGGGTATTTAAAAATATTTATGAAAAACAAAATAATCCACACTTATTGCTCCAAAGTGGCTCTTTAAAAGTCTTTTTCGAAACAATTAATTTGTGATTCCTCTAAAAAAGATGCTCAAAATTATTTGTACTGTTATTATTATAGGAACTAAACCATATTACTCACACTAATAAAAATATCAAAATTAAACCGTTGAAATGAAATAAATCTTACACAACTCAAACTGCTTCACTACCCGTAAAGTACCGTAATCATCGATAGTAACCATCGATATCGATGGTTACGAAAGTACACACGGTTGAAAATCGCTGGTTTTCAAGGTTCGTGAAATGATAAAACAAAACCGACAAAGCAACCCGCACTAACAGAGCGCAATCGCCAAATATTGCTCCCCTAGTCGGACCACCAAGTTCACACGAGGGGAACACAAAGAGGAAGTAACCAAAACGACGGAAGAGCAGAGAGAAAAGGGAGGGGAAGGTTCTTTTTTTGGTCCAGCAGACGAAAATGAAAAGAGGAGAGAGTAGACACTCCCACCAATACACAGAAACGAAAGTAAACAAAGAAGGGCACAAGCTGGACTGGAACTAACAGCGGGGATTTAAGTTTCAAGCGTGTCCATTAATTAAGCGGGAAATATGAGAGAGATAACCAGGCAACAACTGAGTGTTAAAAGAGCAGAGGTCGCCGACTTATTTTCGGTAGGCGTCGCCAGGGAAATTATTTTTCTTACACACCTCGTCTTCCAGAGAAGAATGATTCACTGTTGCAACACATATCAAGAGGAGGTGGCAGAGCAGAAAGGGGGACTAGGAGTTTTAATAGTTCCCACTGTGACAAACAATACTTTCAAGACAACTAAACTTAACACGAGGGAAAAGAAGTGAGGAATTCCGCGGCGCTGGAGGAAATCAAACCTTCCCACTTAAATTAAATCACAGAACCCTTACAGCTCACAAAAAGCGGAACCGATTAAAAATCATAGAGTAGCACACACAAAAATAAACATTGAAATGTGAAAAAATTCTCTTATTTGGATTCATATATTTTCAAAACTAAAACATTGATACAAAAATAAGAACAAAATTTAAGAGAAATCAATATTGAGATGGTAGGTAGTTGAATTAAAATCGCACTGGAGCAACACAGTGACGCTATTGATGACGATCCTTGATCAATCCCGAGGGGAAAGATCGGAGGATAACTTCTCGTCATCGTCATTTTAAACCACAGTAAGATGACGAGGTCAACACAAACTAAACTACAAAATAGAACTGATACAAAAAATAACCTGAGGAATAAATCAATTTTTTTTAGAAATAAAATACTCCCTATAAAACGCAAGTGTATACAGATTATCTATGATGACACGTGTTTAATTATAGTGAATATCAATGTCGACGAAAATGAAATACTTGTAGAGTCTATAGAGCGATAAACATTTAACGTTCAACAAAATCTTTCTATCTGACACGAGTGAATACGAAGCAAGTTTATTAAAAATAATTTAAAAGAACTCCCAAAACCTAATTCTTAAGTCGACAAACCTAATGAGTAAATTTCTAATTTTTAATAAACTCTTAAGTACACTATCTCTTTGGTTATAACGCTCTCATTTTTAAACGTCCGATGTATTTCAAGTTAGTGAATAGCAGTGACAGTTCAGAGACAGCTGTTTCAACCAGTTATCTTTCTTGTGGGCCATAAAGTGGCATTTCGCCAGGACACTCGAATATACAAAAATATTCTATACCGTATTGAAATATACACTATTAATTTTAGATAAAATATTTAAATTAAAAAAAGAAGTTCCTTTTTATTTCAAAAGCAAGTTTTCTCGAACCACGCTATATATCGAAGATGATTTTGGTACTTCAATTCTGAAGATATTCTTGTAACACACCACTGAAGTTTATACTCTGAGGTAATAACGGTGAGTAAATAGTTTTGCAGCATATACATTGTCAAAAGTATCAAAATATAATAATGGGGAACTCTTTCACCTATCGTATAAAAAAATAAGTTGGAAGTTGGAACTATATTACTCCCCCATATACGTTTCACGCAACACTAGTTTAGGCATTACATCCACTATCACAGTGAATCATTCTAAAACGAAACCTGCATGTTTATGGGGGGCGTGTTGTTTACCAGCTTATAAATGGGAAAACAAGCACCCTTAGAAAGACGAAGTGGTTTCCAGTTTTATGAGTTCTATAAATAGACGCTACATAAACGAACAAACTTGAGAGGGGAACTGTATTTTAAGGGTGAAAGGTTTTACGAGTTTCTCGAGAAAGGAAATTTGGGTTTCGAAACCAAACATAGTATACACATTAATAAATTGCAGAAAAAGGTATTTGTTCCAAGTTCTATTGAATAAAAAAAATTCCATTAAATTTCGGAAATCCACTAAAACATTCTAAATAATGTGAAAATCCACTAAAATATTCGAAATAATGTGAAAACACACTAAAATATTCTAAATACGGAGAAAACCTTAAAAAAAATATATTCTAAATATGAAAATCCCTCTAAAATATTCATAAAATATAAAAATATTCAAAATAATTTCAAAATCTTTCCAAACTTAAATTTTAGCCGTTTAATAGCTGCAGGAACAATTGCAGATAAACTAAAATAGGATCTGTAGAGAATTCGTTTTCAACAATGACTGTATAAAAATTAATCCCGTTTTCAGATTAAAATAGTGTTTCAAAAATATTAAAATTATCCAGTAAATTATCACACCAAAAAAGGCCAGACTAGAATTTATCAACTGATATAGAATTGGTATTGCTTGGAACATGAAATTAGTTAACATTTTCTACATTGGAACGAATCTCCAAAGTGAGAAATATCGTTTGCATTTCAATTTATTCTTAATATATGGATTACGCTGCATCTAAAATTATCACAACATGTTTTGTATTATGATAATTTTATACATCAATAATACAAAATTGTCACCTGTTTAGGAAAAATAAGCATCTTATAAGAAAAAACAGAGCTCAATTCTTTCCTGTGAAATGCTTTCTTGACTTGACGCTATAGTAAGAATAATGGTCCGCGAAGGCAAAATTATTCTTCGTTTGTGGGAGAGCGAATAGAAGCGTAATCAACGTCTAATTGACACAAGGAAATGCTTCCAGAATAACTGAAGAGGCCTGCCAGTAAAAGGGAAGGACCACGCTCCCACACAAGATTACCAGATGATTCAATTATTGATCATTTGGTGTCGAGAATCGCCTTGGATTCCCCACCAGCGTGGATTTTGTGAGTCACCCACACAAATAAGGGCGGAGGACAATGCCTTTGGTCAACCGGACGAAGCCAGATCAAGGAAACAAGGGAACTTAAACTTCCTGCATATATAAGGTGAATAAGCTCTGTAATGTAAAAATTGTTCATATTATTTTGTATCCAGTGGCGTAGCCAGAAGAGGGGCTTTGTAATTTTAAAGTACATTACCGCAGTGTAGTTTTATAACTTTTAAAAAAAAGCTGAGTCATATAGAGTAAACGTTGCGTTTTTTCCTCAAAAAAGAACATTTTTCTTGACCCTAGTTAAAACATACCCCTTGATATATCGAGGATTAAATTCCCCAAGTATCGCGATATATCGAAGGGATAACGCATAAGGAAATTTAGACTTAGTCTTGTGTGGGCTCGGTTCACACTGATTTGGTTGATTATAAGCACAGGACCTAAAAGTGGATAAGCTGAGCCAAACGCAATACAGGGTCGCCCACTACTTTAGCAACCTGTGATTTGTAGGCGGCGCAGGTTCGATTTCTCCCTGAATGTACTTCTCTCTTCTGTGTCAGTAAAACGTCCATTACTTGACGCTATTACGTTGTCTCAACTGACGTCAAACACTGGCGTTTGTTGACTTAGCGTGTTTGGCGCATCTTTGCCAAATATGGCCAATGCGCCAAAAACTCAATGCAATCCACCAAACGTAAGACAAAATTAAATTACAATATCATTTCAGAAGAACATCAGAATGACAACCAGACTAACCAAATAAAAAACTTAAAAACAAACTTTCAAACCGGAGCATGAAAAAGTAACTAGATATTACCATACCATCGATATAAAGAGTAAAATGTAGAATTAATGCATCGACGTAAATGACTTAAAATATATGATGCGATGCAGTTTAAAAGATATAAAAGGTTGTTAGTCTAAAACGCATGTTCCAAAAACAGATAGCTAGGCCAAAAGCAAAACAATCCAAATTGATTTGGATAACAAAGGCTTCGTTCGAAGATACAGGGTAATCAGAAATCTAGAAACATCGGATTCGGAAAACCCGTATAACTTAAGACCTCCCCAAAAAATGGTTCGTTTCCTGTAACCCAACCGACCATGAAAAATCAATACAAAAATTCCGATCCTAAAAAAGGTGTTTTTTTTTTTTAGACTTTTTTGAAAATTTAATTGAATCAAAAAACACGTTTGTTAAAACGATAAATTGATTACGATTTCACACAGAGAACGTAATCGATTAATAAGCAGTTAAACCTGAAGAAAAATTATAAATACCCACTAAAACACCCAATTTGGGTAAATACCCGAGTATATACCCAGGATATTGTCCCGAGAAAATAAATATACCCAGGTATTTTACATTACTGATCACACCTCTTATCAATTTTAAATCTAACATTAATACTCAGATATTTCCTTTTCGGTATTTGCAAAAAATATTTATCAAAAAAAAAAAAACTTTTTCCTACCTACCTAATCCAATATTTTTGCTCATGTTACAGGAAACAAACCTTTTTGGGGGGCCTAACTTTTTGTCATGAACCAATAATTTTCCAAACTAGGTTGGTTGGATTTTTATGGTAAAAAAGAACAGATCTACCCAATCTGCGCAAAATAAGTGCCCGGCTGATAGATTGTCCTTCAAGCAAAGCTCAAAATAACGAAAAACTGCTAAATATGAAATTCTGTAACTTGAGATTTCAAAGTGAAATTTAGCCATTTTGCCAAAAAAAGTACAGAAACCGTTTGACAAAGAACGAAAAGGTTTTTGAAAAACGATACAAAGAAATTTCAGTCCGATTTCCCGAGTTGGAAAACGAAAACGATACCTATGCAAATGAGCACATTCAAACAAAAACGGAGATAAACTCGTAGTTCGAAACAATGAAAAAGAGGTTAAGAAAAAGGAAATCAACTCAACCAACAATGGAATGGTCCTTTGTCTGTGGAGGAAACGTGAATATTTACTTTGAAGGTCAAGGATTTCGCTATGCTTCATTTGCATTCAGACCATGGACAATTTAAACAAAAAAGAGCAAGCTAGTGGTCACTTTCCAAACTTCACTACTGGATCTGCCCTTTATGCGTCTGTGGGCTAACCCATAATTTGCCTTCCCTATTTCTGATCTGGTCCTTTTAGCTTGACAGAAAATCTCTCATTGTTTGCTAGAATCCCACAATGACCGTGTTGCTGCAATATCGCCCAGACACTTTAGCGTATGAATCCTAGCAATCGACATGTTCCAATTTATTTTGCGAATTTGTTTTTATTTAGACTGACACGTGATTTATTTTGCTACTTTTCTCGTGGTTTGAGTATTTTGATTTATTTTTCTTCCGACAATAGTGTACTAGTGTACTACTAGCTGGGCTGCGCCGGCTAGTGCTCGGCGGTGTGTAATAGTGCTTTTTTTTTTTAAACTTTTTTTACACACCGTAATTAAACATGTTTTGATTTGTATATTTTATTTATTTTTATGTAACAATTCTTCAGATCATTGCGTATTCAATCAAATATTTAAGGAAAGTTGGTCGAAATATACATATACCGCTACAAAATTACCCATGTCTAGTGATATTTTGCAGGAAATAGACATATCATTATAATCTAACTACTAAATAATATTTCCGCAATAGGTAATATACCAGAACACATAATGCAAACAAAAATAAAATTCCAATCCTTGAAAAAATGCAAAATTCTGAAAAAAAAAAAAAAAAAAAAAAAAAACACGTACGTTTCTATTTAAATATGTTGGATTTCGACTTCCTGAATATATTGTGAAATAGAATAATGCGACAAAAGACTTTTCAACGATATTGACAAAGACAATAACGATTTATTAACAAAAGTAACATATATTTATAATACTTGGGAATCCTCAAATATGTCCGCAGCATCTCGCAGTCAATTCAAATACCCAAACACTGAATTCTAAATCAAATTAAAATAGCAAACATTAATTCTGATGTGGCCAGATATGTAATTCCTTAGTTTGTATAGAAATTGACTTCGGCTATTTGAAAAAAGCAAGAATTCAAAATTTCAGGTTATTTTATTTACGTTGATTGTTGCCATTCGACGATACACAAATAACGTCGATTTCGGGTCCACGTACGTTATATATATATATATATATATATATATATATATATATATATATAGAGAGAGAGAGAGAGAGAGAGAGAGATTATATCGTAAACAGGTGTTTTTCGTCCGTTCAAAAATAATTATATATCATTGTGTGAAATGTTCTTGACAAGTTAAATAAGTTGCCAACTGAGAATTTATGTATCAAAAATTTGCTTAAAATTACGTGTTCACCGTTCTTGGATGGTAGAGCAGTGGGCATAACAGTAGACCACAACCCCTCCCCCTCTCAGAATTAGAACTAAAGCAACCGGTTTAAATTCCGTCATCTCTTACGTGCATAATTTTCTTCACACGTGAATACTTTTCACCAAAAAACTAACGACTCAAATTCATTTTCTTTTGCTTCTAAAACCTTCACATGAACCGTTTTTTTTTATGAGAACGTGTGATGAATGAAATAAAGTAAAAATTCAACTTCAAATTAAAAAAATATATATATATTCCTTGCCCACCTCGTTACCCTATACACGTTGTGCGAAAACTCAACCACAATCCCTTTGTAGGATCGGTATCCCATGATGGAGTTGAGTTCTTGAGAAGTGAAGCTTGTTGCGGTTTGTACATGGGTTGCCGATGGTACCTCGAAAATGGCCCCGTTGCCACTCCAGGGTGCAGCCTATTTAGAAATAGCGACTATTTTACACTCGGATTGCCCATTTCGTTGACAATCATGAAGTACAATAAATGCCTCACAATGTCTGTTTCGGAGAAGGTTCCTTGGTTGATCTTGTGCGCAGAATTTGCCTTCCGGAAAGAGGAAATCAGAACCTCGAGCAGGGTGCGCAACAGGAAAGGACTGTTATCTAGAAACGGACACTGTTTTCGTCGTGGCTTTTCTAATACACAGCAGAGCCGACAGGCTGGCGGTAAACAAGGCCGATGGTCAAAACAGGGGGTAATAGGTTCCGTAAAGTAGAGGGAAAAATTTGAATGGTGTCACAATTCATACATTTGTACTGTTCCGAATTCTGGTTGGATGGTAAAGAGTGTTCTGTTTTTGAATTGATAGTGTCCTATAACACTGTATAATTGCTTGTTTTCAAATGATTGGTTGGGGTTTTTATGAAGCAAGGGCCATATTTGGCTATTCTGCGCCACATAAAGACAACCTCAAGTAATGGACATACAAAGTTTTACTGACACAAAGACATTCGTCGTTGGAGGAATCAAACCTGCCTCGCCTACAACTTTTTGAATGCAGGTGAAACGAAATATAAAATTCATGTGAAAACTAAGGGTTTCAGTAACTTTCAGCAAAAATGTGAAAGGCTTTTTAAAGCCCTTAAAACAAAATGAAAAACCAGCCTTTTTAAGGCCCGAGGGAAAAGGTGATTTTCTGCTCCAAATGTCCAAACCTGCTTGGAAGCCATCGACCTCCTAATGAAATAGAGGGAGCATGTGCCCGCAGCTTCATGTTATTTCTTCCGATCGCTCGGTTTGAAGATGTGTCATGTGGTTATGGGGAAAATATGAATCCTAATGTGGAACAGATTATTGATTGGCTGAAGTGATCATTAAGCGTGATCAAAAATACTCGTCGGCACTTCCATAGTCAATCGACTTAGGTCGAATCGTAGGCCCACGACTCCGCCTGTATGACCTGTCTGTACCACCAGAAGGTTGATGCTGGGAATACATTCAAATAAGGCCAAAATAGTTTAGTTTCCTGTAACATGAGCAAAAATATTAGAGTCGGTTGGTAGGAAAAAGTTTTTTTCTTGCTAAATATTTTTTTAGCAAATACGCAAAAGGAAATAATTAATATTTGAGTATTAATGTTCGATTTAAAATTGATCAGAGGAGTCATCAGTGAAATATCTGGGTATATTAGTGGGTATTTATAATTTTTCTTCAAGTTCAACCTGTTTATTCATTTCTAAAGAGTTTATTTATGCCATATAATGTCTGAATTGAATATACCGGGTGTCCTAAAAAGATCAATATGAATTCAAAAATTTATTTAAAAAAAGAATAGGCCTACAGAAAAACTAGTTACAACAACAGATAGAATAACTCAAAAAGTTTTTTTTCTACTACCTTAGTAAATTTCCACATGAGACCCTTTCGTAGCACGAAGAATTTCAAGACAATATTCCAATTCAATCTACGAACGTTTCAGCATGCTAACATCAACAGTAGCTACAGCTGTTTAGATCTTTTGTTTGAATTCCACGACACTGTTAACTTTTGATCGGTACACAGTATCTTTTTCAGAACCTCAAAAGAAAAAGTCGAGTGGAGCAATGTCAGGAGAAAGGGGCGACCATGCTAAGATGCCATTCCCTCGACATATAGATCTTTCTTCACGGGATCCGTCATTTTGAATAACTGAATTCTTTAAATAATAGTTTGCGTGTTGTGCAGCGCTATCTATGATCAGAAAAATACCGTAGAAAAAACGTTTTGAGTTACTTTATCTATTGTTGTAACTAGTTTTGATGTAGGCCTATACCTTTTTTTTTTTAAATAAATTTTTGAAGGTGTACTGATTTTTTTGGGACAATCTGTATTGTAAACAATTTTTTATCAATTACGATAGCTGTGACACGTGTCGTTTTTTTTTAAATTTAAAATTAAATTAAATTTTAAAAAATCTAAAAAAAACCTTTAGGGACGGAATTTTTGTATTCTAATTTCAAGGTCGGTCAGGTCACAGGAAACAAACAATTTTTTTTGTTTGGCCTAACCAATGACTCGTACATCGCGTATTCTCGATGACGAGTCCCGGGGATGTGTTTGGCACGGGAAGCACCATCGATTGTAAAGTAGCTGCACGTGTGATACATAAACCACCAGAGAGCACCACCACAGAAAGCAACCCGTAAAATCGAGTTCCAGGAGAGTCGAGAGCGATTTTACTGCCCACAAGAATAAATCAAGAAGACAGGATGTAATGGAACTGCTACATCTTCTGGGACGCAACCAGAAAGGAGGAAAAGAAAAAACGGAGGCAGAAATTGGCAAAACGAACGACGCGTTTCCTTTCTCCCCGGCTTTTCTTTTCGAAACCTTGGGAGGCCGAAAGAAGATAGCCGATGTTTCCCGAACGACACTTCCCGCCCGCTCGCAATATCAGATGTCCCACTCTTTAATAAGCAATCTTTTCATTAAAAGACACACGAGAGGAGGATTGAGCAGATATTCGCGTCCAGCACCGGACAAGATGAAAAATAAAAAGGAACTTAATTTTACGGTTCATTTTTCTTCTTCTCAACTCGCGGAGATGGGTCGCTAGATTGTATCGGGAGGGAATCTGCGTCGTAAATGGTAAAAATGGTTCTTTGTCACGGAAGGGTGGTGTCCTATTTGAAAAGACATATCTTTAAAAGTGCTTTGCTAAGAAGTCAAAAGAGCGTTAATTTGTTTCATACTTTTATTCTGTTGAATTGACTTTGATATGGTATGACACATTAGAGATGCGACATCGACAGCAAAACATCGATGTTCAAAATTAAAACATCGATGTTGATAATACATCGCTCCCACACCCATCGATGTTTTTAAAATTCAGTGTATTTAAACTTTTCCCCACATTTCTTGAAACTGGTTTAGCAACTAGTGATGCGACATCGGCTCCAATACATCGATGTTTTTTTATAAAACATCAATGTTTTGAAAACATAGACATCGATGTCGCTTCCCTATGACACATACACTACCCTACAATGAGGGACCAGACGCCAGCGGATTTACATAAAATCAGACTACTTGTTTGAGGGTGTTTTTCGTGGTATGGCCTGGGACCTTTGCATGTTGTTCCTGGTCAATTGAACGCCGACAACTACATGAACATTTTGGACAACCAGGTTCTTCCTACGCTCTGGCAATTTTATGGAATGGTTACTTCCAAGACGACAACGCTCCGTGTCATGTTTGCAGCCTCAGCCTCTGTCAAGCAGTGGTATCAAGATAGGGATGCAAAACGTCTTCCCTGGCCTGCTCAGATTCCCGACCTAAACCCCGTAGAACATTTGTGGGACGAGTGAGAGCGACTCTTACGGACCAGGGAGCTTCGTGGGAAATCTACAGCTGAGCATGCGACATTCTTGCGGCAGAAATGGACACAAATACCCATAGCTGTGTATCGTAACCTTGTTGAAAGTAAGCCCCGAAGGGTTGCTAGTGTAATTGCAGTACGAGGGGGACCATCCCCTTATTAAAGCATGTATTATTTCCCTCATACCATCACATTTTGCTGTCCGGTTCATTATTAGTAGTGTACTAGACTACAGGTTTTCGAACTGTTTCGCGGCTCACGTAGGAGCCTGGTTCAGCGAGGGTATGATATTCCTAGTTTTAAATCACAAATCATTATCTGATGAAAATATTTTATAGAAAAGAACATCTGGTTTATATTGGAATACTATTGGGATAATTGGAGTCTGATAATGGATGCAATGCCAGCCTTGAAGCACGGTTCCCTCTCTTTATGTCTTCCAAGTAAAAGAAAAGGGAGGGCCTTTTTTTATAAGCCGATGATGAGTTAATAGTTAAAGATAGTTAACACAAAATAATAATTCATGCATTTATTGAATTTCATTTGTGGACACTTCAAAAACCAACACTTATGGGGCGCGGCCTCTTCCCTCTGGCAAAGCCACCGATTCTAGAATAATTGTAGCTCAGTCTCCTGGAAACAGGAGCAAATTCTGACCCATTACTGAATCTGCAAACAGTTACAAAATTCCACTCCAAAAACTTCCACTTAACGAAATGCGGCTGATTATTCCCCCCTTTATATTTTCACAGCTGATAAGGGGTTGCCTGCCTTACAGCTGAGCGCAAAGGGCTGTGTCAGTTCGAAATTTCCGGCGCTCTAAACATCTGAACTCGAAAGGTGGTCGACCAGCGCCATCTGTTGCCACCGTGTGACGTCACCTCAACAGGTGAGGCATGTTTTGTCTCCATGGCGACAAAAACGGCAGCTGCTTCCAGTTTTTTGCTTAGGAAGAGTGGCAGCATGTGGGATGACTGTATGGGAGAAACATGGTTGCACTCGTAACGTACATCACAGCGAAAGGGGGCTTACAGCTGTGATTATTCATACACAGAGCACCGAAAGAGTCTGAAAAAATATGCAGCAATATTTGTGCGCGTATCCATTGTCTCGAAGAATTTTAAAGGATGATTTTGTGAATAATTAAAAAAGATGAGCAGACATGGCAATTCTTAAAGACCCTTTAGAAGCATCAGCGAAAAACCAGTTGCTTTGGAATGTTTTACGTAAGAGTAACCATTTCATTATACAAATAAAATTACTTAAGTCCATCCACAGTAGCGTTGCCATGATTTCGTTTTGGAGAAATCGAGAGACAAAATGCAATTTTTTACGCCTTCCCGTTTTTAAACAATTTAAGGAAGGAAACAAATCATGGAAATGGAAAATTTAATTTCCCATTCGAATTTTCTCTTCCCATAATAATTTGCAGATCAGGAAGTTTTTCTGTAGAAACTGCGAAAACTACTTGACCTTATGAAATAGTGTAAAAAAAAAAGTAAATTGTAAAAAAAAAATTAACTCTCGGTAACGAATATTAGAAAAAGGTCAAAATATATTTATATTATCAGAAGTTCTGTGATTGACTGAGCTAATACTAATGAAGTCCTTCCCAAAAATTATGAGTACCACAATAAATTGAACAATACTATTTTATTTTGGCAGAGAACAATTCCTATATCAGCAATTCACATTAATTTGTCTTTTCATTTCTCCAACGAGATAACAGCATGATACATGGTATAATATGAAAACACATTTAAACATTTATCTTTTCGGTAGAATATCGGTACCAATTTATGTCACAGAAATTTAGTCAAGAGTTGCGTCACACAGCGGGAGCAACACAACGAATTATTGGCGTAGGTCCTGGATCAATCCCAAAAGGTAATAGTCGAGAAGGGAACAGTGAGTTTCAATCTTTTCATGTCATTGAACACAGAAACAAATTTTAAAATTCTGCGGTTCACCAAAAAAATTTCCGAGATCACAAAAAAAATATCATTTATAAAAATTATTACCTACGGTAAAGTTGCCTTTGACGACACTTGACTTACTGCTCCTAACTTTCTAACTGATAAACGCTTTATTTTCAAGCAAACCAATACAAAAATTCATGTTGCATGTTAAAAACTTCCAAAACTGAAATTGGTCAGACAGACTTTTAACCCAAAACAAAAAAAACCACTCGAGTTTAAACAGTTATTAAGCATTGTCTTGAATCGCAAACTCAGCAAGCGATGAAAAAAATTTCCAAGACATCCTCTAGTAAAGGCACATGTGCGAAAGACGCTCAAGGAAGTGTATGAGTAATGGACAATTCAAAGCCACCGACGAGCCTCGAGCAAAATGAATCCCCGACAGAAACGAAGAAAAAGCGCGCTAATGAAGGATTTGACTTCTGTGAAAGTGGAGCGATCCGGCAAAGTTTAAGCGCTTGAAAAAAGGAGTAGAAACGTTTTCGGTTTTCTTATCTCAAATCGCTGTCACGAAGACGATCCCAAAACCGAGTCACATCGCTTTTTCTTCCACGAGAGCGCGATCCAATGTAAATGGGCTTCAGTCATAGAAGGTAGGTATTTTAATTAACGTCATTCTTGAGCAACACAACGGGCTATCGACGACGGTCAGGGATCAATCCTAAAGGGCAAGATTTTTACACACGTAATTTTGAACCATGGTCAGAAGACGAGGCAACACCTTAGCTGGCATTCCACTCTCCAAACTTCCACACCACGCCAACGTGACGACATTTGAGGCCACGACAGATTTAACGTGCAGCAGCCCCATTTGTACACGACGGTATTTAGCTGGATTCGAACTCGCAACCCTTACCCAGTCCGAGAAGGATCCTTTTCAGTTCAAATTCTAATTTAAATACGCAAACTTTCACAAACCTTAAAACTGGAACCGTACTGGGATGAAAAGTAGAAAAGTAGAGCATTACAAAAAAACTTAACTGTGTTTTGTCCTATAATTTCAGAACAAGAAATATCCAGAAGATTATATTGCGTAGCGTAGATAAAGGATGCCCGAACCTGACATGACCTTCGGACTGAGTGCGCATGCGCATTGAGCGCGGAAGAGGTTCGCAATTCTACGGTGTTGGGCGAACTATGGGCCAGTGTAATTTTGGATCGCGTAAGCGATGTTAGTCGAAAATTACCAAACTACGCTACAGCTAATATAGTACAATTGCTATTCCAATTAATATCTTCTGCACTTTAATCGTTCCAGCAAATTAATTCTTAAATATTCCCACACACTAATCAATCGTTCAAACTTCCTATGTGTGCATTATTCATTCTGAATCCAATGTCCAAACTCTAGTCATTACACATCCACGAAAACAAAATGAATATCAAAAATGGCTCCCAAGTTCAAAATTCTGGCAGTTGAGTTGGTTGGGTTTTACGGCGCGAGGGCCATATTAGGCAAACGTGCGCCAAACACAAGACAGATAACGGCAAGTAACGGACATACACACATGGTAAGTTCTACTGACACCGAAGAGAAAAATACAAACAGGACAAGTAACAGGAATATAATATGCTTCTAGAGCAGAGAACCCCTGAGACACGGCAACGGAGGGAAAGTGCTTTAAGTGTCATTGGCACGTGATACTTTGCTCTAAAATTCTAACCCTGCGACAATTCGATGGGGAAAAAAAGACAAAATTGCCCCCAGCCCCATCCAAAATAATTTTTTTAATTAATTGTTTGATCCATTCCCCGATTGCACGTATATTTCTGGAAACACAGCCAAATCACTTAAGAATTTTGCAATAGTGGTACAATTTTTTTAAATAATATCAGTCTTCTCCCAATTTTAGTGGCTTATTATATACAAAATGAATTGGCTAACGCACAAAATGTACTAAAAAGACGCTGAAAATTTCACCCGGTTTAAAATTAAAAAGCTTATATGTTCTTGGCGTCCTAACAGCAAAATTAGTGTACCAAAAAAAATTTTCTCTGAAGAAAATCCCGAAAAATATCTTCCCCGTCGACTTTAGAAAAAAAGGAATTGAACTTATCGTTGACCATTGGTAAATTTTCAAACAAAATCGCCGAAATTTTCAAAAAATCGCCATAAATTTTTGAAAATAGGAATTTTTTTTTGAGTACGATTTTGCTGAAAGACCTCTAGTGATCAAAGTTGAGATATAGTGGCAAAAAGAAACTTTTTAGTGGAACCTGAAAATCACTCGTTTCCTCAGAAAACAGTCTCGGCAATTTCATACACAGATGACAAACTCAAGAGTATGATGACTGACACAGCACTTATCACTCCAACTATCCACCACCGAAAAGAGATCCACCAAGAGACAACCCAAACCTTGGAGACAACCCGTCACACACTTCCACAAACCTTTCCTTTCACCCTCCTCTTTTCGGAGAAAAGCTCCCCAAAACCACAAAACAGGTTTTCAACACAGATGGGAGATATTTTTCATCTCTCATCCCCGAGAGAATCTCAGCATCCACGGATCAAGACAGCCACCAGGCTGGCTCAAGAAAATGGGGGAAACACGATAGCTTCCAACCAGCACATCCCATGCATTTCGCTTCTCGGCGGTATCTCTCGCACAACCGGTGTTTTTTCTTTCTCGTCCCCGTCTTGTGGGGTGGATGATGAAGGGTATTATATATTATGGTTAGTGCAAGGGGCCCCTGTGAAATCCGATCGGGGTGGGAGATAATCTTCAACAAGTGTTCCACTTTCGTGTTTTGACGGCAAGTGGGTACGGGGAAAAGTACTCTCCGAGATGGGGTTTGTCTGTAAAAATGGATTGCAATCTGCTTTTCAATGGATTCCAATCCATTCCACTGGAGATAAAAGAAAACCGACGCCCTCCATTGGAAGGCTCTCTCAAAAACATCATTCTCAAGGTAGAAAATAAATGTTAAAAAAAATTACTGATACATTTTTACTGTAGAAGAGAACAATCTGACAGTGCATATCCCAGAGGCAGTAAACCCAGAGGTTTCATTCAGAATAACACGAAACGAAAGGAAAACTTGATTGAGTTGTTTTGCTTTTAACCCTAAAAGGATAGATTTCGCCAAGTAACCCGCCATCCGCCTTGATTAACATGACATTGAGTAATTACTTGACGGCGTTTTTCATAATGCAATTACAATGAAATCCCGTCAGCACAGGTTCTTTGTTTTCAAATTCAGCGCCTCAGCCATTTTCGGCCTTGTATTATCCCGACAATTATATCAAAAAGAGAAAAAAATCATATAAAAATGTAAATTTTCATAAAACAAAAACACAGTATTTATCATCACTTGATTTTACACCTCGCAGTTATCACAGCCCCCCACACACACACACACTTAGGGCCAACACTCAATTTGTAAACCGCAGTTGCAAGTTTAGTTCAATTTGTACACCTTTGGTTTGCCTAACTGCATCAATGTTCCGTTGCAATTCGGAAGTTCCCTGACGAAAAAAATATGGCGCGAGTTCATTTGCAACTTTGAGGTGCTCTGTGGAATCGTGGCGGCTGGAAAAAGAAACGTTTCCACTATAAGGGAACCGACAGCCACGTGTGGCAATAACTTAGGGTCGGCGTCCGCTTCTTGTGCACCCCGATTTCCACCCGACACCTGGTGTTTGTGACGGACCGCCGGCTAACGGTTTCACGACCCTTTCGCACGTGTGGGTATGACACCCCTTGAGTGTGGGAGGTGTCATTTAAAAAAGCGACGGAGATTCCCAGAGTAAGGTAAAGGACTTGAGAGACAGAAGCCACAGAGGAAGGGGGTGGACGAGATAGCTCTCGAGAATTATACGGGGAAGTCAAACCCCGGGAGAACAAAAATACAAACTGAGAAGAGAAACTTACTATTTCTTAATGAAACAATCGTGCACTGATCGTTTGTTGTACATACATCTGTAAATAGTGGTCCTATTGTATTGAAATCCTTTTAAGTGTAATAAATTGCTTAAAACTGCTTAGTCCCACTCCATTTGTATTATTGTGGTGCCCCAAATCATCACAGAACCGTCAAAACTATTACTAAATACAATACACTTCATTGCCTGATGTATTTATCCGTAACTTAGTTTTAGTAGCGACTTTACGGAACGGAAATACCGAAAACCGCCAACAGTTTTAGAAAAAAAACACAACGATGAAGCAAAACGGTTTGCCAATAAGTTCAGTAACCTTTTTACAATTACGTCAGCCTTATAGTTCACTAATCAGAATTTCAACTGTTAAAATACCGTACATGCGCTATTTTTTTAAACAATACAAGGGCTCACAGAAAAATCCAACTGCAGCAGCATATTCAGGTTTTTGCAAGAGACACGTCAGTGAGCAAGTTGCTGACACAGAATCGACCATTATGTAGGAAATTCCATCAATTATATCCTATTCGAATAGAGAATGGTAATTACAGCGTCGTTCGCTTGCACACGTCAGTGTTCATAATGGTCCAGTATCATGCTGCTTTCATTGATTATCCAGCCCGTGGGAAAAGCCATTTCACTTCGTTCAGCAATCAAAGTATGGAATATAAAAACAGTTTTCCCAAAATCAAAAGGTGATCAAGGGCGTTTCCAGCACACTATTGTCAAGGGTTTGAATAAACCATTAACACCATTAATAATGGAGGGCCTACTAGGAACTCAGTTCACAGCAGCGCCATAGGTATACCTCGACTAGAGTCAAATCTACTAAGCAGGCTGAAGTTAACAATACTGTTAAAGGGTTCCCACTTTTCAAGCAAAAGAATAAGGGTCATTTAAAGTTGGTTTTACAATTTTTGAAGCTTTATTTTTTTTATGGACAAAACTTGTGGAAAATAACAGCATCAATTTAAATAAATAGTAGCAAAAAGTTTCCTTTTAAAACCCTATTTTAGTTGCTCAGGCACAAATGAATTGGCTAAAATACAAAATAAACAATTTAAGCATGAAACAAACGTTGAAAAAATCTCGCCAAAAAATTTAAATTTATTAAAAAACTAAAGATTTTTTGTTTTTATGACAATCTAGAAACTCTAGACTACGTTTTACTGTCATAGTTACTTCGAAGTTGGCGTCGTCCCTTAAAAAATTTTCTCAAAGAAAAATTAAAAATTCTTTTTTCCCTTCCTCTTTTAGTTTAAAAAAGGGACTAAATTTTCGCTGACCTTAGTTGAGTTTTCAAATTTTTTTATATAACCCATGAAGACATAACTTCAATAAGTAAAGAAACTGAAAATTCGTTACTATAGACGTTAAAAACAACCATGCATTATAGAGTTACAAATTGCAGTGGTAAAACAATTCTCAAAGCTATAAGTGTAAAAAAAAATTTCAAACCGAAATCGTTGGACTTAATTTGATTTTTAGCTTAAGAAATCCGGGAAGTAGTAATAGTAATGGTTATATCTTAATAGACATTGAAGGAATGACGCAGATAATAAAAATGAAATACTTCTTAATAACACAATCAAGCTTATGAATAAACTAAAAATTAAAATGAAATTTTTATTCATGAAATCGATATTTATCACTCATTAAAATCATTGAAGCTTAAGATTTTCCGACTTCATTGAAATTTGACTTTCTGTTTCAATGATCTAACCTGATTCAAACGCTAAGAAAATTGAGAAATTCAAAATTTCACAAGCAGAGCCTGTACCCATTCTTAAATTTTAATTCCAAATCACACGGGAAATTTTAAAATCGGATAAAAATTAAAACAAATCGCACGCAATAACTGCTTTCGTCGCCAACAGATGGCGACTCGATACAGAACTAAAACCTTGACGTAAACGGGTTTGTGTCAGCTGCTTCGTAAATATACGAAACGATAAAAAAATAAAAACAAGTTAATTCATCTAACGCTGACAGCTTTGGGAGAAAATGACAATTTCATTCACGTTCTTGTCAGAATCATTTTCGAAAGTGACGGGTCGTTTAGAGGTCAGCGCGCAGTCTCTACAAGCCAGATTTATGGAAAGAACGCATCTGCTCAAGTGGAAATATTCGCTAGGATTCAATATAGGAGAGAAAGAAACTGCAAAAAGAAACACCAGCGCAGCAGGTGCAGAAAATATTTAAATAAAATAGGAAATAATAATTCGTGCTCATACTTCCAACACCTGTCGGGAAAATGTCGAATACATTATGCAAATGACACAAAATAACAGACTATAACTTGAAAGAAAACATGAATTCAAAAAAAAAAAATTATACATTTCAAGAACTCTGGGGGCGTATAATTTAGCAAGTCCTGTAAATTTCATAAAATATTTTCAAAATATAGTTTATGATATTTTAAATGAAAATGCCATTTTATTAAATATGCTTTGATGTAATCTTTTCTTTATTGAAAATCCAAATTTATTTGCATTGTTTTGGCAACCAACTAAAAAAACCAGATGTAGGAAAAATATTATGTGACATTTTGAGGAACAAGTTTACAAAAACTAGAAATTAGTTCAATTTACCCTTTTGCGAAATAGCTTTCTTCGACAAATGAAATCTTAAGGAAACAAGTATTGAAGAATTTCACATAAATTCTTCGGGAGAGGGGGGGGGTGTAATAATGATGACAAAAAAATAATGACATGTAAAAAAACTAGATTTATGATAAGAATCACTCTTTATGTTCTAAAGTAGAGCCTATAAACAACCTGTTGTGTGAGAGACTGCATTTTTCTGTTTATATTCATATGCTACCAATTATAAGAAAAATTTGATGAACTAGTGGGCCTGCCCCCTGCTCGCCAACCCCCGGAGGATTGCTTCGCAATCCTCATTGGTTCGCTGCGCGAACCTGTGCTCGCTTCGCTCGCCTCAATGAAGACATGTGTCCTAGCAGAAGGAATTGTTTACAAAATATGTTATCAAAACAATGTTTTTCAAATCTAAATTTGCTGTATTACAGAAAAAATATATACATTATCTAAAATCAGAATTCAAATGAAAACTTTGTGCAAATTTTGACTCGAAATGTGAGCGTTGCTTTGGAAATTGAATACCCAGCATGTTTTTGTGTGTACATTTTCCCAACACTCAAACGACCCACACTTTTTCATTGAGTTTGTTGCCGAAAAATGTAGTGCAAGCGTCTTGTTGAACTATAATTGTTGGACCTGAAAAGGACCTCCCCTTTCTTTGACTTCTATTATAAACTAACTTCAACAGCTCATTAAAATTTCCTTTTTTTTTTTTTCCCAATAAAATTTCATCCGATAACGCTATAAATTCAATCGTTGCGCGAGACTTCGCGATAAACAAACAATCGTACAGTGCTGCCAAAACGCGATTACAAATAACGTCTTTTTTGCGTGCCACGTAAGAGAATTATATATATAGATGTTTAAAGACTGGGATAAAAGTTAAGAAAGTGTGTTTATTTACTTCCTTTTCACACGAAACTTGCAAAAGCGGTCCCGATAGTTCTTTGAAATACATAAACTGATATATACGTTTCTCTACTAGAGAAAAGGACTACAAATCCCTAGCCAATCATTGGTTCGCTGCGATAACCATGCTTGGTTCGCTGCGATAACCATGCTTGGTTCGCTGCGATAACCATGCTTCGTTCGCTGCGATAACAATGCTTGCTTCGCTTGCAATGTTATTGGCTATGTTGCTATGTTATGCAATGTTGCCTTGGCATTAAAACATTTTAGTTACTTACTTAAACTACAGATTTTACGGACATAACATCTCAAATATAATCACATATTTTACATATCTTCCCAATAGTCAACTCTTTCAAGAATGTGGATTCGTCGGATATTTTTTTTTAAACATATGACCGTATTGGAATTTAATCCATAAACAAAGCAATGGTCGGAATCAAATCAAGGAATTGGTAGCCGACTTAGTCTGGAAATGGTAGTTAACGAATATACATATTTTTTCCATATCTCTCTCTATATAGAAAAAGGATGTGCGTGTGTATATTCTCTATACAAATCTACACCGTTTGACCAATCCACACCAAATTTAGAACACCTATACTTTAGAACACTGCGGAAAACGTGCTATTTCTTTCCTCTCTTCAGACTAATCTGTAGCCATGAAAATAGGCACACAGATAGTCCTAAAATTCTCCCTCGAAGCCCCAATTTTAAAATCTAAAGTTTGTTTTCCTGCAATAAATGGACATGGACAAGGAAACACGTTCTACAGTATTTGTGTATTTGAGTTAACGCAGGGAAATATCGCCGTCATATTTTAGCTGTAGCGGTCCTATTTGAAACCCGAGCTAGTTATTCAGCTAGTATGGAACAAATACTGCGGTTCCAGGCTTGATAAACCACAATAACCAATTGAAAAATCATGATATTAACATTATATCCAGAAACAGTGAGGTATCTTTCACGGAGGAACTTTGCTTTAAAATTAACTTGAACTAGTTAAATGTCTTTGTTACAATACTTGACAGTGCAACTTAAAATTGATTTAATTATCATGTAAAAAATTTAATTTTCTATGGACGATTTAATTCTTAAGCGGAATTAAATCGTTTGGCCATGCTGCGCCAAATATAGTAGACACTTATTTTAAACATAAATGCTGAACATTCCTAGAAAGAAAGTTTTACTGACACAGAAAATACAGCAGGGAAGAATCGAACCTGTGCTGCCTATAACTCGCAGGTTGCTAGAGCAGTGAGCACACCAACTGTCTCTTTTGTATGCTACGTCTATGTATTTCGTCGGTTCAGAGACGAATGCCATAAATAGACACTTTATCTGAGACACAATGCTGATTTTCATGAGATGGACATGCATAGCCATATTGTAATCTGCTTGATAAATTGTAACACTGTCAAAATACTTATAAATATTTTTTGTTTTTAAAAGTGAAAACTAAGTCTTTTAACAGCAGTATTGCACGAAAAAAAATTTGTCAGCACACGAGTTTGCTCATCGTTAATTCAAGTGTTCTTGTTACGATCACGTTAATTTGATACTTTCATTTCAGGTCGGGAATCGAAGATTGTTCGGAGAAAGCAATCGGAAGAGAAAAAATCGCCAATTTGGCGAGCACGAGAGAGCTTGATAACGTATTCAGCTGACGTCACTGGAAGTTACGAAGACAGTAATTATGTAAAGCGCGCTCGTGGTCTGATGAACGAGTCTCATCGGAAATCAGATTCCATGATAAGTCTTGTGCAATAATCGGTTGGCGGCAGCAGAACGTGGGCCACAACCTGTTCCGAAATCCTTCTAAAAGTGGTGTTGGAAACGGAAGTTGCAGATAATTGCGAATTCTATGCATGGACCTTCTATCTATTCCATCGCTCAAAACTGATTTCACAGTTCGTTCCGCAGGTACGGACGAGTTGGTAGTAGAAAACAAATCGCACGCATTTTTTCTCGACTCCCGGGAATTGAAAATGTTGGGTTTTATTGGAACTCTGATGGTGCATACTGATTGGATGGGGAAAACAGGCGAAGGAAGGAAAACAAAAATATCAGATTTTGCAAAAAAAAATTATAAAGAAGAAAGATTGATGTTTCGCATCTTTTTGAAAAAGATTTTATGAAATTTGAAAACGATTCTGATTAATTATGAACAAATCAGAATTCGAATTATGAAAATTTTAATAAGGATGTGAACGAATTTCACAAATTTCCAGTGAAAATTTGCTTTTTCTTTGATGGGCACTAATTAACATTCTGCCAAGCGAATTCACTTTACATTAAAAGCGCAAAAAACCCCAACTTGTATCCCTTTTTAAATTTCATTGTGTCTAAAAAACATTTTGAGTCTTAATTTCAGAAGAAAAAAAAAACATTTTAATAGTTCTGGACTGTACGAACTGCACATCTGGATCCAATACGAATATTTGAATAGAACTATTGTTTTTTAGTATGCTCACAGCTCTCAAAAGCATGTATTATTGGCGTCATATTGGTGAGTTCGTCGGTTCGGTTTCTATGGCATAAGGGTGACGGTTCTTTGTTTTCTGATTTCATGGCGGAGTGAGCCATATTTAGGCGGGAAAAAAAATGGTTTGTTTCTTGTAACCCGACCGACTCTGAAATAACAATATCAAAATTTCGACCTAAAGTTTCTTTTACCCTTTTTTTTTATTTAATAAAAAAAAAACGTTCGTCCAATCGATTAATTGATCACAATGTCACAGCAATCGTAATCGATTAATATATTATCGAACATAATTTTGACCCGAAAAAATAAATATACCCAGGTATTTTACATCACTGATCACACCTCTGATCAATTTTAAATCAAACATTAAATACTCAGATTTTACATATTTCCTTTTGCGTATTTTCTAAAAATATTTAGCTTTTTCCTTCTAACCAACTCTAATATTTTTGCTCATGTCACAGGACACAAAAATTTTTTGGCCTTAGCCAAGCTACCAACTTTAAGCCAAAAAGAGAAAGAAAAAAAAAGAGTGATTGGATATCTCTCTCTGGAGCCCGACACACATGTTTACTTAATACAATAAACCCCATGGAAAAAGGAGATATTCCAGGCCACATTTGGCCCAGCAGCGCTGAACGCAAGAGATCAAACAACGAGCACGCACCTGCAAGGAAAGTTCTACTGACACAGAAAAACGAAACACACCCACATAGGAATCGAAACTTCGTCGCCCACAAATCGCAGATTGCTAGTGCAGTGGGAAAACCCAGTGAGATGCGTTCATACGACGCGAAATAACAAAGAAAAACTATTCCCCACAAGGTCGAAGTATCGCTTCCGTTTCTACGCGTATCGTTGGACACGTTCAAGCTCCAATTAATAAATAATGGAGCTTGGGGGGAAAAAACATCTCCATCCCAAGCGTTCGATCCCGACTGTGGCAAGAATCAACAAAACAAATCGCAACTCGGCGATGCAGATCCGAGTCAGCTAACGAGGGAGAAAGACATCCGCCCGGCAGATGAGTCTCAAAGCTACAAAGGATCATCTCGGAACAGAAACAAAGGACATCAAGTAATCCAAGCGTAAAACGCGCACTAAATGGGCTTCGTATGAATGGCTTTTGGAAGTCGGTGTTTGTTCGGTGAAAGGAAGCCGAGTGGTACGCAAACGATACTTATTTGAATATTTTGTTTGAATAGATTCGATCTTTCCACTACAGCTACAACTTGTCCTTTCAGGGGACATCTCTCTATATTAAAAAAAAGTTACCGCCGCCGCAGGATTGAAAAATGGTTTGTTCTTCATCGTATTCCCTGGACAATTATTAAGATTTATTTTTTCGATGCGGCTATTAGTTTATGGCTTATTAAGTGTCAAAATTGAAGAAGCGAAATTTCTTCCGCGAGTGAGCAAAACACATACAAATTTTCAGTCTTCAACCGTGAGTTTTTTTTTTTAAAGAGTACCTCTCAACGTAAATTTTTGCAGCTCGTCGAGTAATTTAGTTTTTGATCATATTTTTTTGAAATTCGGGAAAAATTAGGACATTTTTGTTACTTTTTTTTAAAATTGCCGTATCTATATTTTATTACTATTAGTTTTTAATTTTTAAAATATCGCAGTATACCTCAGAATATACTCTTTCTTACGGTACTATTATTTTTGAAATCGGTTAATAATTAAATTGGATGCCATCAAAAGTTGATCATACAAAATTCGGAATCTTTGGACATTTTCGCTACTTTTTGTTTTACAACCGTTATATCTACAGAAAAAAAAACATTATTTTTTAAATTTGAGAACATCACTGAATACATTACATTACACTCTTTCTTATGGTACAATTATTTTTCAAATTGGTTAATAAATAAAATCGAAGCAATTAAAAGTTGGTCATACAATTTTCGGAACTTTCAGATCGTAATTTTCGATACAAAACTAAAACTGTCATATCTATATCGTATTACTATTAGTTTTTAATATCGCAGTATACCTCAGAATGTACTCTTTCTTACGGTACAGTTATTTTTAAAATTGGTTCATAAATAAATTTGATGCAATCAAAAGTTGGGGGCACAAATTTCATATTTTTTATTTCGCGGAGCATTGTATTCGCAGAGGGTTGTATTTTTTACTATCGGGTTTGCCAGATATCAAATTTATCGTCGCAACAATTGCCATAAAAACGATTTCTTTTTATTTGGCGAGGAAAAAGGCTCGCTTTTTTCCCTCTGTTCTCAGACGGTTTAACGAGAAAGTACAAAGTAAAGATCGTAAAGTTTGGAGATTAACACCGTTTACTTAAAATTGTACAGGGAACAAGATGCAGAAGATTTTTTACTGATGCGGCTATTAGTATAGGGTGTATTAAGTGTTAAAGTAAAATAAAGTGAAATCACTTGCTAAAGAGGTATTGGTTTGCGAAGCAAACCAAACGGGATTGCTTAGCAATCCCCGGGGGTCGGCGAGCGTAAGCGAGCAGGGGTCAAAGCACTCGCTGTGACGTCATGGACCGGAAAGTGAAATCAGGATAATACGAATTATTCAGATAGTTTCACTCTGCGAAAGGACTGTTGGTTTGCGAAGCAAACCAAATGGAATTGCGTAGCAATCCCCGGGGGTTGGCGAGCGCAAGCGAGCAGGGGGCGGAGCCCCCTAGTCATTCAGATTCGTAGACCGCAATTTACGTTTTAGTTATTGAATGAATGAGGTATCCGCATATTTTTCAAAAACAATTCACAGAAGAAATTTTGCGTTTAAGATATTTCTGATCAATTTCAAGATTTCTGGTACTTTAGGTCACTGGAACGGAAACATTAGGTAGGTATTTAATTAACGTCGCACAGGAGCAACGCATCGGGCTATTGGCGACGGTCCGTGATCAACATCTTGCAATTGTGAACCAAGTTTAGATGACGAGGTCAATACCTGAGCTCGCCCTTCACTCTTCAAACCACGCCAACGTGGGGACATGTGAGGTAACGACAGATTTTAAGTGCACCAACTTGCTTTGTACACGATGGTCTTTGGCTGGATTCGAACTCGCAACTCCCGGTTGTTAACCTGTTATTCTTCCTACCGGGCTACCGCGGCCACAGAAATATTAGGTTTTAGGTTGGTTGAGTTTTATAGCACAATGGCTATTTTATGCAAGCTGTTTACTAGTAATAGAAAACTGTGTTTAGATAATGCATTAAATGGTAATGGTAATTTTAGTTAACGTCGTACTAGAGCAACACAATGGGCTATTGACGACGGTCCGGAATCAGTCCCTTAAGGGAAAGATTCGAGGACAACACCTCGTAATTTTGAACCACGGTCAGATGACGAAGCAACACCTGAGCTGGCACCCCACTCTCCAAACTTCCACGCCAACCCAACGTGAGGACTTTCGGCCACGACAGATTTAAGGCGCACCAGCCGCCTCTACACCATACGTTTACAAACATCCATGCCCGGGCCCGGATTCGAACCAGGAACCTTCCGATCTAGAGGCTAACACCGTAACCACTATACCGGTTGGTCGGCATAATGCATTAAAATATGTAAGCTTCTTTGGGTCCAGACATAGCTGTCAACAAACTTTTTCAGTTATGAATGTTAACAAAGCGAAAAATGGGCTCGTGAAAATTTAGAATCAGTTATGCGCTTAGCTACTGAAGTCAAACCAAGTATTAAAACAATTGTTAAATCAAAGCAATGTCACGCATCAAATGGAATTTAATTTTTATTCTTTCTTTTTTATAACAATATAAAATATTATTATAGGTATAAAATGCTAGATTCTGCTGTGTTTCAGTGGCTATTAAAGTTTTGATTGGTTGTGTGACGTCACGAGTAGGCGGAGCTTCTAATTTTTTGATGGATAGTGTGATGTTACGAGCGAACGTAGCTCATTGTTTTACCAGTGTTGATCAAAAATTAAGTTAACAGATAGTGGTGGAAAAAGTTCCATACATATATACATAGCCAGTGATCAACAAAAGTTGAAAGATAGTGGTGGAAAAAAGTTTACACACAAACCAGAGATCACTTACCGTCGATTTTTAAAAATATATATAAATGAAGTTTGACCAAAATAAATATATTTTGTTCTGCACCCCATCGTTGTCGGGGCATTTATCCTGGAATAAATAGTAACTATCTATAAAATAAATAATATGACATAACTTTCGTGGCCTTTAGGCAGCCGTTCCCGTTATTCACAGGCAAATCTATTTGGCCCTTGGTTCTAACAAGTGTGCATCCCTGAACAACGATATCAGCTTCATGAAACATTCAGCAACAACATTGAAATATTCTGGAACACTCACATTAATATCACAGTCGATAACTTTCCTTGCATTTTTTTCTACCATTGTTTAAATTCCACCACCACCGAACACGTACTGAATATTTTAATGGACAGGATGTTACGTCGGCACATACCGGTGTCTTCATAAAAATCGCGTTCGAAAGAGTAACCTTAAATTCGTATGCGCCGCACAGCACGTGATATTGGATTTCCAACACCGAACTACTCCCCACGAAAGCTTATGAATGAAAGATGAAGATTCGTGGCGGCGGAAATGGTCTGCACCCAATCCACGAGATCCCTTACGTCACAGTTTATGAATGGGATTTCTGGTGTTATGTGTGATTCAATATTCGCTCTCCAATCCGTATTTAAGAAGTTTGGGAATTGAATTAATACTTGTAGGAATGAGAGAAATATAAATGAGCCGTTATTTTTTAAAGTGGTATAAGTCCACTTTGAAATAAAATTAGTTTATGTTCTTTAACAATTTTAATAATTATTATTGTATAGTAAAATTTAAAAGGTTTATAGTGTAAAAAAAAACCATCCAAATTGAGTAACGTCGGCCAATATTTTCAAATTAATTTAAACACAAACCCTTAAATATCTCGATGTATGGAAAAAAATGTACTTGTAGGTACCACTTTCAAAAATTACGGCTCAAATAGTCTATTCGAGTTCAAAGTTCATGTTATATAATTTCAATCTGTATATTGGTGAAGTATTTGTGTTAGAAAATGATTTTACGATGAAATTAGTAGGTTACACTAAGATCAGAAACATCCTTTCGAGAAAAGTGATATCTCAGAAAAAGTGAATTTAAAAGACGGTCGAAAGATTGAAACTTCTTTGAGCATACTTTATTTTTAATTTTGAAATGTTTAATTCGTTCTAACTTTTATTAATTGTAATAAATTTCTAGATTTGATTGCCATGGAAAGATTCCATACAAATTTCTAAATTTGATTGCCACATCGAGAGGAAATATATTTCAAGTAATCAAATTCTAAATTAGGAATTCCAAACTCTTCTTCCACGTTGAGTTCTAGTTTAAATTATGTTTGGAAACACTGCATTCCTCATATTCCGACGAGCCAACATTTCGCCAATTATTGCATAAGCAGAGTTTCAAACTAAATTTTAAATGAAATTACATTCCTTAGAAGAGTACTTAAATCATTAAATTATCTAATGAATTATAAATTCGAAAGAAATTTCGTAGCATTACTCCATCAAAACTCATTAAAGTTAAAATAAAAAAATTTCAGGGACGATAAAACCGTTCATATTTGAGATTTAACAATTCGTCAACAGAGAACTGCTGTACACTTAGAAACTCTTGAAACAAGATGAATATTAAAAATACCAATAATGTTTAAACCTCGCGAAGAAAAAATATTGAGTCTACGAGGTGCAGATAGTATGAAAGTACTCTTTAGAAGGGCACGAAATATCAATTTAACTTTTGCAGTTCCAAAAAATCGCAGCGATTTTGGCTATAAGGCTATTTATAAGTCCCCAAATCACGATACCCTTGAGAAAATTCCTAATATTGCCGCAATTTATATTTTCCAGATAATTATATTCTACAAACATGGATCATTTATCTTTTTCCGTTAAGTCATCAGTCAGTTTATATCATAAAACGGTTTTCAAAACCATTTTTCAATGAAATATTACTCTTTAACCGACAATGCAAACTAGAAAATTATCAAACTTCCTGATGAATTAAAAATTTGAAAAAATTGTAATTCGAATATAAGCTAGAAAATAATCAAATTTCTGGATGAATAAATATTCGAAAGCAACTGCAGGTTCATTAAGAGAGCACGAAGTGTCAATTACTAAAAAGCCAAAATATCACGCAGTTGTGGCTAAGTCAAGTCTGACAAAATCATTCATCCAATAATTACCGTACGCTGCATTTTCCAAGAAATTACAGCTTCTCCAAACATGGAAAAAATAACACTTATCAGCAACATTTGAATTCGATTTAATGGATTCGATCAGTCGGTAAAATCTTGGTTCTCAGCCTAACTTGCAATACATCAATCCAATAAACAAACCAAAAAGATCCCCCAAATCAACTCAGGACTGGTATGACTCTGAATAATCTCAAGATCAAACAGGCGTTAAAACGGAGAGGCAGCATTTCCATTCGAGATCCATTAGCCAAGCGTGAAATCTGTTGTCAAGAAATCTGAATAAAAAAGGACAGCCAAGCAATCGAACAAGCCCATCCGAATCTCAACCTGTTCGCGCAGGTGGCATCAAAAGGGGGGAAAGATAGAATCTACCCAATCTGAGTGCTATTTGCAGAAAGGGACTTCAAAGGGATAGAAAACCGGAGAAGGGAGGGGGGCTTGAAGGTGACCGTCAAAACCAGTCACTTGAGGTTGCATATGGCATCCATCGATAAATGGCTCATTTGTTGCCTCCAGAGATGGAAGATGTAGTCGTGATTTTTCCGCAAGGATTCTTTGGAGACGAGAGGCAATTAACGTAATGATGGTTAAGCATAGACAAAAGGCTAAAGATGGGAGCCTGTCATGCAAGGGTTTCTGGAATCACGTCGCTCGGCTGCGCAGCGTGGGTTCGAGGTTCCTGTCCGTACCATTCACTGGCGATTCATTGCAATGGTACTCGAGACGTGGTTTTATATTTGGTTAAACCGCAAAATAAGTTATAATTCTCAGAACTAGACGAAGGTTTCTGGGGTTCATTCGGAACGATCCATTGGTAGACAGTTGAATTAACTAACATCGCACGGGAGCAACACAACGGGTTTATTGCCCGGTATAAAATCCAAAGACAACGCCACGTAATTTTGAACCAACGGTCAGATGACGAGGTCATATCCGAGCGCTGGAACCCCACTCTCCTAACTTCCACACCGCGCCAACGTAAGGTAATTTTTAGTTAACGTCGTACAGAGCAACACAACGGGCTATTGACGACGGTCCGGGATCAGTCCCTTAAAGGAAAGATCCGAGGACAACACCTCGTAATTTTGAACCACGGTCAGATGACGAAGCAACACCTGAGCTGGGACCCCACTCTCCAAACTTCCACGCCAACCCAACGTGAGAACTTTCGGCCACGACAGATTTAAGGTGCACCAGCCAACTCTACACCATACACTTACAAACATCCATGCCCGGATCCGGATTCGAACCTTCCTATCTAGAGTCTAACACCTTAACCACTATACCGGTTTGCTGCCAACGTAAAGACATTGGGACAACGATATTTAACATGCACCAGTGCCCCGTGTACACGACGATAGGACCTAGCTTTGAACTCTCTCCATTTGCTATCCGCTACTCTTTCAACTGGGCAACCAATTACTGAAACACAGAAAAATTTCATTCAAGAAAAAAAGGGTTTAAAATACGAACGTTGTCAAAAATCATGCCCTTGGTCATTACAATGTTTATATACATCCACCATTTCTTAAACAATTCGGAAATTGTACCTAATCACAACATTATGGCAAATGAAGGTAAATGCATACGTGCCATTGAAGCTCGACAAATTTCTAGCCCTTAAGGGGGCCCGGGACACATCAGAAAATTTTTTTTATTAATTAATTTAGAATTTTTTATTTTTTTGTACTGATTACCCATCTAACTAATAAACAAAATCACAACACTAAAGTTTTCCAAAAAAAATTTTAAATTTAAAATTAAAATTTTTTGAAAAAAAGAGGGGTCATTTTAAATTGCTAAAACTCAAAATATTCTTGATCAATTTTCTAAATTCTTGCAGTAAATTATTCTCAAATTTATAAGCTTTAATTCTGATTCAGCAAATTTAAAAATATTAATTCAATAAAAAATAAAAACTATTTGAATGAAAACTTCTAAAAATTTTAAGGTACTTTATTTTTAAAGTTATATTTTTAAAAGTAAATATTTGTTTCAAATTTGCTGAATCAAAATTAAAGTATAATGTTTGAAAAAGATATATTCCAAATTTCAACACTTAAACTTTATCGGTTTTCGACTTATAGCAATTCGAATACAGGAAATCTTGAAAAAATGTATCATGGAGAAAAACGCATTTAAAGTTTTAAAGACAGATGTTGTTGCCATGACAACAATTGTCAAGAGTTTTAGATTTTCAAAACAACGTACCACAAAAATTATTATATCTCTAGTTCTAATTAAGATAAAAACATGATTTAGACGTCATTTTAAGCAAAAAAAACACAGAGAATTTCTTAAAATAATAGAAAAAAATTCAAAAATGTGACGATTTTTGTGTCCCGGACCCTCTTAAACCTAAATTCCCTGAAACCTGTATCCTCGTTGAAAATACTGATGTAATCCTGATATAATAGCGCTTGATGGAATAAAGAATGCAACGAAGAGCTGAAACACAAGGAATCCACGCCCACCAGCAAGGAATTCAGGTTCCTTCCATTCTCAACCTGAATAGAGAATACGTCTGCCGAGAAACATAAAAACACACCTGAACCAAGAGAACATTGGATCGAGACTCCAGCCTCCGTTCCATGTCAAATAACCAATGCTATCTAAATAACCTTGACGATACATAGTTATTCAAGTCATAACCGGTCGGACGAGATATGCTGGTCGAAATTAATCTAGTCTCGTGTGTGTTCATGGACGGTCGCGAAGAAAAATTAGCGCCCTCATACTAATAAATAATAACTTCCAACAGATGGGTGTGTTGGTTTTCCAGATGCCGCTTCAAGTTGGTCTCAATGGCATCATTAGATGGAACTACGTGCTCTCTTGTTGAGTTCCTGAAAGCTTAGCCTGGGTGCATTTCTCTTTTCTGTGTTAGCAAAACTTTCTTTGTGGGTGTATGTCCTTTTATTTGACGCTGTTTGGATAGGTTTAAAGTTCCATATTTGGCCAAGTTGCGTCCGACACAAGAATAAATGACTTGTGGACTTAGACTAACTCGGATAACCGAAAAACTCGGTTAAAGCGAAAATTGTAAATAAAATAAATCGTGTAGGTTTAAATGTATATTTTAACAAATACAAAGTTATACGATTACACCACACGCAATTCATATTGTTACGATAATTAAAGAGTTCTTACTTAAAAAAGTAATTAATTATTTTTTTACGTTAGTTTGGCGTTTTTCTGCAGCAATGTTTTGCCATTTTTTTTAAAGGATAACAGGATTGCTGCTGTCACTTGTTCTATATATTCAATATCACTTTCGATAGCTTTTAGTGCATCTGTATGGGTGCACTTTTAGTGCATCTTTTCTCACCATCATCGCTAGATTCATTTTCCTTATTGACGATCATTTTATCTGTAATCTCTTGTTGTTCGTCAGCATTTATCCAGTCACGGATATCGTTTTCCTTAGTGTATGTGAAATCCAGTTCAGATTTTTTTCGGTAGTTTTAAAAATAGAAAATGTTTTTTTCATCGGCTGTTTCTTTCCTGTCTTTAGATCAATCTGTAAGCCATGAAAATTGGCACACGGGTAGATCTATATTAGCCCCTCGCAGCCCCAATTTTATATCGAAAGTTTGTTTTCCTGCAATAAATGGAGATGGATAAGGAAAACGTTCTACAGGGATTGTGTATTTCAGTTAACGCAGGGAAATGTCGCGGTCATATTTTAGCTGACGCTGTAGGAAACACGTTCTATAGGTTTGTGTATTTGAGTTAACACGGGGAAGTGTCGCGGTCATATTTGAAACCTGAGCAACGGCGGGTTATACGCAGCTAGTGTGAAATAAATTTACAATTCGAATATGAATTGTTTGACTAAATATGCCCCTTGCGCCTAAAACCAACCTTCCCAAAAGCTGTAAAAGGCCTAACAGTTAGTTTGGTCGATTTCGGGTATTGTGGCGCAAGGGAAACATTTCGACAAGCTGCGCCAAACACATCAACAAGGGACGAAAAAAGAAAAGCAAACATCAGAAGGGTAGACAACGGTAAAACAGAAGGGAGGACAGATCACTCTTGGGATCCACGGTGCTCCTCCTAGTTATGTATTGATGTCGTCGCAGGTGGGTAAAAAAAACTTCGAAGATAATTGTACCGATAGAACAGAAAACCAAAAATAATTTCTACCAAAAGAAGCTTAAGTAAGGGCCGAAATATTACCCAAACTTTTTAGCTCCCACTAGCGATCGACTATTTTGTGTTTTATGGTGAAAGGTCGATATTTGGCCAAGCACAAGCAAGACAACATCAAGTAATGGACGTTCGCAAAGAGACACAATACACCCAAGAAGGAATCAAATCCAGAGCTACCTACAACTAAACTCGCAGGTACGCACCTGTAAAAAAAATCACTGCTTCAGATCAAAGGGGTTATCAATATCAGAGGTGCCATCATATCGGAACGGTTGCCTATCCGTAGCTCTTTCCAACTGGGCTATCGCGGCCTCCAACGGGAACTCGTAAAAGACAACTTCGAAACAACTTTTCGACCGGTACGGCTGAATAATCTTAGCAAACACACACACACACAAGCCAAGCTGCAAAAAAAGTAATCCTTCCTTTCATCTACTCGGGAGTGACATCTGCTCTCGCAATGCAGTTGACGCCCTTCCCACCACAAAGATTTCAGCTGTGGACAGAAAAACAGATCCAAAATATCAAGTTTCAATTATTCAAACACAAACTTAACACGGTCTCTAAAAATAGCAGGGCGTTGTCGACTAAAGACGATGCGGCTCAGACGGAACTCCTCAGCTGGACACCGAACTCAAGAGACAATGTTTCACAACCGAGACCTCGAACCAAAGTGCCGATGCGATAATATTCTGAGAAAAGGCAATGCGATGTTGTTACAAACACAATTTTATTGGATGAGACCTGCGAGATACCACATGGACTACGCCCATTTTGCGAGCACGATGATAGGTTACAAGAACAGTTGTTCTTGTATTCTAGTTGCAACTTATTCTAGCAAATGAACATGGATAGATGAGAATTCATGAATTCTGTTATGATTAAGAACATGAAATACTGGGAGCGATTACAGAAAAGAACCATGAATTAAATATTTTACAATTCGGAATGAGGCGTTAACAGAATCCAAAAGGGAAGAAAAAAAACATTTAATAACAAACAGTAAAGCAAGGTATAAATAATAAAAAAGGGGTTGATGCCCTCGAAATGCGGTAATTTTCTTGATGTTTTACTCCGGTGTGAATCACGAATTTAGTCTTGTGAAAGATCGGGTCACGCCAGCTAGAGATGAGCGAGCGGAAGAGGATGGAGTGAAGTGGAGTTGTGCGCGCGCTACTCGCAAACGATAGTTGAGAAAGTCGTCAGTTCAAGAGGCGTTAGTGCGCGCATTAAAAGCGGATCTAATGACCATCGTGAAGGTGGAGAAGTGTACACATTTGATGAAAGGGGGTATGAAACGATGCCAGATCGTTTTTTTTTTCCTTCTCAGTTCATTTCCTGTTTGCTGGATGAAAAAGTGAGAAAATATAATCCACACGAGTTATTCCACAGTTCTTTCGATTTCAATCCAGAAAGCCGATGCTGTCAAGTCAGTAAAGATCACAAGGGGAAAAAATTCAATTCAGAAGCATGCAATTCCATTTACGATGCAGAAAAAATAAAACGAGATTTACGCGAGCAAAAACGATCGTTCTACGAAATAGATTCTCATTACACTGTTCGTAGGTCAAACGCGAACGGATACCAGAAGTTCACGCTTTCACCAAAAATTCAATACTTGTTCGTTATTTTTATAACTCGTTGAAAAAACTTGAAAGTATCTGTCCCTTTCACAAAACAAAATTTGTTTTGAGTTCCAAATCTGCATGTATATTTCAAGATACGTGGAACGGAAATCGGAGCATGGTAATAAAAGAAGAATAAAACATCATTCCTTGTCAGTTCCGACGTTTCTATCAAATGTGGTTTGGTTTGTGGTTAATGGAAAATAAATATTATTGAAAACGCGGATTCTCTATGCTCACGAAACTCTTCAGCAGTCTTGGCCAACGATGGTTTTTTAAAGAGGATAAAAGGTAGGTAAGTACTTAATTTTGCACTGGAGCAACACAACGGGCGACGGTGCGGGATCAATAAAAGGATCAGCACAATAGAACATACAAGTGAAGACGAAATTCGCTGAATTCGGTCAGTGATCAACATCGAAGAGAAACATCCGAGGACAACTCGTAATTTGTAACCACGGTTACATGACGAGGTTGGCACCTTAGCTGGCATCCAACTCTTCGAACTTCCACACCACGCCAACGTGAGGACATTTGAGGCCACACTATATTAAACGTACCCAAGCCCACACGTACACGATGGTCTTTTGGTTGGAACGACGAAGTTCCAATCCCCCGGTAGCTATCCAGCTAATCTTCAAAGTATGCGAAAATTTATGCTTAAGTTGACCATTGCAAGTGATGCAATGCAATTCGCGAAAAGCTAAAGCTAACTTAACCCTAAAGACGGGAAGGGAGATTTCCCACAAGAAAACGATTGATTGAATTTTTCTTCTTTCGACATGGTGATTACGAAAGAAGGCAAGTAACACTATCCGTTACGAATCAATTTCGAATGCATGAAAAAGAAACAATAGTTCAGGAAATCCTCCTCCTCAGGTAACAATTCATCTCTACTAGAAGAGAAAGTTTCAGCATTACCAAAAGTAATCAATTCAGGCTAGCCTTATTTCGAAACAAAAAGACAACTCCCACTAGAAAAGCCCACTTCTCCAGAAAAGTTCATGGGAATTCAAATCGAAACTGAATACGACTACGAATGATAACAGCGAAAAAAGTCCATTGCCACTTCGTTGTTCTATCGAACAATAATGCAAAAAAAAAAAAAAAATATTTAAAAAAAGCAGACAATAGAAAATAGACACGGCAAAGAACAGCAGGAACGGTGGTCACGGAAGACTTTTTCTTTCTCTTCGAAAGAAGAATACAAACAAAATCTGACCAAAACACTGGATCCATAACAACTGACTTTGCAGTCAGTTGTTAGGGATCCGGCCTTTAAAATAGTAGCGTTATTTCAAAGTGTAACAGGTTAACTGTAACAGAAAAATAGTATAATCATCAAAGACTGAAAAATATAACTTGGTGAATAAAATAAAATAATGGTAAATTAAATAATAATAATTGATCAAAATAAAAAGTTGAAGAAATAAAACATTTTTTTAAATTTTACTTAACCGGCCAATAAAGTTTTAGTTAGTAATAGTATACTATAAACTATTACTAACTAATAAAATTAACAGAGTTCACAAGTCAATTTCTGGCAGTCAAAAACTCATTGATTTACTAACTCTTTCAATATTAACAGTAAATAACTGTTTTCCCCATTTAGCAATAACCGTTAAAACTTGTTTTGTAAAATAACAGTTTTTTTCATCTTCCAGTTCAAAACGATGAATGAATAAATCAAAGGGAAGAGTCGAAAAATAAAGAGGGGGGTTTGAAGGGAAAATAAAAAGAAATGTGTGATGTGCCTCACTCGAGTTTGATGAGAGCTAAAGAGCTCTCTAATAATACCTTTTAGCTCAGTCGGAGTAATCGCTTCTAAATTTAGATAGTAGAAGTGATGAATGGCATATTACTGAGCACGGAGATATATTTAAAAGATTAGCGGTTGATACGGGATTGGGAAAATGGGAGAGGAGACATAAATTGCATCGATGGGGACTGGTTCTTTTGTGCTTTCTAGTAGATCGCTCACGAGAGCAATTTCACGAAGTATGCGAGTAGATTTTGCAGATTTGTGGATTCCAGAGAGAGAGAAGCTTTTATTTTGGGATTTTAAAGTACGTGTGCAAAAAACTGAAAGGAATTTTCGACTCGAGTTACTTCAAATTATTAAATGTTGTTTATTTTCTTTTCCCTTTCTCCTGTTTCTGGTGTTTTTTTAACGTTAGAAGACCTCTTTTAGACCCGGTGCACACACACGTTTTTTCAACGCAAGTGCGCAACGCAAGTTTTGTCGCAATGCAAGTGCGATCTATTAGATCCAATGGAGTAGTGCACACATGCTTCCGGCGCCGTTGCGGCGACGCACGTCCAACTTGCGTGCAATTTGTATCGCAGTTCCTCATGGCACCGCAACTAATCGCACACTCTTCTCCGGTCTCAAGTACCCTGTTTTCATAAATAAATCAAATATAAATAATAATTAATTAATGGTTGTATCCAGTAATACGTCTATTTTGTTTCGAAATATACTTTTTTTTACACCAAGTAAGCGAAATAAACACCTTTTCTTCGATAGAATATTTATCGCAAATGGCGCAAAATGAGTACTTGCGTCATTTCACCGGAATGTGTGCATAGTTGTTCTTCGGTGCCGCACGTTGAAACATCGGATGTGTGCACCGGGCCTTAAAGACTTATTTTAAAAAGAAATCGCATCAACATCGAGAGACAGTTACTGCAGTCCAATTCTTGTCAGATAAACGCTTGAGTTACGTGGTTTCAAACCAGGAAACTGGTTAAAATAGGAGGCAGGTAAAAACTAAGCAATGCGTCTCCACAATTGGCGGTTTTAGCATGGTTTCTAGCTCCAAGTTAATCATTCAGAGCCAGAAGAAGCAGCAGAGTTGGCGAGAATCGCGAATTGGAGAAAAAATTAATCACTGCAGTCGTCACCCTTTCCCTTGGCGATCTTACTACCTACCTTTCAACAAATGAACATGGGTAATTAGGTCTCTTCTATAAACCGTATAATCTGCAAACTGAAGACACCGAGCTGTAAACGGACCACTGCAATATTGACAGGGCAGTCTACATTGTCGCATGCATATTTTGACACACAACTACCGTCTTGGCGTGATACAGATTAGAGTGGATGTGACAAAAATTCTGCGACCGATTTCAATTCGCCGTAACTCAGGGGTTATTGGGGGATGAGGCAACGGCGCTAGCATCGTACATTTATTGACAATTATTGAGTGTTTTGTATAGGAATCAACGGCAGTTTGACAGCATGTTGAAGTGGACGGTTGTCCCTGAGTTTTGTTGGAGAGTAGGTGAGACAGGGAGTACGTGGCTTCGAATTAAAACACGGTGGATGAATCCACTTTGCCCCAACCCCCGTCATCTTTTTCAGTGGAGATTTTGATATTTATTTCAATTTCTTTTTAAACTTGAGGCAGCCAAAAATTTCGTGTATCACAGCACATGACACGAGGCTTGTCAACGCAAATCAGTCAGTGGTGTCAACTTGGGGAAGTCATGGACTGCTAATGAAATGGACAGGCCACGTGGGCGGACTAGTTGTAAGATCTCAGGATTGGATTCACCCAAGACGAGGACAAGCGAAATGGACAAGTTCAGGATAAAACAACAAAAGTAAGATACATTAGGCTTAGTAAAACAGACAAGAGCAGGGTATTTATAGTATGGAAGAAAAAGTAAGAAATTTGAAAAACATGTTGGCCATTATCATAAAAAAAGGGTAGATAAACAAATTATAATTATAATATTAATTTAATTTGTTGGTGAATTAAACATGTTGGGCAACAACATGAAAATACGTGAAACTAATGGTTAACAATAAATATAAAGGAATGGTTAAAAACAGATTGATCCTCAACACGTTGTGCAACATAAAAAGTACGAAGGTCGTAAGATCTCAGAAGGGTAATTCACGTGGGCTTTATCAAAGCGCACGCTACAGTGTTTTTAATCACGCTGGATTATCTCCCATATCAATAATTTGTCTTGTAAGTGACTGGGCTGCAGGAACTTTTTCCAGCATTATTCAACTCGAGCGCCGGACAACTTACAAAAATTTGTGTGGGTGTTGGATTAAATAAAACGACAGGACTGCCTGGTCGTAGTTACTGCGGTTTATTTGCAGCAATCCTTGACCCTATATACACGAAGGCAGCGATTGAGTCGGATCGCTTCTTTTACACTTAAAAGCATCACATCACACTTCATTTTTCTTACATCTGGGGCTTCCTTAAAATACATCTGCGCAACTTAACTGCGCAGTGATTGAGGAACCTCCCAAGCGCCATCTATTGGTCTCTCGAAACCAACAGTTGGGTGCTTAAATCATATATGTTATAGTCTCACATTACGGTTCATATTTTCTCCGCAACTACGTGACAGATAGATATTCAAACCGAGCGATCGGAAGAAATAACATAAAAATGCAAGCATATGCTCCGTCTATTTCATCAGAAGGTCGATGAGGGGAAGGGGAAAAGAGTCACGCCTCTATGACAGGCGCTCCTGGAAACAGCCATCTTTCCTTGCTACATAAAATTTTATTTAAACATAGATTGATATCAAACATACGGGAAAGCATTCCGACACACGCGGATTTAGCGGTTGGTCGCATCTCGTAAAAAAAAGACAGCACCAATTTGTGAGAACTCGTCACTTGGTGATGTGTTGTAACGATGCCGACTGTCACAACTTTACTTCATTTTGTTGAAAACATGGAGGCAAATGTTTGGCAGCCACCCCACTTCTGTCGAGCGGCGTCTTTGAACTAACAAGGACACTTTTTCAGACAACTTGCGCAAAGAATAATTTCATTTGTTGTAAATTGAAATAATTTTTTTTTTAATATTCCCTTTTCGTACCGTGATTTTGGAAAAGAGTTCTTGCGTTGCGAGTTGTTGAAGAGCTCGAAATGAAATCTGTGTGTAAATACTACAAATATTTCACTTCAAACTATCCGTGCACACCCTTACGAAGTTTAATGAAACTGAGTTTAAGAAAATTAACTCGATTGGCCGATTTATCATCTTATCACTTTGTTTGGCGATATAACATTTTATGACGGAATAGGTATGGGAATACGCATTTCCAGAGTGGCGATGGTGAAATCACCAGTCTACTAGTATATCATGCGGACCAATCAGATGATGAATCAATGGATCGTCATCTTCACCCGTCCAGTAATGTAGATGCTGGAGAGGTTTATTGAAGTCTTGGAGGCAAGCCTCCAACATTTCAACAAACCTAAATAATTTAGTTTACTAAAAAATAACTATAGGACGAGTTGATTCTTCACCAACGCAAACATACATCTGCTTATATTTAAGGTTATAGCATTCTTAGGTCTCTGAGCTACAAAACGTCATAAAATGACCCATATCAACATTGAACGGTCACACCAATACACTTAAAATGTAAGCGATAAGCATACAGTTTCAAGGAAACAACCAAAATACCAGCTTTTAGAGAACAAATAACCATTTACATGACAGAATACCCTCATTTAAGTGTGTTCGGCATCACTAACAATAAGGATTTTTTGGGAACAAAAACAATAGATTGGAAAGATTGCTCAACAATAAACTTCCACGACAGATCCTTTATTAATTTGTCTAACATTAAACCTACCGGAGAGATTGAATTCCTCCCGCTCTTTACAAAATCGAGATCACTGACTGAACTGAATTTTCGTGGCCCAAAACACGCAGAAGAAAAAGGCGAATCTGGCAATGCAGATGAAGATAGTGGCCATTGATTCAGCTTGCCACACCCCAGTAACAAAAACCGGGAGGAAATACAGTGCAATATAATTAGATGAGCAATAAAATGGAGGAACTAATCCGTGATCTACATTGAGCAAAACGGCTAAAATTCACTAGATCTACTGAAAACGAAAGGACAAATTCAATATTCCTGTAAAAAAAACACTGGCAATTCTTCAGGAAGATTTGCATTACTAAAAATTTCTCCATAAGCTTCATTCTGATAACTGATAAGAAATAACATTTCACATAATGTAGACCATAAGCGAACAAAAAATAATATATGCCGTTCAGTGAACAGAATAACTACCGAGTTGATACAAAGGACAAAATACTTTTCTAAGTCCACTATCCCAGTGGCCCCAACCTCCGGGCCGCGGACCGGTACCGGTCCGTGGATCAAATGGTACCGGGCCGCCCAAGTAACATTAAATTATTTCCATTTTATTTACTGTGGTGTATTTCTCTCGGGTTTGTGCGATTCTTATCTATGAAATGTCTGCTCAAATTAGGAGGCGGTAAATCAGAACTTGAAATTTGTTCTGTTACTAGAGCTTCAATTATGATTTCTGAATTCTATATGTCTCTATTTTCCAATTTTGACAAATGTGACAACTGTTTTCAAGTTGGCAGACAAAGTAGCTGCATTTAAAGCAAAACTGAAGTTGTGGGGACGGCGCGTGAACAGAGGCATTTTGGACATGTTTCAGACATCAGTGGGGATTTTAGGCGAGACTGAGCCTAAACATTCATTCTCCCAGTTGGTGCACGATCACCTGTCTTTGCTTTTAAAAGAGCACAACAGACCCAACCACAAAAAACCCACGGACTAGTAAGGAATGAATCCGCGATCCATTTGTCAACAAACCATGCGAATCTAGCATGTCTGTACAAGAAGAAGATCAACTGCTGGAGATTGCAAATGAAGGCTGCCTTAAAATTACGTTCAAGACAACAACTCTGCTTGTATTTTCGATTACATTCATGGTGGAATACCCTGAGATTGCCACCACAGCACTTAAATCCCTATTGTCATTTCCGACAACCTATCTGAACCTTTATGCAGTGAAAGCAACCAAAACAACGGTATAAACTGGACATAAGCAACACACTTCGGGTGTATTGTCTCCTATTACCCCCAGAAGGAACCGTCTCGTCGCTAAGAAACAAGCTCAGGGTTCTCATTGATTCTAGTGAGTTAAAAGGTTAAATCACTTTATGTTCATTTTTTGGTGTAACTGTATTTTATTTTGAAGGCATGTTTAAATACACACACAATCAAACTAAAAATGTAAATCAAAACAATCTAAAATATAAACAATCAACGTCCTTCCCTCAGCGGGCCGCGTTAAAATGATCAAACGTTGATCCGGTCCGCAGCGATAAAAAGGTTGGGGAGCACTGCACTATCCCACCCAGGGTTCACAGCAAAAATAAGGTTTTTCCCTCGAAATTCAGAAAAAAAAATCACAACCGGAGGCAGATTGCCCAGCAATATACTGTAATTGTACGTTCGGGCTTCTATCAACCTGTCCAACAGCATAAAGCTGAGTTGAAAAGTTCAATTCCCCCCGGGCTAGAATTGAAGTTGCTTATTTGGGGGTTATATGACGCAAGGACCTAATTTGACCAACCTGCGCCAAACACAAGACAGCGCTACGAATTAAGATCGGAAAACAAGCTCTGTCCCCAAAACGTTCTACATAGTGCAATTTCTAATTTCTTTTTCCTTTGGTGGATATGTTCAGACCTTCTCTTGTGACTTTGATGCGACTTTTTAAGAATACAGATTGTTAGAAGGAATAATAAACGATTGAGTGATCAGGATTTTCTCTAAACAAGAATCACCTTGGTGAATGGGGGAAGGTTAGCGTCCGTATCGACGAACGGAGAGGTAATCACTGATCATATTATATTTTGGGGAGGAGGAACACCGTTCTGCATACCCTCTTTGGGCACCTTTTGTTTGTTACTGCCATTCAATATATCGTAATATTCTTACCCGGAACTTCTGGTGGACTAGTGCATGGATCCTGCACATGCTACTACTGTTTGTGCTCCAGACAATTCAACATATTGCATTTCTGTTTTATGAAACACTAGAGGAATAACACGGTGTTGCTCGGATTTAAAATAAGACCACGACATTTCCCTGTGTTAACTCAAATACATAAGCCCTGTAGAACGTGTTTCCTAACGCGACAGCTAAAGTATGACCGCGACCTTTCCCTGTGTTAACTCAGATACACAAACTCTGTAGAACGTGTTTCCTTGTCCATGTCCATTTATTGCAGGAAAACAAACTTTACATTTTAAAATTGGGGTTTTGAGAGCACTTTTAGGACTACTTGTGGGTCAATTTTCATGGCTAAAGATTGGTCTCAAGACAGGAAAGAAATAGCATATGTTTTCCGCAGTGTTCTAAAGTATAAGTGAACTATATTTAGTGTGGATTGGTCAAACGGTGCGATTTTTATAGAGAATATACACCCACAAACATCCTTTTAGTGTATATATTGAGAGATATAGATTTTTGAATCTTTTCTTTAAATGTTTGCATGTTGTAGTTGCTCATCTTTTAGTTGTGCTGCAAGAAGCCACGCATCTGTAATTATAAATAGCATTTTTGTTTCTGCTGCATGCATTGCGAATTAACACCTAAATTTTTTTTAAATAAATGCATCCCGGGGCCACCAGCAGGGATGCCAAGTGTCGTAAGCCATGTTAGGTTTAAAGTGAGTTTAATTTATTAAAATATTCCGGTGTTAATACAAAACGCATGCATGGTAATGATAATTTTTAATTAACGTCGTACTAGAGCAACACAACGGGTTATTGATGACAGTCCTGGATCAAGTCCCTAAGGTCCCCGAGGACAACACCACGTAATTTTGAACCACGATCAGATGACGCGGCAACACCTGAACACCACCGTGGTTCAAAATTACGTGTGTTGTCCTCGGATCTTTCCCTCAGGAGATCGATCCCGGACCGTCGTCAATAGCCCGTTGTGTTGCTCTAGTACGACGTTAATTAAAAATTACCATTACCGAGGATAACCCCTCGTAATTTTGAACCAGTCGGATATGACGAGGTCCTTACCAAACCTGGCACCCCACTCTCCAAACTTCCACACCAACCCAACGTGAGGACTTTCGGCCAAAAGAGATTTAAGGTGCACCAGCCGCCCCTACACCATACGCTTACAAGCATCCATGCACTGAACAGGATTCAAACCAGGAACCTTCCGATCTAGAAATTAACGCCTTACCAAAAAACACATGCATGCAACAGAAACTAAAAAGCTATTTATAACTAGATGCCGGCCATACAAGAGATTGGACGGAAGGAACCATTTGATTCCCGGTGGACATAGGCGGGAGGTCCTGCCAAGACGAGGGAAATGATTTTTTGGGTAAAAGGTCACTCGGAAGGACGGTCACGGAGAAGTGAGATTGGTTGTTTTTTTGGCGCAAAGGGGCCATATTTGGGAAAGCTGCACCACACACAAGACAATCATCAAGTAATAGATATACTTACACAATGAAAGCTTTATTGAACCAAAGAGATATATCCAGTGAGGAATTGAACCTGCCCCGCCTGGTTGCAAACATCCGGCTGATACAAGAAGGAAGCAAGTGAGAGGTGTCCTGAGAACATCATGTTTCTGAGATTGAACAATTTTCTTCATTTGAACTACTTAGATTTCATAAAGAACCAATGAAAATCATAATTGATTATTGAATGTTATTATTGGCCGTCATAGTGTGGGTCGAGAAAGGAAAAAATCATCATAAGCCCCTTGTTGGTAGGTCTGGATTGCATAAATAAACGAATTCAGGAAGAAGGTAATTTGGTAATTTTAGTTAACGTCGTACTAGAGCAACACAACGGGTTATTGACGACGGTCCGGGATCAGTCCCTTAAGGGAAAGATCCGAGGACAACACCTCGTCATTTTGAACCACGGTCAGATGACGAAGCAACACCTGAGCTGGCACCCCACTCTCCAAACTTCCACGCCAACCAACGTGAGGACTTTCGGCCACGACAGATTTAAGGTGCACCAGCCACCTCTACACCATACGCTTACAAACATCCATGCCCGAACCCGGATTCGAACCAGGAACCTTCCTATCTAGAGACTAATTACCTTAACCACTATACCGGTTGGTCGGCTCAGGAAGAAGGATTCAGGTATGACAAATAACGGGATCGGACTCCTCGGTCGTGAAAAGGCTGTTTAGGGCGTTTTATAGTGGAAGGGCCGTATTTGGCCAAGCTGCGCCAAACACAAAACAACGTCAAGTGAAAAATGAAATTAAGGGGAGGGAAGAGTTATTGGGGAACAGAGTAGTGCTATGAAAGTAGAAAAAGATCGCTTGCGTATCCCGGGAGTGCAACGTACGTGTTCACAAAATACAGTAACCTCCAAGGAAAACAAAGATTATTATGAGTTCCTCTACAGAAGATGGAAAAAGGAATTTTACGAGCAGAAAACACGACTACGCTAAATTCGTATCCCGATTCCACCCGATATTTATCAATCAAGATTCGCTCAACTGACCGAATTTCAGTTGCGCGAAACCCACGGAATCAAAATCCGAACCGACGGCAATACAGACGAAGCGAGTGGAGTTGATTCAGCTTGCCACACCCCAGGAACAACGGCCACGACAGATTTAAGGTGCACCAGCCACCTCTACACCATACGCTTACAAACATCCATGCCCGAACCCGGATTCGAACCAGGAACCTTCCTATCTAGAGACTAATTACCTTAACCACTATACCGGTTGGTCGGCTCAGGAAGAAGGATTCAGGTATGACAAATAACGGGATCGGACTCCTCGGTCGTGAAAAGGCTGTTTAGGGCGTTTTATAGTGGAAGGGCCGTATTTGGCCAAGCTGCGCCAAACACAAAACAACGTCAAGTGAAAAATGAAATTAAGGGGAGGGAAGAGTTATTGGGAAACAGAGTAGTGCTATGAAAGTAGAAAAAGATCGCTTGCGTATCCCGGGAGTGCAACGTACGTGTTCACAAAATACAGTAACCTCCAAGGAAAACAAAGATTATTATGAGTTCCTCTACAGAAGATGGAAAAAGGAATTTTACGAGCAGAAAACACGACTACGCTAAATTCGTATCCCGATTCCACCCGATATTTATCAATCAAGATTCGCTCAACTGACCGAATTTCAGTTGCGCGAAACCCACGGAATCAAAATCCGAACCGACGGCAATACAGACGAAGCGAGTGGGAGTTGATTCAGCTTGCCACACCCCAGGAACAACAGACGCGAAAACCAGGTGAAATTGCAGAGGAACGTAATTAGATGAGAAGCGGAACGGGGGAGGACTCCGATACGAAAATCCTTCTCGAACAAAAACGGTTAAGATCAAGGTTGGCGCCTCACGGACGCAGGTGATCAGATCGACCGCAAATCGAGAGCGAAGTTGACGCAGAGGAGCCGAAATTCGAGGAATAAGTGGCAATAACCACAGAAACCCTCGTTAAAGCGGCCCGTCAAAATATGGATGTGTTATTCCCTTATTGGGTCACATCAGAGACAGGTAAGTGACTGCAAGGTTCCAATGGATTGACCTTCAGGTGGTTCAGGAAACTGCGTGTTGCTAGTGAAGGGTGAAGGTCAAAGATTGATTCGCAGTTTCCCTTTTAGGTTGTTCTCAGGGTTCGAAATTAGCGGTCATTAGTCGGATAATAAATTTCGTCTCGAAGGAGTCTTTGGAATCAGTCGTCAGTTTCAACATCAAACTTGAGGGATACACTTTCTAAGATTCCGACAACAACATTCTCTTCGGAATGCTGTTGCTGCCTAGTCAAACACTACAAGATTCACATTTTCAGCAGTCCACATTTTGTGTCCTTTGGGGAGGTAGTAACGAAATAAACTCCTACCACATTGGGGTTTGCCCAAAATTGTCTGGAGACATTTTTCAGAGATCTGGAAGGTTAGAGATTCACTTCAAAGCCCCAAGACGGATTAACTCTTACCTGCGGCAGATGAACAGTTGTTACCGCTAAAATTTCGTTTACACGAGCGGCATGGTATAGATCTGTGTACGGTGAATGTTATGTCCCTTTTAAGTGACCGATCACCACTTACCGAGCTGTCAGTGACTGACCTTCAAGAGGGTTCCTTCTTTTGTTCGGTACGCTACCCTGTCTACCGTGAGGTGTTAACGCTCTGGTGATATAAGACTCACAATACTATGGAAGGAAAGCGTCAGTCGTAAATGCCACTCAAGGTTCTATCGTTCAAGTTAGGTAATTAGGGAAGGGGGGTCGGACATGCATGCGAAAGAGCCGTTCCTGGAGACGATTGAAAAAATCTAAGCGCCGCAGCGTTTAATTGCTATATTTTTTTAAATTTCGTTTTCATGTTTTGTCTCTTTGTTCTTTGTCTCCATGTTTTTATGCCGACCGAGGAATTACTATAGTTAGTGCAGTTCTCCTCAAAGGTGTGCCTCGGCACACTGGTGCGCCCTATGAAATCCCAGATAGATATGTGACGGGATATAAAAATTAATTTATAGTCACACAGTTAAATATAGTACAATAGATCTTCATTTCAGCATTAAAATGTTCTTTGCGGCAGATCAAATATTCTGTTAAGAGCGGGGGAAATATGCAGGGCAGCAAAGAACAGTAGCAAGAATGTTTTGCACTTGTTGAAACTGCTTAAACTCGTTCGAACAGGGGATGAGCTGGGACAAACTTAGGCGTCGATTGGATCCAGACTCGATCGCAAGAACAAAATTTAAAGGTGCAAATACACGAATAGAATCCTGCCCTCTAACACTTTTAATGGAACAATTAAACACAAATACGCGTGGGAATGAAATTCTTCAAAATAACGAAATCTCATAACGTATACAAACCACAATCTCAGATGTATGTCCATTTGGAAGGAATTACAACAAAAACAGGTTTCCGCGTGCTATTAGATAATGGTTGTATATGACTTCTGTTCTCAAAGCATTTCACTCGAGGAATGTTGAGAGTCAGATAATACAAGCAAGAGATCCGGGTACAAAACGAACATTGTGGAGCCGGAAATGTAATTTATTGTGGAAACAACTTTCTAGATAAACCACACACCAACTCTATCTATCTACCACGTGTGAGGTGTGGTTTTCAATGGACTAAAACAACCATGCGAGGGAGTACATATAAACAACTTCAACGCCGGAAAGTTTATTTTTTCATTTATCAGTGGATCTTTGCGGTACTGTCTTTCAAGCAGTCTGAATTAATAGGTAATCAATTTTGGTATGTATATAAAGCATTGGATATACACCCAAGGACAGTTTCACTCACTCAGAATAGATAACTAGCAATTTGGTTGGATTGGGTTTTTATGGCGATAGGGCCTATGTTGCCATACTGAGCCATACACAAGACAGACATCAAGTAATAGACTAGCGCGTCTTTCTAGGAATGGCTCTTCGTTGCGTGGACGATTCTATTTTGGAATGTAGGCAGGTCGGTAGATATTAAACTCGTGGAAAGTAGAGCCTCAACAGTTAGTGAACTAATACATGCAGATATATATGGACTCAATCAATTGAAGATGAGAGATTTTTACTTCTAAAAGAGGAAAATGAATATTAAGTGTGAAATATTTGAAGATACTGTTAAAAATCGTCGAAATACAAACTTGAAGAAAAAATTTAAGTGTTGCGTGGTGACAGCAGTACAAGAATAATCAACAGAGCTAAGACGGGAGATGCACAAAAACTATTGAGGTTTCCCTCAGTCCGGTCCTGGTAATATTTTAACAAGTAAATAATCAATCATAGCTCACTGTGGATCAAAACAAGTTACGAAAGAATCAAACTGAAGAATCGATTCACTTATCACGAATTAATATCTACCGACCAACCTACGGTCCTGAATAGAATCGTCCACGTAACGAAGAGCCGTTCCTAGAAAGACGCGCTAGTCAAGTAATAGACATACACGCACAAGGAAAGTTTCACTGACACAGGAGTCACCCAGGGAGAAATCGAACTTCCGCCGCCTGTAACTCGCAGAAAGCACGCGCAGTTGGAAAACTTGTTAAGTCACAGCGGCCCAAGGCTTGATTTCGACTATCGCTTAAGTGTCATTTTTAGCATGGACTTCCTGGGGGAAATTAAACCTCCGACAAAACCATTACTATTGAGCCAACCTGCATATCCATTACAGTAAATTTTACCGACAAACTCATTTCGTCAAGGATAATTTTCTGATTAACACAAGTTAAATTCGAAACGCTTCTTTTCGTAAGAATTTACGTTAAGAATTCCATATAATTCCAAAATCCTGAGGTCAAAGTCAAGGAAATCGAATCGACTCTCATACCAACAACGCAGCCACCAAAAAACATAACATTTCGAACAAGGCCACAAACCACTCAACTCCATCACCAACAAAATATCAATCCACACGCACCTAACTACCACATTTCAGAGAATTTCTCCCTAGTCGAAAAAAAATTGGACATTTCGAGGAAAGAAAAAAAAAGCTGGCCTCAAGCTCAACATCGTGAACATCCCCTCCGCAAATGACAGGTCGTTGGTCCGAAGTTACAGCCACCCTGGAAATGAATACCCACACATTCGTTAAGAGACACTTACAGTTGGTAAATTACCAGACAAGCCAAATGATAAATAATAAAGCCTTCGCCCGTGTCAAAGTCGAAAAAACTTGTAACAACAGCGCAGCGTCGCTTTTTATTATTTGGCCCTCTGGCGGCAAGCGGGAACATTATAATTTAAAAACCCGCGCGTGGGCAGTATTTATCGAGCGTTGATCTGATCAATGATCCGTCAACAGACGCAGAACCACGCAACAGGTTTGATATTTTTCTTTTCACAAACCATTCACGGGAATTTGTTATTAATCTCGTCACGAAGTCCACGGAAGAAAATAAGTGAAATCTGTGTTAGAGACCACCTCAATTTGCAGCCACCTGTAACGACCACCTGTGCTGCCAAGTTTATTCGAGATGGTACAGTACCGCCATGTTTGGTCGTTTTGAGTTAGGCGGGGCGGAAAACAGTGCATTGTTGACTAACTTAAGAAACATCATGGTGGAGAAAGGTTAAACTGTTATCTGTGTTATTGTATTGTAAGAATATTGTTATGAGGGCGAAGTTCGGCCATAATAACCCAGCTACAAAATTTAGCAGTGGCAGAATTCGACAGATGCTACCAAAAAATTCGAAATATCAGAGTGATTTGTTTTCAGCTTTCCCCCCCCGCCCCCATTGCTGTCTTGTTTTGGGCGGAGCTTGGCCAAATATAGTTCTTGCACGAAAAAAACCCAAAACAACCAACCAAAAGTTGAAGGATTGCCAATTGTTTGAGGAAGTGCTTTTGTATCACTAGAGTACTTCCGTATGCATGATCATGCAATTAATGATTACGACCATAGACTGCCTTATGGCAGCCAAGTCTGAGGCACAGTCAGAAGAGACGGCTGAGCGAGTTACGGCAATGAAGAGTGAAGCCGTAACAGGAATAGAAGCAGTATATTTCTCATATCGTTTCAGACAGTTGTTGGAAGTGATCAGCATTGCATAAGGCATTTCACCATGAACCATTCATCGAAGAGCGTGGCGATTGTTACAAGCACCATTAGGCTTCTTTTGGTAGGGTTTTTATGAAACAAGGGCCTTAGTTGGTCATGCCACCACAAGCGCAAGACATACAACGTTAAGTAATGAACATACACGCACAAGAAAACTTTTACGGACTAGAGTAAGTTACTGGAATCGCCTACGCATATTATAGTAAATAGCTAATTCTAACACGCATAATATAGTACATAGTAGAAAAGCTTACTAATGAATCGTAACGTGCAGTGTATCCTGCTTCAGAAGTTGACGGTACGTTCAATAGCATATCAACACAGCGAAAATACTAATCTACATGCGGTAAGAGAGTATGCAGGAGAAGTTGAATCTTAAGTCATGGTACATAGAAAATGAAAGTACAACAAATGAAAATACTTCAACACACCGTACAAATTAGCGAATAGCTCCCGAGTTCCAGCTTCTACAACAATCCCCAGGATCGTTCCTAAAGTTGCTCACGAGCTCAAAAATACATGAATTTCTAAAATAACTTCACCCATCACGTATTCTGAAAACAATTCGACGGCCTAGAATTCTCTCTCCCAGATCTCTAAATACCGTAGCCTAAATTGTGTAGTACATTAAATGATTTTTTTCAGCAAGACGTCGATACTCATCTGTATTCGGAGACAAGTGCATTCGCGGCCACCTTTTAATGGGGTGGGTTTTGTGGCGTAAGGGCCATATTTGGCCAAGCTGCGCCAAACACTCAAGACAGAAACAGAAATTTATGGACATACACAAGCAAAGTTTTACTGAGACAGAAAAAAGAAATACATTCCAAATATAAATTACAGGAATCATAAAATTGCGCCGTCAACAACTCGCTGGCTTACTAGAGGAGTGGGGAGGAGTATGGCACAAAGGCTATATATGGCCATGTTGAGCCAGACACAAGACAAACAGTATAAAGTAATAGACATAAACATACGAGGAAAGTTTTACTGACACAGAATACACCCATGGAGGATGTAAACCTGACAGGAATCGAACCAGCGCGGCCTGCAACTCGTAGATTGCTAGCGCAGAGGGCATAGTCACTAAACCCCGACTGTCCCGCTGGAGCAGTGGGCAAACACACTAAACCACGACGGTTCGACACTTTTCTGAAAAAATAAACTCATCGCCTCATAAGGTTTGATTGCATATCCTAGATGACCTGAACCAGTCAAGAAATGTATCAACTTGTACTGGGACCTAAGGGCCTAAAACTTCACGAAATGATTGACAAGGAAACAAAACCACCATCCGGTCACTGAAAGCACACACAAAAAAAAACTATCTCCACAAGCAGGCAGAAAAATTACACTGGGTGGAGTCCAAGCGGGCCGCCACAAATCCATGTCAGGCAACACTCCAAACAAAAGCGCCACTTCTAAGACATTCCCCATTCCCACATCCACCTCAAAAGCCCCACAGGAGATAAGAGAATACCAGACACGCAAGCCCAAAACAAAGAAAGGCAACAATAACAAAAATCGCCCCCGACCCTCACACAAGGCACTCCACTTTTCCCGACTTCGACTGCATTCCAGAAGAACACCCACCTACCACGCCCTCGGTAAAAGAAAACAAACAAACCCCATGTCCTCGGTCAAACATCCCCACCCCACGTACTAGAGACCCACGTGGCGTCTTGGATTACCACTTTTCCGACCCCGGTTATCCATCACGCCAGAATCATCATCCCAGGAGCGTGATGGCATTCGCTTACGAGAGTTATCCACTTTCCACCCAATTCTGGCACACTTGTTAATTGATATCGCTCGCTCTCTCGGAGGAATGCGAGAGGAAAAGAAAGATCGCCGCGATGACATTAAATTAGCGCGGTGCTGAAATAATATACATTTGCCCTTGTGGGGAGACTAATGGGTTTTGCTGTAGTAGACGAGACTGGCCTGTTCTTGGTGACATCGTGGACCATATCGACAATGGGCTGCGATGGTAGGACTACTAAAAAACGTGATTTTTGGTAATGGTGTTTGTTTCTTATGCCTACATTGGCAGACCAGAGGAGTGCCAGGCCCGTCGAAGACGGCAAGCGGCGAGGGGGGGGGGGTGCGCCTTCCATGTTATTGAGCCCCATTGGGAGGAAGTCCGACTTTGCTCGACATACGTGACAAATCCGTTTTACACTAAGGTCCCTTTCATACATCCATTCACTCATACATATCGTAATTTAGATCCCAATCAGAGGCCGATAACCCCCTGATCAGGTACCCCCAGAGGTATTGATTTGGTATGGGAACATGGGGGACATTGTGACCACGACCTATTTAACGTGCCCCAGTTACCATTAGTGAACACGACGGTCTTTAGCCAGGTCGAAGCGCCGATATCGCAATCATCAGAATTGTAGGCTCCGTCGAGGACAAAACCCACAACCCTTCTGATGCGAGCCCGACGCTCTACTGACTAAGCTACCGCTGCTCACTTGGTAATGGTAATTTCAACTAACGTCGTACTTGAGCAGTGGTCGGCAAACCAAGGCTCTTTTGCTAGTGGAGTGCGGCTCTTTTGACAGTGGAGTGCGGCTCTTTAGACAGTGGAGTGCGGCTCTTTAGACAGTGGAGTGCGGCTCTTTAGACAGTGGAGTGCGGCTCTTTAGACAGTGGAGTGCGGCTCTTTAGACAGTGGAGTGCGGCTCTTTGGCCGATGGAGTGCGGCTCTGCCACGAATCGATTTCGACTAAAAGATTGCAGTAAATATCCCGCCGATGAGATGCGAGGAGGAAATCAGTTGAGGAACTTCAGAAGAGTCGAGAAAAACCAAGTTCTGTATTTAATAATTGGGTGCAATTTTCCAACAATGTTAATATTGCAAGCTTTATTGTTAGTCAAGAGATTGCCGAGAGAGGCAAACCATACACAGACGGTGAAAACACTAAAAGTTGTTTTATAAATGCATCCACAAAGCTACTCCGGAATTTTAAGAACAAGGCAGAAATTCTTTGAAACATTAGTTACCACTGTTAGCTAAAACAGTAAAAGACAACAGTCAAAATGTGTTCGAATATAACCAATCAGCAAATCGAATATCTTAAATTGGTTTCAGTTTATCAATAGCTGTTAACGAATCTTGTGACAAAAATAACAGCACAAGTTTCACTTTTTATTCGATTTATTTCGTCTTCGGGTCTTAAAGATTAACTTTTAGGATTATTGCCACTGAAAGGTCAATAAATAAGATTATTATTATTATTAAAGTATCTGGTTTTATTTAATGTTAGTAGTTAGCTAGTTTAAACCGACTCAGAAAAACATGGTTCTTGAAAACAAATTTGGCTCTCAAAAGTAATCTCAATCGTAGTACTGCTGATCTCAGGCTCTTATGTGGGGGACTGAGTTTGCCGACCACTGTACTAGAGCAACACAACAGGCTATTGACGTTGGTCCAAGATCAATAACCTAAGGGAATGACCCGAGGACAACATCACGTAATTTTGAACCACGGTCAGATGACGAGGCAACACACCTGAACCTGCACCCTTCTCCAAAATTCCACACCAACCAGCGTGAGGACTTTCGGCCACGACAGATTTAAGGTGCACCACCCGGTCTCTACGCCATACGCTTATAAATAGTCCATGCACTGACCCGGATTAGAACCAGGAACCTTCGTATCTAGAGGCCGACACCTTAACCACCAGACCGGTTGGTCGGCAACGTGATTTTTGGAAAAAGTACATACCTCAATGTGGGTTGGTTTGGGGTTTTATGGCGTAAGGGTCATATTTGGCCAAACACAAGACAGATAACATCCAGTAACTGTGAAAAGAAAGGACTATGAGTAATGGTAATGGTAATTTTTAGTTAACGTCGTACTAGAGCTACACAACGGGCTATTGACGACGGTCCGGGATCAGTCCCTTACGGGAAAGATCCGAGGACGACACCTCGTAATTTTGAACCACGGTCAGATGACGAAGCAACACCTGAGCTGGCACCCCACTCTCCAAACTTCCACACCAACCCAACGTGAGGACTTTCGGCCACGACAGATTTAAGGTGCACCAGCCGCCTCTACACCATACGTTTACAAACATCCATGCCCGAACCCGGATTCGAACCCGGAACCTTCCGATCTAGAGGCTAACACCTTAACCACTATACCGGTTGGTCGGCCGAAAGGACTATGAGAGAAGAGAAAGTTCGTGTGGGTATCCTGGCGGTTTACTAAAGGCAGTGAACGCCATGGGAATAGAATAGATGACTGGGGAGCCTCGGGTTTGATACGCCCGTACACATCTAAAAAGATGTGTCCACGAGGGGGAACCTCAATAAGGGAAAACTACTTTCCAGATGGCAAGTCTCTTCATTCAATACTGTGCCGCCACAAGCAGGTGTTCAACTGTATGCAATGCATTTCCACAGTAATAAAAACTTTTAACCCATTTTATAACAAAAACGTGATTTTTTTCAGTTGCGTCGCCCACGAACGATTTGGCAATAGACTGCTGGTATGAAATGCTCACAGGCTCAATAGCCTTATGTGACTAAGCAGTTTTATTTTCAAAAATGACGTTCGTATTAAATTGAATGTACCGGACAGTAATGCCAAGTTCTGCGGATCAAAGCCCTACACGACCATTTTTATGAATAGAGTCATACCGTCTACCCTAAACACGAAGGATAAATGCTACAAATAATATATGGCAGTCAAAATCAAATATAGTGTCTCAAACTATTGGAGTAGGTCGTGTAGTAACATCAAGGAACAGGTTTGGTCGGGTTTTATCGTGCATTTGGCCAAGTTACGCCAAACCCAAGACAGTATCAAGTAAACGCAGAGATGCCAACCTGCGAAGGAAATTTGCTGTGGTACCAAAGTAAAATATCCGTACTTTCAAGAATTTTTCAGTAGTCAAGTTAAAATGTAAGGTAATGGTAATAATTAATTACGTCGTTCTTGAAAAACACGACGGGTTATTGACGGGAAATTTAAGAAATCGGCTTTAATAAATAACACACATATAACATCAATTCAAATATTTAGTTACAAATTTGAAAGAAATATGTAACACATATTATTTATAAATAGTAAGGTATATCATACAAGAAAACACATATATAGAACCAATAATTGTGTATGTGTACCAAAAAAAATACAGAAATAAGTAAACTAATTGATGCGTTGTGAAAAATAATATTGAATTTTTCTGCAGAAAAAAAAAATCACCGATTTCGTAATCCATAGTACCCGATACACTTCCGTAGAAACTACGGGGAATCCGTAGTAGTTGGCATGTCTGCATACGTACACATGTGAAGGGATCGAACCTGCGCCGTCTACAATTCGTAGGTTGCTAGCACGATGAACCACTGAGCCACGGCGACCTTATCAGGAAACAGAAGCATTGTCTCCGAGTGGGCCTGAACTCCTTACGCCCCCTTCAGTTTTTGCATGGATGGTGGCCCATTCCACTACCTTTCTAAAATCAAGTGATAAATGCTTGAAATATGCAAATAATGTGGTTGGTTTAATGTATTAACAAAATAAATTATCCCACAGGAAGTCAACTGGGGTTTCAATTCTCCATCCAATTATTTCCCCACGTTTTGAATCCCTTGGGTTTTCAAAGGAGTGGCGGCGGTGAATCCTTCGCTATGTTACCACTATTTATCATGCTTTAATTTATTACTCTGCTGATATCTCAAAGGCATCATTGCACGAGATCCCTGACCTTAAAGCAAGAATCGCTGTTGCGGGTTTAAGGCCCGGTGCACATATCCGATTTTAAACATGCGGCACCGAAGTCCAACTATGCACACATAACGGTGAAATGACGCAAGTACTCATTTTGCGCCATTTGCGACAGATATTCTATCGAATAAAACGTGTTTATATCGCTCACTTGGTGTGAAAAAAAGTATATTTTGAAACAAAATAGACGTTAATGGACACAACCATTTATTAATTATTATCTATATTTCATTTATTTATGAAAACAAGATGCTTCAGACCGGAGAAGCGTGTGCGGCGCCGTGGGGAACTGCGGTACAAATTGCACGCAAGTTGGACGTGCGTCGCTGCAGCGGCGCAGGAGGCATGTGTGTACTACTCCATTGGATCTAATGTATCTCAGATCGCACTTGCGTTGCGGCAACGACGCCGCACGTTGAAAAACCGGATGTGTGCATCGGGCCTTTGTGTCTGATAGAGGTAGGAAATTGTTCAACATAAGCGACAAATCATACAGGTAGGTAGTCAATGAACGTCGCACTGGAGCAGCACAACTGGCTATTGACGACGGTCCGGGATCGATCTCCTGAGGGAAAGATTCGAGGACAACACGTAATTTTGAACCAGTCAGATGACGAAGTCAACATCTGAGCTGGAACTCCACCTCTCCAAACTACCACACCAAGCCAACGGAGGACGTTTGAGGCCACGACAGATTTAAAGTACTCCAGCCCCCGTGTACACGATGGTATTGGGTTGGATCTTGTTTCGAACTCGCCAACCCTCAAGTTGCTGATTCGTTAATCTTCCAACTGGGATACCGCTGCACAAGACATAGTCAGGTATGTATTGCGATTGACAGTCGCAACTTACAGCTTCCGTGAAATAGTAAGGTTAAACTGTAAAATTAGAGCCCATACAATTGGTGTTCATATTACCCGATATATTATTTTTCCATCCAACTCTCCTCTAGAACAGGGATTTTCAACCTTTTTCCATCGAATAGCCCACAAACTATTTATAATTCTGCCACACCAAAATGTTTATCGTAATCTCCATAGTATAAAAAAAGGATGTGTGGGTATTCTCTATAACAAATCTAAACGGTTTGACCAATCCATACCCAAATTTGGTGCACTTATACTTACGAACACTGCGGAAAACGTAGGCTATTTCTTTCCTATCTTCAGACTAATCTGTAGCCATGAAAATTGGCAGAGAAGTAGTCCTAAATGTGCCCCTCGAAGCCCAACTTTAAAATCTAAAGTTTGTTTTTCTGCAATGAATGGACATGGATAAGGAAACACGTTCTACAGGGTTTGTATTTGAGTTAACACAGGGAAATGTCGCGGTCATATGTGTAATAATATACAATACTTTTGTAATAAAATACAATACTCGGGATTACTTATATGTGAGTATTTTTTTAACACACTTGGCGAAATTTCACAAACCGTTGAAGACGTTTTAAACTATTTCACCATTTATAAGCAGTAGTGTTTTAATACCAAACTGAACACATCCACTGTAAAAAAAAAATATATTCGTTTTACGAGTACCTACACATTGCATCCAAAACTGTATGTTACATACCATTTAAACTTGTGTTCAGATTACTCATCATTGGTATACATAAAGCTTATTTACGAGTAAATGTTAGGGACAAAATATCAATGTTCTATATAGAAAGTTGTATCATAAAGTGTTTTATCTATAAGAGAATTGCAGAAAAATTTAATGAAGCTTTAGTAGCTTTTTGGTCTTTAATAATTCTGCACTGAATTTCTCCTAAAAACAAGGTTTGGTGTTTATATGGATCTAGTGGATGGTTTTAGAGAATGAAATGTTTCGATTGCTTGATCGAAATATTAAAAATCCTTAGAAAAGGCAGACCTATCCGTAAATCAGTAAAATTAATTTGAAATTCGTAAGAGTTGGCAAGTAAGTAATTAATTTAATGTTCCCTACCTTCCCTTAAAGTTTGTTCAGAACGTTTTTAAACATGTATGTGTGCATTCAATCAAAAATATTATTTTGGTTAGTGGATTATTTGGTAACTATAATTTTGGTAAGTGAAGACTGTTTTTGTTCAATTACCCGGGAAAAACGGTTTTTTTTTTTTTTTTTTTTTTTTTGACAAATCTATTAAACATGTTTGCAATGAGATCGGATGTTGGGGGACAAACTGCGCCATTTTTAGAATGGGAAACAATTAGTCATCAAGATAATTTGATGGTTAAAAGATCTCAACATAATGATAAATTTCGACGATCCTTTTGGATTCGGGGAAGAAAATCTAAGATAGAAGTTGCAAAATTAGGCATTTTTACATCACTTGAAATTCATTTGTCAAGCTGCAAGAGCTCGACACTTGCTCTGGTACAATAAAATCAAATGAACATGCTCCCTATCAGAAGTGATGGAGCAACTTGGCAATCCAACCCAAAAGGAATCATTCGGTAAAGGGCATTGCAATTGAAATCGCTCCTCAGATACATTCGTGATGAATGAATGTGTGTGACGTTAAAAATGAAACCCGAATCTCACCTTGAAATATGAATGGAGCAAGAGTAAACGCTCCGTTTAAAGTAAACCGTTTAGGATTCAATCTGTAATCAAAATCATTCTGCAGATCAGCGTTTTGATGCTTTGATCACGCCATTATCACGGCCGAAAAATGACCTTTCCTCTGCCACTTACAGTATCCGTCATCAAAAATGTAAATACATTCCGAAAGGATGAATGTCAGATGTAAAACTACGAAACATATTTGTCCATGTTTTGTTTGCACAATTCATCTCCTTGAGAAATACATAATCTCGAATAATCAGATCGGGTCATCAAATATTACCAGCAGGAAATCGCTCATCGCGACAGTTGCATGCCAACCACATTTACCGTGCAGGTCCTTTTACCATCATAGATTTATGATCCAAGTACCAGTTTAAATGATAGCCCCCAGTTGGTTTACAGAACATGAATTCGGAACACTCAATATTCAATTTGCACCCCAAGTAATATTTTTTTTCTTTTCATTCGCGCCTTTATACTAACCCTGGTTGAGAAAAATAGAATATTACAAATACGATAAAGATAGAATATTACAAATACGATAAATATAGAATATTACAAATACGATAAAGATAGAATATTACAAATACGATAAAGATAGAATATTACAAATACGATAAAGATAGAATATTACAAAAACGATAAAGATAGAATATTACAAAAACGATAAAGATAGAATATTACAAAAACGATAATGATTGAGAACTTAAAAAACAAATTGCACGCTGCAATATAAAAAAAAATATGTTATCCTTTCCAGGCCTCCATAGCCTTCAGCTCCTGTTAATGTGTGTACTAACACTTATCCCGTAGTATTTACAAATAATATTTTTACCGACAGTAATGTTAGGAAGAAAAACGACCTAATTGAAGTTGGCCTTTTAACTGTCAAACACATGGCTGCCACAGACAAAGCAGTTGTAAAATAATGGCATTAATTTTAAAAAATTGTAGCAAAAAGTCTCATTCAAACCCTATTTAAGGAATTGATTATTGTAATAATTAATTATTGGCGATGCCTTGAAATTTTGTACGAAAAACACGCCAAGTGACGTAACATCAGGAATAGGCAAAGGAAGCACGTTCTGTCACAAAAACACTAACGTCACTTCATGTAGACTACTAAAAAGAGAGCAGATTGTTAGAAGAAATATGTTTGATCGGTTAGAATCTACGCTAAACAAGCGAAGCATTTCATAAAGGTTCAGGCGTCTGGTGACAAAATCTTGCGTCTACGTAAATTTATAGATGACAAATCCGACTAACGACCGCTTATTTCCAACCCTGCTTGCCACCTGCTTAACCTCAAAGCAATAAACGGGAAAAGGCATAATATTTATCCTACACCGATCATTCTAACAGATAAAAACGGATTCAACACATCTCAAAATAAATGCACAGCTTTTGAGTTTTTTAAAGTTCCAAGTACATTATAAGACTTTTCTCTCGACATTTTTTATTCAAATTCTTACTTGAACTCTTTCACGTTTCTACGCTTTCCCAAAAATCAATAGAATTTATTTTTCTTTTTCCTCCAAGAATATTCACTCCCGAGTTATTTCAGACTCCATCTCTCCTTCGGAATTCTTTTACTTCCTCGAAACATGAAATGATTTATTTAATGGAACTTTCCCTTTATGACATGTCATCGTTATTATTTCTGTAGACAGAATCCATTTGGGGCATTTACGGAAAGGGCAACAAGCCAGGGCCCTGCGGAGACGTCTGACAAATAGGGCACAACCAGAAAATATACATATTGTACGAAATGCTTTTAGAATTGAACATTGAATTAGATGAATGCGTTTGAAAAAGTCATAAGTCGACTGGAACTGTCCCGATTATGAGGATACTCCCCGGAGCTTTGTTAACATCGTACTTGTTCATAAAATAAGAGCAACAAAAGGAGTTAGAACTCAAAACAAACTGCTGGATGTCAGGTCCCTTGTTCCGGTCCTCCAGAAGCTAGGTTCAATGAAGAAACAAACGCTCATAACATGCCAATATGTATATCCAGAGTATTCATCGTTAACTTACACAAATAAATGTTGTCTCCATTCCTTTGTAGGGCCTCGTTAGCTAAATTCGCAGAGTACCTTTTAGTGGTTTAGCAATTGGGTTTGCGAGTTTGAAACACGGTCCAATCACAGACGACGTGTGTATACGGGTGCTTGGACACTCTAAATCCGCAGTGGCCTCGAATGTCCTCACGTTGGTCAGGTGTGGAAGTTTGGTGAGTGGGGGTGCCAAGTTTGGTAAGGACCTCGTCATATCCGAATGGTTCAAAATTACGAGGGGTTATCCTCGGCAATGGTAATTTTTAATTAACGTCGTACTAGAGCAACACAACGGGCTATTGACGACGGTCCGGGATCGATCTCCTGAGGGAAAGATCCGAGGACAACACACGTAATTTTGAACCACGGTCAGATGACAAGGCAACACCTGAGCTGGCAACCCACTCTCGGGATTGTCCTCGGATCTTCCGTTTCGGGATTGATTCTTCCGTTACCTACCTGTTTATGTTGAAAACTTACCGACCCTTAACGGACACTTAAACGGTCAATAGTATTGTTGATGTGATTGACTGTTTCGATTGATAGGTGCTTCAATATAGCTTCAATCAACCCGTCAAACACATTCGGTCAGTGTTTATCGAAGGGTGACGGTGTTTCCTTTTCGAGTTTGAAAATGGTTTCAAATTATGATTTGGGCTTTCTTGCCTTGACTTTGGCTGTCTGCAATCGGAAGAAACTAAAGAAGAGGAAAAGACGCTGGTCCAAAGAGTAGTATAAACTGAGAAGACGCTTTACTCACGAACATTTACTAAACTTTCTGCGAGATACTGAATCAGAGAACTACAAAAATTCTCAAAGAATAAACCAAGGAGGTTTCGATACCTTACTACAGCTAATTCGGCCATATTTTCACATTTAAATATTCATTTGACTTTCCAAAACTCGTGATCATTACTATACAAAGTAATTAAATGCGTCACAAACACTCGTTCCCCGACAGAATCCCTTTTCGTGGGGCAAGATGCAAACGTCATGTTTGCTGTCTTCAGCGAAAATGTTCGAACGATTGACAATTGCATATTTCAGTACGAGTCAGTGAGGTTTTAGAGCATGCCTTCGAGATATATCCTCAGAGGAATAAATTAAATCTGGGAATCGTGGTGACTTAAAGGATCCATCGCGTATTCTTACAGTCTCCAAGGTTTTAAATATTTCTATATTTTGGAATCAAATTACTTTTAAATTAGTTTCATAAAAGTAAAACAATTTTCGAATGAAGCATAGCAGACTGAATCGAAAAAGTTATGAAAATAATCTCACAGAACAAAACATCAACTCTTAGAAAACATTTACAATTGCAATTTGAACTAAATACTAAAACAAAAAAAAATACGAGAAGGAATTTGTGAGGTTTTTTGGCCAGATAAGAAAGAACGCAACCCTTTAATCCCAGGTGGTCAGAAAGGGGCGGCCTTCAAAGGTCATGCGGGTCCTGTGAAGTGGAGTGAAAGTAATTTCAGGGGGTAAAAGGAAACTCGAGAAACCGACACTGGTGGGTCAGGGCATACAAGGATGAAAAGCCTGGTACAAGGTGATTGAGCTAAACAAAACAAAAACACACAGACCGAATCGAAAATCATGAAAATAATCTCACAAAACAAAATTTTGACTCAGAAAAACTCAGCACAAATTCCTATTATAGCTAAACATTAAAATAAAAAAAAACTATCAGATAATAAAATTGTAAGGTTCTTTGGCCAGACATGAAAGAATGTAAACTGGACGGAACATTATTATCCCCGATGGACATAGAAGGGGTGCCCTTGGACGGTCGGTCATACGGGTCTTGCGAAGGGGAGTGTAAGGAATTTCAAGGGGACTTAACGAGACGGACAATGGTGGGTAAGTATAGAAGGAAAAATAACGCTTGCGCTAACAAGTTAAAAACTTCAGAAAATGGCGATTGGATTCCAAAATTCGTTCTTCGAAACGAAATTTATAGGTGCAAAAACACGACAAATGAACATTTTTTTCGAACACTGCATGAGATTATCAGGTATGCGTGTGTTTAAGAGGACCACCAAGGGTTGCAAACTTTCGACCATTTATTAAGTCGCGACAAATTTCACATATTTTTTGCGGTGTAAAGTCACTAAAACAAATGCTCACGGAATGGCTGATATTAAACAAAATAATTAATTTACATTGTGAAACTATCTCCGATTGCACTACGACTTCGCATACAGAATTACACACTCCTTCGAATCATTAGAGTCGCAGTTATCAAGAATTTTTCATCGAAGGCGCGCGCTTACTCCGTCAGATGTGTAGAAAGACGAACACGGCGGCGGAACGAAGACGAATTCCACACCCATCAATCAGTTAAAAATCATCTCCCAAAGGCAGATGATTGTTGAGTGTACTTTTCCTTCTTGAAGGCTAGCCCATTTTTTCAGATACCGTGATGAAGGACAGGATGGAGCAAGGCAAAAAAAAAAACTTCACTGGTGTCGATGGACTTTTTTTTAACGGCGTTATATTTGGAAATCTGTACTTTTTACGTGCATATTTTCTGTTTGACGATAGAAAATGAAAACGTAATAAAAGGTAATTTTATTCAGACATTAATATCCCATAAACAAATTTGAAGAATATTTTCATGCCACAATTATGTGGAATATCTATTGATTCGGTTTTTTTTTTGTGTGTGAATATTTTTGCTGCCAGATAGCGAGAAAATACATCAATTTTATTCTGAAACTGAAAATTAAAACATTGATGAAAATCGTTAGCTGCTTCTGAATAAATAATTATCGTCTGAAATAGTATAAATCACAATTTTTACTTTTGAACAAATATCGTTTGGTATATTCCTGGTGTTTAACTCAGAGGTATCATTAGACAAGAGAGAATAATGTGAAAAGCAATCTCAATAATTTTTCTGTTGTGCATTGTAGTAATTCATGTTGTGAACTCATTTGTAAAGAATTATTGCACACCCACAGTATAAGTATAACTTTCAACATAAACCAAAAATGATGTTACCTTGATAAATATATCATTGAAAAAACACAACACGTACAAACTGATACAGAAAACAGCTTTCAGCAATCAAGTGCTGAAGTGCAAGTCTACAAGAAATCTAAAAGGATGAGATTGCCGTAAAAAATGTCACGTCAACAATTTACAAAAACAAACCCAAAAAATTATTTCATAGAAAGCTGAAAGTAAGCTACAGACATGTTTGTTTGTGGTAGATATATAGGTGTAACTTTAAATTGAATCAAATTTACAAGGTTCAGATTTAGAGATAGAAAATATTTTACCATTATATTTTCCAATAAGGTGATTGTACAAAACAATTAATTTGATTCACACTACTTTATTAAAGAATCACACAAAACTGAAATAATTGATTTCATACCTGTTTAAAACTAGATTATTGCAGAAAAAAAATTATTTCAGAACTAAAATTTACAATTTAAAAATATGTAGCAAGCAATGGATACAGAGTGAACCTAAATCACTTCTCTTTCATATTTTAATAGACTGAATAAATACTTTAATATGATAACCTATGGTATTGTATAATGTAACTTGCAGATTCAAATGGATGTTTAGACAGCACAGTTAACTAGCTATAAATTAAATTTTAACTAGCTTCAAATTCAAATTTTATGCATAAAAAGAACACTCAGCTTGTTTGTATGTAAAAAGTATACTTCCTAAGGATTCCTAAAGAAATTTAATGGAAGTCTGGCTCATTCAGAACTCAAGATTTTAGCTATTATTTTACACACAAGAATTTTGAGAATGGGTACTTAATGGTACTTCTGATACACAATAAATAGCAAATAAATTTAAATAATTCTCTTACACTATAAATATGATAATTTGACATCTAAAATAAATTGCCCCTTCATCATAAAGCTCAGCAATACTGTCTATACATAGGTCTGACATAAGAGTAAAATAAGTTCATTCTTTAACTTAAGAAATATTTACCAACTAGCAGTGATGCAACTTAAAAAATTATTAGGTCATGGTATTTATAGTATACGTCGCAGTGGAGCAACACAACAGGCTATTGAAAAATTAGGAAATTCAAGTGTTTGACTCCAATTTCTAAACATGTATATTTTAGTAAAAAAGGTATTTTGTTCACATTTCACCACTCATGGCATCAGTGTTTTTGTGAAATTTGTTCCATAAGTTCAATGGGCTAGGCCCTTGCCCCAGCCATAAAAATATTAGAGGAGCAAGGGGTTTGGAACCCAAGAAATTGGAGCCCATTTCAGAATTTAGTAGCCACATCACCATTGAGTCAAATCAAATGTTCAAAAAATCAACCATTATGTATTAAGCCCTATACCTAACCTATTTGTAACATTTATCCATGTTTCCCTCTCTTAAGTCAAGATATAAATTAAGGTCTTAAGCCTATTTTATGTACCTAAGGCTACTATATACCTAATTTATATATTATATACCTAATTTATTTACCTAAGTTAGCACAAATCGAATTAGATTAAATAGTAAATACAAAAAAAAAAAAACTTTCACAAGTGTTATTGGTTGTATTTTCCCCACCTCCCCTACCAGAGTTATGATACTTGTCCAAGGTCATTGATTTCAGAGTGTATGAAAAGACCAGTATTGAATGGTACTTTTTAAAGTTATTTAAATTACTTGTCAAATGTCATGTGTCACTGATCATTAAGTCATTAAAAACCATGCAAATGAAATTCTAACTTGCCAGATTATACTGCAATATTTGGTAGTGGTAGAGTTAACATTGCACTGGAGCAACAAACACAAAGGGCTATTGGCGATGGTTCATGATCAATCCTGAAGAGTAGGTGGTACAACAAGTTTAACAACAAGTACAACAAGTAATGTTTATTTTTAATCTCCTTTCTAATTACTAAAGTTATTAAATCTGGTTACAAGAAGTTTGTCTGACATACATTAAATATTTTTTAGGATGTTAGCAAATCTAAAGTAGGTACTGTAGCTAATTTAATCAAATAATATATTGAAGTTTCTCCACTTGCACAAGAAAAAAAAATATAGACAAGTCAGTAAACTATGTGTTTTTAATATGGGTTATTTAGTTCATATGGATCCAGGAAATTGACAGGACCATCCCTGACATTTTTCTGAATGCACAACTGCTATATGAATGCATAACTCAGTTTTATGCTTGTTTGGTGGTCATAACCTCACAAAGCACATGAATTCAATCACTTTCTACAGACATATGATCTATGAAAAAGAAATACAAAGTGAATAATGAAATTTGTATATATTGGGCTGGAAAATTTGTTTATTGGGAAAAATCTTGAATAAAATTAATCAACAATATAGTTGTAGTTTGAAATTTAAAAAAATGAGTGTAAGACATGAACTGATTTTAAATGCGCTCTAAAACAATGATAGTAAGAGTTACAAACATGAAACGGTAGTGAACTCTAAGAAAGCTATGAATGGCCACCTTACTTAACAGTGAAGCTAAAATAAGACAGCTGTTGCATAAACAACTTTACAAACAAATGTAAATGAATAACTGGGGTGGATGCTTAATCAGACTATTGTTTGGGCGACAATAGTTTACTGGAAATGTGATTTTAGACCAGAAAAAAAAACTAAATATTAAAAAGAAACAATACTAGATGCAAAAGCGGAAAACAAATCAATCCACATTTAAAAAACGTTTCTTGATAGCTTTAGCCATAGCATTCAAAATGTTTTTCTTAAGATAACACTTTTTTTCACAGGAATTACTTTTGAGTATATGTTTAACAGGCTAAAACCCCCTGAAAAAGCATTGATCTTTAAGAAATATGCAGTAATAAAACCTGTTACAAGATGTTTAATAATGAAGTTTTGTGTTACTTCAAGAACTTCAGGGATTCGATTTTTGTTCAATTATTAATAATTAAACTTGTTCCTATTTAATTATGAAAAGCAGTCCTTTTTAGAAGTAGGACAAAGTTTCAATGCAATTATATTAAGACTATTTGTAGTAAAAAAATAATTATTCAAACGACTACTGATATTTTTTTTAATCACATTTTCGTTTTTTGTATTTTATAACAAGCTGCTCCGATTAAAACGAACTCAAATAAATTTCATTTTCAGTTAGACACAAGAAAGCGTCTATCGAATCCGTCCTGCCCGTCTAAATTAAAAAAATCGTTTAAATCAAGACATAGTAGCAGTAAAATACACTCCTGAGTTGTGTATCTCTTGTAAATAAATTTTTAAACAATATTAATTAGTAAACAAATTAATACATCGACGTATTTAAAAACGTCGATATACTCAGACAATTACATTCAAGATTAATTTTACTGTCAGCGTTCATGAAGAAAATAAAATGAAACTGGACACGACAAATATTGTTTGGTTTGTCGCTCTAGTCATTTTTTGTTGCACGAAAATATTGTTTGGAAATAACGTTTTTTGATGGCAACATCGTCAAAGGGTTTTGCACCTGATTAATGCTCAAAAGTTGAGCAATCAATACGTCTAAGAGCAAAGAAGAAACAAAACGCCTTTCACCCCAAAAGTAAACAAACGAAACTTACTATTATAGAAGGGCGATCGTCTCAAAGTGCCGGCCCTTCTGAGTCTAGACCTCCCGCTCATAGTCTTTTCGAGAACTAGGTTAAACTCTTCACAACCAATACCTATAGCTCGGTTATTCCAGCACGGGACACAGAGAAGCCAGCATCGGAAACAATGGCACAATCGGACGAGTCAAAGTGACCATCGAAGAGGTGGTAATCCAAATTCGAAATGGAAAAAACAAGCGCAGACACAGTTGAAGAATGACAAGAAACTTGTTCCAGCAGCGGTAGCAGCAGATAGATGATGCAGTGGAATCGGCGCTCTGAATGTACTCAGGTGTTGTGCACACAAGCACTGTTTTATTAAAGTTCGCAACCAGCAAGGATTGGAATCCAGAGACTCGAATGCAATTAGAAGGTTCGTGTAGGTACACGCGCTGTTTCAGCACAAGCGGCCGGGAAAAGAGAGGAAAAAAACACTATTTACGCTCAGCGCCACGCTAGACAACTAACTTTTTTTGGATTTACCTCGCCGCTAGCGCTGCAAGTTCATGCTTCGCTCGCGTCTTTCCACTGCGCAGCGGGGTTGCCGTTTTTTGGCGCGTTATGCGACTAAAAAACGCGATTGTCTTTAAAGCAGTTGATCAAACTGGGAACCGCGGAGAAGCTAGACATTTTGGAACCAGGGTAATGGTAATTTTAGTTAACGTCGTACTAGAGCAACACAACGGGCTATTGACGACGGTCCGGAATCAGTCCCTTAAGGGAAAGATTCGAGGACAACACCTCGTAATTTTGAACCATGGTCAGATGACGAAGCAACACCTGAGCTGGCACCCCACTCTCCAAACTTCCACGCCAACCCAACGTGATTTAGAACCAGGGAAAATGATAATGTTGGGGCCCTTCCAATACATCAAAATAGAAGTTTGTATTTTAATTAGTGAAAAAATATTTTCACAAAGAGGTCAATGAGATCAATATTTATTATCATGAAAGAATTATTCACAAAATAAAAAGACCGCGATTAATTAAAGCCTTAAAAAATTGCATAGTTGTAAATACGAACAAATTACGTTTCCCTGAAAGAATTTATCTTCACACACAAAGGGCCGCTGTGACAAATTAGAGCAACAAATTAGCAACCGGATGATTGAGAGTTCGAAACTAGACATGCCCAAGATCATCATGTATGCGAGGGGGGCGCACGTTAAATCTGACGTGGCCTCAAATGTTCTAACTTTGACGTGGAAGTTTGGAGAGTGGGGTGCCATCTTACCCCAACATCTGACTGTGGTACAAAATTACGAGGAGCTCTCGTATCTTTCCCTTCAATATTGATCCCAGACTCGCTAATAGCCCGCTGTGTTGCTAAAGTGCTACGTTAATTAACTATCTACATAGCTCCGTTCGTTCAAACACAGCTTTAAATATAGATGTACAACGTTATTTACAATTGGTACTATTAATGGTAGTAGTTTAGAACATAGTAATAATTACTGTACTGTTTAGACAAATTTTCCTTTCGTGGAATCTTAACGTTTCCGGTTGTGTGATCAATATCATCTGTATCTTTCCGCATTAACTCTTAACTATAAAAAAAGGGTGAAATGAATCTCAATAAAAGTATTACTAAGTTATATCCATCCATTCTGTGAAGTCAATGCTCATAAAACAGTTTGGGGGATCTTAATTTTTCAAAAGAAAATTACAAGCTTAATAAACACTAGCGCTGTGCACATTTAGCTTTACAGAAAAACCCTTCTCATTGAGAAAACAAAAAAGTTGCAAGTGACATAGGAGACTGAAAATGAAAATCAACGAATGCATCCATCCGCGATGAAACACGTTTGACCGCGCTTCCTTCACGAAGGGATAGAGCATTTACAGCTGCTTGACACGCTGTGTAAACAATGGTGGCCACAAAAATTACATCCTCTGTAAAATCCTCGTATATGTATTGAAATTTACGTGGCAGTGACAGAAGATAGGAACTATTTGGGATTCTTTGACGTAAACATTTGACGAGACCTGTTCAAGGTACTGCAGTAAAAGGGGCGGGAATACTTTGAGGGGCCCCGATAAATCAAACTATAATGTGCTATCAGTTTTTTACACAAAAAAGGAAATCACTGTCTGTCCACCACGAGAAATGCTCCGGACACCAAGTCCATGGTGGCGGTTGCTGTAGAAACGGGTTCGTTTATTCTGAGTAGGGGGAACGTTGTACTTAACGTTGTCGCGCATGTTAGAGGCGGAAACGGGGAATCTTCTCAGCGATAAGTTTCAAAAATCTTACCAAATGTGCACTTATGTCCAAAATTATCTTTCCATACCCTAAAATAATTATATTCCATGAATACCCAATCGATGTAATCCATTTTTCCAGGGAATGTGTGAAAGACAAGCCGAATTAGACTTATCCAATCAAAAGTGTTCGAACGGTTTCTGATATGCAAATCAAGGCGTTACGTCATCCGACGGTGAATCAAGCGCTTTGAGCAAAGTGAATATCTGAGTCAATTTCTGCAATGCAACGTTTGATTTTGATGTGTTAGGACTCGAAACGATTATGGCTCCGAAGTATCATTTGGAAGAATCTGTGAAGTTGCGCATTATCGGCCGTTTAGAAGCAGGGCAGACGATCATGGAAGCAGCGAGATGTGTGAACATTTCAAGACAGTCTCTGCGCTATGGAAACAATTTCAGAACTCTGGAACTGTTGTAAGGAGGCCTGGACAATGGTCGTAAACGTATAACAACTGCTTCTCAAGATCGATATATGGCAATAACTGCACGTTGTAACAGGAAGTCTACTGCTCGGCAGTTAAGTTCAGAGCTTGCAGCCGCTACGGAAACTGTTGTATCATGGAAAACTGTATACAGAAGGCTTAATGAAAAAGGCCTTTATGCCAGAAAGCCAAGGGTATGTGTTTCACTGTCTTCACAACACAAGCGGGAACAAAGAACATCAGAAGTCAAAGGCAATGGACTCATGTTCCCTTTACTGATGAGTCAAGGTTTAGTTTAACACCTGATTCTAAGCGTTTTTACATCTGGAGGGAGTCAGGAAAGCGAAATCTTCCTTCGAACATTATGGAATATGACCGTTTTGTTAGTGCAGGTGTGATGGGGTGGGGTGGAATAACGATCGATAGACGTACGTCCCTACACGTTTTCAACAGAGGATCTGTGACCGACCAGAGATATCAGGATGATGTCTTAGATTTTTCAGAGGTGCATATGGATCTGATTTTTTTTTATTTCTGGATGATAACGCTCGTCCACACCGAGCAAACCTCGTTGACGAATTCCTTGAAAATGAAGCCATTGAGCGAATACCGTGGCAAGCAAAATCTCCTGATCTGAACCCGATAGAGAACTTTATGAGATTACCTTGGAAAAGCAGTTACACGGAGACATTCTCCTCCTAGACATATAAATGCCCTGTAGACCGCATTGCTGGAAGAGTGGAACTTAATTCCTCAAACTGTGGTTAACAGCATGAAATCACGTTGTGATATGTGTGTACAAGTCAAGGGCGATCACATTCCATACTTAATTCATAAGCCTTAATTTTTTTCTGAGTTATTCATTTTTTTTTTCTTAATTCCACATTGTCACATATTATTGGCCGACCAACCGGTATAGTGGTTAAGGTCTTAGCCTCTAGATCGGAAGGTTCCTGGTTCGAATCCGGGTCCGGGCATGGATGTTTGTAAACGTATGGTGAAGAGGAGGCTGGTGCCCCTTAAATCTGTCGTGGCCGAAAGTCCTCACGTTGGGTTGGCGTGGAAGTTTGGAGAGTGGGGTGCCAGCTCAGGTGTTGCTTCGTCATCTGACCGTGGTTCAAAATTACGAGGTGTTGTCCTCGAATCTTTCCCTTAAGGGACTGATTCCGGACCGTCGTCAATAGCCCGTTGTGTTGCTCTAGTACGACGTTAACTAAAATTACCATTACCATTACCACATATTATTGCCATTTTTATGGTTTCATGCTATAATTTTATATCATAAGCAGTGTTCTTAATTTTTTTTTCTTTGTATTTAGGTGTTGTGATGCTATGTTTCATTCCAGACAAATTCATAAAATTATAACTCACAGTTTCTGAGAAATCCGTGATTCTATGCATATAAAGATAATTTTGGAAAGAAGTGTACTTCTAAGTCGTCATTAAGTGCGCCCATGTAGCAGACGTGAAAACATTTTTTTTAAAATCCACTATGTAAAATAGGATAAAGTCCGTTTCTACAGCAGACAATGGTAGCTGGAGTTCTTGTAGCAGACAGAGTAGAAGTGAAATTCTACACCTAGTAACTGCCAAAGGAGTTATTTTCTCAAAACAGTATGCAGATTTATGCTCAGTTCAATCATGGCGATCCATTGGAAATCCGTTTCTACGGCAAACAGACAGTGGCAGCTGGAGTTCTTGAGGCAGACAGAGTAGAAGTAGAGCTTTTAAACCTAGTAACTGATAAAGGAGCTATTTTTCTCAAAACCATATACAGATTTATGTTTAGTTCAATCAAAACGATCCATTGCAATGGTGTCGTCCTGTCTTTTTTGCCACGAATTGCTCCCGACATAAAGTCTTGGTGGTGACGGTCGCTATAGAAACAGGGCTCGCTCATTTTGAATCAGGTTGTTTACGCGAATGTTGAGAAGTAATGTATGTACTAGTATGAATCTCGACCAGTTCAAATCTGACAACTATATTTTCAAGTTGCCATGAAGTACATCAATGTAACAAATTGAATGCATTTCTTCCGACATCCTATGGAAAATAGGATCAAGTCCGTTTCTAAGGCAATAGACAGGAATAAACGTAGTGTCTGTTTTGGGACAAAAACCGGGAACCCCAAACCTTCATTCGAAACGCGAGTGTTCAGTTGTCTGAAAAGAAGTTTTAAAGTGTGTCTTCATTACTATTACATTGCAGTAACATTTAAGTTCACACTTTTGGCGTAAAACTGAGTTTTACGGTACGATAGACTAGCAGTTGAAACAACATAATTGTATAGCTGATTTCAGCTCACACCAACTCCGGACTTATAGGAGGCGTGGCACAGACGTTAGTACTATTCGATAGCACCTAGATGAGATTTTGTGATAGTTATAAGCGGTGTGGAAGATGGGCCAATGGCAGTTCGAGAACAGCGCGCCGAAGTGGGTGGTCCAAAAATAAGCTAATGCTTTCGTTTTTCAATACCTTTGAACTGTAGATTGGTAGGGTTTTATGGCGGAAGGACAATATTGGGCAGGGTGCGCCAAGCAAATATGAACCAAAGTTTGTTTTACATTGATTTATTGTAATAGCTGTTGTGTTACGTAAAAATAAATCAAGGGCTATTAAAAAATATCCGTTGAATTTCCACAAAACGTTGTAACCAATTATTGAGGAAACTTGTGGGCAGCCACACTTCCGAAAAACGGAACCCGAATACCTGCGGTTCTCGAAAACCGCGGTTTACTAAAACTCTTGTACCAAGCCACAAAATGAAGTCTTACGAATCCGAAATATCAATCACTCAGCCGCACCAAATAGATTATTTGTTTTGCAAAAGCCCAGTTAATTAAACATTATTTTCTAAAGGTGAAAATTTAAAAATTTTGTAAGTGACCAGTGGCCACTGTTTAATTCAAGAGGCCACTTGCGAGCGTTCATATGTTTTGTAGAATACACACACGTTATTATTTATCTATATCAAAAATAGATTTTCTCATCCCGCGAAATACCAGCACTACGGAAATACTCTGGTCACGTGCGCACGAAAGTATTCATCTTCAGCCTTCTTTCCCTGGATTGCTTTGCGTTTTTCTGCTCCAGGCTTCTGCGTTTTTCTCCCCTAAATTCCAAATACTACTCCATATTTTCCAGAAGAAAAAAAAACGTAAAATCGGATATTCTACCATATAAGCTAATGTTTTTAAGGTATCCGACTAGGTCCGGAACAATTTTTTTGAAAACGACTCTTAAATCACAATTTAAACATTTTTTATACTAGATAATGTTTCGAAATCATGAAATCAAGTAAAAAATAATGTACCGACTCATTATTTTTTGTCAATTGGGCAAATTAAGTTAAAATTAAATCCAAATGACTACAATATGGCAAACGCTCTGTATAAATTTCTATTAAATTAATATTAATTTGCTTGTAGCACCATATATCTATGATATTAGTGACGACAATATACTACAATCAAATATATATAGTGAAATGTTAAGAAGTATCGCTCGTTATATGTAGCTAAAATTTTAATTTGACAAAATATCTACTTGTCGTTTAAATTAAACAGCTATAAATTAAAAAGGATGCACTGTACAACTAAACCTATAGTATATTGTCATTACAACATGTTAATAAGTAATAATGTTTAATTTCGTAGAGATATCTCTGCAACTTTTTGAGAAATCATGTTACGCGTGTGCAATATTTGCTTAGAATTGTGTTTTCCTGAAAAAGCATTTAATGTTTACCTTTGTGTTTTTTGCCATTGCCAAATTCTTCGTACAAATTCATCGAAACTTGATGTAAAATGTTGAGGCTTCATTATAAAAAATAATTTCAACAAATTTATGTTTAAAATTATTTTTATTTTTGAAAAATTAGCGGAAAACCTCCCAATTTTCGGTCATTTCAATCGTACTTCCAGTTTCGATTTCTGTCGTTCAGTAATACTAAAATTGCTATAATTTTATTTCTATTTATCGTAGACTTAAAACAATTACAGATTCTGAAACCTAAGAAACTGGGCTTCAATATGAGAGAATAAAACAAATTTGAGAATTTTGGTCAAAATTACGTTTTAAACGTAGTAGGATACCTTAAGGAAGTGTGGCGCCTGTAGCAATATTTTTCAGTCTCCACTTTCAAACATTCAGTCGCCACGTGGCGACCGTTAGTTTTCACCTTTATCATCATCATCATGGAACTACAGGATGGATTGGTGAACCACTTAGGCGTTACGCTGGTACACTACGAGGGTAGAGAACTTCACGTTTCACCAATCACACTTTCTACAACTCGTTTATAGAGATGCCGCACATTCATTCTAGCTCACAACATCCATACATTAACCCCGGATTCGAACCAGGGACATATCAATCCAGAAGCCAGCACCCTAACCAATATACCGATTGGTTTATAAATACAATGAATTTTCATTGTCGCATAAGAATGGCCAATAGCATGGTTCCGGTACCCTACAGCGAGAGGGTCCGGGAAAAGTTTTTCCTGTTATGTGGAGTGTGTTCTAATTTTAAAAGATATAAATAAAAAAATTAGATTTAACAGGTTATTTCTCGAGTATTTGGAATATTTTTAAGAAAGGGATTTTCAACAAAACAAACCAGATGGAATGCTAAGATTTTACTTGTATCCAAATGCTCTCTCACAAAACAAACCGGGGTTACTTTAAAATCTGTCGTCGCCTTTTTGGAGGCATTTGGTGCTTAATCTAATTAGCCTTAACCAATTAGCCACCTTATATCAATTAGAAATTCTTTTATAGGTATTTTTATAGGTGACGTGCTCAAATCGTATTCGAAAAACAAATCAAGTGACATTACGTTCGGAATACGCGCAGGAGAAACACCGTTCCGCTGCAGAAACACTAGTCCCAACCTAGATTAAGCTCGACAGAAAAAGCCTCTCGTCGCCCGAGGTTTTATATGTACGATATTAATATAGTACTGGGTGTAATGTACACTTCCGGAATATCTTTTAAATGTATTTCTATAGTATTTCTTTTTCCTTATTCCACAAGATATATTGTGATACTTCCTGTGTTTATTTATACTTCTTATTACTCTTGGAAAGGATATCTTTTCTTTTGACATATTTATGTGAGCTTAAATGGTTTTCCCAGAAGTTAATTTTTTCTTTTATGTATAACGTTGGTGAAAAGATATTTTTTTGTAACGGTTTTTTTTTGAGAGTCGATTGGATGCTTCGTTGAAGTGTGGACTGAGTGCAGTGTTCGAATGGCGTGTTTTAGCCGTTATGTTTAAAACGTATGACGAGAGGTAGTTGTAACGGTGATGTCGCTACCATATTGTAAATAAATTTTTCTTTAATTCTTTTAAAAAGGCTATTTCTTTTATCACGACGTTACAGCTACCTATTAATGGTGGCAGCGGTGGGATCGTTCCCATTAAATTGAAGTCTTGGACATCCCGTCCTGATTTGAGAATAAACTGTGGACATCTCGTCCTGTGTTCAGCGAAAATTTGCGTGCGTCCTGCAGCAACGAAGAAGGCCATCCGGTCTGAAGTTTTTGGACATCCCGTCCTCGTGAGTGGAATATTTGCGTGCGTCCGGCAGCAACGAAGAAGGCCATCCGGTCTGAAGTTTTTGGACATCCCGTCCTCGTGAGTGGAATATTTGCGTGCGTCCTGCAGCAACGAAGGAGGCCATCCGGTCCGAAGTTATTGGACATCCCGTCCTCGTGAGTGGAGTATTTGCGTGCGTCCGGCAGCAACGAAGGGGCCATCCGGTCCGAAGCTTGTGGACATCCCGTCCTCGTGAGTGGAGTATTTGCGTGCGTCCGGCAGCAACGAAGAGGGCCATCCGGTCCGAAGTTTGTGGACATCCCGTCCTCGTGAGTGGAGTATTTGCGTGCGTCCGGCAGCAACGAAGGGGGCCATCCGGTCCGAAGTTTGTGGACATCCCGTCCTCGCGAGTGGAGAATTTGCGTGCGTCCGGCAGCAACGAAGTGGGCCATCCGGTCCGATGTTTTTGGATATCCCGTTCTGTTTCTGTGTATGAAACGTGGCCTGTTACTGCGTGTGTCCAGCAACGAAGCTTAGTCCGGTCAGTAGAATAGGTACATCCCGTCCTGTTCCTGTGTGTGAAACGCGTGTGTTCAGCATCGAAAGGGCCATCCGGTCCGAACTTTTTGGGCATCCCGTCCTGTCATCGTCAGCAAAGTCCAGTTCGAACTTTGGGTTCCTGCTCAAGGACTTCCTGTGTACCATCAAGCAACTGTTCCAGATAAATGGTTTCGGTTTTAAATCTAAAGTTTTATGCACTATTATATTTAATGTACAATTTTACTTCTGTTTTTGTGATAACTTCCATTTATCGTAACAGGTTTCGAAACAAAAAAATTTCTTAATTGCAAATTTTGCTTTTATAATAGAAATTAGTATTGATTTGGAATTTATGTGAAATAGAAATTTAAGAGATTTTAGTTGTCGTAGATGATTATTTATCTTAATTAATAATTTAAATTTGTTTTGTATTTGAAATGGTATTTTGATTTAAATTTTTTAAAAATTAATTTTCTTTTGAAGGTCTTTTGGGTTACAAAATTGGTTTTTGTACATTTATTTCTTTTCTATTGTTCTATTATCTTTGAGTTATATTTCTTGTGGCTTGGCTATAAGGTAAGTCAGAATTCTGGACGGTTTCGGTTTCGAAAAGTTTTCATTTTGTACCTTACGTTATATTTGAGTCCAAAGGGGGAAACTGTTTAGAATTTAATCATGACTTATTTAGTTAAGGGAAAGAAAGAGGACTTGATCAAATTGGTGGAGGAGATAGATTTAGAAATCACCGTAGAAAAATCCATAAAACAGTTAGTGAATCTTATTACTTCAAGTGAGGGATATGATGAAGAATTCACCAAAGCACTTTTTGGTAGAATTATAGAAACTCGAAAGAAAAATGAAGCCTTTGAAGTGGAAGAAAAGCGGAGAATTGAAACCCTTGAAGTGGAAGAAAAGCGGAGAATTGAAGCCCTTGAAGTGGAAGAAAAGCGGAGAAATGAAGCCCTTGAAGAAAAGCGGAGAATTGAAGACCTTGAAGAAAAGCGGAGAATTGAAGACCTCGAAGAAAAGCAGAAAGAACGAGAGTATGAGTTGGAAAAATTGAGAATAGAAGCAACTAGTCAAACCCAGCGAGGTGCAGTTGATAATTCTAGACCAACGAATCGAGACTTGACCAAGATCCTTCCGAAATACGACATGAAAGATGATATGAGTCTTTATTTAATCTTGTTCGAGCGACAGGCAACTTTGCTGTCGCTGGGTAAAGAAATGTGGGTATCTCACCTATTAAGTTTGATCCCCCAAGAGATTGCTCATATAATAGCCCGTGAACCAGCTGACCTAGCTATAAATTATGATCACATCAAAAATATTCTGTTAAAAAGGTTCAAACTAACACCAGAAAGATTTCGACAGTTATTTAGTTCACACCATAAAGCAGTTGATCGGAACTGGAGGGATTTCTATCATGAATTGTCTACTTATTTCGATGGATGGATTGCAGGTTGTCAGGTCCTTACTTTTGAAAAACTGAGAGATTTGATCATCACAGATCAGATGAAGAAAAAAACACCATCCGAATTCAAAGATATGTATCTCAGAGAATGGACAGAAATAAACTCCCCTACAGATTTGGTGGAACTGTTGGAGAAGTTTGAAGACGTTAGACGAACTGTGAAACGAAACCCTGTCTTTGCGAAAGACAAGTTCGAGGGTCGAGTTCAAAACAAGTTTGAAAAGACCGATAATCCACCAAGGAGAAGTGATACCATAAATGGTAAAGGGGTTAAGATAGAACGAAGATTTTCCGAACAAGACCCAAATCCGGAATTCGACCGCAGGAGACAGATGCGGTGTTTTCATTGCAATCAGCCTGGTCATATCCGACCAAATTGTCCAAAGTTGAAGAAACCTTCGGAAACTGTAAATTACATTTCGGACAAAGAACCTGAGAAGTACCTGGAACCGTATATCATGAAAGGAAAAATAAACGGTCAGGATATAAATTTACTAAGAGATACCGGAGCGACCATTGACATTGTGTGTCGGAAATTGGTGAATTCAGCTGACATGACGGGTGAACATGTTTGGGTACAGCAACCTTTGGACTCCAGCTCAACTTGTTTACCTCTTGCCGAAGTTTTGGTAGAGTGTGAATTGGGAAAAACACTCACTAAGGCTGCTGTGATTCCAGATGAACTAGACCGCGGACGATATCTTTTAGGGAATCGGACTGCTGCCTTGTTAAAAAGGGAAGATTGTCAATCTGTGGATCAAATAAATGCAGTACTGACAAGGCATCAGAAAAAAGTGAAAGAAAGGGAAGAATCTCAATCTTTAATTAAAGAATCCGAAAACCCTATCCCAGCCGAAGAATTCAGTACCTTGGAAAAAATTGAAATGAAAACAGGGGAAGTAAGTGACGAGTTCACTCAGGTGGCAGAAGATCAAGATATCACTGAATTGTTAAAAGTGGATACGGAGCAGCTAATCAAGGCTCAAGGTGAAGATGAAGAGATGAGCTCTCAAGTAAAACAAATCCAAAATGGAAACCCTCCTAAAGATTTTGAACTGGAGAAGGGCCGACTTTTGGTAAAGATCAAGGAGGACAAGAGTGGTATCGAAAGGAAGCTCATCGTCGTGCCCATAGAGTATCGAGAAAAGATACTGAAATTGTGTCATGAAGGCACGTCAGGTCATCTTGGGACCACCAAGACCAAAGACAGAATGACCAAGTACTTTTTCTGGAAAAACTGTTGCAAAGAAGCAGAGGACTTCGTGAAGGCTTGCGATTCCTGCCAGAGAGCTGGAAAGGCAAGGGACAAGAAAAAAGCGCCCATGACTCTTGTTCCAGTGATTACTGAAGTTTTTTCCCGTATTAATATTGACGCTGTAGGACCTTTGCCCGTGACGGACTCAGGCCAAAGATACCTGATTACGGCAATGTGTATGTCGTCGAAGTACCCAGATGCTGTGGCAGTACCAAACATAACATCTAGATCCGTAATTAATGCTCTCCTTCAGATTTTTAGTCGAATGGGTTTTCCTAAGGAGATTCTACACGACCAGGGAACCTCGTTTATGAGCGAACTCACATCAGAATTTTTTGAACGTTTAGGCATCAAGGTGGTACTTAGCTCTGTGTATCATCCCCAGAGCAATCCGGTAGAAAGGTTTCATCGTACCCTGAAACGGATTTTGAGAGTTTTGTGTAACGAAGAAGGACCAGATTGGGAGAAGCATGTCCATGCAGTCTTGTTCGCCTTGAGGACAGTTACTCATGAATCCACCGGATTCAGTCCAGCTGAATTGGTTCATGGAAAAAACTTGCGGACTCCCGTCACTCTTCTGTATGAAAACTGGTTACAGCCGGAAGAAGGAAATTCTTCAGTTGTTGAATATATCATCAATCTTCTCAGAAGATTGGAAAAATGTCGCAGCCTAGCCATTGATAATATGGAGGAAGCTGCCAAGAAAAGAAAAAAATGGTACGACAAAAATACCGTGAAACGTGAATTCAATGTTGGAGATAAAGTACTGGTACTGGCACCCTCACCTGTAAATAAGTTAGCGGTTCAATGGCATGGTCCTGGGACCATTGAAAGCAAGATTTCGGAGACGAACTACTTTGTTGCCCTGCCTAACCGGAAAAATTCGTCACAAATCTACCATGTAAATCTATTAAAACCTTATTACCAGAGGCCTGAATTCATAAATCTGGTCACTACTTGTGAGGATGAAGAATCAGAGTTGGAAGAAGAATTCCCGCCCGTGGAAAACAATCCCAATATTTTTTATCTCGAGGATATATTGAGAAACAGTGAAGTGAAAGGAAGACTGGATGACGACCAGATTGACCAGCTCAGTTGTATTATATGTAAATATTCCAATTGTTTCTCAAACGTGCCTGGCCTCACAGATCGTATCCAGTTTGATATCGAACTTTCTGAAATAAAGCCCCTCTGTGCGAAGCCATATCGAATGTCGGTCCGACATTCGCAGATCTTGAAAGCCGAAAAAGAATGTGCCGCTATTGTGTTTGCTGTCAAGAAGCTACGATGCTACCTGGATGGACCTACCAAGTTCTTTATCCAAACTGATCATAATCCTCTAGTATGGTTAAAAAAGAACTCTGGGGTAAATCCAAGTCTCATGAGATGGGCTCTTGCATTGCAGCCCTGGAACTATGAGGTAATCCATCGTCAGGGCAGAAAACACCAGAATGCTGACAGCCTTAGCCGACTGTTCTGAGTTACCAAAATGTCCTTTGAGTTTATTTTTATTGTTTTTTTAGGTAACTTTTGGCAATTGTATGTATATTTGTAAATATTTGTATAAAATTTTGTAGAAATTAGTTTTTTTTGAAAAGTTATGATAACTTTTTACAGGGTAAAAAGTTATTCTAAGGGGGGAAGAGTTGTAATGTACACTTCCGGAATATCTTTTAAATGTATTTCTATAGTATTTCTTTTTCCTTATTCCAAGATATTGTGATACTTCCTGTGTTTATTTCTACTTCTTAATACTCTTGGAAAGGATATTTTTTCTTTTGACATATTTATGTGAGCTTAAATGGTTTTCCAGGAAGTTCATTTTTTTTCTTTTATGTATAACGTTGGTGAAAAGATATTTTTTTTGTAACGGCTTTTTAGAGTCGATTGGATGCTTCGTTGAAGTGTGGACTGAGTGCAGTGTTGGAATGGCGTGTTTCAGCCATTATGTTTAAAACGTATGATGAGAGGTAGTTGTAACGGTGATGTCGCTACCATATTGTAAATAAATTTTTCTTTATTTCTTTAAAAAAGTCTATTTCTTTTATCACGACGTTACATGGGGTTCGGTGAACAGATGAAAGGGGTTGCCTGCAGTAATATAACAAAAATCAGCTATAAACGTTTTACACTCCAAGATTCGGGTGTACCTCACAAGTATTTAAAAAACGAATCAAATCTTTCATTCTTCCAAAACCACAGATAATTTTCATAACAGAAACTAACAATTGCAGTAATTACCGGTCCTGTTTCATATAATTTCATCTTTCTTTCGGAATCTCGATATTTCAACGGAAAGCATGCTAGTATGTCACATGCCCTCATAGGCTCAGACATCTTAATACCTCTCTTTAATGGCGGCGCTCTTAAAGTCTGTCGTTAAGAAGCAAAGATGCTGCGAAAGATCAGGGAGACAGAGTGTAACAAATTTAGACGCTTCTTAGGAGGGAAGGGCAAAAAAAAAGGTGCTCCCCCTCCACATAAGTGAAAAATTATCTCTCGGTGAAAGAGCCAGCCAGACGGTCCTTTCCACTCTTCTCAGCACTTTTTCATTCTCTTCAGACTTTTTTCTCCAACGACAGACGAAAAAAATTGTGAAAGATCTTAGGACTGAATAAAATTGATGGCAATTTCCGCCGGTTATCCAGTTCCTTAGATAGAAAAGCAGTTATCAGTTCATTGGACGACGGAATCATTCTTTGGGATTGGATTTGTGGCAGAAACCCGAGAAACTTTTCATCAGATCAGGCAATGATCACTCCACCGATCTTTGGTATCAATGTCAGTGAGGTGATCATCGTCTCCTTGACGTTGGGAGAGCAGTTGGTCCGTTTCCAGATATTCCGACACGAAACACTAAATCCAATCCAATATTAGGTGTGCCGACCAACCGGTATAGTGGTTAAGGTGTTAGCCTCTAGATCAAAAGGTTCCTGGTTCGAATCCGGGTTCGGGCATGGATGTTTGTAAACGTATGGTGTAGAGGCGGCTGGTGCACCTTAAATCTGTCGTGGCCGAAAGTCCTCACGTTGGGTTGGCGTGGAAGTTTGGAGAGTGGGGTGCCAGCTCAGGTGTTGTTTCGTCATCTGACCGTGGTTCAAAATTACGAGGTGTTGTCCTCGGATCTTTCCCTTAAGGGACTGATCCCGGACCGTCGTCAATACACCGTTGTGTTGATCTAGTACGACGTTAACTGAAATTACCAATATTAGTTGTTGGATAGGAGAGTAGAAAGTTAACTAACGTCGTACTCCAGCAACTCAACGGACTATTGGCGGCAGTTAGGGATCAATCACGAAGGGAAAGATGAGAGGATAACATCGCGTAATTTTGAACTACGGTCGAATGAAGAGATCAACACCTGAGTGAGCACGCCACTCTCCAAACTTCCACACAACATCCACGGCAGATTTGACATGCACCAGCCCCGCGTACAAGACGATCTTTACCTGCACCTTGTTTCGAACAAGTGCTAATCCGTTACTCTTCTAACTGGGCCACCGCGGATCATTAGATTTCGGGATATGCAAGAGTTATAGATCTGATACGTACTTGTGTGTTAACGAAAAATAAAAGAATGCATGGAAATTTAGTTCTGAAATCGGACTAGATGAGGCCATAATGTAATTTTTTTAAATAGCATTTAGAAATTGCAAAGGCATTTCACAAAGCCAATTCATATAACATAAATAAATATTTTTTCACATAATAAGCTTGTTTTAAATTTGAATCTTCGCGTCTCGTGAAGTTACTACTTATAAAACATATCATGAACGAATTTCACTTGCAGATATGAGTAAGGCAAAAGTTCTTAGTGTTTCGACAGCCATACAAATAAGAAAATTTGACTAAGTTAATTTATACTTCATCCCATCAATTTTTGCCGACCAACAGGTACAGTGATTAAGGTGTTAGCCTCTAGATCGGAAGGTTCCTGGTTCGAATCCGGTCCGGGCATGGATGTTCATAAGCGTATGCTGTAGAGGCGGCTGGTGCCCCTTAAATCTGTCGTGGCCGAAAGTCCTCACGTTGGGTTGGTGTGGAACTTTGGAGAGTGGGGTGCCAGCTCAGATCTTGACTAATCTGAGCGAGGTTCAAAATTACGACGCGTTGTCATCGGAGATTTCCCCTAGGGGATTGATCCCGGACCGCCGTCAATAGCCCGTTGTGTTGCTCTAGTACGACGTTAACTAATAATTACCAATTTTTTACCCATCAATTTTTTTTTTCCTTTACCATACTAAGTTGGTTCCTTGGGTTATATGGCGCAAGGGCAATATTTGGCAAAGTAGTGCCAAATAACGTCAAGTCGATGGACATACACACAACCTCACATTCTAGATTCTAGGGTTTACAAATTACTAACTTTCTCATTAAATCAATTACCAGAGGAAATGTTTAAATACAGGTTTCTAATTCTATTTTTTTTCTTACATGTAAATACGTTCAAAAAATTACAAATGTTACTGTGGAAAGTATAGAGCATAGAGGAAAGTATGGAGGAAAGTATATGACCATTACTTAAAGATATAGTTTCTTCCGAAAATTTGATGCCGACCAACCGGTATAGTGGTTAAGGTGTCAGCCTCTAGATTGGAAGGTTCCTGGTTCGAATCCGGGTCCGGGCATGGATGTTTGTAAACGTATGGTGTAGAGGCGGCTGGTGCACCTTAAATCTGTCGTGGCCGAAAGTCCTCACGTTGTGTTGGCGTTTAAGTTTGGAGAGTGGGGTGCCAGCTCAGGTGTTGCTTCGTCATCTGACCGTGGTTCAAAATTACGAAGTGTTGTCCTCGGATCTTTCCCTTAAGAGACTGATCCCGGACCGTCGTCAATAGCCCGTTGTGTTGCTCTAGTACGACGTTAACTAAAAATTACCAATTACCGAAAATTTTATTGAAATGGGGAAGCACACACAGCCAGATTCTACAACCAACAGAAGATACCGAAATATTAAATTAAACCAGATGTTCCGAAACTTATTGATTATCATTTGAATATCGAGAGACAAGTATTCCACTACTGGAGAACGATGACACTTGCAACCACGGCTGTCGCAAGAATTGATCCAAGAGTGGATCACAAAAAAATAAAGCAAAAATAATAAGACATCACAGCAGTAAAAGAAAGCCGTTACGAAATAAGAAAACGGGTAATGGTGGTCCGGTAAAGATAATTCTCACCAAACCCATGATTCGTTACCGATTTTTAAACCTTACTAATCACATTATGAAATGATTTTGAAAACGAATGTGACTTGAAGATGCAAGTAGAGCTCTAAATGATCCTGGATGTGTGCAGTAGCCCAGTTGGTAGACAACCGAAGGCTCGCGAGTTGGAAAATCGATCCTTCCAAATACCGTCGACTACGTGGGGGAAGATGAACGTTAACCTTTTGACTACGGCTATCGATATAACTGAGGCGATTCTTTCAACTTTCCAAGGTACATCTGCTGTACTGGCTGTAACTTAAATTCATTCTTGGTGCGATCAAGGTAGCTGCTGTAACAGCCGTAGTCTAAAGGTTATATATGTGGTAGCGTCAGAAGTCCTCGTGTTGGTATGGAAGTTTGGCAATTGGCAATTTTTAGTTAACGTCGTACTAGAGCAACACAACGGGCTATTGACGATGGTCCGGGAACAGTCCCTTAAGAGAAAGATCCGAGGACAACACCTCGTAATTTTGAATAACGGTCATATCACGAAGAAACACCTGAGCTGGCACCCCACTCTCCAAACTTCCGCGCCAACCCAACGTGAGGACTTTCGGCCACGACAGATTTAAGGTGCACCAGCCGCCTCTACTCCATACGCTTACAAACATCCATACCCTGACCCGGATTCGAACCAGGAACCTTCCGATCTAGAGGCTCACACCTTAACCACTATACCGGTTGGTCGGCGTGGAAGTTTGAAGAGTGGTATGCCAGTTCAGGTGTTGACCTCTTCGTTTGACCGTGGTTTAAAGTTCCGAGATATTGTCCTCGAATCTTTCGTTTCGGGATGGATTCCAGATCGTCGACAACAGCCATGTGTTGCTCCACAAATGGCTATTATTAATTCAACTGCCTACCTTCCAAAGTGGTTCCACAATCATTCGAATAAGACGATTTGATGTAAGTTTGTCACTCCTTTTCCATATCACCAATTTATTTTCTACCCTCCCATACCAACCGGATAGTCCGGCTCCCACGGGTTGGCAGTTGAATTACGTGGTTAGAAATGAGTCTATTAGCTAAATTGAGGGACTGGTGGTTACTTGATCAAGTTCCTTCAAGCATTGGCGTCTTTGGCACGGATTCTATTTCTAAGTTCGGTTCCGAAAGCTAGCAGTGATAAACAGCTGACAGGTAGAGAAACACCCCTGACGATCGGCCATTTATGCTTTTGGGTACGCCAGCCTTCTCCTGACGAGGTTTCACACCTATTCCAAAAGCGACTGACCCAAGGTCTTCTCTTGTTGGATACCAACTACGGCTTAATCTCATCCTTCCTCCCGCACACACAAGTTAAAACCTCCATCAATCCCAAAACCACGTCCGGGTACCTCAACCGCTCACAAACACACGTCCAAAAATGGCACGGGGTCCTTTCAACCCCACGCACATCAAACGATAATCTCACACGTCTCTCTGAAAGACACTCAACATTTCCTCGTTGCGTTTCTATTCAGCCGACGATTACGGATGGGTCACAACGAGTTGGTTCGGCGAGGGCTTAAAACTTTCCAACGGGACGTTCACCTCGCGTGCAGAAACCTTTGTTGTACGAAACGCTCTTTATCAAATCTCTCTTTTTTGTTTTTTTATTTTTATGCCTGATGTGTGTAAACAGACATGCGAACGGAACGGAAGATCCCTCATCAGTGACGTCACGGCAAGGAAACGGCCAAAGGTGGGTGAGCGGAGATCCGTGTCCCGCTCTATTCACTCACCTGTGGTGGTGAGACGGCTCATTAGGGAAGCAATGGGGGTCGACGTGGAGCAGTTCCCCCCTCGGTGTGGTCCCAGTTATTTATTTCATTGCGTCGTGAGCCCACCAATTATGTTCGATGGCGGCAAAGGGTGTGGTTTGTTTACGACGTACTGCAATTAGGTATTATCTTAAATAACATTGGATTTCCGGCTTTAAGGATCATCTTGTAATGAAGTTGTTCGCTGCCAAGGGTGATGATGGAATCTTCAGTCGAGTAGCATCCCTTTAGAGGGGATTGGGATTGGCTGCTGGGGCGACATGGGCCCGGGACGTCCCGGCATTAACACTTCAAGTGGTTTCGACGAGATATCTCGTCAACAAGATGACGCCGATTTTATCTATGATGACGAGATCACGATCTGGTCCACACGATTTCTTCAAATGACGAGATATCTCGTCCAATAGATCTGGTCAGCATTGGTAATGACGAGATACCTCAACCACTAGAAGGGTTAAGTGGATTCTGAACCACTACAACACCGTGATTCGGACCCACGGTTAGATGAGCCAAGGTCCAGAACGCTAACAATTAGGCTCACACGAGAAGGCAGTCCACCTAGATTGAGTCGATTAATGAGGAGACGTGAAAGTTCGTAAGAAGGTTGCCATACGGAAAGGCACGATGGCGGTCCCTGCGGATGATTTTCCCCTCTCAAACTCTTAACCCTTCTTTGCAAGACTTTTTCTTTATTGGTGAAATAAATCAAGGTGATATAATTCATGTTCAAAATTAAAGGAAAAATGGTTTAAAAAATCTTAGTATATATTTATAGTATAAATTTAGCAAAAAACAATAGGATGGTATCATGTGGTATTTTTTTAATTAAACGCAAACTTTTTCAGAAATTGCTCTAAAAATAACAGAAACACATGTTACAAACCTTTCTTCCACTCATTTTCACTTTTTTAGCAATAGAAACTCAAATATAATAAAACAAAATTAAAAACGAAATCATACGTTTATTGCAACTACAACCAACAGCGGAATGACAACTTCAAGCTCGTTTTACTGATAGTGACACTTGCTTATTTTTGACAGCTATGTTTTTTTTTATGCAATGGACATTAAAAAGGTATCCAGACACGATCAACTTAAAGTGAACTTGTTCTTTTATATAATTTTTGGGCATTCAATGTTATGATGGAAATTTCCACCATTATGCAAAGAAGGGTTAATCATTGCTATCACTTTCGGTAGCTTAAGATGATAGTTGCGGAAGCGTTTTGTTTATGCTTTAGCCTATAACCTAATTTGAAGAATAGACTCCTTCGAAACCACGTGACTCCAATGCCAACTCGGGGTAGCCGGACTACACTGATATTTTCGGTTGTACTGGGACAATGAGGCCCAGGCCCCGAGAATTCGGAACACTAGGATTCGAACGAACGGGTAGTTGAACTATATGCTCGAGCCCTGCTATTAGGCTGGTCCCTTAGAGAGCGATGGGAGTCATTTGATGAGAATACCGAATCTGCCACAACAAAAATGAACTTTTAATTTTTTAGCAAATATAAGATGATAAAACTGAGATTTGAACCCAAAGCTTATTGAAACGAGGACCGCAAAACACAGCTTCCAGGCCGGCACACTGGTAACATGACGGACACACGCTCCAGAGAGTACTCGTTGGAACTTCCGTCGTAGGTATACTATGACAGGTTGAGTTGACATGCAAATGATTCTAACAACTGTCTGGTGTTCTAATTAGTCATCGTGTAGCAAGAATTGACCGTAGAGCGACACAAAGCAACAATTATCTGAAGCATTGTACAATAGCTTCCACTAGTATCACGGATTAACTCTTCGTTGAAGTTCAGAAGCTATTTGCGACATTACTGAGATGTGTATTTTTTGCCATGCGCTTTATTGGAAGTAAAAACAAGAAATTACAGAGTAAGAAGTACAAGAAATTGGTTCTTTATAATTTGGATTAATTGCTTTTCATTTGTAGATTGAAATGCGCATCATCATTTAATTGCAAATGGATCAAAATAAGGTATAAAATGGGAGCAACGATACTGCCATCCACATATATAAAGAATTAAGAAGCAGTATCGCAGATGTTATGAGCGAGTCTGCTAATTTATTACAAAGCATCAGGATTTGAGTTCCCTTTGGAGCCAATATTCACTAAACTAATTTCTTTCTATTCTCTCTTTTTACCTTACATACGTAGCTTTCCTTCGAGGATATATTTGCTAGTTCCGTCATGCCATTGTTCGTTATGAATGCACAAATTTATTTTAAGTACGAATTTAAAATTACTTATCGCGTTTATTTTATATTACTAGGGGGCTCCGCCCCCTCCTCGCTTACGCTCGCCAACCGCCTAAGGGTACGTACACTACGGAACCTGGATGGGCGCATGTAGCCTAGCTGGTCGCAAGTCATGATCGCATGTAGCCTAGAAGGTAACCTAGTATTAAAGCGTGTAGTATAAACACAACGGAGCTGATCTTGCACGCGTAGAGCCTGCAGACAACGGAGTTGCACATGCGCAAATAGATTTCTTCTTTGTATACGTTTGCAGACCGTAGTTTGTTTTAACATATTAGGATGTTTCACACAAACATATTTTATGTAATGTATTTTATATATATTTGAACCTAAGTCGCATTTAGTTTTTTACCGTCTAAATATTTTTATTACAAAGAACTACATTATTCAGTATTTTTAATCACTTTATGTATTATGTTTTTGTTTATTACCATTTTAATAACAGGAACTATGTTTAAAAATAATGAAATTCAAACCAATATAATATTACTTCACTGTTTACGCCAAAAAATGCACAGACGAAAAAATCGAGGCGATCGTTCAGTTGACCCGCGCACTACTATGTAAACATTCGCATTGGCAAATCATCCAGCTTCCTGCTTTGCTCACTGCGCCAATCTAGGTGACCCGCCAGGCTCGGTAGTGTTTGCTCCCGTATGGAAACACTGGTCAATTCTACAAAGCGGTAAGCTAGTAGGCGACCAGCAAGGCTACATGCGCCACTCCAGGTTCCGTAGTGTACGTACCCTTAGAATCGAGCTAAACAGCACAGTTTCCAATCCTGCGACAGCAACTTTTTTTTAATAGAGAGAGAGACAGATATCCAGTGAAAAAGTTTCGATTTTCCATCGGTAAATTTGATTTGCAAACGGAATCACATAATGCTTGATACAATTGCTGACATACGAAAAAAAAATTATGCCTTTTATTTTATCCCGCCTTTTAAAGAAATATATTTCTATTTTATATAAAATACAAAATCGTATATTTCCAAAAACAAAAGGAAATTTATATTAATTTCAAAAACCAAAAGAAAAATTTTAAAAAGTAGTAAGAAAATTTCAAAATATTTCCGAAAATGAAGTGTTGGTTGATCACAACATCATCAGAGGGAGCCTGACCCAGACAATACAAAATGATGTTTCCTACGCATGAGCAGCAGTACGCTAAAAAATTGCACATACACTCCCTCTAACACCATAAAGAACAAAATAGAGGGATAAATTAGGAAAAAGGTAATAGGACACAAACCAGAGAGGCAAATACACTTCATAAAATTTTAAAAATTTTCTAACAATGAACAGAGGAGTGCGCTAAATAAGTACTTTTTAAATTTACAATTAAAAGGCTTTTTTTAGAGTTCTGAGGTTGGGAGAGTACGGTACATTGGGTTGCTATAAGGTGAGTTTCCGGTCGAAGAGAAGAAAATCAAATCAAACTGATCTTTTTTGAAGTAGCAGCTCATAAACCTTTGCGGTCATGCTGTAACAACTTCAATCGTGCTAAAGTTCCGCTTTCGAACACGTTCCGCTACAAATCTTCTCATTACTTCATCCGGTACGGGTTACGAAAGTTATTTTCGAATAATGTAGATATTTGCAGGGTAATGAACAATGCGCATACGCAAGTTACGAAAGTCAACTGATTCCAACTCAAGAAAACACTTCTACCAAAGCTTTAGAAAGCCAATCGTAACTCTGGATTGAGCTGTCATGACAATATTCGGACCCTTGTGTATGGTTTTTGCCCCAAGCATTTCACTGTTCGTAACAAAATATTTGCTGTCTTCCTTTCCCGTTAATTGACTATTTGATTTTATTTAGAGTTCGATTGAGCAAAACATGCTTACCATATGGTTCATGGTGGTAACAGATATTCTGTTTTTTAATACTCTTTCTCCCTAGCATTTAAAAGTTAATTCTTTTTAAACATGATATCCATTGTCAAATTCCAGGAATCTTTTCATACTAACACTTTGTGAAGCATTTATTAATTCATTATCGTTACTTCTTTCCTATTGCCAAAATATCGAGAGAATATTAATAAAGACAAATATTAAAATTTAATTCTGAAACAACTAAGAAAATTTAATTTAATAAAAATCGTTTGCGAAACATGACAATTTTGCAATTACAAGGAAATAATTATCGTATGATAAACTTTAAAATAGAATTTTCACATTTGAATAAATAGCATTTGGTAAATTATATTCTTGATATTTTTACTTAGTCCTGCTAGGACATCCGAAGTCAAACTCTCGGAAACTGGACTAAGTTTTGTCAAAATGTTTGGCTATTGTTCGGCGTTTGTTTTCCCCGAGTAAAAAGGCTGGCAGTATACTACTTGCTTGACATATTTCATAGTACAAAATAAATCAAAAATACCTCTAAATAATTCAAACCCTACAATATGCTAATTTTATAATCACGATTGTAACAAAATAACCACTTGGTAAGATTGACCAAAAGAAGATTAATAATAATTAATTGTTTCAAAATACTAAAATTGGGGGGAAATACATTGTTCTGGTAAAACATTTTTTTGGTAACACCACTGTTGAGTTATTGAGCTCTAATGCAGGTTCCGACAAGAACTATGCAAGCTAAAGTATTTATTTACAAATTAGGCAACGATACAGTACTCCAAATTACATATGACTGCCGAAAATTCATAAAGTTAAAAATACTTTTTCAGGACACAACTTTTATCTTTCGTTGCAACGGCAACGTTCCCGGCGTTGCCTTCTAGTTCCAGAAACGGGCTTAAGTTTATTACGAGACTAACAACAACCATTACTAGGGCAACTTTTTTGTTGCAGTAAAAATAGGAAAAGTTGCATTTATCATTCCCTAAAGTTGCATTTATGGAAATGAAGTTGCATTTATTTTTGATAAACTAATTTCTAAAATAAATTATTTGAAAAAAATTGAAAAAATTCAAAATTTATTGACAATTTTAGTCGTGCCCAACAGTATTATAATACATTCTTAAATAAAGAAGAATGTTGAATGGTCTATCCTTGGCCAGTAATTTCTTTAATATTGAAAAATTGCGCCGCAGTCATATAATGTGATGTATAGGATAGCAGAAGCACAAAATCCTTTCGCTCAACATTCAGAGATTTTAAAATGTCATTTACAAGGCGAACAACATATTGATGATCGACACTCGCCTCGCAAACTCTGCAGTCGAATATTGTCAATCACTATGGACAGTCTCTCAGCTCTCAATACTTCAAATTGCACTTTAGTTCAATTTACTTAGGGGAGTTAGTACCTTTCAGCCCTTTCGTTGCTCGCGAAAACATACTTTTTTCGATTCATCATAAATAATTGAGTTTTGTATATTGTAGTATAAAATTGATACAGTTTAAAGATAATTGTATGGCTTTCAAAAAACTGCAGTCATATTTGTAATTAAAAACATCTATTTTTATAAAACCTAGCAAAAATTATACACAATTTCTTCGTTTTGAAATTTACCCACTTAACTTTCCCTCAAGATAACTTTAGAAAGATGCACTGTAAAACCCAAATGTTTGCACCAAATTGAAGCACATGAATGTCTTAATTCTGTGAACTAAGGAATTTGTGATATTTGAAGTACAAATATTTATAAAAATTAAAAGTATTAAAATACGTCAACTATGAAATTTTTTTAGTTATGTATGGATCGATAAATAAAAAACTATAGCTCTCATACACAAATCCATAGTTCAGAGAACTAAGATCTTCTTTTAGAATAACCATACAAAATTTCTTAACTCTACGTTTATAATTTTTTTTTTAAACTTGAGGGAAAGTTAAGTGGGTAAATTTCAAAAGGAAGAAATTATGTATAAGTTTTGCTAGGTTTTATAAAAAAAAATATTTTCAATTACAAATATGACTGCTGTTTTTTAAAAGCCATACAATTATCTTTAAACTGTATCAATTTTATACTACAATATAAAAAACTCCAATTATTTATGATGAATCGAAAAAAGTATGTTTTCGCGAGCAACGCAAGGTCTGAAAGGTACTAACTCCCCTTAAAACGCCCAGGACTAAGATTAATCCCACATACGTTGCATCCAGTGCCCGCCTTTCATAGCCCGAATACCACTTAATCAGTTACTAGTTAGTCTCGCGAGATAAACATAATAGTTCGTGAAAAAAACAGACATTCCAATCAAGGGCATGGACCAGACGGAAACAACGCCCTTTCGTAACAGTACCGCGTTCATGAATATTGGAATATGATTGTGTTGCACCGAAGAAGACAAACCAAGTCGGCGAATTAATCAGCAGCCCACACAAAAAACAGAACGTTTAAATACGATCGAGGAGATCGTGCGAGATAAAGAGAGCTTAATTTGTAATTTCCGTCACATCTGTTTGTGATGATTTTAAGATATCCCTCCTATAGTCCGGCATTGAAGTCACGTAGCTTTGAACGAGTCCACTCGTTGAATTAGGGGGCATGCAAAAAGTAAACAATGTGTTCCCATAATTGCGTCCTTAGCCTTTATAGTACAGAGTTTATCGTTCGGTGCCCGAAGCATTTGCAGCATAGTGCGGCTCCGACGAGAAGGCAGTCGACCTTGGGTCAGTCGATTTTTGAATAGGCGTGAAAATTTGTTAGGGAAAGGCTGTCGTACACAAAAGCACAAACGGCGAATGAAATAATCACCTATGGCAATGACCCAATATGTCTTTTAGCGAACGGTAGCCCTCTCATTGGCGAGCTTCGTACCCTTCTAAAGATAGACTCGAGAAAGATCATCTGCTTTCTAACCAAAGCCGCATTGTATAGGTATAAAAGTTTATTGAACAAATACTTGAACAAAACGAAACCAAACCTGGTCAATGTTCATAATACTATGTTCAATGTTCCAAATCTGGAATCATCCGAACCTCGTTCAATCCGTAATTTCTACTTTTCCGAATTTTGGATTATTTACATGTTGTGTCAAAAAAACCTTAATCAACCCCCCCCCCCCTCCTCGCGAATTTTACGCTTGCAATAGTAAAATAGCAAATATATATATAGCAATAATTTTTTTTTATGGAAAAAAACCTTTTTATACAATAAAACACATTTTACTTGCAAATCTATTTTTTTTTGTGTGGTATTTTCTTTGAACATGTCCGTATTTTGCGTTGTTTCATCAATTAGGTCCAGGTTTAAATACTTGTACTTTAAAAATTGTCGGAAAGATGGGAAAAAGTGAGAAAAACAAAAAACGAAAACGCTGGTTAGCAAAACGTCCAGATTTGGGACACTTTGTACAGTATTTTTATTCAATTGACATAACAAATAATTATGATCGTGTGTCTAAACCAATGTATGTCTAATACAAACTGTACGAATCAATCTCATTATAGCTTCAAGAATCATGAAATCATAATTTTTATATTCAATGCTCAATAAATTCTTCGAATAAAAAATTTTTATGGAACAATATAAAAAATGGCTACACATTTAACCATATATAAGTTTGACAAAACGAAACCCAATTAAGTATTAAAAAGTCTAGCAACATTTTGAGAAATTAAAGAAAATGTACCTGAATCTTAATTATACTTCATGTTGAATAAAATTGCTTTTATACAGTTCTTTCCCATGATTTGACTATGTATGAAAATGGATAGAAATTTCGAAAACCTCACCTGAAAAGAAAAGAAAAAACGTCACTTGATTTATCAATATATTTTCACACAAATAACACAACGAGAATGCAAAGTAATAAAAAGATTAGAAATTATTAAAATAGTCAGGTTTTTTTTTTTTTTTGTCTTCATAATTTAACAGCATGTTTTGAATTCTTTATTTGCTTTTATTCTGAATTCCTGTTGCACGCTATTGTTGAATTTGCTTTTTTTTTTTTTACCAATGACCACGATTTAGCAGTTTGTACGACTCCGGTTGATGATTTTTTCTTCACGGAATGGCAACGAGGTTAAATTAGACCAAAACAGAACACAAATTAGGAGAATTAGTATAATTGGGAATTTGAGTCTTTCTCCTTACATTTTAAGCATTTGCAAATGTGACTGTCCGTAAATAAATTAAGTGTTTGGTAAAAAAAATGCCGAACCTTAAGATAATAAATACGCTTACCTCTGTATATCATCTAGATAGGTAGGTATTTGAATAAATGTCGCACTGGAGCAACAAAACGGGCTATTATTGTGTATCATCTGAATTTCCAACAATGAAGAAAAACATTAGAACATCAAAGTAGAATAAAACCCTAATAAATTATTAGAAATCTCTTCACTTAAAATTGCATAAATGTAAATATTTATTTAACTAGTTTCGGGCATATTTCACTTTTCTTTAATTCTCCCTTTCCACACACGAAAGGTTTTCCCATCCAAGATATAAGAGGCTATAAGAATACAAGCAGTATTTTTACTGGACAGTTTATTCAGGCATTTTAATTGGTGAGAGTCTTTTGGTTTTGTAGCTTATTTTTATGTTTATTACGCACCTAAATCTATAAATCTTATGTCAAATTCTTTATTTAAATTTTATTCTCTTTATGATGTGGAGCTAATGGTAATTTTTAATTAATGTTGTATTAGAGCAACACAACGAGCGATTGACGGCAGTCCGGGATCAATCCCTTAAGGGAAAGATCCGAGGACAACACCACGTAATTTTTAACCACGGTCATGAGCTGCTTTGCTGCAAGTGATAATGTTCTGTCCTATCCTAATTGGACAATTTAACTTCTGCAGTTAAAACTGCACAAATATAATCTTTTATTCAACTAGTTTTGATTGGTTATACTTTTCTTTATTCGTCCGCTTCCACACACGGTAAATTGCAAAAGGAGATAAGTATTAGTATTTTTATTGCACAGTTTATCCAGCATTTTAATTATGTAGTTTGAATTCTGCAGAACGTAAGAATTGAAAACACAGCTTTCACAGTCTGTGTTATCAACTCTTCACAGGCTTTAATGCAGTATAATTTTCACTGGCAATGCCGAGTATTGACTCTATCATATCAGCGTTTCTAAGAACTTTCTAGAGGAAAATCAATGCCGAAAAATGAATACTCCTCAGCAAATGCTCTTTTGTGAAATTACAAAACGATAAGAACTGAATTTATAAGCCATATCCATTATTATACTTTTTTTTTTGCGGCAAAGCTTTTGGCGCGTTTTTTGGCATGCTTCTTATGACGCCAAGGAACAATTTCTTTGGAAAATACCTTCTACAACTCTAAGGCATAGCGGAAAATATTAAAATTTTTCGAAAGAATCTTGAAAACAGAAAAAACGCGTCCGTGGAACTGATTATTCAAGTAGCTGGGGAAAAATTCATTTCAATTAAAAAAATCTTTCTGAAATATTGTTAAAGAAGTTTGCTCAAATGAAATATAATTTGTTAGTTTTGAGTCTCTAATGAGACGACATGCTATATAATATGAATGCTATTAAAGATCAAATTAATTCTAGCAAATGAATTATTTAGGCTTGGTAAAATAAAATAAAAAGAATGATTTACGAAAGTTAATACGATTAAAATAATCGTTAGGTTTCCATAATCCTCGTACAGCGGGGTTGACTTTGATTGCCACAACTCATTAGGTACAAAAAAAACATGCCAAACACTATGCCAAAAGCTTTGCCACAAAAAAGACAACGTATATCAAAGCTGTACCCAAACATCCTCCACGCACAACAATCAATCGACTAACAAAATGGCACGCATGAGAATTCTGCAACGTCGTTTTCTTATTAAAATTCGAATCGGCAGTCCTTCGGGTTTGATCCCGGACTGTCACCAATAGCCCGTTGTGTTGCTCCACTTCGACGTTAATTGAATACCTACGTTCAGTGACGTTAATTAATCTACCTACCAAGAACATAAACAGTATCTAGAAAAGTTGACAACGTCTAATGAGCAATATTAAAATATTTCAATCATTTTATTCAACCTCAGTAAATAAGAAATGGAGCAATTAAATGGGATGAAAGTAACGAATAGAAATATTAGTTGACCCTGAGGTGAGAAAAATATAAAAACACCTTTACACATAATCTTTAAAAAAGCAATCAATGAATTAAATAATGATGTATTGTTTTGCTTTTTATATGGTTTCGGAGGGGCTATAGACCCTATCGTAGGTGTGCCCTGGATGCATGCATATGTCCCCATAGTTGGTTTCATGAGCTTCGTGTTGACGTGATAACGGTAACTTTTAGGGAGATCTCTCCGTGTTCTTCGAAATGCCATTACGTACAATGTCAGAAAAAAGTTATTCTTTGAATGATGTGTGCGTTCTATTAGCCTTGGTTCGTCAGAGAAGTCACAGTTGTTTGACTGCTCTCCGATAACCTCAGTGTTTCGCGGGGTGATATTGGATGTTCCGGAAAATAAGATACGGTAAGAAAAATCAAGCTTGTATTAATGTTTGGAATCTTCACAGATCAGTTCATTTTTGGTAGAGATCACAACACGTTAGAGACGCTGGCAAAACCACCAGCCTCAAAACATTAAAAAAGGATTTGTAGCTGACAATACGGATGCTTGGCATATTTCAATTTAGGTAAGAAAGCAGAGAAATTAATATAAATGAGATAAACATTCTAGGAAAACAATAGTTTCGTCACTGCGATTTTCATATTTTGAAGGAGGAGGTCTAGACTTGAGATTACAATAACACATTTTAAATTTAGTAAGAAAAGAGGAACTCAAAAATAATAATTACAAGCCACTGCGTGTCTAACCCGGCGTTGCCCGTGGTGTTCGGTTTTAATCTGGTGTAAAATTTTCCGCAGATTTCAAATCCGTTGAAGATATATTCAATTAAAAAATTATTTATTCATAGAAAATCCTATTTTTAGGTATCCATCTATACTGAAATTTTCCGCATATTTCGAATCCGTTGAAATTTTTACTTTATCTTTAATGGTCCAGGAGATAGAAAAAAGAACTGACTTCAGTTAAAAGATTTATCATCTGGCTGGAAATTTATTCGTCCGTGCAAAATCAAAGCGGAAATGAAAAAAATAATTTTCTCCGAGTTCCCCGCAATGAAAAAAACTTGGCATGTTTCCAAACCCTGACTGCAAGGTCACACGGGTAGAAAAAGTTCTCCGCGTTTGAAAACGCGATGTAGAATAAAACTATCAAATTCATTAAAAAAATCTTCTAGATTGAATTTTAAAATTCGCCGCGACCCAATAAACTGCAAATAATTTGGACTACCTGTGTGCCAAATCTCATTGGTGTAAGTGCCATAGAATCATCAAGATTTCGCGGCCCCAAACAGACAAACAAACACTTCCTTTCATAATATTAGAGAAAAACAAGAATTGCAATTCAGGAGCAAAACAATAGTCGCATCGCTGCTATTTTCATAGTTATCGGTAGAATTCTTGACTATGCGTCACCGTAAAATTGTCAAGCAAGGTTGGAATTTAATCGCCAGTTAATGGCCAATTCAAATGCATCATGTGACCGCGATTCAAAATTAAGAGGTGTTGTCCTCAGACCTTTTTTTTCGAGATTGATCCCGGACGCATATAACCAACCTTTACTCGGGTAGAAGACATGAGAAAATTTTAAGCCCGCTGATTCGTTGGTTTCTCTTCCCGTGATCGATATGACCTGTTTCCGCCTTCCATTTCGTTCAAAGACTCAAAAGTCCTTTATGCCTCGAAATTGGACTGTATTTTTAAATTGTGCATGTAGAAGCTACAATGGAAATAACACTGCATTTAAACACAAGACATTTATTACGATCACAATTACATGGTATCAACTGTTGCTGATGCTTTACATCTCAAAGCTATCGTTTTCTTAGTTATAAGTATTCTATTTTCGGTAGTAGTTGAAACTGTCAACAGAATATTGCGCAATCCATAAACACAGAACCAAAACTACTTAGCTCATCAATGTTTTTTTATTTGCACTGAATCCTCTGGGTTCAATACGTGGAAAAACTAAAAGCAAGAAGTTTTACTGAGAGATAGAGCCCCACGATGACGATAAGAAACCAACGAATCAGCGAGCTTAAAATTTTTCGATGTCTTCTACTCGAGTAAAGGTTGGTTATATGCATCCCCCCGGACCGTCGCCAGTAGCCCATTGCTCCATTTCAAATCAAAAACATTTACCATCCTCTGTTGGTGACTTAAGCTTCGGTTTCCTAAGAAAGCGTAGCCGGGATATAGCGGCCGTGATGTATCGGTGGGTGACGTCACTAAAACGTTGTTTATACTAACACATGGTGTTGGTTTCCTAGAGAGCGTTGTTTGTGACAGTAACGAAAGTTATAGGAGCCGCTATTTCCATGACTGTCGTCATAGCGTTCTCAAACAGTTGGGGAACGTTTTTTCTCTTGTAGCGGCCAGAGTTCATTTCCTGCTCCAAACGATTCGAACAAAGAGGAGCGAAATAAATAAACATTTTTGACTGCCATTGATTAATTCGTTTTTGTAAAATCGGGATCGTTAAATACAGAATACAAATTTCAACGGATTCGAAAACTGCGGAAAATTTGACACCCGATCGAAACCTTAAATGTGATTTTCTTCAAATAAATAATTAATTATTTAATAAATAATTAAAAAATCAAATGGTAAATAATTGAATACGAAAACTGTTTTTGATTTCGATCTGGCGTAGAAATTTACGCTGATATGAAATCTGTTGAAATTTTCACTCTACCTTCAACGATCCCGAAGTTAGAAACTTTAAACGAGAGAATAAAAAACCACTTTGTTTTGTTTCTCTAATAAAATAAACCACGACAGCCGTCTGTGTTGCCCATTCTCCAGCGTATTCTGTCCGTCTAAGTTGACACCTCGGGATTTTTGTTTAGACGGCCGTCTAGTTATGCCCGCGGCATCATGACGTATCACGGCTGTTAGATAACGGCTCCACTTTCTTAGGAAACCAAAGCTTTACTGAAATCATGATCGAAAACAACCCGTGGAACGTTTTATCAAGTATACGCACACAAGGCAAGTTCCGCCGCAGAAACTACTGCCACCTGCATTTAGCTTGTCAGGAAAAGCCTTTCACATGCCATTCTTCAAACGAAGTAGCCGCTGTGGATTGCATTCAGATAAAGCGACGAAGAAGAATTAAACAAAAAGCTGCTCAAAACACGCAACTGACGACAGAATTAGAGGAATTTGAATTATTCTCACAATGAAACGAAATGCGTGGTCGTTAGAAATGTAATCAAAAACTCTTCATCACTAAAAAACAAGGACCTTGAACCCGCAATGAAGGTCACGTGACGGAAGACAGGAAATTTTAGATCATAATCTAATGTTTAATAAACCATCGGCTAGCCTGGTTTTTGCAACTCTCGCTTTCTTTCTTCACGCCACATTTTCTTCCTTCACATCTAAGGACGACTTCACGCTGTTCGAACGGAGCCAGTCTTTGGTTCCTCTTTTCTTTTTTCCTTTTCCAAAAAATACAGACCCCAGAGGTTGAAAGGGCAAAGGGAAAAAATAAATGCACTCAGATTGGATTTCCATCGTGTTTGTGCAAACGTTGCGCACCAGATGGCACTGTCATCAGTGTTTTTTTCTGATTGGAATTTTTTGGTTCGTGTCAAAAACACAAGACAGGATTGTCAGCTTTGATTTCCTTGCTAATTAGGCAGGAGAGTAGACAGCATGGTTATTCTTTCATATAGCATTCATTATGAGACCAATTTTAAGAATACTTGTTAAAGTAGAAGTGGAGATATATATCTTAACAAGATCTTTCGTAAAACAATGATCGATTTTCAGATGACGAATATAAAACAAAATTATTACAATTGTACAGTATTAATATTAGAAACAGAAGAAATATTTCTACACATACATATTCAGTACACGGGGTTCCCCCTTTTCAAGCAAAGGGAAAAGGTAGCGAATGACGACGTTTATTGAAAACATCGTCGTGGAACAGAAAAAACAAGATTACTCTATTATTTAATAAAAATAACTTTTATTTGCAAATAATTGTTTTGTTCACAATTCCTTGCAAAGTAGTTTTCTTGCACAATAAAATGTTTTTTTTACATGCTGAACTCAAAACTACATTTAGTCAGTCATCGTTTTTGCTGGAGTCCAACGATATTTAAATTAGGGCAAGCAGTATATATAAGGAACTGGGGGAAATTAAAAGGTGCTAATGACATCTGATTCTCTACCCCGAATTTTTAACCCTGATTACATTGATCAACCCGCTATTGAAAATTACAAATGTGAAACATAAGTTACATTGATTTCATCACCGAAAATAACAAATAGCACTGAAGGAAAAGATGACAAAATGATTGAATTTCAATTTCAGAAAAGCCGGGGTTTAATTTTCCGAGTGGTGATCGCGAATCAAAGAGAAGGCGCACCCTGAAATTGTCTTCATTTCAGATCCATCTCCCATTTCCTTTTCCGAGGGAGAGCGCCATTCAAAAGCAATTTCACCCACTCCTCAGTTTGCATATGTAAATGAGATAAGTTAGGAAGCATTCGTTTGCTCCACAGAAGTCCAAGGAAACCAGTAGCCTGCCTCAGCGATTTTCACTCTTTCATCCATGGCGCACAAAACAATTTTCTTCAAAATTATAGGCAAACCAAAAAATTACATTTATTACCAATCATTTGAACTACAAATTGTCTATCTTATCAATCTTTTTGAAACAATTTATTTATTTTGTAATTAAAAAATTATTTTTTTAACAATTTAATAAACTCCTATTACTACGTGGGAAAAAAATACTTTTGTCAGACGTTCAAAACTGAACCGTTGAAATGAAATAAAAAATAATTTAAACCGTTTCACCGTAAACCAGTGTCATTCGTGCGGGCACACCGATTGAAAATCGATGTTCTTCCTCCTGCCCGATGGTCACATGCAGCCTCTCGCATTGTCTTGTGGTCCACATGAATGATCAAAAATTTTTTTTTAATTCACTGTTTATTAAATGTTATACTCGAGTACATTCAATTTTAGTTATTTTTGTGTGTGTGTGTGTGTGTGTGTGAAAGGTGCTTTAAAATACAAGGAATTGGATTGATAAGATTGCACTTAGAAAATCCCTAATAAAGCAAAATAATCTATCTGAATAAAAATAAGAAAACAAAATATTAAGTTTTTAGAAAAAATACATGAGTTGAGAATAGGTCAAAATTATTTTTAACTGGTGGTGGTCAGTTGAACTTAAGTAACTCCCCAACACAGTTAAAAATTAAAAGCAGAAAGTCAAGCGTCAATAGGATCTAAACATTTTGCCTCAGTTCATTGCCAGTTCAATTAAAATTTGCAATATAAACTAAGGCCAACAAGATGAACAAACCAATCCCTTGCATTGACATATGGGTTATAAAGTATTTTTTTTTTGAGGGGGGGGGGTCAGTTTTGTGGTTTATCAATTTAAAAAAAAAAAACATTTCCTTCGATTTTGCTTTAAAACTGCAACACTTAGAACCAGGACTTCCTATCTGCAAAAGTACCTCAAAATGCGATACATAATAATCTGCTATAAAAGATGTAAAGCAAAATTGAAAAGAAATCTCAGACAGCAAAAACTACCTGCACTAGTGACATCTATGAATGAAATGGTTAACTACTAAAACAAACAAACTACAACTATTATCAAATTGGGGTAAATTTAATTATTAAAACTTATAAATTCCCCAAAACTGGAAGAAAAAAAAAGCTGACGGAATACATTGAATACACACACACAGAAGATAAACGAAATAAATATTACAAAATCAATTTTAAAGAAGAATGTCTTCAAAAATTTCGTGCTGCCATCTGGTGTTAATAATATATATTGTCCACGGTGTAGTATTATAAAAGGTATAAATTGGATTAAATGTACGCTCAATTTATTCACAATCAGTTAACGGGTGAATCAAATAATTAAACTTTAGTCTTGAATTTTTTAATGATATGCTGCGAAAACCCAAATCTTTTGCATGAAAAATAAAATTTTTAAGACGCGAGCTTTTATTTTTTTATTTTTTTTACAGTTTTTTGTATTTTAAGGGGGTCCGGGACACAAAAATCGTCAAATTTTCGAAATTATTTTTATGATTTTAAGAAATTCTCTGTGTTTTTTTGCTTAAAATGACGTCTAAATCATGTTTCTATCTTAATTAGAACTAGAGGTATAATAATTTTTGTGGTGCGTTGTTTTGAAAATCTGACACTCTTGACAGTTGTTGCCATGGCAACAACATCTGTCTTTGAAACTTTAAATGCGTTTTTCTCCATGATACTTTTTTTCAAGATTTCCTGTATTCAAATTGCTATAAGTCGAAAACCGATAAAGTTTAAGGGTTGAAATTTGGAATACATCTTTTTCAAACATTATACTTTAATTTTGACTCAGCAAATTTGAAACAAATATCTACTTTTAAAAATATGACTTTTTAAAAAAAAAAGTACCTTAAAATTTTCATTCAAATATTTTTTATTTTTTATTAAATTTATACTTTTTTAATTGCTGAATCAAAATTAAAGTTTATAAATTTGTGAATAAATTACTGCAAGAATTTTGAAAATTGACCAAGAATATTTTATTTTAAGCCTTAGCAATTTAAATTGACCCCTCTTTTTTTTCAAAAAATTTTAATTTAAAATTTTTAAAAAACTTTTGTAAAAATTTAGTGTTGTGATTCCGTGTTTTAGTTAAATGGGTAATCATTACAAAAAAATTCAAAATTCTAAATTAATTAATATAAAAAAAATTCTGATGTGTCCCGGACCCCCTTAACAAAGAAAGCTTCTATGCAAAACATTATTGTTTTTCAACATAACAAAAAAAAAAAAACTTTTTTTTTTAATCAGCCGTCAGTTTTACGATCCTTAGTCTTGAATAATTTTTGGTTCATATTGCTAAATTTAATGAACAGAAATTACATAAACTTACTAGACCTTTTCTCCAGTTTTATGAGCTAACTTTTTTATTTTATTTACTTTGTAGGATAGGATTAAAACTAATAAAGTACTCTTATAATTCATAATCAAAAATTGCTAAGATGTCAAACCAAACTTCAAAACGTTATTTTCCCTGGAAAAAACTTCGAATAGTTATCTAAATTTGATATAGAACTAGATGTTTTAATATAGAAAGTGATGATTGATTGTCATACAAAACTATTATTTGATAGATATTTGCTCTTTTTGTTACAATATATTCATTCCAAGTTTTAAAAATATGTTCAAATAGTATTTTACATTTGACACAAGCACACTAAACACAACTAAGAATATTAATTATATGTTATTTTAAGTTCTATTTAGGAAAAATGAAAAATAATTACTGAAGAAAAATTACTATAAATTATACACCAATAATTTCAAGACTCACACAATTTTGATCGAAAAATTCTGTATCCGTTTTGCTGAGTTCAAAAACAATTAATATAAGAGTTCTCAAGAAAGATGTATGTACAAAGGGACTGCTGCAGTACAAAGGGACTGGTGCACGTTGAATCTGACGTATCCTCAAATGTACTCATGTTGGCATGATGTGGAAGTTTGGAGAATGGGGTGCCAGCTGAGGTGTGGCCTCGTCATCTGACAGTGGTTCAAAATTGTGTGGTGTTGTCCTCGGATCTTTCCCTTCGGGTTTGATCCCGGACTGTGCCAATAACTTCATTTAGAAGCCTTGTGGTTGCTCAAATACGATAAATGAATCGATTATGACACAAAATGTTCTAATTAAATATGAAAATAGCTGAAGTATGTATTTCCAGTTTTATTCCGGAAGTGAAGAAAGCATGTTTTTCAAAAGCACTTTCAGCACGTAGCTTTTTTGAAAAAAGCGATCAAAATTTTTTTAAACTGAAAACAGGGATAACACCTGTCCTGCAAATTGATGTTCTACGAAGGCAGACTCCAATTGTTCCTCGTGAATAGTTTAAAGTCGGAGAAAATTTCAGCCAAACATCACCGAATGCCAATAAATCAAATTATTAGTTCTCAAAGGGAGGTGAATTCGTTCGTGATGGTTACCCCAAAAATATCTCAGAAAGAAATTACTTTTTCTTGACAAAATACTGAAAACCTGTGGGTCCATTACGGCGTTTTTTAAAAGCAAATTGGACGCTTTTTCTTTCTTTAAATCTGGCAACCCTGAACACATCATGCAAGAATAGAATCTTTTTGGCCACCACCATCATCATGCGAAGAGCTCAGAAACGAACTGCCACATGTAATGGATCCTGGACTCACAATTCCTGTGCTCGACTCTCACGAGGGAAAAACTATTTTCTTCACCACAAAGACATTTAAAAAATTTATTCATGTCCCATGTCTTTTAGCATGACAGGTCCAGACGTAAAAAATCGAGTAATTTGTCCACGATTCCAAGATGGTCAATACATTTATTCCAACATGGAAGTCCGTCGCCATGGTAACAGTTCCCTATCTCTGGACAGAGAACTTGTCTCACGCCCACGTAAACATCGAATAACGGGGAAAGGACTATTTATGTAAGCGTCTCCACATCTGGCCTCCATCGTGATGCACTGGACTCATACATCAGTGTATTGCTCTGTACGCTGTTCGCTCTTACCCCACGCGAGATGAAAGACCGGGGCAAAAACAAAATAAAAACAAAATAAAAACGAAAATCTGTAAAAAATATAAACCCGAACATCGATTCTCTCCTGCCCTGCGGTTATGAATTGTTATTTGTTTGTTCTTTCTCGGAACACTTTTTTCCTCTTGAGGCACCACAAACTTTCGTTCTTTTTGAAAAGATTGGGAGGGAAAGCAGCGATTTCTCTTGTTGAATGGAAAATTTCTTTTATAGTTGAATGTGACAGAATTTTTGGTTGGTTTGGCAAGATTCAATAATAGACGACTGAGCACAAACGCAAGTCCAAATAAAATTCAATAAAAATATATCAGAAAATTCAAAGCCAAACCAATAGTAAAAAGTAGATTGAAAATTATGTCAGAACACTATGAAAACAAGATGAAAATCAAAACATTTGATCGAAAATATGCGAAAAGTTTAAAATGAGAGGGATTTCCAATGTAAACAAACAAACCACAGGATGACAGGGATTTTATTTACGCTCATCCAATGCTTTCGCTCAGTAGGTTTTTTGGAGTTATCTTAAAATGTAGTCAAAAGTGACATCAATTTCGGAGTACATAAAACACGATCTATCACAGAAACAGTAGCGCCACCTACACTCAACATCACAAAAAAAGACACCCATTCGATAAAAAAAAAAGTTGTCATTCAACGTAAAATAAATGAAAAATGTTAACCATCCTAGGGTCTTCGTGTCGGAAACCACCCTCTAGTGGCCTGCCATTGGGGCAAAAAAAAACTATTCCAAACTGTCAACACTTCTAGGCAAGGAACAATGTTTCTCCTACTTGGTTCTTCCAATCCCCTAGGAATAATCCTATTAAAAGTAGCTTACCGAGACTATAACTACACTGAACTCGTAGAGACAACCTCGTGTAGTTAGCAAAATTGGTCAGATCTTGAACGAGATATCTCGTCGAAACCACTTGGAGGGTGCTGATGCTGATGGAAAAGTGAAGCAATGAGACATGAAAGAAAGAAAAATACTACCAAGTATTTTTTTTAATCCAATGCTATGTAGAAATGGAAAAAAAATTGTTGAGGTTTTTCCCAAACCAAATTTGAAAGTTTGTAGTGAAGGCAGTATTTTCGGCGGACATGAAAGAAATAACACGGGGTTGCCAGCCCGCATATACCAGTCCCATTTTAAGCCATATTAAAAATTACAAACAAAGTGTAAACAGAGATAGTTAGAATTATAAATATGGTTGTTACATAGGCTAAATAAAGGGAAAGAGAAATGCAAAAAGAAACACTATACCAAACCACCTAGCAAGACAACCTTTCAAACCAAAGACCGAAATATTGTATGTAAATCGAAACTGAACAGCTTTTATTTTTTAACCTAGCATTCGTATAACGTGTCTTAATACTAAAAACGTCGTGCTGGCAGCCATTTCCTACATACAACGTTTTGTTTGTAAGCGAAAAACAAGTGCATATGGCTATACACAAATTTATATATATTCGACCAAAAGCGAAACTAATTCCAAACTTAGAGAAGTTAAGTTTTTCATTAAAATATTTTTGAACATGTCTGATGTAAACATGGATATAAGCAAATTTACATTGTTGCAAAATGTCTTTATTCGTTCTAATATTCTTTTCTCAGCCCCATTATGTATATGACATCGAAATTTTTTTCTTCTCTTAAAACAAACAAACGTTCATTATAGTAGATAACTACTCAAAACAAATAAAATGAATGCCTCAGTATAAAACTAAATAAAAAGTGAAGAAAGAATAACATAATAGATTTTGCTGAGTCGAAAATGGAGTTTTTAGAAAAAGAAATTAACCATTAAAATGTGTGTTTGAAATTAATGAGAACGAAAAATTGGAAGACCTGTTTTTGCTTTCCATTCAAAAGAATTACTTTATGCAAGAAAATAATACATTTTTCGTGTTATAAGAGTCATTTGGAATTCATAGTGCATGCAGTTTAATTTTAAAACGCAAACGATGGACAAACCACCGGAAGACAAGAATTTTACTTCCGGCTACCCAATGGAAGAAGCAAGCTCTTCCACAAAACATCAACGAAATATGCATTTCGCTTAACAAACAGAAAAAAAAAAACTTTCATAAAGAAGAATAAAATAGCAAAATGGGCGAAAACACAAAAACTGCAAACGATCATTCGATGCATTTTGTTCTTGCTTTGTCAAACAGACAATGCGCCTTTTTCCTCCGTCGTTTTGTAGATTGTAGTAAAAAAAAGGACAACTTGAACCTTGCTTACTCGTGAGTTATGATGAAAATTATGACAGATCAATACCCAGTACAGCTACCGTTGAGTCAGCTGCACACGGAAGAAATTATAATTCTGAAGATTTCACGAGTCCTATCGGAAGATGTGATGCCCATTCTGTTCAAAATTCGACGAAAAAGCCACGAGAATAATTTTATTCCGTAAAATGTTCGTTCTTGGAGTGCGTAATTTATAAACGAACTAAGGTTTCGTGTCGGATCTTGCAGAATACATATGTATTTCAAAATACTTATAAATAAGCATTGCATCTCAACGGAAAAACCTTTGTAAAATGGTTGCATTGTACTGAAACTTTAAAAAATGGCTAAATGCTTCAAGAACATCGAAAAGTCTAAAAAAGAATCATATTCCGAATTCCATCAAGTAATATATTTTGCATTTGAGCACATGGACCAACTTGCAAAAAATTGCCTCAATGGACAAAAAATTTAGAGTAGATCTTACTGAGTAAAAATATTCCAAAATCAGGGCTAACAGTTAAAGCACTTTTAAACAGTAGAAATAAAAGTTCTATTGTACACTGTTTAGTAGCAGCTTTACTTGCTCAGAAACAAAATGAAAGGGCTAAACACAAATGAGCTACAACAGACTTATGAAGATCTTGCTCGAGACATTTAAATTTTAAAATTAAAAGTCAAATATTTTCTTAATATGGTTTTCATGACAATCTAACAACCACAGATCCCGATGTTTAACTTTCATGGTTGCCACAGGCTTCGAAATTTGAAAATTGGCGTCCCTCAAAAACATTTTCCCTAAAGAAAAATCCAAAAAACATTTTTTCGTCCGTTAGTGGGTCCTTACACAATCAATATTATTGTCAATGTGATTGTCAATGAAGCTCATTGAAGCAACCAATTGATCGTGTAGGAGCAACACCACCTAGGTAGGAGGCGATTGAATCGATTGTCAATCGACTGAGCACATTGATAGAAATTTTTATTGCTGGGCGCCCAAGTTTCTTATCTTCTCGATCTGTTAAAGATAGAGTAAAAACTTCAACGGATTTGAAATCTGCGGAAAATTTTACACCAGATAGATATCTTAAATGTAAATTTCTGTTAATAAATAAGTTTGCAATTGAAACTCATATTTTCGCAATACTAATTAAGTAATGCGAATGTAAGTCAGGATACAACTTTATATATAAATATTATTTAATTGGGACCAAAGACTAACAAAAACTCTTTTTAGATGAAAAATATTTAATAAATTGCAGTTTTTTATACATATTAATATAAAATATTAAAAAATGACCGAGTCAGTAAAAAGTTATTTCGATGTCGATTGTTTCATGAAATCTAACAAATTCGTCTGACACACAGTGCCTTCTTTTTCTCACAAAAAATTTCTTCGTAGCAAGTAAATGATTTTTATTCCTTGCTTTGTAACTATAACGCGTTCTTCGTTTTAATTTATGTTTTCCAAATTTTTTAAGCCCCTTTCAATTAAGCTGAGACCTTCTGTCATCTGCCAGGGCCACGCAGGTGGTCCTCGATAGCCACCCCGTTGGTTTTGAGTGCAGGTGATTTTTAACTGATTCCCTGATAAATCTGTTGACACAAATGGATTTGGGATTCAAATCTCTATTGTAATAAAGCGTATATTTAAACTAGTTAATACCGTCCCAACCTAAGTTATTCGGTGTATCGCCACTTAATTTCTAACCAGGGTCAGATGACGAAGTAACATCTGAGCTGGCATCCCATTCTCCTAACTTCCACACCAACCCAACGTGAGGACTTTCGGCCACGACAGATTTAAGGTGCACCAGCCGACTCTACACCATACGCTTAAAAACATCCATGCCCTAACCCAGATTCAATCCAGGAACCTTCCGATCTGGAGGCTAACATAATAAATCGTATATATAGGTTTTTTTTTGTAAAATGAACACAAGTTAACTGCCTAGGTGCAGAATTATATTCAGTGGTCTGCAACACAACTCCAAGCAATTACAATTGTTCTGCACGCATTTTGTCCGAATTTCGAAAACCAGTCAAATCAAAAACAGACGTAAAACACAATTATCGGCTAAATATGTGAAACATATTTGTAAAAAATGTTTACTTACTTTATTTAAAACCACGGTATACTTTTAGAATTTGCAATTATGTCGATAACTTTTGAACTTGGATAACTTTTGAACTTAAATATTTTGTCATTGACATAGAAGATGGTGTTATTTATAAAGTTCTTGTAATTTGTGCGGTGTATGGTGGTTGTTCCGTAGCTAGAAAATAAAATAAAAAGTGTGACAAGGAGAGCGCGCTTTGCACTGTAGAACATCGAAATTATGATTGAAAAAAAATCGGCCAAAATTTTGATTAAATAAAAGAAAAATTGTTCTGCAAATACTTTGTACTGGGACGTACGTCGCAGTTTTAAGTAATTTCTGCTCCCAATTGAGTTAGTGAAGACTTTAATAACTTTGTATCGTGATTATTCTGAGTTCTGGAAAGTCAAGTGAATATTTAAACAAAAACAAAAGAAGTATTGCTTTGCAAAAAAATAGTTAATGTGTTAAAACAATAGAAATCAGAATATGCTGAAGAAAAATTATATAAAAAAGAAAATTAATATTCTGCGTACGATTCAGTACCTCGCAGAAAATTTGGTAAATGTTTGTGAGTTCTCAGTTTATACCACTCTTTGGATCAGCGTCTCTTTTTTTCCTCTTCTTTTTTTCTTTCTTCCGATTGTAGACAGCCAAATTCAAGGCAAGTAAGCCCAAATCTGAATTTGAAACCATTTTGTAACTCAAAAATGAGACACCACGTCCCTTCGAAAAACATTGACCGAACGAGGTTGACGGGTTGATTGAAGCTATATTGCAGCACCTATCAATCGAAACCGTCAATCCCATTGACTATAAAATTGATCGTCTAGGGAGTTCTTTATTATAAAAAAGGAGGGACTAAAATTTCGTTGACCTTTGGTGAATTTTCAAGTCTCCTAAATTTTCGAAACGTCGCCAAGTTTGGAAAATAACAAGTCAGCCCTGCAACATGCAGGAGCATTGCATTTGAACATAAAACTGGTTTTTGTATGCATGCACCTCACTCTGGATTAGGCCATTGAGCCATTTTAAATGAAGGGTCCCCCTCACATAATACAGAAATAAATAAACCAAAATGTTCAACTACCAAAATACATAATTGTTTTTCCGAGTAAAGTCGCCCATATTTTCACTACAAATTCATGAACAATTCAGAAAACTTTTGAACTTAGAAGTGATTGAACATTTCAAAACAAAAGCTTTGCACAATTCATCAGGACCTCTTATAAACAATACCATGGAACCAGGGACCCTCCAATGTGGAGACACTGGTTGATTTGTTTCATTTCTTTTTCTTCACAAATTGAGTTTTTCATTGTCCATGAAACCACTTTTGCACCCTTAGTTTCACTTAATTTCGCGTTGCACTAAATCCATATTTAATTTCACGGAAACCCATTACGAGGCAAAGGAGGCATTGTTTAAACTAAACTCATCAGCGATCGGGTGTGGCACTCTGTTGAGATACTAACACGTCATTTATAATGATTGTTTGGCTGGAACAAGGATACATTGAGTTAAGTTCGGATGATAAAACAGTGTTCCTCGATATATAGTCTTGCTTGCCGAAGCCTATCTTGAAATATTTTTAATCAGATTCAATTATTTTCAAGATTAGAGTTCGAAAATGTTCAGTTCTAGAACTCAAACTGGAAAAGTTTTAAGTAATGCGAGTGAAATTAAAAATAGAAAGAATCAAAACAGTGTTCTTTTCCATAAAACGATTTTGAAAATTATCATGATTAAAAATTTTAACGAATGCAAAGGAATCTCTAAGAACCTTAAAATGCAATGAAAACATCAATGCATTTTGATTTTTGACTTCCACGAAATGAACTGACTTTTCAGTCTGTTCTGTTCATTCAATGTGTGTCCTGTTTGACCATGGCTAATTAGATTGACGCGAATGTTTACACACAGAATAAATTTTATCCAAAATAACTGGGCAATAAAGCTTCTTGTACATATATTCCATACAAAAATTAATGATTTTTTAAATTGTTTAAAAAAAATGGATATAAATTTCTTTGTTCGGATTGGAAGTTAAACGAGAATGAAACTAAAAGAAATTAAAACGCAAAATTCGTGTAATTTGGTAGGATTTGAGACGTTTTCAATGGTTTTGTGTATATATTCGTCCTCTATCAATTGTCAATGAATTTTAAATACCTAGCCCTTAATAGAACATACTCAACATAATGTGTTGTGTCATCTATGTTTTCAACAACAACGCTTCTCAACAAAAAGTAGAAACCTAAGCAGAATTCCCTTGTTTATCGCGAACCACAACATATTTAAAATTATTCACTGAAAGTCAAAACCGAAATCGGAATTCTAGTTTCTATTGGGACAACCAATGCTTTAAAATTATAATCCGCTCTCCCTAATCAAATCAAACGAGCGCTTTCGTCTTTTAATGGAACCACTCGGCACAAAAAGAACCAGAAGGGGTAATTTTATAAAAAGTTGCAATTACAGAGACGAGCTCTTAAAACGATTACGCAATTAATTTCATTCAGCTACAACTTCACGCTGGGTGCAATATTAATTGAATCGGAACTCTGGGACGACAGCGGCCATTACGACCATCAAAATGTCAAAAATAGCACGGAGGCATTTATCAATTAAGCGACCATAGACGCTCTGGGAAGAATTAAATACGAGCGTTATTTAAGGAGGCTTCGTTGTTAATTCGAGAGGGGAGGAATTGTACGGGTGTCAGAATTCCTTTCATAATATGATTGCGTCATTCAACCATCGTCGTATCGTTTGCATAATTTGAGTGACGTATTTACATCGTAAATATCGTTTTCTAAATGGCATTTACGTGTTCGTCAGTGATGCAGTGCGATGGTTTCGGAAGTGAAATGGCGAAAACACGTGACTGTTTTTATTTTGTTAAGCGCAAAAAGTGTTCCATCGTCAGAGACGTTAAATTTTCTGCGGTTCGATGACATTTTATTGATTTACGACCATGAAATCAATTTCATTTCGTTCTCCAGGCAAAAATAATTACTTCCATTCAGTTCTCAAATTTTACGGCTTTTGCAATTTGTTTTGAAAAAATAAAGAGGAAATAAGAAGAGCAGAACAAATTTTTATTGCCAACTTTTTTTTCAATTCAGAATTATTTGCGAGTTCCTCGAAACTATTTTCTTCTTTTGCAAAATCAGGGGAGCACAACTAGGACACTCTGGCCGAATTTGGCACGAGGGTTTCAGCAACTTTACACTGAACAAGAACATAAAAATTAGTTAATTTTTAATCGGTTTCAAAACCTATGGTGGAGAAATTTTTCCGAAAGAACGATATGACATGGACATGTTTGTAGACCCTTTTTCTGAAAGGACTAGGTTTCTTGGACCAAGTATTTGACAACCTCCGTCTGCAGAAAATCGAACTTAAATATTCAACGACAAATAAGAAGGATTTTCAGTGTCACAACAAATATACCAACGGAAGAAGAGGAATTTACTTCCTGTTACCCAATACGGAATACAAACAGGAAGTAGGTCCACATTTAGTTTTACAGAAAACGCCTCTCAGGTCAAAATTTCAGAAAATTCCTTGATTAATTAAAAGTTAAAATTTTGATATATATCTACAAACAGAATATACGAACGAAATATACAACGAAACGAATATACGAACGGATATACGAACGAATATACAAACGAAATATCTACAAACGGAATTTGATATATATCTGTTACCCAATACGGAATACAAACAGGAAGTAGGTCCACATTTAGTTTTACAGAAAACGCCTCTCAGGTCAAAATTTCAGAAAATTCCTTGATTAATTAAAAGTTAAAATTTTGATATATATCTACAACTAGCCACTGCGTGGCCAGCACGACGTTGCCCGTGACAGTTCTTTTCGTGGGGTCAGGTGTGACTACTGTTCGCAAACCCCCATCTACCAATTCCCATTTGGTTTGTTTCGCAAACCAAAATGGAATTTGTGATGTTCTTCCCTTCAAATGACCAAGCACGTGATTGTAAAAATAACTAAAAATTTAATTAAACTATTAAAACACAGATACAAACGAACAATTTCATCCGGTGCAGTACATCGCAAGATCCAATCGGCGTGACGTCACAATCTCTTGCGAAAATATAAATATTTAATTAAAAAATTATTTATTAAAAGAAAATCACATGTACACGGTATCTAGCTGGTGTAAAATTTTACGCAGATTTCAAATCCGTTGAAATTTTCAATCTATCTTTAAAGATCCCGATTTAACAGAGAAAAAAACGAAACAATGCCAGTCAAAATTTTTTTGGCGTTTGCTTTCTTTTGTTGGAAGCGTTTGAGCGCAGGAAATGGAATTAGATTTCTCGATCTTGAAGGTCACGTGTGAAAAAAATTAAAAGTTACAATTTAAAAATTATTTTTAAAGAAAATTATATTTTTAGGTATCGATCAAAATGTGGAATTTTCCGCAGATTTCAAATCCATTGAAAATTTTTGCTATATCTTTAACTATCTAGGAAATAGAAAAAAGAACTACATAACTCCAGTTAAAACTTTTTATTTGTTTTGTTCGTCCGCTGAAAAATAGTTCCTCGCAAAATGAAAAGGAAACACAGAAAAAATAAATTTAGAATCTGTCATATCTTTATGGTGTTGCCATTCTAGGGAAAACAATACTAATTAAATTCCATAAAATTCATTTTTAAACGTTCTAGATTGAATTTTAAAATTCGGGCTTCGGACAAAAATTTCAAAACATTCGGACTACTTGTGTGCCAAATCCCATTACTGTAAGTGCCATAGATTCGTCAGGAGTGTACACATAAACATACAAACACATCCTTTTATAATAGAGATACAGCGACTGCCCAAAAAATGTTTGCATGTTTGGAAACAAATTTGCAAGAAATCTTTTACAATTATGAACCAAAATAAGTGCAAATTGAGGGGTAATTTGCAAAACGATAATTTAGGGGATAGAAAGATTTCTGCACAGGATTAACTCAGGACTTGATAAATATTTCCCCTTAAAATTGATTGTACCAGCTTCAAGCCTACACATGTGACGTTCTTTCTTTACTCTCCTTCCCAATCCGGACAGCGCACACTCATAAAGTTGGGCCATCCCTAATCTTATCCCTGTTCAGTAAATCGATAAAAACAGTATAAGAGGATTCGAAATCGCACAGAGGTCATTCCATGCAAAATGAACAAATCAGATGTGGCTGAAATATTGTCGATTTTAATGGGAATCAGTTATTAAACAGGTCACATATAGTAATGAGGAACTGGAAAATACTAGGTTTCAGAAATGTACACTTTGTTGATTTTTAAAGTTCCAAGGTCACTCTTATGTAGATTTTTTTTTAGCATTGAAAGTATAGCAGGTTTCCGATCCCATATTTCAATAAGTTATTGACATCAGTTAAAAATTTTAATACCGTTTTTTTCTTCAGAAAAAGGTTTCTCTGATGTCTCAGATCATGAATGTCCTTCCAAAACAATTGCAGAACATAGTGAAGACTAGCCATGTGTTGTACTCTGACAAAGTATGTATTGTAACCATGGTTACGGATAGACTCCTTGCGTATGTACACTTATCATGGAGATTTGAAATTGAGACGGATTATAGTGTTAGCTGCAGTCAACTCAAACATGTTTTTTTTTTTTTGATATTTTCCAACTGCGACTAGGGTATCTTTATTCGCAATTAGTCTCAAAAGTTCCTGTTTTCAAAATTCTTACGATCCTTTTTGAAAGCTTACCGAAGGTCAACCGAAATTTAATCCCTCACAGGAAAATATTAAGTTTAGTCGTTAAGTTGCGGCAACCTTGAAAAAAAAACCATCGGATTCTGTCATTGCTATAATGCTATGAAATCCTTATTAAGAAAACATTTTCCTTGCAATCGAAAATGTTCACTTTCTTGGCAAATTTTCGACGCCTGTTTTTTAATTAATTCTCACGTTTTGCGTTTCAGCCGATTCATTCTGTATCTCAGTGGTAAATGGTAATTTTAATTAACGTCGTACTAGAGCAACACAACGGGCTACTGACGACGGTCCGTGTTCAATCACTTAAGGGGAAGATCCGAGGTCAATACCACCTAATTTTGAACCATGGTCAGATGACGAGGCAACACGTGAGCTGGCATCCCACTCTCCAAACTTCCACACCGACCCAAAGTGCGGACATTCGGCCATATTTAAGGTGGACCAGCCGCCTCTACACCATACGCTTACAAACATCCATACACTGACACGAATTCGAACCAGGAACCTTCCTATCTAGAGGCTAACACCTTAACCACCAGACCGGTTGGTCGGCCTGTATCTGAGGGACTACAATTGCTACAAAATTAGGGTTCAAGACTTTTTGGTTGTGCTATTTTTTTTAAAAATCTATGCAGCTAAAGCTACTCTTTCACAAGTGCTTCGTCTGTGAGAAAGCACCCTTCGAAACCCCGAACGCATGTCGCTACCCAATCCAGAACATTCGGGAAACGGGGGTGAAAAACACCACACGCAAAACGCACTCCTGAGAGTTATTGTTCTATCTTCGCTATCTCCTGTGAACAGCAGGTGCCCCCCTTACAAGACAGTCATTAGCTGAACGACGAGCTACGCCCTCGCTTACAAGACAGCCGGACGGACGAGCAAGCCCGCCTCTATTGTGTGCCCCTCTAATTAGATCTACCCGGGCGGTCGATAGAAGCGGAGAGCTTCAATTTCACCCGGAAAACCGCCCAGATTTTTATTCCATGATTTATTTTGATTGGGTGGCAGCAGTGGATGACGGTCGGAGGTGGAAGGTATTACCTAAGCTGTGCGGAGATCTGACTTCATGATAGCGTAGTTGACTCATGGGGGGTTTGTTGGAAGAGAAGGGAAAATCCAGATTACAAATAGAAGTGTTCTTGTGAAAGTAATGTCATAGCTGACGCAGCCGAAGTGTGATATTGTAGCAGAAATTTTTGTAAATAGTAGCAGAAATAGCTCTTAAATCTTATTTCAGTAGCAATTCTAGTGTTGTTCGCACAAATTAGTAATCATTAGTTAACGTCGTACTAGAGCAACACAACGGGCTATTGATGACGCTCCGGGATCGATTCCCTAAAGCTTTGGTTTACTAAGAAAGTGGAGCCGTTATATAACATCCGTGATACGTCATAATGCCACTGGCGTAACTAGACGGCCGTCTAAACAAAAATTCAGAGGTGTGAACTTAGACGGACAGAATACGTTGGAGAATGGGCAACACAGACGACTGTCGTGGTTTATTTTATTCGAGAAACAAAACAAAGTGGTTTTTTATTCTCTCGTTTAAAGTTTCTAACTTCGGGATCGTTGAAGGTAGAGTGAAAATTTCAACAGATTTCAAATCAGCGTAAATTTCTACGCCAGATTGATATAAAAAACAGTTTTATTATTCAATTATTTACCATTTGATTATTTAATTATTTATTAAATAATTAATTATTTATTTCAAGAAAATCACATTTTAGGTATCAATTTGTTGTCAAATTTTCCGCAGATTTCAAATCCGTTGAAATTTTCATTCTGTGTTTAACGATCCTGATTTTACAAAAACGAATTAATCAATTTCAGTCAAAAATGTTTATTTATTTCGCTCCTCTTCGTTCGAATCGTTTAGAGCAGGAAATGAAATCTGGCCGCTACAAGAAAAAAAACGTTCCCCAACTGTTTGAGACCGCTATGACGACAGTCATGGAAATGGCGGCTCCGATCATTTTCGTTACGTTCACAAACAACGCTCTCTAGGAAACCAACACCATGTGTTAGTATAAACAACGTTTTAGTGACGTCACCCACCGATACATCACGGCCGCTAGATCACGGCTACGCTTTCTTAGGAAACCGAAGCTTAAGAGAAAGATCCGAGGACAACACCGTGTAATTTTGAACCACAGTCAGATGACGAGGCAACACCTGAGCTGGCACCCCACTCACCAAACATCCACACCAACCCAACGTGAGGACTTTCGGTCACGACAGATTTGAGGTATACCATACACTTACAAACATCCATGCACTGACCCGGATTCGAACCAGGAACCTTCCGATCTAGAGGCTAACACCTTTTAACCACTATACCGGTTGTTCGCACAAAATGAACACACGTAAAAACGATTAAAACACGTTTAAACACGGAAAGTGATGATTGAATATGAAACACGTTGAAGATCTCACAAAGAAATTTCAATTTCAAAACTAAAAATCAAAAAGTTCTTAGTTTTAATGGGGTTTTCATGACAATCTAGACGAAACCCGATTTTGAAAAGTTTATTAGATTTTTATGACGATTTTAGGTGCAATTATATTCGGGAAGAATTGCCGTTTGTGTACAATCAAAAGATTCACTTTACAATCCTTTAAGTTGAGGGCAAAAACATTATACTGCCATTTCTATCTTTGTACGTGATTTCCTTGGCTGACTAGATATACAGATAAGGGGGGAAAATGTTTCCCCTTTTTATTCATTCCTAGTTCATAATAGAGCGAGTTCAATCAAATCAAGTTGAAAATGTTGCGCTAAGCTCCTTATATATTTAATAGAAGCAGTCATAGACTTTGTGGTTGCAAAAGATTTGAGACATTATATGACACAAGGGATAGGGGTGGGGAGATATACGAGCTGCACAGGATTTGAAAAGTTCATGCGTACCATATAAAAGGTGCATAAGCAACAAATTTAGAGGCTGTGATCAGAGACACTTCGACCTTGAATGAGTCTGTCTCTGGGAACTCGATCAAGAACTGTAGAGCGAATGTATTGAAAGAATTTCGGTCATTATTATTCTCTCTGAAAATTATTTCCATCTGTTTTTGGAAACGATAATACACAAGCTTTTTCATCGGCTTTTAGATCAAACAAACGCGATGAGTAGTTTCAAATTTGAATTACAAAAGTAAGTGTCCGATCCAATGCGTACTGTAAAGTATTACATTCTATCGTTCGGTTGGTTTGTCGCTCACCCATCATGTTTTGCTACGTGCGGGCGTATATTCGGAGCAAGAAGAAATTTAATTTAAATCAACATCGTACTGGAGCAACACAACGAGCTATTAACGGCGGACCGGGATATATCCCCAAGGAAAAGATTCGAGGACAACACGTAATTTAGAACCACGGTCAGAAGACGAAAATGTACTCCGGGATCTCTGTCACTACGAGAGGGATTTTAAGTACAATCAAACCAGACCGAAAACGAAAATTTTACATCCGGCTCCCCAAAAGCTCTCGGATGATACATATCAGGGTAACCCTAAAAGGCAGTTTATCGCTTTCTGGCAACGTTTGGCGTTATACCTAATTAGCGTTTTATTCAATCAATTATTCCTTATCAATGCGGAATTTTTTTTTTTAAGTTTTTATCGCCCAAGTGCTGAAATTGTATGCAAAAACAAGCCAAGTGACGTAAAGTTCAGATAACATACATGTTGATTCGTTTCTTTTTACAGCGAATAGCCCGCTGTATGACGTCACCTCAACTGCTTACATAACATCTAATTGGACGGTTTAATCATTGTTGTCCACCACTTGACAATGTCATAGTTGTTCACAAATTCACGAAGCCAAACGACTTTCTGGAAAGTGAACAACGAAGCAATGTTATCCTGCAATCTAACCAAACTCCTGATGTAAAAAGCATTCAAAACTCCCTCCCCCAGAAGTTCCATTCCGGAACCGAAATCCCGGAATGCACCTTACCTCATAATAGTCCTGAACATAGTCGATCTATATTAAAGAAAATTAAATTCTATTTGACAAGAATAGCCCGTTGTGTTTCTCCAATGCGACGTTAATTCTATCTTACCATCTATTTGGAGAGGTTTAATTAATATTAAAATCACCACACATGTTACAACCTCACAAGGAGTTCGCAAATTCACTGGGACAAACGACTTTCAGAAATGTGAACGACACGATATTATCCTGTAAAATAATCAAATTCGAAAAATAAAAACTATTTAAAAATTCCTCCCCTTAAAATTCCATTCCAACATGCACCTCTCCTCAAACCAGTCCATTACATAGTCGATCCATATTGAAGTACTGTAAAGTCTATTTGGGAAAATAGCCCATTGTGTTGCTCCAGGGCGACGTTAATTCAACACCTACAATCTAATTGGTGCGGTTTAATTAACGTTGCAGTCACCATGTTATAACATCACAGCAGTTCGCCAAGCCAAAAGACTTTCTGCAAACTAACCAAACTAGTAAAATAAAAAGCATTTAAAATTTCTCCCCCCCCCCCCTTCCGAAATTCCATTCCGGAACAAACATCACAACATGCCCACCTCTCCTGAAAAAAGTCCACTACATAGTCGATCAAGTACAGTAAAGTCTATTTGGTGGGAATAGCCCGTTGTGTTGCTCCAGAGCGACGTTAATTCAACACCTACCATCTAATTGGGGCGGTTTAATTAACGCTGCAGCCACCACGCTACTACGTCACAGTAGTTCGCAAATTCGCGGAGCCATACGACTTTCCGAAAAGTGAACTAACTAACCAAACTCGTAAAAGGAAAAGCATTTAAAATTCCAACCCCCCTGAAATTCCATTCCGGAACCAACGCCCCAGCATGCATCTCTCCTCGAGAGAGAGAGAGAGAAAAAACCAAAACAATGGCATTGCTCTTTATTCCTGCCTCGTGTTTCACGGGCATCCCGCGTTCAATAAACTTCCCCAGCAAAAGCACGGAAAGAACTCAACGCGATGGAGTAACATAAATTCCGTACGTCGAGAGAGAATGGGCTATTTTTAGAATCCGGACTCCGCTTCTGCAGGTGAGAGAGGACTCCGAAAAACCCCCTCCCCTTCCGCCATCCTTGACCTTTCGTCTCTTGCGCCGCGGAGTAAGGTGCACACAAGACTTTTATAAGGTCATGAGGTAACGGCTTTGACCTTATGGGAGAGAGTTGGCTATTTTTGGAAGTGCGGGTGTATTTTTAGTGACGTCGTTCTCTCGCTGTCACCGTCATGTGTCTTACGATCGCTTTTAATGAGAGCGGATGGTATTAACGTCTATAAAGGGGTGCATCGAAAGCAATGTGTGGAACACCGAGGAAATTGTGTGCACCGTAAAGAGGTAGTTAACTGTGCCCGGTCTGACGTCAGCGATGTAAAGACTATCGTAGGACACGTCCGTGAAAGGAAGTGTAACAAATTGAAGGTAAACAAAGCAAAGAAGAACGGGTTGGCTTTGGGTTTTATGTTTATATTTGGCCAAACTGCGCTAAACACAAGACAGACGGTGAGAACTAATAAGCAGCCACAGACAAGGCACTGTTAAACAGGGTTCCCACTCTATTTCAGAAGTAAAATTCCCAGACTTTTCCAGACAAATTTTGACAAAATTACAGGTCATACTTAAACAATTCACGACATTTTTACAATGATAAAACCATGAAAGAATTTAGCATTCAATAGATAATCATTAAAAAAAAAATTTTAATTTAAGAATCATGCACTGTAAAAATTAATACACAAAGCACAAGTAATTTTGCATTAAAATATACTATAACTTATTCAAATAATCCAACATATTTTACTTAAATCAATTTGTGAATTGATGTAAGCAAGAAATTCTTCAATTTAAGCCAGTGAACGAAACAAAATTCTTTACATGTTAAATATCAGATGTTTCTTTTAAAATTAGTTGAATATTTCAATTCATAAAATAAAGTGATACAAAACTGTATACGAATCTTACTGGCTACTCTCTCTCTCTCTCCAAAGCGTCTGAGAAGCCATGGTCAATCATTTTCCAGGTAATTAAGGCAATTTTCCAGGTTTTAGATGAAAATTTGTCATTTCCTCTGATTCTTTTGAACAAAATTAAATTCCCTGACAATTTCAGGTTTTTCCTGACCCGTGGGAACCCTGTTTAAAATAGCAACAATAACAGCATAAATTTTAATAAATCCTTATTTTTCCCTGATTTAAAATTCCCCCGATTCTTTTGAATAAATTTAAATTCCCTGACAATTTCAGGTTTTTCCTGACCCGTGGGAACTCTGTTTAAAATAGCAACAATAACAGCATAAATTTTAAAAAATCTTAATTTTTCCCTGATTTAAAATTCCAATTATTCTTTTGAACAAATTTAAATTCCCTGACAATTTCAGGTTTTTCCTGACCCGTGGGAACTTAGTTTAAAATAGCGACAATAACAGCATAAATTTTTAAAAAGTAGTAAATGAATCCTTTTAAACCTTGAAGAAATTTTAGTTCTTTGGATACCATAATGGATCGGCTATAAAACAAATTGTACTAATTAAGTATAAAACGCAGACGCTGAAGATTTCGCCACGAAAAATTTAAATTTTGAAATCAAAAACCAAATATTTTCTTCATTCTGTTTTCATGACAATATAGAAACCATAGAGTTTGATGGGTTCTTTTCATGGTCGCACATAACTTCGACATTAAGGTCCCAAAACCAACACTATCCCCCTATAGAAAAATATTTTTTCCGAGTGCTATTAGTTACAGACAAAGGGACTGAATTTTCATTGACCTTTAATAAATTTTCAAACAAAGTCGCCAAAATTTTGAAATCAGAGCCTCAGAGATGATTTTGCTTAAAAGATACTCCAGGTCGCCAAAGGGTTGAAAAATATTAGTAGCAAAATGTCTTCTTTTAGTCGCCTGTGCCCAACCTGATTAATGGACATACACAACACACAAGAAAAGTTCCACTGACACAGGATATAAAAAAATAGGGGAGTTGAACCTGCGCCGCCCACAGCTCGCTGAAAGAAAGCCGAATTGAATGTCACACATGTTTGCAAACAACCGACATTCACAATACCGGTTTTAAGTTATTTTTCCCTGACGAGATATTTTAAGCACATTACCGAAATGGCGGTAATGGCTGTTGTGGTGAGTGCAACAAGATGCGGTTTTTAACATGTTTTCAACACCCGTGTCTGCAAACATTCACTGAGCAGTTTACACTTTCTTCCAAAAATTCGGTTCAATTCTTCCTAGAGTGTATTTTCCTATCTGGAGTGGGTAAAACTTTATCTGTGTATGTGTTCAGTTACTTGATGTTGTTTGGCTAAATATGGCGATTGCACTATAAAAGCCCTTAAAAAACCCAACCTGCTAACAATTCACTGAGGATTACTGAGCAGTAAATAGATATACACATACAAGGAAAGCTTTACTGACACTGAAGAGAGGAACGGTAATTGGTAATTTTAGTTAACGTCGTACTAGAGCAACACAACGGGCTATTGACGACGGTCCGGGATCAGTCCCTTAAGGAAGAGAGGAACGGAACGGACGTATCAATTACGGAGTACCTTGCAGAAAACTGCGAACCTCCACATCAGAATTAATAGAGAATTTAATGGTTGTAAACAGGGAAGAAAGTTAAAGGTAGTGACAGTGCACTTTGAAAAAGGTAAATAATTTAGATAGATGATAGAATTTATTAATTGATACAGTCAGGAGTCCAATTCACATTCCAAGGGGGGTGGGGACATCGAGGAGGGGTAAGCAATCAGAACCAAAAAGAAGTGGCGTAGTGGTAATTTTAAATTTTTTTAATTAACGTCGTACTAGAGCAACACAACTGGCTATTGACGACGGTTCCTCGAGGTTTGAACGTTGTAGTATCATCGCCTCAAACGGTAGCATGAAAATATTACGGATCCTTATTAAGAAGAGGATAACTAACAGCTAAGATTTTAAGTTCTTATTATTTACATCATAGCATTAATTACAGCACACAAATACATATCATTATTTGTTCTCTAAGTCCAGCGTAGTCACCAGCCCAGTCAGTGGCAGAAACACCGCGACATTGTGGCGGACAATGAAATCCATTTGCGGACAGTTTTTGTCAGCACTAATAACACAATTTCAAAAATTGTCAGCAACTTTCGGACACGCGCCTCTTCTATGTCCCCGCGACGCAACGGTAAAGGCTGTTTTTCTTTGAAGTGCAGAGAAGCAGGTGTTTATCACTAAACTGTTCCAAGACTATGAAGTTTTCAGCCCATTGCGAAACAGTTTTTCATACATTTTTAACAGATTATCAGACATTGATCTCTGCCTGTGAACAAGACCGTAATGGGTTTGTATTACGAGACAGATTAATGAATAAGCTAACGATGATAAACATTCTAGCACTTTCATATATATATATATTTGTTCTGCTCTTGGAAAAACATCCAAAAAAGTACAAGAAACAGATCTTATGCCCTGGGAGTACACATTTTATATCAAAATCCTCATTTCATCCCTTGAAATTATGAAGACATATTTTGATGACCTTTCAACAGCAGTCTCTGAAGATGAAGATCACAAAGGGAAGAAAACCATTCAAGTTACAACTGGACTGCCAAAACTGCCTAAAACGTTGTTTTTAAATTTAAGAACATATTTGGAAATGTTTCCTCCATCAAATAGTGGTATTTCTAGTACATACCATGATGTTCCCCTTCTTGAGAAACCAATTAGCTCCAAGAGTCTTAGATCACAACACAAAACTAGTAAAGGTGATGAGCTAAGAGGTAATTTCTTATGCCTGTCAAGCAGTGTCTATTTCGGTACAGATGGTAATGAATCAGATGGTAAACCAGCATTTTTTTTTCCGTCATCGACCAGAGCAGTCTTTTGTTCAACTATGACTTTTTGGTTTGTCTAAAAACCAATATTAGCATAGATGAAGCAGAAGTGAACAGGGGACTCACTGAAGAGAGCTTCAATGACATTTTAAATGTGTTCCCCTTCTTGAGAAACCAATTAGCTCCAAGAGTCTTAGATCACAACACAAAACTAGTAAAGGTGATGAGCTAAGAGGTAATTTCTTATGCCTGTCAAGCAGTGTCTATTTCTGTACAGATGGTAATGAATCAGATGGTAAACCAGCATTTTTTTTTCCGTCATCGACCAGAGCAGTCTTTTGTTCAACTATGACTTTTTGGTTTGTCTAAAAACCAATATTAGCATAGATGAAGCAGAAGTTAACAGGGGACTCACTGAAGAGAGCTTTAATGACATTTTAAATGTGTTTCCTTTAAATGTGATGCCTTCTGTGGACTTAAGAAAGACTCTGTGGTTTTAATATAAGATCTTCAGTAAATAGATGTGTAATAGAATATCATGGTTCCCACACCTTTATCCAAAAAAAATTCAAGGACTTTTAAGGACTTTTCAAAACCAAAAAAATATTTTTCAAGGACCTAAAATTTTTTATAACGACCTAAAACAAGGCATACACAAAAGTTGTCAATTAAAAAGAAAAACATAAAAAAATAATAATAATTTTTTTTCAACTGTTAGTCAAAAAAGGGAAAGGTTATTGTCAATTTTGGGAACAATTTGGATTTTCTTTTCTCACAGAACCTGATTTTTTTTGCAGAGTGTGCTTCTTGTTTCAATGCTAACTTTCAGGCTACTTGCACACATATCGATTTCCGTCGTGCGATAAAATATCGTACGATAAATTCTTTTGGTGGCACGAAGAAGAGTATGAGAAGCGGCCGTCTTAATGGAGACCAGAAGTGTCAACTTAGACGGATAGCCATACTGTGGAGATCTAGACCTAGTATTATAAGTAGATCACATAGTGTCAAAGCGTGAAACACCGGTTTCATTCAGAATGAGGCTCAAATGGCACACATGCTGTGGAGGAAACTAGTCTGGACAATTTCCAATGCAAGACGAAATTACACAATTATGTACTTGTTAAAAAAAATCAAGTACTTTCAAGGACTTTTCACCAAGTTCTGTAATTTTCAAGGACTTTCAAGGGCCCCTAGTTAGGAAAAATAAATTCAAGGACTTTTAAGGACTTTTCAAGGACCGTGGGAACCCTGAATATACAAAATTGTTACGGAGGGTGATGCGCCTTGTCAAAGAAACACTTATTTAAAATAGCACTCCATGACCTGAGGGGAATACCTGCCTACATTTCTAAAGTTTCTTGTATTTGTTATATCATTGCCAGTCTCTGAAGCTGTATGCGAAACTTGGAAGTCTGTAGTTCATGTCGTTGAGAAACATAGGCGAAGATCGAGAGACGGGACAGATGAAGAAGTGAGCATTAACGATAAGAGGGTGTTTATTCAAATGAATGGGGCCCCTTCTGGTTATAAAAGTACACGAAGGTTTTTAAAAGCAGCTTTATTGCCTACATAAGGTTCTGCTTATCCTTCCCAATTTATAAATCCTACAAGAAGTGAGCTGGTGAAACGATTTGTAACATCAAAAGTCACAAACAAAATAAACGAGAACGCATTATGCTTACCATGTTTCAAATAAAATGGTAAAAAAATTCTGGTTTGATGTATGATTTATCCACTAAAATTACGCGCAAATTTTGCAGACATGTTACGAAATTCTAAACGTTTGTCGCAGACAGCTACAAAACTTTCTGCCAAGGGGATCACAAGCGTCACCCTCTGCCTCAAGATCTAACTATCGTCTCTCGTGCTCTGTCGTCTCTGCAACTGTCGTTCGTCAGCAGTTCAAAAAGAATCCAACGGTAAAAGTTGAGATTCAATCAGAAATTTTCTGGACGAACACCACCGGTTCTACTCAGTCGTTGTAACAGAAGATGACTCGGAATAATAATCCGAATATATTTGGCATTCCGATAGGTGTGAGAAGATAGTGTGGAAGTCTTCACAACGTGGGGTATCTAATACCGCAGGAACAATCCTGCCGATGGATACGTAAGATGTTAAATTCACGCATTTTTTTTAAATGATTCAATTGAGTTTAATTGTTACAATGAATACAAACGTGCGCTTTGTTTGCAATGCTTTGAAATTAGATTTGGAATTTTCTATGAAAAATAAAAACCGTATTTTAAAAAAAACTTAATTTTGTATTAAGATGCTTAATTTTGGACAGAGGGATTAATAAAAATAACACATATTTTAATCACCAACCCTCAGAATTGTGAACCTCAAGGGAGTTGAAAATTGATCGCCGCTAATACCGGGTGTCTACCATTTGGATGAAGGGTTTGGCAACAACCGGATAGGAATGACAATGACTCAGCTTACCTTTAAGGAACAAGTAAGAGCACTGACGGAAAACAGCTCATGTTCAGATTTCGTATTCAACCTTTTGAAAAGAACGCAAAGAATCCAATCCAAATCTTCTCTCCTTAATCCTTTGTACAACCACGTCCACAATGTAATTGCCTTTTGGAAACAACTCTAATGACTATAACCGTAACAATGGACGTCATTAAAAATCTGGGTCTAAAACCACTCATTACGAAAGAATATGTAAATAACCGAGGCCATATATAAAGAATAAAATAACGGTTTCTTTTCGGCAGTCTGCATCATTAAGAGTAAGTAATGGAAGGATTTTTCCAAAGTGTGTATAATCAATTGCAATCAACTTTAATAGCAGGGTTACAAATAGCAAGAAAAAGGATTAAATTGCAGATGTACTAAGTTGTTTAAAGGATAGGTTGTTTTCAATAGGTTATTTTCAAAGCTCTAAATTGGTTTCTAATTTCAGCCTGAATTGCCAATCAGTAAGTTTGCTATTTTCGAATACACCGGTTTCGGTCAGAAATAACAGGGCAGTTCAGAGCATGAAATACGAATTTTAACAGGGTGGCAACAAAAACCTTGAAATAAAAGTTCTCTGATATTTCCTCGATAATCTTACAATAATTTCCCTGATTTTACAATTCCCTTAAGAAATTTGTAAAATGTGTGATTGTTGATATTTTGTATTTTTTCTCTACAGATATTTTAATTTTTATTGTAAGGGTTGGAATCCTTAATAGAGCTCTTACAATAGCAATTGAAAAAACTGGAGTGCAAAAATACAAAATATTTCGACTATGAACTTTTTACACCTGACCCTACATTTTCATACTATTCATCAAAATCAAATGGAAATATACATAACCAGTTCTGCAAAAAATTTAATTCCAAACACAAAATATTAATTTAATACATAAGAAAAACATCATTAGTTACACAAATTTGAACTTGTATACAAGTTGTATCGCCAGCCTCATGACGATGAGACGCTGCAGCCGCGAAAAAAATGGCGGCGGCGGTTTTCGCGGTGTTTAAAACTTACGACGCCAGAGTTCTTCAGGGTGGCAACAAAATCCTCAAAAAAAGTTCCCTGATATTTCCATGATTTCCCTGATAGTCTCGCAAAAATTTCCCTGATTTTACAATTCCTTTAAGTAATGTCGTAATCCCTAATTGGTATCGATATACGTTATTCACACGACAATATGTTTAAATATTTAGGGTCAGATGGAGTAAAAAGATCATTTTCCACAAATATTTTGTATTTTTTCTCTTTAGATATTTTAATTGTTACTATAAAGGTTGGAACCATTAATGGAACTCTTACGATAGCAATTGAAAAAAACTGGAGAAAAAATACAAAATACTTTGATTATGAACTTTTTACACCTGACCCTATATTATCCTACTATACATCAAAATCAAATACAAATTTTCACAAAAAATTGGTACAGCTTCAGTCTACGTTTATAGCGGTGGCAACGGTCTTGACGGGTTTTTCTTCTTCTTCTTTTGGCGCTTTTCTAGTAGCGTTATGGCAGGTCAAGGCAACCCATCTGTTACGGTTATTGTGGTTTTCATGGCAACCTCGGCAAACGGAATCTTTAAATTTTCATTTTGATTGCTCTAGAAAAGTTCTTTCAAAATCCGTTAAACTGTTGTTTGTTTTCATTGGTTCATTTAAAATAATTCTTTTCTTGGCGACTTTAGAAGTGCGCCAAAAAAAGCGCCAAGACCGTTACCATCGCGCTATAAACGTAGACTGAAGCTGTACCAAAATATTCTGCAAAAATGCAATTGCAAACAAAAATACTAATTTAATGCACAAAAAAAATCATTAGTTACACAAATTTCAAATTTTATACCACAAGTTGTATCGCCGACCTCACGGCGACGAGACGCTGTAGCCGTGAAAAAAACAGCGGCGGCGGTTTTCCAAAATTACATTAGTGTTCTTTATTTGAATTACCATTTCGGCTAATACGATTCATTCAATTCTCCAAAGTACTCGCAATCGCGCACCTCAAAAAAGGACAAACGATAATAGTTGCCGTTAAAGTGTCACAAATTAATAAATTCCCCGATTTTTGTGAAATTTGGTAATTTTCTCTGAGATTTCCCTGATCTTTACCTGATTTTTAAAAGTTTCCTGAGAATTCCCCCGGTTTTCCCGGTTCTGTTACCACCCTGTCCTTTATTCGAACGTTTTACAATTTCTGCTTATACGATTTATTTGATTCTCAAAAGCACTCGTAATCGCGTAATCTCTAAATACGACAAATATAATAGTTGCCGTTTAAGTTAAAATTTCCCTGATTTTTTGTGAAATTTGGTAATTTTCCCTGAGATTTCCCTGATTTTTCCAGAATTTAAAAGTTTTCTGGTAATACCTTGATTTTCCGGTTTTCCAGGTTATGTTACCACTCTGTTTAATCAAACATGAATTTAAGCCTTTGAAGGCACGAAATTTCCTAGTAGTGTAATATTGCTTTTAACCTACAACAAACATAATATACAGTTGAGCACCTTTGACACGTTTCTGAAAAATACGCTGTGGTGTCGCCCCAAAACGTTAGTGTGAAACAGTGAGAATCGTACACAAAAAGACAACCAATAGCTAAGATATTTACCTTCTTATTATTCCAAGAACATTAAGAATATACACAGTATTTACATTATCTGATCAACATCATACTCCCATACATCAAAATATGTATCTCACAGTCCAGCGCGGGGAACCAACCTTACCCGCTGGTTTTTAAAATTCTATCTAGAACATTTTAAAATGAATATATATTTTTTTTCACACCCTTCATTCTTTTGATCCGGGCAAAAGAAGAAGATCCACGATTTTGATATTTTCGCCCTACCCCACTGACGTCAGATTTCAAACCAGTTTTTTCAACCTTCCGTCTTTTCTGTGACGTCACCCGTACCTCTGTTGACCTCGGAAAGAAGGAAGTGCCAAGGTTTTTCTGATTCTAGCGCGTTTTATCAAATGGGAATTCGTAGCAATCACTGGGGGTTGGCGAGAGTTAGCGATCAGTGGTCACACCTGACCCCACGAAAAGAACTGTCACGGGCAACGAAAGTTTAACATTATATCGATACCTTACACTTTTGATTTTCTATTAATAAATATTTTTCAACTGAATATTTATATTACAAGAGATTGTGACGTCACGCCAATTGGATTTCTAGTAACTCCTAGATAGTTAAAGATGAGTAAAAATTTCAACAGATTCGAAATCTGCGGAAAATCTCAAATATTTTATAATTAAATTATTGTCATTTATTGCCACTTCAAGACCATCACAGAATTGCGTGTGGTGTTGGTTTGCGGGAATGCATAGCAACAAACACCGGTGGTTGGCGAGCGTTAACAGTGGTCACACCTAACCCCACAATAGCAACTGTCACGGGCGACGCCGTGCGGTCGTTTATAAATCGAATTGGGCTCGTCGGGGTGGTTCGTTGGTTGTTTGGGGGTTTTATGACGCAAGAACCATATTTTAGCATGCTGCGCCAGACATAAGATATATATCAAGTGATAGACATACACATACAATGAAGGTTTTACTGGCACAGAAGAGAGAAAAACATCCAGGGAGGACTGTACCTAGCAGGAATCAAAGGTGCGCCGCCTATATAACTCGAAGGTTGCTAGCGCAGTGGACGCTCAATGGCGTAGCGAAGGTTGCTAGCGCCATTGAGCTACACAGTCCATGTGTTGGTCCGGGAAAAAAATATTCCACTAAAATGTTTTTAAAAAAAAAAAATTTTCGTCGGAAATTTTGTTCAGATATTTATTTTATGCGACGCATCGCCGAGAATCACGAGTACGAAATGCCTTTTTACACGCTCAATGTTCGGCAGGCAATGACTTTAATGTCATCAGCATAGAATCAAGTTAAGCAGAAACCAGCCACCACTGTTTTATCAAAGCTGCCTTCCCTTTCCCGAAAAAAAGTCCTTTATAAAGAAAATCCTATCCTCAGAAAAATAATTTAATTTCTAATTATATTTAATAATTAAGTATAATAATAATAATAATAAGTAGATTTAATAATTAAGTATATTAATAATATTAAATAATTAAGTATAATAATAATAATAATAAGTAGATTTAATAATTAAGTATATTAATAATATTAAATAATTAAGTATTTTTATTCTAGGGAGTAATTAAGTAAGATTTTTTTCGGTAGAGTAAATATTTTGTGTATATTGAAAGATGAAATGGGTTTACATATAGCATTTATAACCCACGCATCGGTTCGAAATCATTCTTTGAACTCCGTTTGTAAAACACGAACACCACTAGGGAAACAGAACGAAACAGGGAGCGCTAGTAAGAAGCAAGAATTCCAGGGATACTGATGTAAGAACACCTAATTGTGTTTCTCCAAGTGCCAGCGACCTTGCCTCGCTCTTGTTTGGGTGCATCGCTGGCGTTTATTTGCACTGCCAACCCAGATAAGATTTTACTTGCAGGTTGATGTAATTTTGAACGCAGTCGGGTTGTTTACCTCTTATGAACCCATTGGTTTCCTGGAATCTGGAAATGCAGTTCGATATTGGTTTCTATATTTCTGTTTCTCGCCACCTTATACATTCCAAACTAAGACCGGATGACAACGCCCATCTCTTCCACTATAAAAGGATGTTAATGTCTGTGTGGTGTCCATACGCATCTAGAGGACTTGGAATGAAATTTGGCACATTGTTTGTAATAATTTTATGCAATTTTTGAGCGAAGTCCGAATTTTAAAATTTAATTTAAAACAATTTTTAGTTTTTTTTTTTTTTTTTTTTTTGTTGTTGTTGTTTTCCTTAGAATGTCAACACTGCGATATTTTTTTTTCCATTTCCTAAGCACAAACGATTTCAGCGAACAAATAAAAAATTTTGACTGGCGCTTTTATTCTTTTTTTATTCTTTAGTCCAAGTTTCTATCTTTGCGATCTTTAAAGATGAGTGAAAATTCCAACGGATTTTAATAATGTGGAAAATTTTACACCAGATCGATACCTTAAATGTGATAATCTATGAATAAATAATTTCTCAATTGTAACTTTTATATTCTCGCAATACGAATTTGGCCGCATTTGACGAAGATATTCATTGCGAACACAAAAAGGTCTATTTGCAGTATTCTATATTCGCGATCGTTAAAAATAGAGTAAAGATTTCAATGGATTTGAAATCTGCGGAATATTTGACACCAGGCCTCAGATAGTCGGAATGTTATGCGAATTTGCGACATGCCCATGTGATGTCGGGTGATAGTGGGACTCATTCTTAATTATTATTATTTTATTTTTTTTCTTTTCTTTCTAAAGTTTTCAGTTTTAGTAAAGACACGAAAAGAACTGTCACGGGCAACGCCGTGCTGGCCTGCTAGTAATGAATAAAATTGGACTGGAATATGAATTTTGCGACGCTAGTATTATTGTCGCAACTTATAATCACTAAAAACCACATCCCCCAGGATCTGCGATTGATTCTGGACCATCGCAAATAGCCCGTTGTGTTGCTCCAGTGTGTGGTCAGGCTCAAAACCAACTGGTAAGATGTGTAACACCAAAGAGGCCCATTAAGATGTAACCCTAATTCCTATTTCCCAGTAATCCCTTTGCTCCTGTTCTGAATAACGGAAGACACATCGGTCACCGCAAAATGGAAGTGACGCATCAAAACGGAGGATTCTTGGAATAATTCCCAATGAAGAAGCGGCCCGACAAAAGACTGACGTACGACCAAGGAGGACTAATAGTCTCGTGGAAAACTTGCAAAGAAAAATAGCAGAAGATAGCCATTGAAAGTGCGTGTCGTTGCGCTTGTATTACACAATGGCAGAGTCGGATCTTTGATCAGATAATACGAACAAGAAGAGCGGACTTAATGAATGAAGACGAGGAAACACTTCAATGAATGCTACGGAAAGAGAAACGGTGTTCGACATGGAATGAAAAACTTCTTTCGGGCATTAGTGAATTCATTAGGAATTAAGGTTCGTTATACAATGATCTTATCTGATTTGGCTCAGAACTTTCAAGACAGACTTCGAGAAATTCATAACACTTGGAATACTAACTCTTCGCATGTATCTTCTCTGAATTGTAGTATTAGTTGCATCAATTTTTGAAAATTATAGCAGAAAAGTCTCTTCTTAAACTCCATTTCAGTAGCAATTTTAGTTTCTCATATGCAAAATGAATCGGCAAAACGCAAACTGTGCTAATCAATTAAGTATGAAACAGACACTGAAGATCATGCCAAGAAATGAAAAATTTAAAATTAAAATATTTTCTGTTATAATACGGTTTTTTTAGAAAATCTGGCAACCACAGATTCCGATATATTTCTTTCGTGGTTGCCACGGATTGGCGCCAATAACGCGAAATAGAGGTCACTAAATCACACTTTAGTTTTCTACTAAAAATATTCTTTCCGGCAGCCAACTGAAAAGAAAAGGGACTAAATTTTCGTTGCCCTCAGTCAAATTTTCAAAAACAATACACAAAGCTTTGAAAATAAGAGTTTTTGAGACCAATTTTGCTTCAAAAAATAACCTTTGTCGTAAAGATTGAGAAATAGTAGTCGCCTGTGGCAACCTTGCACTAGGCCAAGAGGTGTGTGACGGATTTAGATTATAACCCTGAATATAGCAATAAATTGAAAGAGATGTAGAAATAGACAAACTGCCACACACACATCAACAGTGTTAACGGTTACTGTTAATTTCCGATAACAGTTATTATTAATGATTTTGTTCACAGTTAGCAACTGACGCTAAGAGTGTCCAACTGTGAACAAAACAACCCAAGCGTTCAGAAAAAGTAGTTACAATTTAATTCATTAACATAAAATGGTTAATTTTAACCATTAAACAATGCCCAACTTTTTAATATTCACCTTTATCTCCATTTTTTTTAACGCACAACAATATAATTTTGCCACAGCTATTTCAATAACAGTTCATAACTGTTATTTTGTAATAGCACAGACAGAATAACAGTCCACCTCCACAAAGAAGTCGATACAAGCGCGTCACACAGACGTAAGAACGTGATTGAATAAAGAAATCAATGACGAAGGCGTAGAGGGAACTAATCCGTCACACATGGGAAAAAGAAGAAAGCTTACCTCCCCCTCTCATTAAAACCTTAATTCTTCCCCAACTCTTCTTGCGAAACGATGCTGAGTGAGCATTTTATCTATTTAAGTTCCTTCTTTTTCAATGTGTGTTTCATACAATTGTGCCAACTAACGTCAAGGTTTCTCAAAATTGAGAAACGTACAAAGAGAGAAGAGGTTGTTGATGGGGTTATAATCTCTTCAGTTCCTACTTCTGTCCTTCAGTTCTTTCAATTTTGATTTTTCAATTTGTCAAAAGTTTGGACCGAAACTAGATCACGGAAAAGAGGGTTGTCAATCATCGTTGTTTCGACTAGTTAAGCTGTCATTTGAAATGCGTCATAAGTATGAAAAAAGTTTGATTTTTACTTGTTGAAGCACGGGGTGGGTAGTAGTTGCATTAATGTCGCACTGGAGCAACAAAACGGGCTATTGGCGACGGTCCGGTATCAATCCCAAAGGAAAAGATTCAAGGACAACACCTTGTAGTTTTGAGCGATGGTCACATAACGAGATCAACGCCTGATCTGGCACAACCACATCAACGTGAGAACATTTGAGGCCACTACCGATTTAACATACACATACCACCTGCGTACACGACGGTCTTTGGTTGGATAGAGTTTCAAACTCACAACCCTCCAATTGCTAACGCGTTAGTCTTCCAACTAACCTACCGCAGCCCATCTTGATAGGAAAATCGAGGTTATATTCGAGTCCCTACAACATCTCACTCTCAGTCGTTCTTCATTGCAGAAAGCTGTCGATACACGGTAGCCCACTTGGTAGAATCCGGATGGAGGGTTGCGAGTTCGAAACTCGATCCTACCAATAGCCGCACGTTAAATCTAACGTGGTCTCAAATGTCCTCACGTTGGCCTGGTGTTAAGTTTGGAGGATGAGGTGCCAGCTCATGTGTTGACCTCGGATCTTCACCTTCTGAAATTGATCCTGCACCGTCAACAATACCCCGTTTTGCTGTACGGTACGACGTAAAATCAACTACCAACCAACCAGAAATCTGTCAGTCTCTCGAACTCTATTTATCTAAGATCTGTCTTGCAGAACCTGACTCAATTGTCCACGAATTCAGGACATCGAGAACCATAATGATGTAACAATATTTCTACAGTGAGTACCTGGACATTGTGGTGCGTCGGAAGATGAAAAATCAGACTTTTTGTCCAAAAAAAGGAGCTATAGTGGTGCAAAAATTTTCAAAGTTTATGAAATTTCTTCGTCAAAACTACTATTTAAATTCAAGCATAGGCAAGAATTTGAAGCGAAATCTTTCACTCTCCAGAGGAAGGTCTCCTCTGTAATGGCACTTGAGTTGTTCCACTCTTTTTGACGGTTGCGAAGTTCAGACTGTTTGCGAAGAATGCCACGATTGTATGTGGACCCGTCTCCATCGATAAGGACCATCTAATTCCCCAGACTGTAATTTGAGCGCAAATTACAGTCTGGGGAACCAGCTACAGGCCAGCGGTAAACATTCGGAGGAGTGCCTTGCATTAGTCGCCTTTGATTGTACTATTGGAAAATGTTGGAGTACAACGAGTCCTCCTTCTTCTTCTTTGTGGAGGAAGACCCATCCGTGGCACCCTTGTCTTAGGTCATATCAGATTGTCAAGTAAATGGCAGGGGAAGTCCTCGAATGGGAAAAGAAAGAGGTTTGGTGTGTCCTTTTCCGGCTTTCTATTATCAATCAACCCCGGATATGCCAGTGCTCAAGGCCCAAATCTCGCCTTACCTTGCGGTAAGACCGTCAAATGGACCTATTCATCGCTCGACAGACACACTTGGATCATGAGTCAAGCCGGATTTATTTGGCTTGACTCATGATCCAGGATGACCGAGGCCTAGCAACCAAAGGACCGGCATTTGTCAAATCAGAAATGTGCTACAAAGAAATATTCTCAAACATTCAATATTTTAAAATAAAATTTTAAATTTTGTTCAACTGCAAGTAATTCTTTAAATAGTAGCCACACATAAGCCGTCAATATGATATCCACTGTGACATCGACATACTCTGACAGGAAAAAGATAACAATCATCGGAATTTCGGAATGTATTCCGATTGGTTGTATTTTGGTGCCTTGTTCGCTGATGTTCTTGCATTGCGAGCTTTACGACTTGAGAAGAGCAGGTGAAAGTAGAAGAGTAATCTGCAGGTTATGTTCTTCCAGAATGATTTTAAAAACTACGGCAGAGGCCGTCGGGGAGACGACAGAGAAGAGAGCCAGAAGCAACGGGTGAGATTGTTCCCCGCGCTGGCCTGTGATATATATACTTTGATGTGTAGGAAATATGTTCAAGCGATTATGTAAAAAGTATATATATTCTTGTTCTTGGAATAATAAGAACGTAATTATATTTGCTGTTGGGTGTCTTCTTGTGTACTATTCGTACTGGTATCATGCTACTGTTTTGGGGCGACGATACCACACCACTTAAATACAAATCATATTTTCATTTTAATCTGTAGATAACAGCATCTTTAGATATAAATGAATACTTTTGAAGATGCAGAAATAACGAGCAATTGCCTAGTGTCCGCTGCAACGTCAGAATGCAAGACATACGAAGATGTAGAATAAGTTGTTAGAAAATTCATGACATTTCTAAATTTAAAAATTTTAAGAAATAAAGCAAAATTTAGTTTTTTGATAAATTGGAAATTTTGTGAAATGAATAACATGGAAAAATATCCTTTCCAAAAGAATGTAGATAGATTTCAAATCCATCTAGTGATATTTTTATTTTTTCATAATAGTTTAACAAATCGTCTTCATGGGGTAGCTAAAGGTGAAATTCCGGAAAACCTCTGCATGTCTAAAATTGCTTTTACCTCAATAAAATTTATTTCTATCAACAATACGTTCGTAAAAACAGCATTATTTATTTATTTGCACATTGAATTCCACTTAAAACACTTTTTACGAACAATTCATCGTCAGATTAAACTCTTATCAGTCGTATGTGACCCGTGACGGGACATCACGACTTCTCCGTATCACTCGACTGTCACGTGTGAGGTGACAAGTTGGTACAAGTACAAAAGTGCGGAACGTAGTTGAAATAGCTTTTACATTTGAATAGTTTTGTGTTGGCAGCTAAAACGTTCAGTGTTATGTTAGCGATTTATCAAAAAATGAATCATGAAATCTACGTCAAATCGGAAAATGGATACAGTGATGGACGTAATGAAATTTGAAAACATGAGGATTCGAAGAATTTCGTTTATTCTGATTATCTTAACTGTACTACTAGAATAATATTTGAGCATAGGGGAGATTGTTACCCATACAGCATTCAATTGGAGGTGAAATAAGAAAATGTAGACGATTCTAAAAAAGATGATTGAAATCGGCATTGATGAAGATAAAAATTTGCCTAGAAAAGTAGATAGTGGCAAGACTACGTGCATGTAACAGATCAAAACCTGCAAAGTAAAAAAAAAACATGCAGTGACGTCATATGCTTGATTCTTCGGAATGGGCAACAAATTGACCACCAATGGCAACTGTTCTTTGTGTTCTAACGTTCCCATCAGAGCTTCGAAAGTTCTTGTGAGCTACGAACCTATCAAAAATTAAGAACAAAAAGAAGTAACGTTCGTTTTGAGTTTTAAATTCATTCTAGCTTTCTGTCTCATACCATGCTTCGGACGCTGACTGTGGAATTACATTGAATTTTTGTTGATTTAAATATGCTATACATTTCTGGAGTGTTGTAAATATGTTATAGTAAAGCAAGTTTTATCCATTCTGATGTTACGTCTACTAGATTTCAGAACTCAGGCTAGTTTAAAATTGCGCTTCAAAAGAACTGGCGTCTGGTACAAACTAACCGCCAGAAGTATTTCCGTCTACAAACATCGGGAGCAAAATGAATTTTAAAAAGCCGGTCCGTTCTGAACAGTCAAGTTCTACTCTTCTTCTGTGCAACACTAGAATGGACAGTGGGATCGATTGACAGTCCGTTATTTAACCCTCCAAGTAGGATAAGGATCTGGCCAATTTTCCTAACCTCCTCATCAAGATATTGCCGATTTTGTTAGGACAAGATCAATATCTGGTCAGTTTTCTTCTGATGGCGAGATAACTCGTTCATCAAGATCAGGTCAGTTTTTATAATCAAGACATACCTCATCGAAACAACCACCAGGGGTGTGAAAAGAAAGCTGTTGGAAAGTAAAAGGTGTGGAATACCACGTGTGTCACAAGGATTATTTTGAGAAACCAGAGTTCCAACCGCGTACCATTCCTTTACGTCGTCAGAATCAAACAAGCTGAGGGCGTAATAGTTTATTTATGATGCTCATAGTAATTAACTTATGAGCATCTAAGATTTTTTTATTTGCCATTAACAGTTATAATTTTTGGTTCGCCTTTTAAACAAATTTGTGGGTGCAAAACCTTGATAATCCAAGATCTGATCAATCCGAGCCAAATTTGTCAGTCGTTTTGAGCTTTAAATTAAGCTTCGTGAACGGGTGTGTTCGTCTAGTCCTTGATTGGTCTGTTCGGCTGGCAGAATGCCACCTGTCACATCGTGAGATTGTTGCTTTGTTGTGGTGGTTTGTTGGGTATTCTATGGCATAACAAATGCTTAATACACCATATTTGGCAAACAAGGAGAGATGATAAATAATTGACAAGCACACATGACCAGGAAATTTGGACTGACACAGAAAAGAGAAATATACCCAAGTTAAGCTACAGGCCTACAACTCACGGTTTGCTTAAACCCACTGAGCAGTGCAAGGCCCTAACCTCCTCATATCCTTGCTGCATGGATCTTTCAGAAGCGATAATACGAACACGCAGGGCAGTAAATTTTTTGTGAACTTCGTTTTGGCTGTTCTATTATCCAAATTAAAAGTTATCCGAGGTGGTATCGGTCCACATTTCCTCGGATAATCAAGATTATATTGTACTACCAAAAAGGACTATCGCAGTTTCTCCCAAAAAGAGAAAGTCTAAGCATCTGATTCAAATTTTATAAATTTCCTGATGTTTCTCTAAAAAAATCTCAACTCTCCTCGAAATTTCCAGAGAATCCCACGCATTATCATGATGGCGGAAGCACGCGACAAACCCTTCCATACCTCCACCTGTTGAGACACATCCCGCATTCCCACACAGAAACGACACACGAGAATTTATTATTCTACTCTTTTACCCACTCGTCACATCTTATCACGTCGTCGAGCCTGTCACCTGAATCCAGTTGGAGAGCAGAGGTAGAGGAGACGGGTTTTTCCGTCTGAACGTTGTAGAGGACGTCTTCGATTTGCGAGGTGTAAAACACCTTCCAAGGCCGAAACGGGAGAAAAGTGGAGCAGATGGTGGATAAGGATTCGGGTTTACGTATTAAAAAAGATATTACTCCCACTGGTGAATCTTGGGATGAGGCAGTCAGGTAAGACACTAATGACTGTTATTGGGAACACAATGCATTGGAATACGAATTGCGCATATTGCTTTAATATTAACGTGTATAATCTGTGTCTTTATTTTTCCATTACATTTCAATTTTACATGAAATGTTCTAGATGGAATGTTCTGCATGAAATGTTCTGCTTGGAATGTTTTACATGGAATGTTCTGCATGGTATGTTCTGCTTGGAATATTCTGCATGGAATGTTCCGTATAGAATAAATGTTCTGCGGGGAATTTTGTTCTTTATTTTTCCATTACATTTCCATTTTACATGAGATGCTCTAGATGGAATATTCTGCTTGGAATTTTTTACATGGAATGTTCTAGATGGAATATTCTGCTTGGAATTTTTTACATGGAATGTTCCGCATGAATGTTCTGCTCGGAGTTTTTTACATGGAATGTTCCGCATGGAATGTTCTACATGGAATGTTTTAGATTGACCACTCAGGAATATGCACACAACGAGTAACAGTATAAAAACATATGCGAATGAGTAAGGAAGTTAAATAATTAATTAAAATACAATTAGATTATAAGAATACTAGGAACATCCTGCACGTGCACAAAAAAATTAAATATGAATCATGACAATTAACACCTAAAACTTTTATAATAGAAGGAGAGGGGGTTTAAAAAAATGAAAACAAAGACACGTGCATCATTGGTACATTTTTCTTTAGTTGCTAAAATGTTCTACTTCGGGAACTTATTTTGTTTATGTGGATGGTGTTAAACACACAATATAGACTAGGGCTTGCATTGACAATTGCATTTTCATGCACAGAAACGTTTTTGACTACAAAAATACAAGGGTCAATTCAAATCCCCCTCTCCCAAGACAATAAAATCACAATGGAAGATTCCTGGAACAAAAGAATTCGCAAAGAGATATCCAGTCCCATCAATAAAGTATCAAAATATCAACGTAAGTAGAAAAATTAGGTGCAATTGACAAGTTAAAAAAATTGAGAATTGAGATAAACATTTCAGATGACAAAAATGTACTCATTCAAGAAAAAATGTGATTTTCAGAAATGTTTTCAATCTGTTAAAAACTTTTAAAATAAAAATATAATATTTTATATTATATACTTATTTTTTTTATTAAGGTTTTAACGATACAATATTCGTATTTTACACATGGACACTAATTAATCGAAGAACCTGAATCCATTGTGCCCAACTTGTCGAATAATTTTACTGAACAGACACATTTTGACTGAATGTTGATCTGTGAACAACCATAGACAAATCCGATTTGGAGGATCTCATCCACCTCTAAAAGACCTTTTGAGAGACCGTTAGCATGGAAATTTATTTTATTTGTCACTGGCATCTATTTATAAACATTATTTAGACATAGCTTGCCTAATTTCAATTTCAAATAATAAATTGCTGAATTTTATATGTAGCCTGCTTACGAGTAAAACACGTTTAGTCAAAACTTAGTTCAGAGGTAGGTCGGACACGGACTTTTGGCGACGGTCGGGGAACAATCTGAAAGGGAAGGATCCGAGGACCACGGTCAAACGACGAGGTCAACACCTGAGACGGAACCCCACTCTTTAAGCTTCTACACAACTCTAACGTACACCAGCACCCACGTACATAACGGTCTTTGACTGGACCTAGTTCCGAACTCCCAACCTTTTGGCTGTTAATCTACTACTATTCAAACCGGGCTACTGCGGCCTTTCATAGTTCAGAGTAGGGGATGACAAAAATAAAAAATTTAGGAGCCAACTCATTTTTTTTCGGAGCTAGAGAACCCTTGCAACACATATCCTACTAATATTTTTTTGAACGCTGAGTATATCGCAGAACTTATTACACACAAACACGCACAGTTAATAATATGGTATTTATAGTGCAACTGAGGTAATAAAAAAAAAACCATTTTTACTACCTACATTGGACATTTTGCTCTATTTTTTACCTTTTGTGGACTAAAAAAATAAATTTTATTTCCTGAAAAATAAACATTTTTTACAGAAAAAGAAAATCTACGCGCCAGACCAAATTTTTTTAATCGCCATAGCGACCGGGGTTTTTCGTGCCCTGGATCAGAGAAAACAAAGGGGAAATATTTTACTCACTAGTTATACACACAATATCTGTTTTTCAAGATGAAATCTAACCTTCGTGCATTAAAATTACTCGGTGGACTTCAGTCCAAAAAAGGATCGCCACATTAAGTTCTAGAAAACCAAAAAAAGAAACATATCTTTGGGGGTTTTCTTTGGCTTAGTGTGTTCCACTTTAGACCGACTGTTTACTTGATTTTTTATTTGAGTTTTAATTTTCCTGTGTGTGCTTGCCATAACCAAACCAACCTACCTCCCAGGAAATTAAAATCGCTTCATACTACCTTCACACTTTAAAATCTCTACAGAAAAAAGCGGAAAACCACGCATTCACTCAAAACTAAAACAATGGTCCTTTTAACGGCATGTGTTCCGCGTAGTTTTAGTAGGTAAGTATGTCGTGATTCGATGGGATGCAGTAAATGTCCAATAACTGCGTGAAGATTCCAAGAATGGGAGTAGGAAGCTATTCTGTGTTCCGAGGTTTTCTGAAATGCACATGATGGATTTATTCCTGTACAAATTGAATGGGAAGCAACAGACGGGGAATTCGTTCTGCGATACAACCGCAAATCGGGCAAGAGATAAAAATGACAGCAATGAAAAACATCAAAAGCGGAAATTATGAGCTAGGCTACGCGAATGTTATCGAAATGATTCTCAAATTATGGCCTTTGAGAAATAAAGATAAAAACTTAAACTGAAAGTAATTTAGTATTCTGAATTAAAGAAATTCATTTCTAGAGAAAAGAATAAAACGAAAATGCGGAATTCGGATATAATCTCGGGAAAGATGTTTCTAGAAATTTGAAAAGCGGTTTTAAGGAATGTTCCAGGATTTTTGTTGTCGCCCGGAATGAATGATGTTACAAAAATAAACAACATCTCAATCAATATTAAGGAAGAATTATAACTAGGTAAACAGTGTTCGTGGTTACATTTTTAGTTTTGCTGCTTTGTCTGCAGTATTAATTCTGCTCAACGGAACTATAATCCTTAGAAAAAATTAAATAGGAAGAAATTTCAGAAATTCAGAATTTCTTTTTTGGATAAAATAAAGGTAGTTAGGTAATTTAATAAGCGTCGAATTGGAGCTACACAATGGACTAAAGGCGATGGTTCGAGATCAATACCGAAGGGACCGAAGATACTACACTTCGTAATTTTAAACCACGGTCAGATGACGAGGTCACCACCTCTTCCACGCCAACGTATAGATATTTGATATAACGACAGATTTAACACGCCGCCACGACGGCGTTTGGTTGTATCGTGTTTAGAACCACAACTTACTAACTGGGCTACCACATTCCCGCCTCGGATTAAAAGAATTGATGTGTGTGTGGAACGAGAGAGAGCCTTGAAAGAATTCAAGATGGAAGATTATTTTAGGCCCGGTGCACACATCCGGTTTTTCAACGTGCGGCGATACTGCGGCACCAAAGCCCAATTGTTGTACATACATGAACACAAAACCGTGAAATGACGCACGAACTCATTTCGCGCCAATTGCGATAAATATTCTATCGAAGAAAACGTGTACTCGCTTACTTGGTGTAAAAAAAAAGTATATTTTGAAACAGAATAGATGTTAATGGATACAACCATTTATTAATTATTATTTATATTCCATTTGTTTATGAAAAAAGGTACTTCAGAACGGAGACTCATGTGCGTCGAACGTGCGGCGCCGTGGGGAACTGCGGTACAAATTGCACACAAGTTGAACGCGCGTCGCCCCAGCGGCGCGCGTTCATGTGTGCACTGCTCCATTGGATCTAAAGCCGCGTCCACACCGGAGAAGCAGAGCAAAACATGGATGATTGATTAACCCCGGAGACAGGTTTGGTGAATCAATCTCTCTGGTTTTTCTGGTTTGACAGCTCGGACACAAAATGTTCCATGTGCTCGCGATCAATCTGGTTGGTTGTGTGTTGAAGTTAAACTGCAAACTTATTGTTTGAAGCAAATTGTTTTAAGGTCCCGTTCTTTACGAAGTCGGCGTATAATCGCGAGTGCAGCGTATATTATCATTAAAGATTTATTAAAGAGGAATACGAAGAAAAGTTCCCAAAAAAGGCGACATTGGTGATGAAAAATATTCTCAGGAGCCATAAGACGGAAAATGTATACGTCTTTTGCTCACACGCGGTAGAAATTACGCTTTTCCTACTGGGACACTTAATAAACCCTAAACTAATAGCCGCCTCGGAAAATAATCCACTTCATCGTTAACCCTATACAATTTTAAATTTTCTTTAATTGCAAAAAAGTTTAAATACATTTTAAATATCCACCTCTTATTTATCTTAAACTAGCCACTGCGTGGTGATTGCTAAGAATTCCCATTTGGTCTGCGAAGCCTATTGGATAAAAGCAATCATGGCATTGGTTTGCCTCACAAACGAAATGGAAATTCGTAGCCTATTGGAATGGATTCCCAGCAAATTCTAATTTGATTTGCTTCGCAAACTAAATTATGAATATTATGAACTATGATTTGCTTCGCAAACAAACACCTCGGGCAACGCCGTAATGACCTCGTCATTGCCAAATTCGAATTGCGAAGAGATCCAATCGGTGTGACGTCAGAATCTCTTGCGAAAATATAAATATTTAAGTGAAAAATTATTTATTAAAAGAAAATCAAATGGAAGGTAGAGATTTAGGGGTTTAGATTTTATTCAGATTTCAAATCTGTTGAAATTTTCATCTGTCTTTAACGATCCCGATTTTACAAAAAAGTACTTAACAATGCCAGTCAATATGTTTTTTTTTATTTGTTTTGCTCTTCTTCGCTGTGAAATGGTTTGAGCGTAGGAAATGAAATCTGTGATATCTCGAATCAAACGAAAGTCATTCTTCACAGAAAGTGGCGTTCGTGTTGGAAAAAATATAAGTTTCAATTTAAAATTATTCATTTATCGAAAATCATATTTTTAGGTATAGATTTAATGTGAAATTTTCCGCAGATTTCATATCCGTTGAAAATTGTACTCTATCTTTTACGATCAAGGAGATAATAAAAAAGAACTACATAACTAAAGTTAAAACTTTAGTCTGCTTACAAATCTTTCTCCGCAAAATGAAATCGGAAAAAATACATTTAGAATCTGCTAACTTTTTATGCCTTTTATTCCAAAAAAGACAATAATAATTAAATTCCAATAAATTATTTTTTAAATGTTTTAGAATGAATTTTAAAATTCAGGCTGGACACAAAAATTGCAAAAACTTCGGACTACCCGTGTGCCAAATTTCATTATTGTAAGTGCAATAGATTCGTCCGGACATTGCGTAGTGGAGGTAGGACACTTCATTTTATAATAGCAGAGATTTGACGTGCAAAGTTTCCCAAGACCACTAATATAGACCATCTAAATACACATGGATGGACACATCAATTTTGACACTAATTTGTGCAGATTACATTTTCACAACTAAGTTTTAATCGTCAACTATGTATAGCAAAACACACAATGCTTACAAATAGACTACTTAAATAATAGTATCACTTTACAATCCGAAGAAATATAAATATTTCTATGTTCCGATCCCCGACCCGTTTCTTAGCGATGACCCCGGTGATTGATTGCACGTCGAGCAAGGGAACGAAAAAACGCCGTCCAAATAGAGCGAGCACGAGCACTTGCTTTCCTTTGATGTACCGACAAGAAGCGGATCATTTTGCTCGTGCTCAAAATGTTCGTTCACCGTCTACACTGAACGAGCTGCCAATCAAACCTGTCTCCGGGGTTAATCAATCATCCATGTTTTGCTCTGCTTCTCCGGTGTGGACGCGGCTTAATGTTTCTCAGACCGCACTTGCGTTGCGGCAGCGGCGCCGCACGTTGAAAAACCGCATGTGTGCTCCGGGCCTTATGGTTAAAATTGTTGACACAAAAGCCTCGAAATAGGAGTCCTTTGTATAATTTCCTCTCAAAAGTATAATGCAAAAAAACATTTTTCTATCCGCTAATAGTTTTAAAAAAAGGAACTAATTTTCGTAGACCTTTGATGAACTTTCAACTAGATGTCGAAAAATGTTTGAAAATAGGAGTCTTTATGATTTTATTTGAAAGATGCCCTAGTCGCAAATGTTGAAAAATAGCAGCCAAAAGTCACATTTTAGTTGCCTGTGGCAGCTCTGATAGCGGCTGTCAGTGGTGCATGTGTTCACCTCTGACCCTGAGCCATTTCAAGAGCTTCTTGAAGAACAAGAATAGACGCGATTTGTCCAGACAAATTGCTAATTAGAAATGAGGAGGAACTAATTATATTGAACACTGCACGTTTTGTATTTAAAATTGTCATAAACTATAAGCTGAACAGAAATGAGTTAGAATATTTTTGAACTTAGAATATTTTTGAACAAAAAAAAATTCATTCCCATCCACGCTTTTCAAATATTTAAATTATTTTTACTTATTCAATTTGAGGTAATTTCTTGAAACAAGTTACCTTTGAACTCGAAATTCTGAAGGAAACGATTGAGATTCCAATCTGCTGTTTGAAAACTTAAAATTCACCATAAAAAGAGCCACAGTTTGTCTCAAGGAAGAACTACCGGGAAAAGGGTAAAGTTCCAAAAAGTTACGCCATCATGTGATTTCCTAAACCATCTAAAATAAGGTTATTGTTTCATTAACTTTTAAACTATTGGAACTTCAAGACACATTTAACATCATACGTCTACGTTAGCCAAATTAACCGACACCAAACTTGAACAAAGGTTAAGATTTATTTCCTCTTCATGTCTAGAGTTGTATTTAATGGAAAGAAACGTCTTGGTTAATGCCGGGTCCGATTCGATTCCTCTGTCTGTTTTGAGTTAGCTCCCGTGGACCGAAACCCGGTTGAGAAAAGATGCAGTTAAAGTGCCAACCTGTCTGAAATGCAGTGAAGTGAAAAAGTGATTCACACACATACAGAACCACAGGAGAAATAGGCCGTAACACGAGCCAAAGAAAACAAAAATAGTAAATGTTTCCCAACTTAACATTACTTTTAAAACGAGTATGTTAAAGAAATACCTATTCCCCTACTTTAAAGATTACTGGAACTATAAAAGAAATAAGAACAAGCCTTTTAAATTTGCATAAATTGGACTATAAATTAAGATCGATCACAGAATTTACCTGCACTCCTTAACAATAATTTAAAATGAATCATATTATCGAGTTGTGGAAAATTTTTGGCCCGAAGGTTTGACAGATGGTTAAGGGGTTATCCTCTCGGTCGGGATGATATTTGTAGAGTAAAGTCCTTACGTTTGGGTCGGTATGGAAGTTTGGAGTGGTGTGCCAGCTCAGGTGTTGCCTCATCATTTGACCGTGGTTCAAAATTACGAGGTGTTGTCCTCGGATCTTTCCTTTAAAGCCTTTAGTAACTGCCAACCTTTTAGTAACTGCGTACCACTTGAAATTTTTAGAAGTTTTCGACGTACCACATGTCTAATTTTTTTTTTAAACAGATATCTCATGTCAGAAAAGTGCCTAATGCCTTGTTTTGTTTTCTCTCTATATTAAAAAAAAGTTACCGCCGCCGCCGAAGAATTGAAATTTTTGTTGTTTAGCTCCATTCTTAGACGGTTTCCCGAGAAAGTACTGATCGGAAAAATATGAAATTAACATGCTTTGTTCTTCATCGTATTCCCTGGATAATTATTAAGATTTTTTTCCGATGCGGCTATTAGTTTAGGTTTTATTAAGTGTTAAAGTTGAAGAAGTGAAATTTCTTCCGCGAGTGAACAAAACACATTCAAAATTTCAGTCTTTAGTCGTGAGTTTTTTTTTAAGAGTACCTCTCAACGTAAATTTTTGCAGCTCGTCGAGTTTTTTTTTAAATTTAAATGTGGTTCTTGATAATATTTTTTTGAAATTCGGGAAAAATCGGGACATTTTTGTTACTTTTTTTTAAAACTGCCGTATCTATATCTAATTACTATTAGTTTTTAATTTTTAAAATATCGCAGTATACCTCAGAATATACTCTTTCTTACGGTACTATTATTTTTGAAATCGGTTAATAATTAAATTGGATGCGATCAAAAGTTCGTGATACAAAATTCGGAATCTTCGGATATTTTCGCTACGTTTTGTTAAAACCGTTATGTCTACGGCAAAAACCATTATTTTTTAAATTTGAGAACATCACTGAATACACTACATTACACTCTTTCTTATGGTACAATTATTTTTCAAATTGGTTAATAAACAAAATCGATGCAATTAAAAGTAGGTCATACAATTTTCGGAACTTTCAGATCGTAACTTCCGATACAAAACTAAAATGGTCATATCTATATAGTATTACTGTTAGTTTTTAATTTTAAAAATATTGCAGTATACCTCACAATGTACTCTTTCTTACGGTACAATTATTTTTAAAATTGGTTCATAAATAAATTCGATGCAATCAAAAGTTGGTGACACAAATTTCGTATTTTTCAGTTCGCATAGCTGGTTCGGCAAACAGCAGTGGGTTGCATTTTCTACTATCGGGTTTGCCAGATATCAAATTTATCGTAGCAACAATTGCCATAAAAACGATTTCTTTTTATTTGGCGAGGAAAAAGGCTCGCTTTTTTCCCTCTGTTCTCAAGACAGTTTACCGACAAAGTACAATGTATTGATATTAACACTGTTTACTTAAAATTGTACAGGGAACAAGATACAGAAGATTTTTTACTGATGCGGCTATTAGTTTAGGGTGCATTAAGTGTTAAAGCAAAAAAAAGTGAAATCAATTGCGAAAGAAGTATTGGTTTGAGAAAGCAAACCAAACGGGATTGCGTAGCAATCCCCGGGGTCGGCGAGCGTAAGCGAGCAGGGCGCGAAGCCCTCGCTGTGACGTCATGTACCGGAAAGTGAAATCAGCATAATACGAATTATTCAGATAGTTTCACTCTGTGAAAGGAATGTTGGTTTACGAAGCAAACCAAATGACATCTGTGAAAGGAGTGTTGGTTTGCGAAGCAAACCAAATGGGATTGCCCAGCAATCCCCGGGGGTTGGCGAGCGTAAGCGAGCAGGGGGCGGAGCCCCCTAGTAATTAAAATACTAAGAAAGGTAATGGTAATGGTAATTTTAGTTAATGTCGTACTAGAGCAACACAGCGGGCTATTGACGACGGTCCGGGATCAGTCCCTTAAGACAGTGCTCCCCAACCTTTTTATCGCCGCGGACCGAATCACCGTTTGATAATTTTAACGCGGCCCGCTGAGGGGGGACGTTGATTGTCATATTTTAGATTGTTTTGATTTAAATTTTTAATTTGATTGTATTTAAACATGCCTTCAAAATAAAATACAGTTACACCAAAAAATGAATATAAAGTGATTTAACATTTTAACTCACTAGAACGCTAAATCAATGAGAACCCTGAGATTGTTTCTTTGCGACGATTCGGTTTCATCTGGGGGTAATAGCAGACAATGACACCCGAAGTGTGTTGCTTATGTCCAGTTTATACCTTTGTTTTGTTTTGGTTGCTGTCACTGCAGAAAACCCCGCTTCAGATAGGTTGTCGGAAATGGCAATAGGGATTTAAGTGCTGTGGTGGCAATCTCGGGGTATTCCGCCATGACTTTTATCCCGAACACCAGCAGAGTTTTTGTCTCGAACGTAATTTTAAGGCCGCCTTCATTTGCAATCTCCAGCAATTGATCTTCTTGCACAGACATGCTAAATTCGCCTGATTTGTAGGCAAATGGATCACGGATTCATTCCTTACTAGTCAGTGTGTTTTTTATGGTTGGGTCTGTTGTGCTCTTTTAAAAGCAAAGACAGGTGATCGTGCACCAACTGGGAGAATGAATGTTTAGGCTCAGTCTCGCCTAAAATTCCCACTAATGTCTGAAACATGTCCGAAATGCCTCTGTTCACGCCCCGTCCCCACAACTTCAGTTTTGCGTTAAATGAAGCTACTTTGTCTGCTAACTTGAAAACAGCTGTCACATTTGTCAAAATCGGAAAATAGAGACAGACAGAATTCAGAAATGATAATTGAAGCTCTAGTAACAGAACAAATTTCAAGTTCTGATTTACCGATTTGAGTGGACATTTCATAGATAAGAACCGCACAAACCCGAGAGAAATACACCACAGTAAATAAAATGGAAATAATTTAATGTTCCTTGGGCGGCCCGGTACCACTTGATCCACGGACCGGTACCGGTCCGCGGCCCGGGGTTCGGGGACCACTGCCTTAAGGGAAAGATCGAGGACAACACCTCAAAATTTTGAACCACGGTCAGATGACGAAGCAACACCTGAGCTGAATACTAAGAAAGCTTCATATTTTATGTTTAATGCACTTGTATTTCGTATTAATGATGTTTTAATGAAGTACAAAATAAAACGATCATTGAAAATTACAGTTGTATTTTTTTCTGACAGGTCTAAAAACAATTAATTTTAAATAATTAGTACAAACTAAGCAAACAAAGATTAATGTAATCAAAAATCAATTTTTAGTGCGAAACTTGTTTGTCTTTTATTAAAATATCAATATCAGGAGCAATGGAGCTTAACTTCACTCTTAAGTCCTTTTCAACACTTACTCTGTTTCTATATATATATATATATTTATTTTTTATATACAAAAATTCAGAAAAATCACTCTCACACAAATAACTAGTAACAAATGGCATATGATATAGCATAACGTGGTTGTACATACTAAAAAATCGAACAAACTTCGTAGAATATTTGGGTCGCTTGTATCATCCTTGTGTACCACCTGAAACGTTGCCGCGTACCAACGGGCTATTGGAGACGGTCCGGGATCAATCCCGAAGTGAAAGATTCAAGGACAACACCTTGTAATTTTGAATCACGGTTCATATGACGAGGTAAACACCTGAGCTGGCGCTTCACTCTCCGTCCAACACTGTCGGATTAAGATTGGTTCTAGTAAAGGGGGTCACGTTTGCGCCTGAAACTTGCACAAACATGCAGACAAAAAATTCTAGATTCGCCGATTTGGGATTAGAGTCGCGTGGTGGGGAAAGAGTCTATTCATGAAATTATAGGGCAGATTTAACATAAACAATACGTTTATAACGGGGTTTTTGGATTCGAGTTACGATGCTGGAAGCCACAGCAGTGATAGCGGTTCGCGACACAAATAATCGGCCATGACGATCGTATTATATTGCGAAATGCAGCCCTTCTCCAAGCGAGCTTAACCTCCTTTGAACAAAAGGGACTTACCCCAAGGTCATGTGCCTTCTCGCCAAAGTGGCACTATGCTAATCTCTAAGCCACAGAATACTTTACAAAATATTCTATGTAGATAAATGGTTATTTTTTTAATACTTTCTAAAAACAGAAACTAACAGGCAGATATAAAACGTGAAGACAGACGCAGTATTTTACAGTGGAAGTAAGTTAAAACAGTATTGAAGTTATATACCTTCCTACATACCTAATCGAACGTGTTGCTCTAGTAGCGACGTTAATTAACTACCAACATTCATTTGTCTTTTAGATAATTATTATTTTTGGTTTTTGCAACCGACTTTAAAAAACAACTTCTTCAAGTGAAATGTCAGTAGATTATGCTTTCGAATTTTGCAACATCTAGAACTAGTATCAACGGATGAATGACTACAGTAAAAACATCCACCAACAGCACATTCTGGGAAATGTTTTCTCTAGAAAACTGTTTTTTGCAACCCCAGAGAGTTTAAGAGTAGGAATTTTTACATCCTCCACTTTTGAAACTGATTTTCAAGGGATTTTCTTTTTGAGATTTTGTAATTAATTTTCTTTAACGTCAAAAAGCGAAAGAAATCTAGTTTAGCGTCCAAGAGCTAGGTCTAAAAACGCAATGGTTAAAAATAAATTTATAATTCGAGATAAGGCCCCGATCACATTGACGCGAGTAAAACGCGCGTTTGGTGAGGCTAACGAGGTTCCCGCTCTTCAACGTTGCAACGATAGAAATTTGAATTAGAGGAATTTTAAAAAAATGGCGGATCTCGTTAGCCTCGTCAAACGCGCGTTGAAACGCCTCATGTGAACGTGACCTAAGACTACGACCGCTAATTCCGAACTTGGCCGTGAAGAGATTTGGAAAAATTCCGAAAAGTTATGCGCGATGCTAGCTTGCTGTATGCAGGGCCCGATTTAGAAAATTTGGTATAGTAGGCACAACACGCAGGAAGCCCCCCCCCCCAACCCCCATGTTATTTGTTCATTACAAAAACTAACTTTATAACAATAATTGGAACTTACGTATTTGACTGTTGACCGTTTCACAGATGTCACCAAAAAGTTTGAGAAAATCGTGACATCACTTATAACTCTTGGCAAAACAAAAACAAAAAAAAAAAGCAGATGAAAATTAAAAACATAATAGTAAGATAATTAATGTAATTAAAAGAATGTGATAGTGGGGGAAGCGGTCGACGGACATTTACGTAAATACCCAATAATTTATGTAACTACTTAAAAACTTTTTAAAATTTTTAGATACTTTTGAAACTTAGGGGCCCTCTAAATTATGGGGGCCCTAGGACCGTGCCGCACGGGCCTAATGGTAAATCAGGGCCTGGCTGTATGCATGCAGAGATACAAAAAAAAAAAAAAAAACACAGATGATATCACCATCCAAACAAAGAAAAAGCAAAAGAACGGCAAAAAAAAAAATTCCGCCTTTCAAATTGTTGCGTCCATCACGCACACAGACACAATTTCATTCGAAACGACATCACTTTGTCAAAAGCGAAAACTCGACTGTATAAGAATGGACAGAACAAAACAGACGAAGGAAGAGAGAAGCAAACACAAAACGAAAATTCCGCAGTGGGTGTATAAAAAGGATATCTGGTATGGCGGGCGCTAATGAATTAATGGGCTTATCCTGTGACCTAAGCTCGGTACTTGCATCCATTTACAACGGCTTCCGAAAGAGACGCGAGCTAACTATGCGGTTGGACAATGAGCAACGTAAAGATGTTAATGAATCAAGGTCAGAAATAACCACACGTTACACAGAAAGAGCCTTAAACTTAGGGCAATCATAACCTAGCTTGGCATTGTAAGCGACTGAGCGCATGACCTAATTTATATTCAATAATGAGAGTAATAGGGAAAATAGGAGAAAAACACAAAGCAAAATAAATGAAACAGGTTATAGAAGCATTTTTCTCAGGCGTGTTTGGTTGATCGCCCCCTTTTCAATTTTTTTGCGAAACCCCTTTCAGGTAATTGGTAATTTTAGTTAACGTCGTACTAGAGAAACACAACGGGCTATTGACGACGGTCCGGGATCAGTCCTTTAAGGGAAAGATCCGAGGACGACACCTCGTAATTTTGAACCACGGTCAGATGACGAAGCGACACCTGAGCTGGCACCCCACTCTCCAAACTTCCACGCCAACCCAACGTGAGGACTTTCGGCCACGACAGATTTAAGGTGCACCAGCCGCCTCTACACCATACGTTTACAAACATCCATGCCCGGACCCGGATTCGAACCAGGAACCTTCTGATCTAGAGGCTAACACCTTAACCACTATACCAGTTGGTCGGCAAACCCCTTTCAGGAAAACTCCACAAAATTTATGGTAATTTGGAAATTTTCAATTAACGTCGCACCAGGGCAACATAACGAGCTATTGACGATGGTCCGGGATCAATACCCTAACGGAAAGATCCCAGAATAACACCACGGTTAGATGACGAGGCAACACCTGAGCTGGCACCCCACTCTCCAAACTTCCACACCAACCCAACGTGAGGACGACTTTCGACCATCACAGATTTAAGGTGCACCAGCCGTCTCTACACCATATGCTTACAAATATCCATGCACTGACCCGGATTCGAACCAGGAACTTCCCGATCTAGATGATAACACCTTAACCACCAGTTTGGTTGGTCGGCATATCAATTTATGATAAATAGCATGTTATACGTACAATTTTTCAATTTCTCCAAAATATTTATGTAGCTGTTAAAAAAAACTGTTGACTGCTCGTCACACAATTCGGACAGTCCAATGGTGATTTTGAAGCCTTATTTATCCATAGTACTAGCTGAATAACCCGGCGTTGCTCGAGTTTCAAATATGACCGTGACCTTTCCCTGTGTTAACTGAAATACACAAACCCTGTAGAACGTGTTTCCTTGTCCATGTCCATTTATTGCAGGAAAACGAACTTCAGATTTTAAAATTGGGGCTTGGAGGGGCGCTTTAAGGACTACCTGTGTGCCAATTTTCATGGCTACAGATTGGTCTGAAGACAGGAAAGATATAGCCTATGTTTTGCGCAGTGTTCTAAAGTATAAGTGTACCGCACAAAACCTGCGTGAGTCGGAAGTGCGCAAATATAAATCTGCCAACACAAGCTTGTCAAGACCTGTCGCCGTGTTTTTAAATCTATCAGCTCTGAATTGCATTTTACAACTTTTAATCCTTGCAATAATGCATTCCTGTATTGAGTGTCTGTAGGGTCAAATAGATAAGTGTATGCTCAAAGCATTATCAGGCGATAAATTAGTTCCGCATCTTTTTGTCCACTCTTGCTCCTTGACACCCCTATTTCTCCTGGAATCAGCATTGCCATCAAGATTCCTCGGACACCAAGGGGGTGGTAGCACACATTTGGGAAAGCCATGGTGTCAAGCTACATCAAAACCGAAAATCTGGTAAAATGTATCTCCAAGTCAAATATCTCATGATAACGCAATTCAGCGCTGCACCAGTTAAATACCAAAGCCAATCATGAAGTCATAACTTTATATGAGAGATAGAGCATCTAACAAGAAACCACACATTAATAATTTTAAGAACTGCTTGAATAAACCATTTCATTGAAAGACAATCCCATAAAGCTATCAGCAAATGCATGCTGAGAACACCGACGATGGAATTTCCAAAACACGACTCACTTGACTGATAAGGGTGGCCACTCCAGCCATATTTTCAAGGCCTTCCACGAAGTATGAGTCTATGGCCGTATAAATTATGCGAATATGGCGTGAAAGGTTGGAAAGTGAAACCTAATCCGGTTGCGATAGCATCGTATTGCAACAGGCTGAGGACGGATGTTTTTTCCCAAGAGAAAAGATGATGAAGGAAAAAGCATGCTTTTTTTCATGGATTCCATATATTTTTAGTCGCACTCGTCTGAAAAAACATGCTAATGAGCCACCAGGTTTTCGTCCCGATGGCGAAAAAGAATTGACCTTACGATCAACTAACTCTTCACAATGTCAACGTTTTTATTCTCTTCCCTCATGAAGTATAGGTCTAAATCTTTGGTTGATCGTATCGATCAACTGCAATTCGTCATCCTTTTCCCCTTTGTTATCATATTTCGCTATCTCTTTCATAGTTATTTTGCTACTCGTATAAAACTATAAAAAAATAAATGTTAAGGGCAGCGATTGTGTACTAGTGATTCAGAAAAGGATTTGAGCGACTCTCACAAAAGATCCAAAAATTCCATAGTCATGGTAATCTATATATATATTTCTCTTACGTGGCACGCAAAAAAGACGTTATTTGTTACCACGTTTTGGCAACATTGTGCGATTGTTTGTTTACTAGGAGCCTCGCGAGTCATTTGAATCTATAGCGTTATCGGATGAAATTTTATTGAAAAAAAATGAATTTTAGACGAGCTGTTGCGGTTCGTAATAGAAATCTAAGAAAGCGGAGGATCTTTTCAGGGCTATTTAAAAAACGGTCCTTTTCAAGGCTAACAATTATAGTACAACAAGACGCGTGCACTACAACTTTCGACAACAAACTCAGTCAAAAAGTTTATGGGTGGCTCGAGTACTGGGGAAATGTACACACAAACAACATGCTGGGTATTCAATTTCCAAAGCAGTGCTCACATTGCGAGTAAAAATTTGCTCAAAGTTTTCATCTAAATTCTGATTTCAGAGGTACTGTATATATCTTTTATGTAATACAACAAATTTAGATTTGAAAAATATTTTTTTTGAATATATTTTGTAATCAATCCCTTCTGCTAGGACAAGTGTCTTCATTGATGCGAGCGAAGCGAGCATAGGTTCGCGCAGCGAACCAATGAGAATTGCGAAGCAATCCTCCGGGGGTTGGCGAGCGTTAGCGAGCAGGGGGCGGGCCCCCTAGTACTAAGAAATTCAAAATATATTCTGAGGAAAATTTGAACCGAATTCTCTCATACCTACCAATCTACTTGACAAAAATTACTTTGAAAAGAATATGATTATGTTCTAGACCTAGGTGCAGAATAATATTTAGTGTTCTGTAACACAACTCCAAGCAATTGCAATTGTTCTGCAGGCATTTTGTCCGAATTTTGAAAACAGCAATAAAATCACAAACAGACATAAAACACAATTATCGGCTAAATAGGTATTACATATTTACGATAAAACATCACAGTTAATTAACTTACTTTATTTAAAACCAAGGCATACGTTCAGAATTTGCAATTCTGTCGATAACTTTGAAGTTAAATATTTTGTTATTGACATAGAAGACGTGATGTTTATAAAGCGTTAGTGGTAATTTGGGCAGTGTAGGGAGGTTGTTCTGTAGCTAGATAAGAAACAAAAGTTGTTGCAAGGAGCGCGCTTTGCACTGCAGAACATCATAACTTACGATTAAACAAAAAAAATCGGCCAAAATTTTGATAAAATTTTAAAAAATTGTTATGCGACGTAGGTAGCAGTTTTAAGCACTTTCTGCTCCCGGGGATCCAGGTCTCCCCTTTTCAAATCTCAAACTCAAAGAATTCAAATAACATTTAACATTATAAATAACTTCAAATTCTTTACTCGTGTGTACAAGGAATCACTCGAAAAGATATAAAAAATAGGAAGAACAAAAAAATCAAGTGATTCCATGAAAAATAACATTTGAAAACTAAAAGGCTTATTTTAAATTTGAAACAAACTTAAAAAAAGGGTTTGAAGTCAATGCTGTTCCTGAGGTATGGATTGCTCAAAGTGCAAACTTCAGCCTAGCCCCAATCCCTTCTATAAAAAAAATTAATTTCCTAAAGAAACGAACGCCTTTTACCACAAGCATGTGTTCGTGAAAAAATTAGATGCCCCAGTCCTATCTCCCCCAGTTTCCTTGATATCTTAATGTTAAATTAGCTTTGCTGTTGATGATGTTTTTAGACTATTGGCGAATTATAATGTATATTGTGAGTGCAACGAACGAAACTCCGTTTTTCACTCATGCAACTATCTATGGCGTGTGTTTTCGATAGCTTTTTAATTCCAAAATCATTTCAGGTTGAAGGCATAAAGCATCTGGCTTAATGGACACATCTATTTTTTCTGACTAGGCGCAAGAAACGCCAGGCACACTACTCAGAAACGGCCCTAGTTGAAGTAGCTTTAAATAGCTTTTTAATTCCAAAATCATTTCAGGTTGAAGGCATAAAGCATCTGGCTTAATGGACACATCTATTTTTTTCTGACTAGGCGCAAGAAACGCCAGGCACACTACTCAGAAACGGCCCTAGTTGAAGTAGCTTTAAATAGCTTTTTAATTCCAAAATCATTTCAAGTTGAAGGCATAAAGCATCTGGCTTAATGGACACATATATTTTTTCTGACTAGGCGCAAGAAACGCCAGGCACGCTACTCAGAAACGGCCCTAGTTGAAGTAGCTTTAAATAGCTTTTTAATTCCAAAATCATTTCAGGTTGAAGGCATAAAGCATCTGGCTTAATGGACACATCTATTTTTTCTGACTAGGCGCAAGAAACGCCAGGCACACTAATCAGAAACGTCCCTAGTTGAAGTAGCTTTAAATAGCTTTTTAATTCCAAAATCATTTCAGGTTGAAGGCATAAAGCATCTGGAATAATGGACACATCTATTTTTTCTGACTAGGCGCAAGAAACGCCAGGCACACTACTCAGAAACGGCCCTAGTTGAAGTAGCTTTAAATAGCTTTTTAATTCCAAAATCATTTCAGGTTGAAGGCATAAAGCATCTGGCTCAATGGACACATCTATTTTTTCTGACTAGGCGCAAGAAACGCCAGGCACACTACTCAGAAACGGCCCTAGTTGAAGTAGCTTTAAATAGGGTTTGGTGATTCCATGAAACTGATGACGGCTGTAAGGAATCACACAATTTTTTAGTATATTTCACACAAAATGCAAATTTTAGTGGACTGTAATGTTAATTCACATTGATTGATGTAATATCCTAAGTAGAAAGAAAGAGATATACTATCCCAAGTACACAAATAATGGTTCCTGGAGCGAAAAGCTGGCGATTTTATTCATATTGCATCAACAGATCAGGCACAGACAAAAAAGTTGGCAACATTCTTGGCACTCGCTAAGTAGATGAAATGTTACGCCAATTAAGGATTAGCGCCAACAACTGTCACGGAGATACACTCAGGCACTAATCCTTAAAAAGCGCCATTTGCAGAGGTATATTTTAACGACCAAATACCCGCATTTTTATTATGTCGGTTTACAAAACGACATATCTTTGAAGATATAATATATTGCAACATGTCGAGAAAGATTATAAGCATTCACGACGAACCTCATTGTAGAAAATAAATTCCATTATAAATTCTTATATAAATGAAGTATTTATTAGAAAATAATTATAAATTTCTGTAAGGAATTCATATAGAAAACACAAACACGCTTTTTGTTCTTCATAAAAAAAAATTTTAACGCAATCAACGGCTTTTCCCCCAAAAAAAATGGTTATTTTAAAGAATTCCTTCAATCTAGAGGATTTCCTTAATTTTTCAATTTACTCCACTAGTACAGTTCATTCCCCTGAGAATTTCAGTTTTTTTCCCCAGGATAGTGTTTAAAGAACTAGGTATTTCAACGAATAAAATTTAAGGAAAAAATAAGAATTAAAAGTGTTCTCGGTTCAGAAGATATTTTTAATAAAGAATCCAGGGTTCCCACTCTTTTAGCAAAAGTAAAATTAGGGCCTTTCTAAAACATTTCTAAAATTATTTTTCATGTTTTTAAAGCTTCTTTTCACAGAGTTCGCAATAGATTAACCCCCAAGTGCACAGGTGAAGAAACTTTCAAATACATGAGTCTCACGTACCCAGTTTTAAAAATTAAATTTTTTAACTTAAAAAATAATGCCCTTGATTTTTGGGGATACTTGACCGTGGACGAATATTATTGATCTTGTTTTTGGAATGCTGGAAAGGTAAAATAAAACATGTAATTATTCTAGCAGAAATTAAGGGCTTTTTAAGGACCCAAAAACCCAAATGAAAAATCTAAGGCTTTTTAAGGTACAAGGAACTGTTATTTGTGCGTCTAAGCCACATATGAGAAACATATCTCTCTGTATTAAAAAAAAGTTACCGCAGCCGTCGCAGGAACTCGCTTTTTTCGCTCGCTTCTTTTTTCTCGAGACAGTTTCCCGCGAAAGTTACGAAAGATCCGAAAATTACGAAATTAACATGGTTTGTTCAAATTTGTACAGGGAATAAGACGGAGAAGAATTTCTCCTGATGCGGCTGTTAATTTAGAGTGTATTAAGCGTCAAAGTAGAAAAAAATCGAAATTTCTAACGCGAGTGAGCCAAAACACGTATAAATTTTCAGTCTTCAGCCATGAGGTGTTTTTTTTCGAGTACCTCTAAACGTAAATATTTGCAGCTCGTCGATTTTTTTTTTTTTTTTTTAGAAATTTCAATTTGATTCTTGATACTATTTTTCTGAAATTTGGGACACTTTCGTTACTTTTTTGTTAAAACTGTTATTACTATTAGTTTTTCAATTTGAAAACATCATACGAAACATCAGAATGTACTCTTTCTTACGGTACAATGATTTTTTAAATTGGTTAATAAATAAATTCGATGATATCAAAAGTTGGTCAGACAAATTTCGGAATATCGGTAAATTTTTGTTACTTTTTGTTAAAACTGTCATATTTATTATCTATAGCTTAATACTATTATTTTTAAAATTTTAAAACATCACTGAAAACCTTAGAATGTACTCTTTCTGATGGCATATTATTTTTTAAATTGGTTAATAAATAAATTCGGTTCGGCGAGCGTAAGCGAGCATGGGTCGAAGCCTTCGCTGTGACGTCATGGACCGGAGTCAAATCAGGATTATAAGAAATATGAAGATAGTTTTCGCCGTCCAGGAGATTCACTCTGCGAAAGTAATGTTGGTTTGCGAAGCAAACCAAATGGGATTGCATAGCTATCCCCGTGGGTTGGCGAGTGTAAGCGAGCAGGGGGCGGATCCCCCTAGTGAAATAAAAGAAAAAAACAGCAGGGGATTCAAACTGATAATAAAAGTACAATAAAGAAGGGGGTCTGTCTGTGAACCAGGTTAAATTAAAAGAGTTAATGATATGTTGACAGGCTCGAAATGTTCACATGTCGTATCGAAGGCAGAAATGATCAGCTTAGTGTAAGAGACGTAGCAGTAAATGCTGATTATATAAAAATATGCATAGAAAACATAACACATAAAACTAACGAAATACCAATGCGTTTTTACATAGCCAGTAAATAAAAGCAGCATCTGCACCAAATCGATCCACAATCCATTTTCTGAAACATTTCATTCATGAAATAGTAGCCAACCTCTCTCTCACCAACATAATCAGTGTGAATACGCAATCAAGGGGAATTTTGTTCGTCCACAGAATAAGTAAATAACAAAACAGCAAACACTTTCCACTCACACACAAACTGTGAAGCACTGGGATATTCAGTTACGAAACAACGCCCAATCTCCTTAATTAGCTCCAACGCATATCCAGAAACGTAGGTGAAAGCTTGTAATGCTTTCCCCAGGGTATCCGGTAGTTTTTCCCCAAGATGGACACCGATAAGACGAACAACACGATTGATTGAGAGGTGTATTAATAACCCATTAATCTTTTAACTGCACACCAGAATTAACGACTTCGACGCGTCTTAATTGTTTCCAACCGTGGGTGAAAGTTCTTCAGCAATAAAACAAGTTGCATTTCAGCATGCTCGAAGACGAAGCTGTCCATACATCTAAGTTATTCTTGAAATGGAAACTGTTCTTATCGAAGAGATAAATGATTCGCATGAGCAGATGATGTTGTGGTTAGCTAAAGGCGATTGATTCGACACATTCGAAGATAAAAAGTACAATGATCTCCCTTTTGTGGTTTTTATATATCACTAGTCACTGCGTGGCTAGCCCGGCGTTGCCAGTGCCCGTGGTGTTGCTTCGCAAACCAACACCACGGGCAACGCCGTGATGTAAGGTATTAATCTGGTGTATATAAAATTTTCCGCAGATTTCAAATCCGTTGAAGATATATTCAGTTTAAAAATTATTTATTCAAAGAAAATCTTATTTTTAGGTAACAATCTCAAGTAAAATTTTCCGCAGATTTCAAATCTGCTGAAATTTTTAATCTTTCTTTAGCTATTCCGATTTTACGGAAAAAAGTTTAACTATCCCAGTCAATATGTTTTTTATTTTTTGTCTCCTTCCAGGAAATGGAATGAGATATTAAATATATGTTTCTTTTTTTTAACGCAAACAGCAGAAGATGCAATCTGTTTTTTTTTTTTGTTTTTTTTTTGTTTTTTTTTAAAGAGAAAGTTTGCGTGACGTCACAATCTTTTGCGAAAATATAATAGATGTATTCAATTTAAAAATTATTTGTTTAAAGAAAATCATATATTTTTTTTTTTGGTAACGATAAAAGGGTGAAATTTTCCGCAGATTTCAAATTCGTTGAAATATTTACTCTGTCTTTAACGGTCTAGGAGATAGAAAACAGAACTACATAACAAAAGTTCAAACTTTTTTTTTATCCTCTGCTGGAAAATCATTCTTTTGCGCGAAAACGGGAAAAATAAATTTAGAATCTGTCGTATCTTTATGCGGTTGCCATTCCAAAAAAAAAACAATAATAATTAAATTTCATTTAAAATTTTAAAATTCACCGCGACCCAAAAATTGCAAAAAATTCGGACTACCTGTGTGCCAAATCTCATTGCTGTAAGTGCCATTGAATCGTCAGGATTTTGCGGCAAACAGACAAACACTTCCTTTTTTAATAGTAAGAGATTCACAAGGTTCATACACTTTTTGAAAAAGCGAATTCAGGGTGTTTTTATAATTTCCAATTGCAATCCATTACATGCGAAGACAAAGTTCCGAGATTGCTATCAATTCATCGAAATTGTGCTTGAAATGGTAATCATGTTGTAATCTATGGTCTGTATTTGTTGGTAAAAAAACTATTTCTATGGGGAGATGATATTATGGTAAGCTAAAGTGTTACGGCTAAAGGCGATTCCACACATATTCGAAGATAGAAATTAAAATTGATTGATAGAGAGGTGTATTAATAACCCATTAATCTTTAACTGCACACCAAAATTAACGACTTTGACGGGTCTTAATTGTTTCCAACCGTAGGTGAAAGTTCATCGGCAAGAAAACAAGTTACATTTCAGCATGCTCGAAGCTGTCCTTTCATCTAAGTTACGCATAAATTGAAACTATGTTCTGATTGCAGAGATTAATGATTTTCATGGGCAGATGATTTTGTGTGTATGTGTGTGTGTGTGTGTGTGTGTGTGTGTGTGTGTGTGTGTATAGCTTAAGGCGATTGATTCGATACATTCTTAGGGAAAGAGTAAAATAATCTCCGTTTTGTGAAAAACAATTATGTGGTTTGTATGTCATTCAAAGGGTACACTTTTTGGGAAAGCGAATTCATTCGAGTTTTCAAGGACGGTCTTTATGTTTATCAATTGCAATCCAGTATATACGAAGACAAAGTTCGATATTGTTGTCAATTCATCGTAGTTATGCTTGAAGGGAAGGCTGTTGTAGGTAGCAGAACGGGTATTTGTCTGTGTTCCCCCTTAAAGGGTTGAAGACAGCTTGAATAATTATGCCACTATAAAACAGCAGCTACAAAAAAATGCAACTAATTGTGGATGACAGAAAAAAATGCATAAACGATAGAAATTATGCGACAAGCCTATAATTACGTGATTATTAATTAAGATCTATAATTATCCGATAGGCTCCAATGAATCGACATTTATTATTTGGGGTTACTTAAGAGTTACTTTACTTTATGAATTATTAACAGATGTGCAGTAAATGAATAAACCAACAAAAGATGCAGTCATCCAAATAAAATCAGTTGACTGCAGTAGGCGTTATCAGATCCTTGATCAAACAAGGTACGTGCAAGGATTTTAGCATGAGTTGGAAAATAATTTCTTATTCAAATTTATTTCTCATTCTTACGTTGAGAAATACAAAGCAGATCTCTTACTAGTACGAAAAGGATATACCACATGTGATATATTTGAATTACATTAGGGTCAATTTTACTTAAACGACAATGACGGTAATTTTGCTGCAGTGATTTGAAATGTGACAGATTTTGATGCAGTGATGACAATTACAGGGTTGCTACAGGCGACTAAAAGGCGACTTTTGCTACTAGTTTCCAACCTAAGCGATTAGGGCATATTTTGAAGCAAAAAATCACCTCAAAAGCTCTTATTTTCAGAATTTCGACACTTCGAAAATAAAGGCAACTTGTTTTGAAAATTCGGCAAACGTTAACAAAATTATGTCCCCTTTTTTAAGTAATAGTAGCGGATGGAGAAATATTTTTCAGAATTTCCTTTTTTGGGGGGAGAAGTTTTCTAAGGAACGCCAATTTGGTGCCTAGCACTTTAACTGGCATCATTTTAGCAATGCAGTTGAATTTCTTAACCCATAAAAACGGTTTGATTCTCAAAATTGACAATTTTTCATTTTTTTGTTACTAATTTTTTTTATCAAATAGATATATCAATATGATATTTAAAATTGTTATTTCCCAAGAGATTAAAAAAAAAATTCATTTTACAAAATACAACATCTATGTCAACGTTAAGTAGTTTTTTGAAACGGATCTTCAGTAACATTACGGCTATTTCATAACTATTTTTTTAAGTTAGTTTGGAAGTACTTAAGATGCCTCGAAAATATTTAGTTTTATTTGAACCAAAATGTTTCAGATATCGTTTTTTTGTGCATAAACTAAGCCCTTGTACCAAATTCCATGAAAATCCATCACAACGCGGTCTTTTCATAGTTTTGATCATTTCGCATACTTTTGCCCAGCTGTTAATTCCAATTTTTGCACACTTAGTGTCAGCAGCGTCGGTGAACCAGTTGTCCTAAAGGCCCAGGTGCAGAATTATATTGAGTGTTTTGCAACACAACTCCAAGCAATTGCAATTGTTCTGCAGGCATTTTGTCCGAATTTTGAAAACTGCAGTCAAATCAAAAACAGACGTAAAACATAATTATCGGCTAAATATGTATTACATATCTATAATAAAACATCACAATTAATTAACGTACTTTATTTGAAACCAAGGCATACTTTCAGAATTTGCAATTCCGTCGATAACTTTTGAAGTTAAATACTTTGTCATTGACAAGAAGATGTGTTATTTATAAAGTGTGTGTGGTAATTTGGGCGGTGTAGGGAGGTTGTTCCGAAGCTAGAAAAGAAAAAAAGTGTGGCAAGCAGCGCGCTTTGCACTGCAGAACATCGTAATGATTAAAAAAAAAATAGGCCAAAATTTTGCTCAAAATTACGGAAATATTTGTTTTGCAAAGACTTTGTTATGCGACGTACGTCGCAGTTTTAAGCACTTTCTGCTCCAGGGCCTAAAGGTACCAGAATCTTGTATCCCTGATCGTTCCCCTTTCATCTCCTTCGAAATTTCTCGTCGTATCGGTCTCGCTCTCATCACCAGGCTTCTTACGCAGTATTCCACGAACGCCACTTGAAATCGGTGAGTGAAAAAAAACTGGAGCAGACCGAAAATGCCATCTGTCGCATCGCAGCGTCAATATGGTGTTTTTCAACTGGCGTCTCTTCGAGGGTTTCTTTGCAACCGCACCAGGGGAAGAAAAGAATAAAGGAGAGGTCCAAAATTTCTTTTTATCTTGTTTTCTCCCTGCTGGAGGCTTTGCTCTACATACGACAGACGGTGCACTGCAGCACAACAAACTACAGTTGAAACTACTTGGAAAAGTTTAAAAGCGCACGTTGCAGTACCAAGAAAAAGATGAGAAGGGAAATTTCAACCCGTTTTTCTCAATAAAAAATTTTGTTGTTAAAATTATTTAACATCTAGGAACTCTTTCACTCCAAAGTAATATTTTCTTTCGTGCATCAGAGAGTTTTTCCAGTAGCAAAGCCAGGATTTAATTTCAGAGCGACGCAAAGTCAGAAAATAAACCTTGAAGCCTAGTGAAGATCAGAAACATGTTACAATTTTAAAAAGTTTCACTCAAAAAAAGACATGGTGAATGTGAAGTAATTTTAAGTTAGTCACGAATAGGAGGCATTTTCTGTCAAACTAAAGGCAGTTGGCGATAGTGTTTCTGCGACGATATGTGTTTGCTGAACGTATTCTGAAGGCAGGGCTTCTCCAGTCAAAACACTTGTGAAATAGTAGCATATATGAAAATCTCTTACTATTATAAAAGAAAGTTTTTGTGTGTGTATGTTCGTGTAAAGGGTGCCCTGACGAATTTATGGCATTCACACTAATGAAATTTGGCACACATGTAGTACGAATTTTTTAGCAATTTTATAGACCAGCCCGATTTTTAAAATTTAATCTTGAAAATTTTAAAATTAATTTAATGCGATGTTTAATTATTATTCCCTTTTCTCCGAATGGCGACAGTCATGATCGGTATTGAATGAATCCGTATTTTCTGCGCGTGTGTAGCCGCCCTATTCCTGGATATCCTTTATGAAATTTATTTAAAAGTATATATTTACTTTTAGTTAGCGTCAACTGTTATATTTGAATTTTTTTGTTGTGCTTACGTTTGTTGTTCAATACGTTTGTTGTTCTTTCTCTTTTAGACTACCGTTGTTTTGAATTTGATTTTTTAAGCATATTCACTTTTAGTATTACTGAATATCCTTTTTAAAATTTATTTCCTTTTTCAAAGCAAATAACTTTTAGTTAGCGTTAACTTTTAATCTTTTATATTTCTATTTTTTATTGTGCTTACTTCATTTTTCGAACTGGATAACGGTTGCGCAGAGGTAATTTTTAATTAACGTCGTACTATAGCAACTCAACGGGCTCTTCACTACGGTCCGGGATCAATCGCCTAAGGAAAGTATCCGACAAAATTGGGTAATTTTTAATTAACGTTCTCAAGCACTACAACTACCTATTAACTAGGGTCGAAGTTTTATCCAATAAGGGAAATATACGTGTACAACCACGGTCAAATGATAACATAACACCTCCGCTGGCATCCCACCCTCCAAGAAATTGTCACGTCACACCAATTGGATCTCTTCGCAATTCCAATTTCACAATAACTAGGCCATCACGGCGTTATCCCTGGTGTTGGTTTGCGAAGCAAACCAAATGGAAATGCGTAGCAAACACCGGTGAATTACAAACGTTCACAATGAACACACCTAACCCCACAAAGTTCAGCACGGGCAACGCCGTGCTAGCCACGCAGTGGCTAGTAATTTTATAATAATAACCAACAATATTAAAAGTCTTTCATATTGTTAGCGGAGTCCGAAAAAATTCATAAATCTATTTATTACATTTTCAACGGAGGGATGCGAGTTCGAATCCCACTAAAGACCGTCGTGTACAAAGGGGGCTGGTGGTTGTTAAATCTGTCGTGACCTTAAATGTCCCTCACGCCGGCATGATGTGGAAGTTTGGAGGCTGGGATGCCAGTTTAGGTGTGACCTCGTCATCTGACCATGCTTCAAAATTACGTGGTGTTGTCATCGGATCTTTCCCATCGGGGTTTGTTCCCGGACCGTCGCCAATAGCCCATTGTGTTGATCCAGAGCGACGTTAGTTAAATACCTAACTACCATTTTATTTTCAAAAAGTCGTACAGTCAAGAAATTCAGCTTCAAGGAATTATCTATCTACAAAACCACATCCCCGCATAGCACCAGCGCTAAAGTTTCTTCATTGCTTATACTTTTTAATGACATTGTTGTTAATGTCATTAAGTATAAGTAATAATGTCACATTAGTTGCCAGTGGCAGCCCTGGGCTAGCCCTGAACTAATAAAAACATTACCTTATGTCCTTCCACACTGTAAAAAATCTGTATTTTTGAAGCCAAACAATTCTTTGAATGTAGAAGTGTAAATATTTTTAGTACATATAACAACTAACAAAGACCGTTGAAACGAACGCTGTGTTTTACAGTTTCACAACTGAGTCGAATATCTTCAAAACTGTTTGCCAGTAAAGCGTACGATTGTGTCTCAACCACCATTTCGTTCCTGCAACTTCAATGAAAAATAAATACCACGACTATACTCTCGCGATAAAAGGAATAAAACGGCAGCTGGAAACAGAACTTTACGAAACATTTTTCGTGCGATGGCATAGATGACCCATTTACAACACTTTCGAAAAATCAGGAAAGAAAAATCATGGTGGTTTCGAAGAAACAAATCGAAAATAGGTTCCGTAAACGTGATGAAGCTTTTCAGAGTTGAGGGAAAACATCAGTAACGTGACAAAACTATTTTTACTTTTGTAAACTAGAACTTGAAACTCGTATATGTGCACACTACGTGTTCTGTTGATGTACTCAGTTCGAAAAATTCACTTTCCAACACTTTCAGAGAAGAAATATTTAAAAACTGTTTCAATAAATAAGATATAGAAAAACAGAAAAAGGTTGCAATTGATTTTCAGATTTAATATTATAAGAGGGACTGTTGGTGTAAAAACCAGGAGAAAGCAAAGGTTTAACACCTGCTACCCAAAAGTTCTCAAAGGAAGAAAATATTGTAAATCAGTTTCAATAAATAAGATATAGAAAAACAGAAAACGGTTGCAATAGATTTTCAGATTTAACATTATAAGAGGGAATGTTGGCGTAAAAACCAGGAGAAAGCAAAGATTTAACATCCGCTACCCAAAAGCTCTCACATGATACATATTGGAGTTACCTTCAAATGTACTTGATCACCTATTTAGCGAATCTAATTGGCTTTGACCAATCATACATCAATTCCTAATTCAAATATCAATTAGAATTCTTTGGAATTTTTGTCGGCGACGTACTGAAATCGTATTCCAAAAGCAAGCCATGATGACGTTACGTCCGGAATACGTACAGGAGACACGTTCCACCACAGAAACACTAACTTCACATACATTTAGCTTCACAAAAAAATCTCTATAGAACTATTCATGAGGGAGAAGAAACTGCCCAACATTCTTAATTGTAGTATTTTACTTACACCCATATTTTGATTCCGGGCGAAATTGGAATAAAAATTTTGTAAAAAGTTATCACTCCTTTTAACAAACTATTACGTTCCCCGTTAAAATAAGGGTGAACAACATACAGCCGCAGAAAGGATACGATTCGAGGAGGTCTTAAGTCTGTTAACACCAGTCAAAAGATAATTATTTTGATATCAATAGGGGTTTTTTTAATATAAAGATGGCTAAATTTTCTAAAAGACTTTTCTAAGAATATCGGTGAAATAAGAAAAATAAAAGTTTATTTCTGAGAAAACGAAAACAGGGCTTTATATACATATTATATGTCTCATAATGCCAAGTTCGTTTTCCCAAAACGACCAGAGACCAGTTTCTCGGACTAGGCTATGCATCGACATCCAATTGGAGATAATTGATCGTTGATATTAAATAGACACGCGAGATTTTAAAATAAAAAAATGACCGTAGAGACACGAAACCAAATCGACAAGAGTTTAAAGAATTTTGCTCGATTATTGTCTACAAAAGCATGGAAGATAGTATATTTTAAAATTCGATAGCGATTGTCCAGATAATGTTAAGCTTCTTTGGAAGAACGTTGGTGTGTGAGCAAACTTTTTCAATTATGATGAACCAAAATATGTATAAATTGCGGATTAATGTAAGAGACGAGAATTTGGGGAAATAATTTCTACTATAAGAGATATAATTCCGACTACAAGCCTTGTTAACAAAATAATGTGTAAATAATAGGACATGTCTACATTAATTTTTAAGAAATAATTTCGCTTAAAATGGGTTTCTTTTCACTTACTTATTCATTCAACACTCCCTAAGATATCGCTGGCTTAGAACAGAAATTTATTAACAAAGACCAAAACATAACAGTATAGCAGTATAAAAATTATTTGTTTTTAAGTCAAAAATAAAATTTGTATTCATTTCTATAGTGCTATATTTTTGTTCGGATTACAATAACACATTGTTTTTCTCGTCATCTGTCTTAAAAGTTGGCTAAATGGCGTTTGGAAGAATTCCATAGAACATAGATTTCAATGATAGAACTGTATTTGTATATTAAAGAAGATAGAATAGTTTTACATCATTTTTGGACCAAGAAACCTTAAAATAAACTAAAGTACAAGCATTTTGAATCAAACAAATTGAGAGTTTTGTGTATAAAAAATGTAACAATGACTAGTTTACTTATTTAAGTATAGCATGAAATGTATTATATACACCATTCAAAAACATGAAAATAAAGTTAACGTTATGAAACTAAGGAAGTATAATGGTAAGTCATTATTAATTTCTGACTTTCGTGCGAAATTAAAAAATACTAATCTTACCCCTAACTAGCTGCAGACAGGTGTAACGAATGACACAAACCCTTCAGTAGATTTTGTTTCCTTACTTATTTTCCAATAACAATGAAACATTCGCAACAACCAAGGTCACACGACTTGCAAAAACACTGTGTCATTGTGCCGTTGTTACTCGGATTATTTCGAATTTTTTCCCATTATCGGTGTCCTGTTACGTGCGACGTTTTTTCAGTGACAAGTTACAACGTCGTTCACAGATAATTTTGAGTGCAAGCAACATATAAACCCCCTTACAATTTGCTATGGGTCGAAAATGATCAAAGTACCTACATGAATAAATTGAGCACGTGTTGCAATTGCTAACTCGGATTGTTTCACCAGTATTGCAGGGAAAATATTTTTTTTCAAGTATTGTAGTGATCGAATTTAAATTCTCGAACAACCTTGGTAGGGATACATTCATTTTAAAGACGCGTTGGTAATCGTATTATGTCACAATTACAACTGCTTTGACCATCATTTTGAATCGTTCTGTCAGAAAACAAGCACAGACAGAAACATTAATATACTTCACAACTTTATTACACATCTTCCGTTTGAGGGCACAAGAAGTCTGAATTTTGATGGGACCAAAGAAGTCAAATACATTAAATTTAAAAAACAATATAATATGCTTAAAATCGAAACTATGTGAATTTACAAATATAAATTACAATTGTTTGAATCATGGCATGTTTCTTTTTCTTAGTAAATATTTGTGAGAACGAGTGAAATATTCAATTTGAGATTCTGGAAAGAAGCCATTTTGACTTAACCCTTTAGCCCTGACACTGAAGACATAATACCCTAGGGATAGATAAAAAGTTCCACGAGAAAAAATGGAGCAGCATGGATTTGCTGATTTAGATTCATCACACGTACATCGCACGTCACGTGCAAGAGCACAGCGAAAGAAAAAATCTCGCTGTAGCAGGCTTCGAAATAGATTTTTTAATGCAGGTGCACCTTGTGCATCTAAGTTTTTAAATTAAGTGTACAGATTATATATCAGATGCGCATTTAAATAAACGCAATGTAAGAGCATTAATGTAATGTAAACTACTTCATTAGTTGGGTATGTTTAGATAGGTTAGTAGTAGATAGTAGATAAAAATATTTAATCAATTTTTTTTATCTGCGAAATTATTACTTGTAATGGAATTTGAAAATGCAACCATAAATTCTCACAATTTCTTCGTTCCTATAGCTCTCAATTTCTTCATTGTTTGGCCAATAACATGGCTCGAAGACAGAAAAGCAGACAAAAGTGGATCCTTAACAATGGATTCAAATCTGTCTTCAATCGGCGAACTGCATAGTTGGATTTATGTGTCGTGTTTCTTTCAAAACTTTCGTTTTTTTTTTCAAGGTATCCGGCGCACGGCTGTCGCGATAGTTGCTTCAACAGAGCCATCTGGAAAATGTTTTGATCATCGGAAAGTTTTGGTGGCAGTGGCACAAGTAAACCGTCCACCTGTAAAAACCCTTTACAGCCCAGCGATTTTGTTTTCGCATAGTGTGTATTTGAGAATTTTTATAATTTCCTTTAGAGCGAGAGAGGTTGATACTAATATTTTGTTCAAACATCGAACGAAATAAAATAAAACACGTTTTCCCTCCCCCTCCTCCTAGCGGGAAAAAATTAGGTGCACAATTTTATTTTCATGTGCACAATGCACCCGGGTATTTCGAGCCCTGCGCTATGGTGCGCTCCGACAAGAAGGCAGTCGACCTTGGGTCAGTAGATTTATGAATGGGTGTGAAAGGTCGTTAGGAGGAGGGCTGCCAAGCAGAAATCATGATCGCAGTGGGTGTTTTCTGCCCTGCTAACTCATTACCACTACACTAGCTTGAGAGACTTACGGAAAAGTTGGCAGGTATCAAAAAAGGTACATTGGAGTAAAAAAAAGGGGCAGGAAGAATTTTGAATATTATTACAAAGGGCTTACTGTAATGTTCTTTTCCTTCAATAACCAAACACGAGATTGTAAAATTGACAATTTAATTAGATGATAAATACAGCACACGCATAAAGACAAATATCATTTCATCCGGTTCAGTACCTCGCACCTCAAAACAAAAACAACCTCTCTCAGCATAGGCAAATATCCGAATACAATTTTCTCTATGACAACACTTCTATGCAGGAGGCGGGTTGCCAAGAACTCTTCTAAAATGATCGCCAAACAGCCGCCAGATATCACACTTACTATTCGGATATTTTGGCCCCTTCCGACAATGAGCGATTCACAACTTTCACACTATTTAATTTCTTCACAGTGTCAAGAGGCTGGGTGTTTTTCGCGCTCGAGTAGTATTTACTATTGGATTTTCACACTGTTTTTAACTTTAAATAATTTCTTGAAAATACTATTGTATTCTCTATCACTTTACCTTCAAATTGGCAATTAGTTTCCAATTTTATTTTTATTGCTTTGGTATTTTGATTTATTTTAAATTATTCTATAAATCAGGGTATGACAAAACCCGGGCGCTAGGTAGCCTAAATAATTTGGTCTGGCGCCTAGATTTTCTGTTTCTAAAAAAAAATATTAATAATAATAAATAAAAAATAAATTTAAAAAAAAAACGCATATTTTTTTTTGTGAAAAAAAAATTTGATTTTTTTGAGCCATAAAATATAAAAAAATGGTGCAAAATGTTAATGTAGATTGTAAAAATGTTATTTTTATTGCCTCAGTTACACTATAAATAGCATATAACTTACTGTGCGTGTGTGTAATAAGTTCTGCGATATACTCAGCGTGTATTACAAGGGTTCTAGCTCTAAAAAATTGGGCTGGCTTCTAAATTTTTTTGTCATCCCCTGCTTTATACCCTGGTTCCTTGAGCCTCTTGTCATTTTTTTACACACAAATTATCTCATTTGCTTTGGAGGGGGGGGGGGGCGTCATCGGGTCTCACCGGCCCACTATTCCTTGGGAGCCAGGGGCTTGGGCCCTTTTAGCCCTCCCCTTTCAATACCTTTCGCCATGGAACAATTTCTTCCTCACAGCTGATTCCCCATTTACCAAAGCGGAAAACTCGCCGAACAACGCGCGCGCGTCGCTTTCACCACGTCCTAATGGAGCAAAACAGAGAAACCCGTCAAAATAGCTCCCAAAGTAATAGGGAGAGGGAATATTGCTTTCCTATGGTGATCAATGCGGAAAGGATGCGGATCTCCCCCAGGATAACAACATTCGGGGTTACAGTGCAGCTGCGGCTTAAAAATAGATGCCAGACCGAGGGAGACCGAAAATACGATTTCAACATCTGTAGAAATGCACAAGATAGGCGACAGTTGACGTGCGATGCGCGTCCCTCTCTGGGGTATGGTTATGGTATTATTATTAGAGCTCGAAGTGAGGTGCAGGAAAGGGAATGCCTCTTTTACCAGATAACCCAGCTTCCCTTTGAATCAGAGCTTGACCTGAGAATCATTTCTCCAAATAACGACACATTAGAGGCGTCAATTTGTGGATGGGTCCAGACACAAAATCTGCCCATGTCGGAAGGTGTAGAAACTGACCTTATCGCAGGGCACGACAAACCCCGGTCGCCAGGTCACCTAAAATATTTGGTCTGGCGCCTAAATTTTCTATTTCTGCAAACAACGTTTATTTTTTATAAAAACAATTTGATTTTTAGGCCATAAGAGGTCAAAAATGGAGCAAAATGTCGAATGCAGATAATAAACCTCTACATCGGAAGGTTTCTGGTTCGAATCCGGGTCCGGATGTTTGTAAGAGTATGGTGTAGTCACGGCTGGTGCACCTCAAATCTGTTGTGGTCGAAAGTCCTCATCTTGGGTTGGTGTGGAAGTTTGGAGAGTGGGGTGCCAGCTCCGGTATCACCTCGTCATCTGACCGTGGTTCAAAATTACGAGTTGTCCTCGAATCTTTCCCTTAAGGGATTGATCCCGGACCGTCGTCAATAACCCTTTGTGTTGCTCAGTACGACGTTAATTAAAAATTACCAATCATCAATTATTGAACTATTGCCTCATTTACACTATAAATAAATAGCATATTATTTACTGCGTGTGTGTGTGTTATGAGTTCTGCAATATACTCAACGATTGAAAAAATATTAGAGTATATGTATTGCAAGGGTCCAAGCTCCTAAAAAATTGGGTTGGTTCCTGAATTTTTTTATTTTTGTCATCTTTTGCCTTATTGTTTCTTATATAAAGGTAATTGGTAATTTTTACTTAACGTCGTACTAGAGCAACACAACGGGCTATTGACGACGGTTGCTCGAGGTCTGAACGTTGTAGTGTCATCGCCTCAAACGGTAATGGTAATTTTTGTTAACGTCGTACTAGAGCAACACAACGGGCTATGGACGACGGTCCGGAATCAGTCCCTTAAGGGAAAGATCCGAGGACAACACCTCGTAATTTTAAACCACGGTCAGGTGACGAAGCAACACCTGAGCTGGCACCCCACTCTCCAAACTTCCACGCCAACCCAACGTGAGGACTTTCGGCCACGACAGATTTAAGGTGCACCAGCCGCCTCTACACCATACGCTTACAAACATCCATGCCCGGACCCGGATTCGAACCAGGAACCTTCCGATCTAGAGGCTAACACCTTAACCACTATACCGGTTGGTCGGCCGCCTCAAACGGTAGCATGAAAATAGTACGGATCATACACAAGGAGAGGATAACTAACAGCTAAGATTTTAAGTTCTTATTTATTACGAGGACAACACCTCGTAATTTTGAACCACGGTCAGATGACGAAGCAACACCTGAGCTGGCACCCCACTCTCTTATATAAGGGAGGGACTGATCCCGGACCGTCGTCAATAGCCCGTTGTGTTGCTCTAGTACGACGTTAACTAAAATTACCAATTACCAATTACCTTATATAAGGGATGTTTGAAGAAGATATGTAGGTAGGTAGTTTAACGTCGCACTAGAGCAACACGACTGGTTATTGATGACGATCGGGTATCAAACACGGAAAGAAAGATCCAAGGACAACATCACGTAATTTTGAACTACGGTTGGATGACGAGGACAAAACCAGAGCTGGAACCCCCACTCTCCAAACTTCCGCACCACGCCAACGTGAGGATATTTGATGCCACGGCAGATTTACATGCACCAGCCGCCTTTGTGAACGACGGTCTTTGGTTGGATTCGAACTCGCGATCCTCCGGTAGCTAGTTCGTTGCTCTTCCAACTGGGCGAACTTACAGAAATGTTTTCAAGTTGTATTGGCGCACTCAAACCCTCCTGCTGGTTGTCTCGACGAGGGATATCGCAATTAGCAAAACTCTGAACAGATCTTGGTAGAAGAGATATATCTCGTCATGTAAAGAAAACGGACCCGATTTTGATCTCGTCATTATCGAAAAATCGGCAATATCTGGATGACAAGATTTCTCGATGGCAGCAAAATTGGGAAAATAGGAGGTTGGGAGTGCAAAAAATGCAACAGCTTGTTGTTGTCGTGCGGGCCATATATGGCCCAATTGGGGGTGTCATTGCCCCAGAGGGTTGGACTTCTTCATACATGACACATCCGTTTTACAGGAACGTCCCTTTCACACATCCATTCACTCACACATATCGTAATTTAGATCCCAATCAGAGGCCGATAACCCCCTGATCAATTACCCCCAGAGGTATTGATTTGGTATGGGAACATGGGGGGCTTGGTGACCACGACCTATTTAACGTGCCCCAGCCACCATTAGCGAACACGACGGTCTTTAGCCAGGTCCAAGCGCCGATCTGGCAACCATAAGAATTGCAGGTTCCATCGAGGACAGAACCCACAACCCTTCCGATGCGAGCCCGACCAATACCTCCTAGAGATAAGAGACCTCTTATCTCTAGGAGGTATTGGCCCGACGCTCTACTGACTGAGCTACCGCGGCTCAAATGCAACATCTAAAATTGTTATAAGCAAATACTTGAACTATATAAACACTAACTATATTAGTAATGCATTGTCGTAAGAATTACGAATTGAAGGGTTTGCTGCAAAAAGAAATACGCTACAATTTTTTAAGTTTTTGAAAAACCGAAAAAAAAGTTCTTTTTGAGAAGTTTCCTTCATTGTTCTTAACTAACGATTGGAGCTGCATCTTTTTTGCACCAAACAAAATAGTTTTTATTTTACCACAAGATAGAACATGTAACTCCAAACTAACCCAGGATGGCGCTACCACCTTTTTGCAACAAACCCTTCAATTGTAAAAATGCAAGCTACAACTGATTGAGCTAAGATCACGACCACGGTTTGTAAAACAAGAGTGTTGGTATGTATATATATTTGCACGCACTTCCTACTTTTTGATTCTATTTCCATCATCCTGTTTAGTTGAACGTAGGTTTAGCGTGGAGACGAGTCTTTTAATTAAAAGAGGAACCGATTGCAAACATTTGACTGGAGATTTGAGGAAGTTGCTGACGAAAATAGAGCCGAATATTGACAGCACAACACCAAGCTCGTCTTCTCATTAGGTGGCAGCGGAAGACCAGTTGATAGAATCGCGGATTAGCAGGGTTGGGAGTTCGCAACTCTATGTAACCAAAAGACCATCGTGTGAGGCCTGGCGGACGTTAAATCTGCCGTAGCCACGAATGTCCTCACGTTTGCATAATGCGGAAGTTTTGAGAGTGGGGTGCCAGCTCAGGTGTTTATCTCGTCATCTGACACTGTGGTTCCAAATTACATGGGTTTTTTCCGCGGATGTACCCTGCAAGACTGATCCTGGACATTCGCCAATAGCCCCTTTGTTACTCCAGTGCCAGGTTAATTCCTACCTACCAGCATAACTACCTTCTCATAAGCAATTGTTTTTAGTTTTACTTATTTGGCAAGAAAATATATTTTTTTGCTTATTATTATGAGCTCTCTAGCGTGTTTACGTGCAATTTCATGTTTGCCACAGCTTGAGCATTTGCGAAATAAAAGCTTTTTAATGTCATAAGTTCTTAAATATAGTAGCAGAAATAGTCTTGTCTCCGAGCATATTTTAAGGGCCGCGGTAGCCTGGTTGGAAGAGTAACTCATTAGCAATTGAAACTCGGTCCAACCAAAGACCGTCATGGCCTCAAATGTCCTCACGTTGCCGAGGCATGGCAGTTTGAAGAGTGGGGTGCCAGCTCAAGTGCCGATCTCGTCATCAGACCGCGGCTCAAAATAACGAGGTGTTGTCCTCGGGTCTCTCTTATGGGGAATGATCCCGAAACCGTCGCCAATAGCCCGTTGTGTTGCTCCATTGCGTTTGATAACAATTACAATGCAAGCACATAGTAGAAGCAGTTTTCGTTGCCCAGATACAACTGAACAAGCCAAAATACAAAATGTTCTTATTAATAACGAAACAAATGTTAAAATTTAAAAAAAAAATTTAATTTTAAAATAAAACTTTCTTAATATTATATTTTAATTTCCAACTCTCCATTTTTGGATAGTTGACAAGGGATTTAATTTTGACTATTGTGTCTAAAACTTTAAAAATAGAAGCTTTTGAGACGATTCTGTTTGAAAGGTAATTGGTAATTATTAGTTAACGTCGTACTAGAGCAACACAGCGGGCTATTGACGACGGTCCGAGTAGGTAATTTTAGTTAACGTCGTACTAGAGCAACACAACGGGCTATTGACGACGGTCCGGAATCAGTCCCCTAAGGGAAAGATTCGAGGACAACACCTCGTAATTTTGAACCACGGTCAGATGACGAAGCAACACCTGAGCTGGCACCCCACTCTCCAAACTTCCGCACCAATTCAACGTGGGGACTTTCGGCGACGACAGATTTTAAGGTGCACCAACCGCCTCTACACCATACGCTCACAAACATCCATACACTGACCCGGATTCGAACCAGGAACCTTCCTAGACGCTAAAACCTTAAACCACCAGACCGGTTGGTCGGCGCAATTCAATATGGAATAACTAGGCAAAATATTTGATGCTAGCCTATCACTCGGTGAACTTACATCCATGCCCGGAACCGGATTCGAACCAGGAACCTTCCGATCTAGAGGCTAACACCTTAACCACAACACCGGTTCGTCGGCCTGGTTGAAAGGATACCCCAGGTCTCATGGTCAAAAAATACAAGCAAAAAGTCGCCAGTGGATGCCTTGCTAATTTGAAAATAAATAATTATTTGTTTCTCATGTGATAATGTAATCTAGTGTGCTTACGAGCAATTTATTATTTATCGCTTCGTTTTAATGAATAGCTTTATAGTAGTTTCAGTTCCAAGTTGCAACAAGAAATAAGAGAGATATAAAATAAAGCGACAAAAAAAAGCAGGCCGTTTTCTTTCCCGCACGCCGAAGCGAAAGAAATGTGCCAAAAAGGGAAATGGAGGCAGGATGTCGGATCCGGATGATATCATGGAGAGCAGACGAAATTTCCCGTCCGCAGAGAACTCAGACTCAGAAGCGGATTTCCTCGCGCTGTGATGTCATAGCCCAGGTGGACCAATCACAAAACCACCTGTGTGACGGAGAAATGGATTTCATTGACCAGATTTCGTACGTTTTCCATCCACAACGGCAATGTTGTTGTTGATGTTTCGATGCGATCAGCAGGCGAACGCCGCCATTTGCTGTGGTGAAAGTGAGTTTCTGGACAGGAGATTAATCGTCCCCTTGATAACATGCGGGCCCCTTGACATCGTTCTGATTCGGAGGGGCGGTGGGCATCGGGCGTGATGATAGGGGAAGGGGTGTGAATTATGCGTTCCATTATGCAGAACAGCGTGTTCGGTTTTTCGCTCTGAGGAACACTGGGATGAGGGGGGAAAACAGAATTTGAATCATTTCTCAAAACAAATGTATGTTATAAAGAAATTTTTTTTCGTTTATTGGCAAAATCCTTTTTTACTCTGTTTATTTCGCCTTTTCGAGCCGTCGTCAATGAAACGTGGTTTTACTCCAGTAATTAAAATACATACCTACTAAAGGTGAAAATTAACGGTCGCCTCTCGCCACGTGGCGACGGAATGTTTGAAAGTGGAGACTGAAACCTTTTTACTACAGTCGCAAATGTTTTTAAGAAAAAAAAAGTATGGACACATACATTATATTAAGGTGACCAATTTTTTTACAGTGAAAAGGAGGATGAAAAAAGTACAACGTAAATAAATGAAACATTTTATTAATTCAAACAAAAATACACTAATTATGCTTACATCCCTTTTAATTATTTACTTAAACGAGTATTTTTCCATTGAATGAATATTTGTTGTCAATATATCATTTTCTAACAGTAACAATATATTGGAAATTTCGGAGCAAGAAATATCCTGACATATTGAATTTTACGGTACGTGCTGCAGCTAGAGTATCAACATTCACTCTTGATTTCTTTCTCACTTATCCAAAATTTATTACCAATTGAAAAAACTCTTTCAACTGCTGCATTAGTTCCAGGGCAGCACAGCGTAAATACAACAAGAATAACTAAATTTTCATATGGAATGTGTTCATTTTTGAAATGGTTAAATATTTCAACCTATCTTTTATCAATTTCAACACGTAATTTTCCCATTGTTCTAATTTATCAGAATTTAAATATACATTCAGTCTTCTAATTTCTTCAAACAGATAATTGTCACCGATTTTCGTAGACACAATTTTCAATACCTGCCCAATTTACTTGCGATGAAGTCAAAAAACACCATTGAAAACTTATTTCCTGTGATATTTGTTTCAGACATATTGGAAACATGTTTGGTAAAAATTCTGCACTTCTTTTTAAACTTTTCCGTTATGCCCGGATTCGATTCCTGTAAGTTTGACAATTTTCTTTTTATTATTACATATGTGAATACATTTTCTTCAAATCGTGACTTATATAGGACAAAATCGTTCAGAATAGGACTAACTTCTGTTGCTGAAATATGTTCAGCTTCAATCTTTTGAATCGATTTGTGGAAATTATCGAAAAGGAGGAGAGGTAGGTGGACACTTTTCGAGGAAGGACAGAACCTACAAAAGAAGGACTGTCCCATCTAAAGGAGGACGATTGGTCACCTTATTATACATAACGTGTGTGTGTATTTTACAAAATAACTGAACGCTCGTAAGTGGCCACTGAATGAAACAAGTACAGTAGACTTACAAAATTTCTTAATTTCCATGTAATTAATGTATGTGGGAGCTGGTGCACGTTATATCTGTCGTGGCCTCGTCTACACGTGAGGAAGTTTGGAGAGTGGGGTACCAGGTCAGGTGTTCACGTCATCTAAAATTAGTTCACAATAACGAGATGTTGTCCTCGGATCTTTCCCTTAGGAATGGATCCTGCACCGTCGCCAATAGCCAATTGTGTTGCCAGTGCGACGTTATTGGACTTCCTACTTATCTACTGTTTCAATATTGATTTAAATATCACTCATTTCAGGGGTATATTTTTAATGCCCCCCAACCACTAAGTTGTTCTGCTTTGGGCACCACAAAGGGCGAAACAGTGACTGTTTGTGATGGAGCACCAAGTAGTTAGGCCACCGAAAATGGACCAACAAATACACAACTAATTCCTTAAATAAAATTTAGTACGATATTTATGCAACCATGTTGAAAAGAAAAATAAGTTAGCTTACGGTTGCTTATAAAAAGGCAAATGTATTAGCTGTGAACACCTGTTTACCATCCACAATTTTAACTTAAAATAACAAAGAAGTCACTTGAAAACAAGATTTTTAACAATAAATTAATGCAATGCTAGTTATTAAATTCTTTAAACAAAAAAGTTACCCGATGTTCGAGTTCATTGAGAAGAATGTCGAATATCTACTATTATAAAAGGAAGTGTTTGTCTGTTTGTTTCTTGCCCGCGAAGTCCTGACGAATCTATGGCACTTACAGCAATGGGATTTGGCACACAGGTAGTGCAAATTTTTAGCAATTTTAGGGTCGAGGCGAATTTTTAAATTCAATCTAGAACATTTTTAAATGAATTTAATAGTTTTTTCACCATTCTTCATTCTACCGCGGTAATTCCGAGGAATGAAGAAACATCAATATTTAAACTTTTCGCCCTCAAATGTCACCTTGACGTCAGCCTTCCAAACCATGCCAAGTTTTTTTCATCTCCGGGGAGAAAACACATTCGAATGACCTTCGTTTGTTTCGAGATTCATTTCCTGCGAAGCGGATTCCAGTAAAGCAAAAGATTACTAAAGTTATCACTGGCGTTCTTCAGTGCTTCTTTCTATCTCAGCAATCGTTAAAGGTAGATTAAAAATTTTAAAGGATTTGAAATTTGCGGAAAATTTTACTACAGATAGATACTTTATTCGTTTGATTTTTTTTTTTTTTTTTTTTTTAATTTTTTATATTTTTGCAAGAGATTGTAACGTCACGTGAACTTTCGCTTTCCAAAAATAAACAGATTGCACTTTCTGCCCTTCGCGTTAAAATAAAAATAGATTTTCATTTTAGCGAAGGAGAGCGAAGAAATAAAAACATTTTGACTGGGATTGTTCAGTTCTTTTTTCGTAAAAATCGGAATCGTTAAAGACAGATTAAAAATTTTAACGGATTTGAAATCTGCGGAAAATTTTACACCGTCATATAAAAACCAAACATCACGGCGTTGCCCGTGGTGTTGGTTTGCGAAGTGATTAGCGCTTTGGCCCTTGGTTCAACCGGCTCTTGGTTCGAATCTCAAGTCTAGGCGATATTCGTAGTGGTTCGAAATCCACTTTACGTTCCTGGTCAAATTAAACCTCAGGTAGTAAATCGCGACATCAGAGCGACAAACTATCGCAATTACGATTAATTGTTTGACAAAATGAGAGAAATGACAAAAAAATTTATCTCTAGCAAAAGGAATATCGTACGTCTGCCTATCCTTGACTTCGGCACATGTGACATCATGTATTCTCATTTCAATATGAATTCAGTTAAACTATACTGTTACGCCCTGACAAATTTCGTGAAAACCATTTATTTTGACTGTTTGGAGGAGAAAACAGAAAACTAATATTAATTTTTTCGAAAAAAAGTATTGTAAATTCTTTTAAACGAATTCAATCTCATACAGTATTTCTTCCAAAATGGCTTCCTAAAAACAACTCCACAGCGAGAGAACTGAAGAATAAATTTATTACCGACACGCTAGCTTAAATATTTTAGGTATACATACCATCGTCTACATCCCCCCCCCCCTCAAAAAAAAGTAAACAAAATAGTAAAAAAAGGGAAGATAAGTAAGCAGTTTCGTATTTACATTTCTTGAGTAAACAAAATGCTTCTTTCTCCAGTAAACAAAATGCTTTTTGTATACCCAAAGCAAAGAGAAAGCTTTAAAATGTTATTCATATTTTGTTCTTTTGTCACATTTCAGAAGCGCAAGTTTATTCATATATAATATTTTTTTATCGAGATTCGAATTAATTGATTCTGTGTAAACGTCAGATGCTCGTATTTCGCAAAGAGAAAAGGGGAAAGCAAAATTTTAAAAATACAATTCTTTGATTCAAAATGTAGACGATAATTTTAAATTTCAAATATGCCGAATACAATTAATTTTAGTCGTTTTGGGAATTCTATTTACTGGAAATAAAAGAAAAGCAAAGAAAAGTGGAAAGCAAAATTTAAAAAATACGACAATTATTTGATTTAAAATGTAGACGGTAATTTTTAGTTTCAAAAACGCTTGGTAAAATTAATTTTAGTCGTTTTGGGAATTCTATTTTCCGGAATTGAAAGAATCCACACGTAAAAGTTAGGCCGCTTGGTAGTGCTAAAGCTATTTACACGTTTAATAGAAATTAAATTTAAAACTTAATGGTTTTAAATAAAATTCATCTTCTGAAATATTTTTTATTGTGTTGATTGTGTGATTTGTTATTGTAGACTTGTATTAAAGATGTTGATTGATTTGAAATAATATTTGGAAAAATGCTCTACAGGGGACGTTTGTCGTAAAGCGAAATTTTGTCGTTAATTCTAATAGACGCCAGTTTCGTGTTGATTTTTATTTGATATAATAATGACAGGCATGTTTTCTCTTATTATGATGAAAAAATTTAGATTAAAAATTGAGTAAAATAAAGAAAAAAAATATTTGTAGGTTTTGCTACAAAAAGAAGGTAGCTCCAATATTTTAAATTCTTGGAAAACCGTAAAAAACGTTAGAAAATTCAAAATTCTAAGTTGTGTGAAAATATTATTTTTGATAAACTTCCTTATTTGTTCTTAACTAACGACTGGGAGCTACATCTTTTTTTGCACCAAACTAAAAAGACTTTTTTTTTACCACAAGATAGTACACGCAACTAACTAACGATTGATGGAGCTAACTCCTTTTTGTGCGGCAACGACCTTATTAAGAATCGTGCGATCCCCTGACGAATCAAATCCTGAATAGAAAATACAAAACTGCTTCACTGAACAAAAAAAAATTAATGAAATTGTAGTTTTTCAAATTTGTATTTTAAAAATAAATATGCTTGTTTTGTCAAGTACTATATTCACAAAGAACGAAGTCATAATCAACAAGCAAACGAATTCTTAGGGGTAATTTGTGAAAGATAAAAAGACAAATGAGAGAAAGAAGTTAATTTAATAATTACTGTGAAATAGTAGGATTGCTCTGATGTTTTAATAAAATTTGATTTAGCTTATCAGAAAATGTTTTAAATTTACTAAAAGGGGTGTCTACAATAGAACAACGAATAGAATATCAGTAACGCGCTTTCACCTCCATAGGTTTCTATTGGGATAGGTTCATACTACTTCCAGAATACATATACAGCATCTTGAAATCCTAAACGTGTAATTGATCATTTATGTTGTATGTAAAAACACGGTACCCATGGCAAAAAGTGATAATTTTCCATTGCCAATTTGCGATAATTTTGGAATATGGTAACTCTTTGTAATAGGTGTTTGGCGACGAAACTTTAAATCGTCAATTTGGCGATGGACAGATACCGTGTTTTTGAGTTTTGCCATAATTTCTTTCTTCATAACATTTTTTTTCTTCAAAAATTGAAACTTTTTGTTTTATAATATTTATCAAATGTTTTGATGCTAGGAAACAAAGAGCGAAACAACGAAGATTGCACAACAATCAACTTCGGGGGCTGGAGAGCGGGTATTAACAGAGAGTGAGGAGCCCCCTGTTTGTATAAATACTCACGAAAACAATTTAGGAGAATATATAAATTTAATCATCAAAATTATATCAAATAAACCACATAAAAGGGGGTGGCCATCAAACAAGGAAAAGGGGATACTGGAATTGACGTCAATACAAACGGATCGTCTCTTCCCCATTTTTAATGTAAAACTTAGTCTAAAAGAGTAGCTGCCCAATACATATAAGATTTGCCATTTCTTTCAAAAAGATATAGAACACGTGTATTTGAAAGAACACATACAGCACTTATGAATATGAAATCACTAAAATACACCAATTAAATATTTAAAAATGACAACGTAAGATTAGACTGTTTTTTAAAAAAAGCATTTCAAAGCGCTGTTGCCATGGAACACATTAGCACTAAGGGAGCAAAGACAAATTTGTTAACCTTGGTTCGCAATTAATCAATTAAAACTAAATCATTAACCTTGAATGCTTTCTCGTGCATCACACAAAGCCCTTTGAAACGACGAATCAGGGCACTCGACGGGAGTAGAAAGTTACATTGTGTTCGGCTTTTGGTTCAAGCAAAACTCGTTTCTTCTAAAGATACAAACTAAACCACAACAGTTTTAAGAACAGAGCACAAATTTAACAATGGTTTTCAAACGCCTTGACTCCATAATTTAGGAGAGACTCGATATAAAAGGCTGATCTACACAAAAGATTTTTTATTGTTATTAGTCAATGTTGTTTTACTGTTCCAAGTAGATTGGACTGGAAGGTAATTTGTACAATGAATATCATTTGTCTGACACCTTGGACAACACAGGTATATCTTAAAATGTAGCACGGCTGTTAACCTTTAGACTGCGGCAGTACAGCAGTTGATCGCGCCAAGAAAGAATTTAGACAACGGACAGTACATCAGTTGCATCTTGAAAGTTAGAAGAATCGCGCCAATAAATAATATACACTACGGCCGTTGCAGCAGTTGTACCTTGAAAATCATAAGAATCGCGCTCTATAGCAATAATCAAAAAGTTAAAGAGCTGGAAGATCCAATATTTACAATATCACAGAGGATGACAAAAATAAAAAAAATTTAGGAGCCAGCCCAATGTTTTAGGAGTCAGGATTCTTGCAATACATATCATACAAATATTTTTCGAACGCTGAGTACATTGCAGAACTCATTACACACACGCGCAGTGTGTAATATGCTATTTATATTGTAACTGAGGCAATAAAAAATAACATTAAATTATCTACATTAGACATTTTGATTCATTTTTAACCTTTTATTAAATAAAAAATCAATTTTTTTCATGAAAAATAAACGCTTTTTACAGAAACAGAAAATCTAGGCACCAGACCAAATTTTTTAGACGCCGTGGCAACCTTGCGCAAGGGATTTGTCGTGCCCAGCAATATCAATCTGCTGTGACATAGCTAGAGGGAAGCGATATAGTCAGGGGAACCCATCAATGTCTAAAGGGGCCGGTATTTGAGTCTTGTGGTTTTTCTATGTGCTTTCTACAAATGTTTTATGTATCTTTTCTCTTTACTTAACAAAATGGTTAAATAAGGAATAGTCACTTATGTGGGAGGATTCATTGTGCCATTCGCTTAGTTAATATAGTAAGAAAATAGGATAATGTATCCGTAGAGAGGACCACGGTTACTTTTATAAGATCCCACTGTCAAATGAGAATTCGATTTAAAATAAATATCCCCTTCGTTTGAAAAACTGCAATACTAGAAAATAGGTGATAGGATAGGGGAAGCAGAGAGTCCGTGCTGAAGGTACCTATTCCGCTTGCTTGGTGATGGAAGGAAAGGACATCAGCATTCCCTGGATGGCTTTTAGATCAATGACATCAAAGTAGAAAAGTATTAACTGAAGTCCCACTCAGATTTATGTTGCTTCAAAGGTTTTATCGATTTTTTATATTTTAGCCACCGCGAATTTAAATTTTCTTTACAAGGGGGGTGGGCCTGGCTTCTGGGGACCCCTACACCGCTTCTTTAAACTCCAATTCAAAAGAAGGATTGAAAGAGAAGCGGATTGGCGACCGGAGTGTTGCGAGTTCGAAACTCGATCCGACCGAAGACCGTCGTCTAGGTGGGTACTAGTGCACGTTGAATCTGCAGTGGCCGCATATGTCCTCACAGCGTGGTGTGGAAGTTTGGAGAGTGGCGTGCCACCTCAGGTGTGACTTCGACATCTGACCGTGGTTCAAAATGACGAGCTGTTGTCCTCGGACCTCGCCAAAGCCCGTTGTGTTGCTTCAATATGACGTTAATGCAGGGCTCGAAATACCCGGGTGCACAGGTGCACACGAAAATAAAATTGTGCTCCTAATTTTTCCCGCTAGATGCTCGCAGTGCACCTAACGTTAAAAAAAGGGGTGAAACGTGTTATGTTATTTGACTACCTACTAATCTATCTATTCCAACGAAACGGATTAAAATTGCCCCCTGCCGTTCGCAAATTTAAAATTCGTCTGCCGCAAGTTAAAAACGATTTATGGAGGCCCGAAAAACGAGGGGTTGGTGTGTTTCGAATCCAGCGGATTGGAACATTTTAAGTAGTTCATTAGAAAACCGGAAACAATTAAAAAGAATCCACTCGCGATTGGAATGGTGGGAGGGAGGGGATGGCCACTTGACGAACATCTCAAAAGAACGGTGACTTCGAGCGTCTCGAAAACCACGATTAGCGTCATCGCTTTCAAAAAGGTACGAACCAAAGAACAAAATCCAGAGTCTCGAGTGTCCCCGACAAAAGATCGTTGAGAGGATCTTCAGCCAAGGACGCAATCCTAGCAAGAAACAACTCGAGGAGGCACAACGCACCACACGCATTCCCGTCTTCTGTTTGCTGACAAATGCGTTAAATACCTTTTACGGTCATCTCGGCGGCTCAGTTAACAGGCTTCTCGATTGTTCCAGAGGACACACCTTTTGGAGACATCGGGTCGAACATAATCGGATGAAAGCTTAGGTGACGGATTTTGGTGAAAGCCCTTTTAGGAGGATGTCCGTCTGTTGAAGAGAGGGGCTTAAGGAGATTATGGTGTTTGCCATAGATTTTACTCGGCTTTTAATATGTGAGCAACATAGGGATTTTCTCCTCAACGGAGCCAAATAAATTTCACCTGATTTTGAAAAGGTATCAAAACAGTATGTGAAGACTGGGTGAAATGGACTCCGGTATGATTTGGTATGTCGTTCTATGGTATTCGTTCGAGAGAGGGTTTTAGGTTACTAGCCGACGATTTTATTCGATGGCTATTTGTACAGTCCGGTCCCGAGCACCCTTGAGACTTTGGCAACTTGTGTACGACCCCTTGGAGGGGTGTCGCGAAGAACCCAACGGGGTGTTTTGGAAGAAGGAAGCGAGAGTGGACAGAATAGGGGGAGGTCTTGCGTAGGCGTTTTGCTAGTATACAATAGCTCTTATGTAAACTAATAATTTAAGTTTAACCTATCCAATTATCTTGAAACTTGTCTGTAAAATTTATAACTAACTTGTGAATAAACCTTAATTTTAACTCAATTGCTTCGTTCCTGTTTCCATTGAGCTTATAGTCAATGATTCCTTCAACATTCTACAAAATGGCCACGGCGTGTTCATCCGAGCACATTCGAAGGAAGTAAGGAAGGGAGAATTCGACTTATTCGAATAACAAGGCATAACAAGATCTGTTCTGAAATGCGAATAAATCTACAGCCTACGAAATAACAAATTGACAGATCAAACATGAACGAGGATCGTTTGATAAGTATAGTAGAAATTATGTTTCCGCAAAATGAAAGCAACCGTTTTTTAGAATACTAGGGGGCTCCACCCCCTGCTAGCCTACGCCCGCCAACCCTTGGTGATTGCTACGCAAACCAACACTCCTTTCGCAAGCGTCTTTCCGGGCCATGACGTCACACCGAGTTTCACACCAAGGATGTAACGATGATCTCCGCGATGAAACATTTGTACACTCTCGCGAAATTATACTTTTCATCACATCGAATTTATTTATGAACCAATTTTAAAAATAATTATAGCATAAGAAAGAGCGCATTCTAAGCTTTCACGGGAGCCAAAACCGCGAAAAACCGTCTTTAAATATAAAAATGTTTTATCATTTGATATTTTAACCTTTCTTTCGTGGCAGCTGCTACAATGCTCGCTTAAAAAGAACATAAACAAAGAGTCGCATTTGGCTGAAATTTGCACCGAGTGAGTTCGAAAAGTGACCCTGTCAGCCGTGACGTCACTTGTGGAAGGGCTCATGACCTTGGGGAAGTCCATTTGTATAAAGGGGAAAAGCTCTCTAGGGAAGGGTTATCACTCAAAATCATGTATGGCGACCAATGTAGGTGATTATTCGATTCGTCAACTCATAATCACTGATATGGCTTCCGGCATCAAGTGATAAACTCGGAGTCAGAAACCATCTAATGAATTTAACTGGGAATGAAGTGTTTACATTTTTTATCCATGCCCTTAATCTAACGAATAGACATGCAAAGCCACGTGATGCCAACTCGACGGAGCAGGATTGTATTAATACAGAACCTTGAGATGCGCAAATCTGGATGGAATGAAGTAAAGACCACCTCCAGATAATTAAGATCTAATTTATCGCTTGGTTCACTAGACATTGTTATGATGAAATAAATTAAATGCTACCGCAGTGAGAACAAACATAACTGGACATAATTCAGGCAATTCTCCGTGCACTTTTCGCCTGCTAGCTGGGAGAGAAATTAGGTGCAGAGTCATGGGTCAAATGCACCTAAATTTTTCCAGTCAATTGCTAAAATGCTCCAGTGGGTGTATTTTCAAAGGGTATTGTGTTTTCGCAAGGGTAAAAAACCATGAAATTAATGATTAAGTCCTGGACTTCATAGCTTTTTTCTCTTTGATGACAAGTTTTTGTTTAATATATTGTATTGTAGTTTGCATGGTCCAGTTAGTTTTTTATGGTATATATGGCATATTAGACAATTTTTTTCTATTTTAGAACATTTTTACAAAAAAAAAATATTTTTTTCAAAGAACTTTTGCTTAGCGCGTTTTGGAAGGAAGCTTTTAAGAAGCAATCAAATTCAAATCAACTACAACTCATAAACAAAAAGTGGAAAAGGTTCAAAAAGATAAGGATATTTAACAGCCTTTGTCAGCGTCAAAGTTTGAATAAGTGCCCCAAACTTCGGAGAAGAACGAGATGTACAAAGATCAAGGCAATGTTGACATCCAATATTGCTGTTTATACGTTGGAGAATGAACATTTTAGAGCTTTCTTGAAGAAGAACACATGTAAAGTAATTCCTCGTGAATCGACACTCAGAAAGAACTTCACTACGCCAGTGTAGGAGAAGGTGATACAACGAATACAAAATGAGATAGATGATTCCCCCATCTGGATGTCTATGAAACAACTGACCCCTGCTGGGAAAACCTAATTTATGTAAAGAGTTGTAGAAAACAAATCACTCCACGATCGCCAGGACAGTGGGTGAAGCGATTAAAAAAAATAATAATAAAAAATAAATAAAAAATAATAATAAAATTGTGAATTAATTTAATGAAAGTGCGGCTCATTTTCATTTCATCCTCCTCACTACCCTTTTTGTAAGAATGAAATTTTTTGTAGCAATTTCGCATATTTTGGGGTTTTAGTACATATTTTGGGATTTTGTAATGCATATTTCAAGTCACATTTTTGCATATCGATCCGAGCTCTAATGATAACTATAATAATATCTGGTTGTCAGTGTAATAACTATAACAATTTGTCTTATTTTCAATATTAACTATATGGATATGTCTGGTTGTCAGATTATACTTTAACAATTTGTCTGATTGTCAGTAACAACAATAACAATGTGCTTGGTCTATCTCTGGTTGTCAGTAAAATATATTTGCATTGGCAGTAAAACATCGTGTGAATAGCGTAAAGAATAATTTCATTGTTCCCCATTGATTTTGGTAGGAAGGAAAGAAAGACCGTAACCTTCCCCGTCAACAACTTGGCCCAAACGCTTCGTGTATCTTGTGATTTATGACCATAACACTTACCTCTCATTCAACAGGGAGAGATTTTTTCCTTCCTGGAGCAAACAGAAGATCGGGCCGACGGAAAGCGAACGGTTTTTATGAAAGGACGGCCGATGCCCATACGGAATAGTCTTTTCCCACGTTGGAATAATCGATGGACTTTTTTTCCGTCCCGGATTTTTAGGGTTGGAATTTTTTATGACACAGACTACTTGAGCTGGCTAGGTTGCCACCACTTTCGAAAATCTCTCCGCGAGAGGGATATTCAGTGTAAATACACTAATCCCGGAAGAAGAGAATATCCAATCCAGAATACGGGCAGTCGAGTTCGACGTGAAATAAAAGTGGACTGAACTTTGTTATTGGGAAGAGCTTCAAATAGTATGACCAACATGTCAACTAGTACTCACGTGACTGTTAAGTGAAAAATTTACTTGTTTGGCTGATTTGGTGTATCCTCTCTTCGTTTGGAGATGTAATATCAAACGACAGAAGTGTGTAAATGATGTTTTCTGTACAGTGGCAACGAAAGTGGTGAAATCTCCTAAGTTCTACAATTACCACGTGATCACTCAATGGGCCAATCAAATGACGAATCCATGGATGGGCGTTTTCTCCTGTCCCGTGGACAAATCAGATGATGGATGTTAGTTTCCACCCATGAGACGAAGTAGTCTAAGGGTCACGCTACTACTAGTTTTAGTCACATGCTCACCACGGACGTAGTTACTTACGTAACGTAGTTACTAACATAGTTACCACTGCTCACTCTACGTTTATACAGCAATATAGTAGGCACGTTCTTCCACGAAAACTCTAACGCCATAAACCTTTAGCTTCACAGTGAATGGGATGAAATTGACATGGAGGTGATCAAGAGATAGAGCAAAAAAAAAAAACTTTTGTGAAGATACTATAAGTGGGGGTCTAATTCCTTTTATTTAAGAAGACAATTTTTAAATGATGTCTCTAACTTCTTTAAAAATGTAATTTCTATTCACAATATTTGTCATATAATCAATGATTCTTAATTATGAAACAAGTATTTATAATTGCGAGAAAAACACTGAAATTAAAATGACACAGTACAATTGATTTCATAGTTGAAAATCTTATGAGAAATGACAAAACATGTAAGAAGCCAAGTTCCAGGGGAAATTTAAATCTTTCCACAAATCGAGAGGTATTTTTGTGAAGGTAAATATAGGTGGCGGTACTATTCCTGCGACCATTCGCGTTTCTTGTACGAATACTGAAAGTGACGTCAGTTGGCTTGTTTTTGATTACGATCTCAGAACTTCATTTGCAACAATTCCAATTAAATTCTGAATAGAAAAATGATTGTTGATTCGTCAACACTCATTAGATAAAACGCCAAACTTTGCCTATAAACAGCGATAAACTACATTAAGTAACCCCAATATGTATCATGCTGGAGCATTTAGACGACACAAGTAAAATCTTTGCAGAACGTCTGTATAATTTGTTTACACTGAATATCACTTCCATATACAGTTGATTACAATCTTTATCCAAATCACTTAACCATTTATAATTAACTCAAATAACCACTTATCAATTTTTAAGTGTGTTTGTACAGTTTCATATTTTTCAATGTAAAAAAAAAAAAAAAAGAGTCCATGTAGCCAGTTGGTATTGCTGCAAATAAGCATTTAACCCAAGACACAGTGTACGTGGGGACTGGTGCACGTTAAATCTGTCGCTTCAAATGTTCTCACATTGGCGTGGAGGTTTGGAGAGTGTTGTGACTGCTCAAATGTTGACCTCGTCATCTGACCTTGATTCAAAATGACGAGGTATTATCCTCCTATCATTCCCTTCAGAATTGATCCAAGACCTTCGCTAATCTGGTTAGGTTGCTTCAGTGCGACGTTAATTCAACGACCTACCCGATGAAAAATTTATCATATAAGGAAAAGAATATTTTGTGTACCTTTAGTCATGTTTATTTCATGTTCCTCTATTTTTATATGTGAAACTGAACATTAAAATATTTCAGTTTTTAAAGCACTTTTAATAACAGCTCTTTATCCATCGTAAAAATTGTAGATAAAGCAAGGGAAAGAACGAATTATCTCCTAAACATTTTCAAAACTGTGACGGAAAAATTTTGTTTAAGGGTATTAATTACAAAAAAATTTCTAAGGATAGCGCATGTTTGAGTTAAAACGAAAATACATCGTTATTTACGAATGAAAAATTCTCCATTTCGACTCCTTTCTCCAATAGTGTTGTGAAAAAGCGATTGTTTAACAATTTCCAAATGATAATCTTTTCACTACGATACAAATTTCAAGAAACTAATTACTGATGCACGAAACAGGTAGCGATTTTAACGTATTCTTTCATTACAAAGAATTTCAATTCGCCATTAAAAATAATGACATGCAACTTGAATTAATTTCATTCTTCCAATATAATGCGTTCCAACAACATTAATTTAATTGCCTTCTGAACACATTTTAATTAAGATATTGCCTTCTGTTATCTTCTCTATAAATATATATAATATCTTTTCATCGAATTTAATTTCCAGCATCATTTAATCGAAGGATTCGTTAAATTTGACCTGCATTTTTAAATACGTCGTTTTATAAAATAAGCATTTATATACTCCCATTAGATTTCTTTTTAAAGAGTAGTTTGTTATATTTCTCTCGATCTTCGTAACAGTGATCTGTATTTCATTAATTATGTTCGAAATATGTATTATAACTAGTCTATTCAGTTCAAAAAGCAATGGAAGTTGTGCACTTGTTATTTTGTTTTTATTGTGTGGATAAAACTGCTTTAAAAACAATTTTCTGAAATTAAATATTTTTAAATTATGAAAAAAGTATAGGAAGTTGAATTAATGTCACACTGGCAACGGTCCGAGATTAACCCAGAAGGAAAAGATCCGAGGACAACACTTCGTAATTTTGAATCACGGTCAGATGACGAGGTAAGCACCCGAGCTTGGCACCTCACTCTCCAAACTTCCACAATACACCAAGAAAAAAATTCATAAATAAAGAGACACTGAAATGACTAAATAAGAGTACAATTCGATTCGTAGTTGTTAAAGGAAACAGTATTTTTTGGATTTTTGTAGTATGTAATAAATTGTTTCTTATGAGGTCTGACAAAATATGCACAATATTGTCCTCTTCTATTTGGCTTCTCAGTGTCCATTTTGATTCATTGTTTTTCACCGTTTTGAAGTTCAATGTGTGCCATCGATTTTTTTAATCGAATATCGTATTGGAAAATTTTGCAGTTAACTTTTTTGTTAAGATTCATTTATTCACTTTACTTTTCAACCAAATCTATTCGGGATTGATCCCGGAACTTCGCCGTGTTGCTCCAGTTTGACGTTAATTAACCTACCTACCTTAAACGGAACTATCTCAAATTATAGACTAGATAAAAAAAATTAACACAGATTCCCAAAATTATAAATATATCATTAATGGCAATTAGAATGATTAAATAATCATTTTGATACAAAATTCAGTTCAGAATATCTGATTTATTTTGTATGGACAAGAAAAGAAAGAAAGAAAACCTAAAAAATATTAGATAAATATATACCAACATAACAAGCGGTAGAGAAAATTAGAAACATTGTTTCAGGCTGGCAGGCCATATTGTAATTTTTTAATATCCATTTCCCAATATCGCCAAATTTGCGATTTCGCGGGTTGTTGACAGCGCCAAGTTCTGTATTACTTTGTTTTCATGAATGCCTCGTGAAAAGATAGGACCCATGAAATTAATGTCTTTTCGCAAACAAACAATAAATTATGAAAACGATGAAGAACGTTTCAAAAATACTTAAAAGTTTAGTGTTCAGCATGTTACATATTCGGTGTTACGATCACGAGCATTAAAATTGTAAGTATTTGGCATTCTATATCGGTGTTGTGATGATACTAGTTTGTATTCAAACAGTTTTAAGCAAAACATGTGGTTTTCAATTCAGCAATTCGAACATGAATTTGATGATTTATAAATAAAATAAGATTTAGTTTTGATAAGATTTGCTAAATTTTGTGTTCTAAGAATTATCTTGTAATTTTTTCTTCCCAGAAAAGCCTCAAATCAACATTTCAAATAAAAACATAATGAAATTCGCAAATGAAGCATTTGATGTCCATTGAAATTTGTAAAATTATTCATTTCACAAAAATGGTACATTTCATCATTAAATTCACAATGTTGACACATAATTCACGAACATTTTCAATAAAAAGTGAAACGAGAAATGAATGAAACAAATTTAGAAACATCCAACGATCATGGATTGATTATACTTGAATTTTAGAGTTTCTATTCAACACAAATTTTTTTCACAAATAGAATCATTCTAAAAATACGCACAATTGCGCAGTTTAGAATGCGCAGGTTCGCTATTTTTACATGGAATCAAAAAATAACTCAAGAACAAGAAACAAAATGTGTTTCTCTGTCCGCCCTCTTTAAACATTAATTTAATGACAGCAAAATCGACGAATTTAAAAACAAATCTGATGTCAGGGAACGTTCCTTACAAATTCCCTAATTTTTAATCAGAATTTCACATTTGTAAAGTTTCTGTTTTGATGTGACAGACGACGATCTGTTAAAATCTGCTTTTAAGTACAAAAATCTGTGTCTGAAATCTATGACAGCGATTTAAAAAAGCAATTATATACTTCGTCTTTAACATCTCGAATCATAACATCGAAATTTGCGAACGACGTTCCACTGCCCAGCAATAAAAATATTCAGCATACATTCCAGATCCAACAGTCATGTCAAGACGAACACCCATTTATCAGAAACTCAATCATCTCTCGGACAGACTACCGAACAGTTTCGGTCCATACGGTATCAGAATAACCATGCCCCAATCGAGAACTGTCATAATCACGGATAATAACAGTGCTCGGGACATTTGACGGCCGCGTCTAATCGCGTCTAGGTAATAGCGATAGCACGTCAAACGGCCGTTGAAAATTAGCTAGCGGCGTTTAACCCACTGTGCTACCGTTTCCGGTCTCATGCCAGACAGACGATCGTAGTATGGCCGGGAAAAGTGAATAAACAAGCGCGCACGAACACCCCCAAATGGCAAGATCTTAATACAAAATAAATGAATCTGTATTTACCTTTGACTTGTCCGTCGAAGTGAAACAGAAAGTCCTTCTCTTTCTTCATTGCGAGTGCCATGAGTAAGCGGGATTGATTTCAACGTGAAGCTAATATCCTCCTACACACACACGATCATGGTTGTAACTCCATTGCAGTTTCGCCGGGTTTTGGACGTTCAACGACTTCTGCTTGGCTTGCAGTTCGACGTCGCCAAAACGCGTCCTTCGCCATTGCGAAGGGAAGAATCATTACGCTTCGCCCGGCCGACGCGAGCGCCATCTGCTGGTCGTTGCCATGCCAACGCATCTCTCCCTCACCTGTTCCAACGAGTCTATCCAATTTTAATGAAGAGTTCTCGAGATGGACTGTGTTGATGCGATTGATGTAGCGAGCGAATTTCTGAAGGGAAAAAAAAGGATTGTTTCAAAAGCATTAAATGATTACGAGTTTTGTTTTTTTCGAAAGGGGAAGTGAATTTCGTTTTTATTTTGTGAGAATTCCTAAACGGGAGTTTAAATCCATTTTCTGGAGCTATTTTTAGAAAGCCGTTTCTCGGTATTTAGCTCTCAAACAGATAATCTGTTTCCGGGTCGATGAAGAAAAAGAAACAAAGCAAAAAATTGAAATATTCATCCTTTACGTTTCTCGACAAAAAAATGTTGAATTTTTAATCCGCATAATTGGTTATATTTATAATGTACAAAACCAGAACTCTTCAAAAGTGTACTTAAAATTTCGTTTCGATTGAATTTTTAATTCAGCTTATCTCTTTCAATTCATGTTGGAAGAGAAATTATGTCGAAAATGGTGTGTGATAGTTAAATTTTAAAATGATTTGATTTTTTAGACTGTTATGGATATAAAGAAGTATTTTTACTGTGGTGATGCTTTATTTTATTGACTACCGAGTTCAATTCAACGAAGATTATTGAATGTGTAATCAGAAAGAATACTGAATATTGTTTTCGACGAGATATCTCCTCCATCAAGATCTGACCAATTTTGCTGATGACGACGTATTTCATCAAGATATTATCGAATTTTTGTTTTTGATAATACCAAGATCTGGGTAGTTGTCTTCTAATGACGAGATACTTGATTTACGAGATATCTCGTTCAACAAGATTGGTTAATTTTGCTAATGACGAGATACCTCATGGAGGGTTGATGTTACAAAAATAAATGCTGAAGTTATCTCAACTGATGTGTACACATGTCTCCGGCGGTGCTGCCTTTTTATTGGTACAGAAAACCGGGAGGAATATTGTGAATATTTTCTGAATTCGGAAGAACTATTTTCTAACTACGGGCCTGAAAACTAGGATTTTACCATTGAGGAAATATGAAAGTAGATCAATGTTAATCTTTTCATGTAACCAGGATCATATGACCCAAACTAGTGTTAACGTGACCCTTAGATTACTTTCGTCTGCTGGGTGGAACCTGACATTCCTTATCGGATTGGTCCACGGGGTGGGAGAAAACGCCCATCCATTGATTCAACATCTGATTGGCCCGTTGATTGATCATCTGATAACAATAGACTGGCAATTTCAACAATTTTGTAGCCACTCTATTGAAATGCGTGTTCATATTTCTCCCGTGTTAGAAGATGGTATATCGCCTAACTAAGCGATAAGATGCCAAATTGACCAACCAAGTCAATTTTGTAAAGAGCAGTCATGTTACTACTTTTTTTTGGCTAATCACCTTTTCAACACTCTATCACCTTTTTAACACTCCTCTCAATAGCACAGACTATGGATTTTACTTCAATTGGGTTGGGAAACGAGAAATTCAATTGTTTAGTCAAAATTACGCATGTGTGTGTTATAGGTGATTGAGGACATACCTCTACTCAATATCTATAGATAAGGTGAATCAAATATTCTCAAATTTTGTTTCTTGGTCAATCGTAGTCTTACTTTATAAAGGAGAGGGTCTTCTAAACTGGAACTGGGGCTCGCTGTCTAACTTAGCACCTGGGCCTACCATTAAAACTTGTACTAGGACCTAGAATACATATGTGGGGCTTGATGTTTTTAAATATATTATTATTAATAGTCAATAGATGCGTAATAAATAATCTCAAATTTTGTTTCTTGGTCAATCGTCGTCTTACTTGGTAAAGGAGAGGGTCTTCTAAACGGGAACTGGGACTCGCAGTCTAACTTAGCACCTGGGCCTACCATTAAAACTTGTACTAGGACCTAGAATACATATGTGGGGCTTGATGTTTTTAAATATATTATTATCAATAGTCAATAGATGCGTAATAAATAACATAATAAATCATCTCAAATTTTGTTTCTTGGTCAATCGTCGTCTTACTTGGTAAAGGAGAGGGTCTTCTAAACCGGAACTGGGACTCGCAGTCTAACTTAGCACCTGGGCCTACCATTAAAACTTGTACTAGGACCTAGAATACATATGTGGGGCTTGATGTTTTTAAATATATTATTATCAATAGTCAATAGATGCGTAATAAATAACATAATAAATCATCTCAAATTTTGTTTCTTGGTCAATCGTCGTCTTACTTGGTAAAGGAGAGGGTCTTCTAAACCGGAACTGGGACTCGCAGTCTAACTTAGCACCTGGGCCTACCATTAAAACTTGTACTAGGACCTAGAATACATATGTGGGGCTTGATGTTTTTAAATATATTATTATCAATAGTCAATAGATGCGTAATAAATAACATAATAAATCATCTCAAATTTTGTTTCTTGGTCAATCGTCGTCTTACTTGGTAAAGGAGAGGGTCTTCTAAACCGGAACTGGGACTCGCTGTCTAACTTAGCACCTGGGCCTACCATTAAAACTTGTACTAGGACCTAGAATACATATGTGGGGCTTGATGTTTTTAAATATATTATTATTAATAGTCAATAGATGCGTAATAAATAATCTCAAATTTTGTTTCTTGGTCAATCGTCGTCTTACTTGGTAAAGGAGAGGGTCTTCTAAACCGGAACTGGGACTCGCAGTCTAACTTAGCACCTGGGCCTACCATTAAAACTTGTACTAGGACCTAGAATACATATGTGGGGATTGATGTTTTTAAATATATTATTATCAATAGTCAATAGATGCGTAATAAATAACATAATAAATCATCTCAAATTTTGTTTCTTGGTCAATCGTCGTCTTACTTGGTAAAGGAGAGGGTCTTCTAAACCGGAACTGGGACCCGTAGTCTAACTTAGCACCTGGGCCTACCATTAAAACTTGTACTAGGACCTAGAATACATATGTGGGGCTTGATGTTTTTAAATATATTATTATCAATAGTCAATAGATGCGTAATAAATAACATAATAAATCATCTCAAATTTTGTTTCTTGGTCAATCGTCGTCTTACTTGGTAAAGGAGAGGGTCTTCTAAACTGGAACTGCGATTCGCAGTCTAACTTAGCACCTGGGCCTACCATTAAAACTTGTACTAGCACCTAGAATATATATGTGGGGCTTGATGTTTTTAAATATATTATTATCAATAGTCAATAGATGCGTAATAAATAACGTAATAAATAATCTCAAATTTTGTTTCTTGGTCAATCGTCGTCTTACTTGGTAAAGGAGAGGGTCTTCTAAACCGGAACTGGGACCCGTAGTCTAACTTAGCACCTGGGCCTACCATTAAAACTTGTACTAGGACCTAGAATACATATGTGGGGCTTGATGTTTTTAAATATATTATTATCAATAGTCAATAGATGCGTAATAAATAACATAATAAATCATCTCAAATTTTGTTTCTTGGTCAATCGTCGTCTTACTTGGTAAAGGAGAGGGTCTTCTAAACCGGAACTGGGACTCGCAGTCTAACTTAGCACCTGGGCCTACCATTAAAACTTGTACTAGGACCTAGAATACATATGTGGGGCTTGATGTTTTTAAATATATTATTATCAATAGTCAATAGATGCGTAATAAATAACATAATAAATCATCTCAAATTTTGTTTCTTGGTCAATCGTCGTCTTACTTGGTAAAGGAGAGGGTCTTCTAAACTGGAACTGCGATTCGCAGTCTAACTTAGCACCTGGGCCTACCATTAAAACTTGTACTAGCACCTAGAATATATATGTGGGGCTTGATGTTTTTAAATATATTATTATCAATAGTCAATAGATGCGTAATAAATAACGTAATAAATAATCTCAAATTTTGTTTCTTGGTCAATCGTCGTCTTACTTGGTAAAGGAGAGGGTCTTCTAAACCGGAACTGGGACCCGTAGTCTAACTTAGCACCTGGGCCTACCATTAAAACTTGTACTAGGACCTAGAATACATATGTGGGGCTTGATGTTTTTAAATATATTATTATCAATAGTCAATAGATGCGTAATAAATAACATAATAAATCATCTCAAATTTTGTTTCTTGGTCAATCGTCGTCTTACTTGGTAAAGGAGAGGGTCTTCTAAACCGGAACTGGGACTCGCAGTCTAACTTAGCACCTGGGCCTACCATTAAAACTTGTACTAGGACCTAGAATACATATGTGGGGCTTGATGTTTTTAAATATATTATTATCAATAGTCAATAGATGCGTAATAAATAACATAATAAATCATCTCAAATTTTGTTTCTTGGTCAATCGTCGTCTTACTTGGTAAAGGAGAGGGTCTTCTAAACCGGAACTGGGACCCGTAGTCTAACTTAGCACCTGGGCCTACCATTAAAACTTGTACTAGGACCTAGAATACATATGTGGGGCTTGATGTTTTTAAATATATTATTATCAATAGTCAATAGATGCGTAATAAATAACATAATAAATCATCTCAAATTTTGTTTCTTGGTCAATCGTCGTCTTACTTGGTAAAGGAGAGGGTCTTCTAAACCGGAACTGGGACTCGCAGTCTAACTTAGCACCTGGGCCTACCATTAAAACTTGTACTAGGACCTAGAATACATATGTGGGGCTTGATGTTTTTAAATATATTATTATCAATAGTCAATAGATGCGTAATAAATAACATAATAAATCATCTCAAATTTTGTTTCTTGGTCAATCGTCGTCTTACTTGGTAAAGGAGAGGGTCTTCTAAACTGGAACTGCGATTCGCAGTCTAACTTAGCACCTGGGCCTACCATTAAAACTTGTACTAGCACCTAGAATATATATGTGGGGCTTGATGTTTTTAAATATATTATTATCAATAGTCAATAGATGCGTAATAAATAACATAATAAATCATCTCAAATTTTGTTTCTTGGTCAATCGTCGTCTTACTTGGTAAAGGAGAGGGTCTTCTAAACTGGAACTGCGATTCGCAGTCTAACTTAGCACCTGGGCCTACCATTAAAACTTGTACTAGCACCTAGAATATATATGTGGGGCTTGATGTTTTTAAATATATTATTATCAATAGTCAATAGATGCGTAATAAATAACGTAATAAATAATCTCAAATTTTGTTTCTTGGTCAATCGTCGTCTTACTTGGTAAAGGAGAGGGTCTTCTAAACCGGAACTGGGACCCGTAGTCTAACTTAGCACCTGGGCCTACCATTAAAACTTGTACTAGGACCTAGAATACATATGTGGGGATTGATGTTTTTAAATATATTATTATCAATAGTCAATAGATGCGTAATAAATAACATAATAAATCATCTCAAATTTTGTTTCTTGGTCAATCGTCGTCTTACTTGGTAAAGGAGAGGGTCTTCTAAACCGGAACTGGGACTCGCAGTCTAACTTAGCACCTGGGCCTACCATTAAAACTTGTACTAGGACCTAGAATACATATGTGGGGCTTGATGTTTTTAAATATATTATTATCAATAGTCAATAGATGCGTAATAAATAACATAATAAATCATCTCAAATTTTGTTTCTTGGTCAATCGTCGTCTTACTTGGTAAAGGAGAGGGTCTTCTAAACCGGAACTGGGACCCGTAGTCTAACTTAGCACCTGGGCCTACCATTAAAACTTGTACTAGGACCTAGAATACATATGTGGGGCTTGATGTTTTTAAATATATTATTATCAATAGTCAATAGATGCGTAATAAATAACATAATAAATCATCTCAAATTTTGTTTCTTGGTCAATCGTCGTCTTACTTGGTAAAGGAGAGGGTCTTCTAAACCGGAACTGGGACTCGCAGTCTAACTTAGCACCTGGGCCTACCATTAAAACTTGTACTAGGACCTAGAATACATATGTGGGGCTTGATGTTTTTAAATATATTATTATCAATAGTCAATAGATGCGTAATAAATAACATAATAAATCATCTCAAATTTTGTTTCTTGGTCAATCGTCGTCTTACTTGGTAAAGGAGAGGGTCTTCTAAACTGGAACTGCGATTCGCAGTCTAACTTAGCACCTGGGCCTACCATTAAAACTTGTACTAGCACCTAGAATATATATGTGGGGCTTGATGTTTTTAAATATATTATTATCAATAGTCAATAGATGCGTAATAAATAACGTAATAAATAATCTCAAATTTTGTTTCTTGGTCAATCGTCGTCTTACTTGGTAAAGGAGAGGGTCTTCTAAACCGGAACTGGGACCCGTAGTCTAACTTAGCACCTGGGCCTACCATTAAAACTTGTACTAGGACCTAGAATACATATGTGGGGCTTGATGTTTTTAAATATATTATTATCAATAGTCAATAGATGCGTAATAAATAACATAATAAATCATCTCAAATTTTGTTTCTTGGTCAATCGTCGTCTTACTTGGTAAAGGAGAGGGTCTTCTAAACCGGAACTGGGACTCGCAGTCTAACTTAGCACCTGGGCCTACCATTAAAACTTGTACTAGGACCTAGAATACATATGTGGGGCTTGATGTTTTTAAATATATTATTATCAATAGTCAATAGATGCGTAATAAATAACATAATAAATCATCTCAAATTTTGTTTCTTGGTCAATCGTCGTCTTACTTGGTAAAGGAGAGGGTCTTCTAAACTGGAACTGCGATTCGCAGTCTAACTTAGCACCTGGGCCTACCATTAAAACTTGTACTAGCACCTAGAATATATATGTGGGGCTTGATGTTTTTAAATATATTATTATCAATAGTCAATAGATGCGTAATAAATAACGTAATAAATAATCTCAAATTTTGTTTCTTGGTCAATCGTCGTCTTACTTGGTAAAGGAGAGGGTCTTCTAAACCGGAACTGGGACCCGTAGTCTAACTTAGCACCTGGGCCTACCATTAAAACTTGTACTAGGACCTAGAATACATATGTGGGGCTTGATGTTTTTAAATATATTATTATCAATAGTCAATAGATGCGTAATAAATAACATAATAAATCATCTCAAATTTTGTTTCTTGGTCAATCGTCGTCTTACTTGGTAAAGGAGAGGGTCTTCTAAACCGGAACTGGGACCCGTAGTCTAACTTAGCACCTGGGCCTACCATTAAAACTTGTACTAGGACCTAGAATACATATGTGGGGCTTGATGTTTTTAAATATATTATTATCAATAGTCAATAGATGCGTAATAAATAACATAATAAATCATCTCAAATTTTGTTTCTTGGTCAATCGTCGTCTTACTTGGTAAAGGAGAGGGTCTTCTAAACCGGAACTGGGACCCGTAGTCTAACTTAGCACCTGGGCCTATCATTAAAACTTGTACTAGGACCTAGAATAC